>CM067172.1:92038768-92071291 GCA_034093135.1 Erigeron breviscapus
TGGACCATTATGTATGTTTCATGGGTATTTCATTTATTGATGTTTAAATAAAATACAAGGTTGTTGCGGAATCAAGATAACACAATTAAGTGAGTATCCTAACAACCTATGATTACAATATGATCTATGTTTGTCAAATAACTCTTGGGATCGAGATACTTAAAGTTGTGAAGTATCCCTGTTTAAGATCGAGAGTATTTGGACAAGTTCACTTAAATGCAAAAGGAATGCTTAAAAGTATTTTTGTTCAAGGAATGACTTAGTATTTATAGGCAACAAAATTCACCAGTGAATTTTGTGCCGTACAAATATGGTTGTATACATTTAATGATCCGACAAGAACATTAAATGTATTAGATAAGAATAAGGATAAAGTCACATCAAGTGCAAGTGTATCCTATTATCCAACCACCTTAACACACGTATACTTTTGTTAAAGAACAAGTGGATTGTTCTTTGGAAAGTGTGTTAAAGGCTAAAGTCAATCCTCGATATCAGTGTTCAGACTTGCAGGATCTAGAACACTAACAATCCTCCAGTGTGCAGATCTGGTAAGACTTTCTAGTGGACTCCGCCATTTGTTAAGTCTTCTTCCTTCAGACTTCAGTCAGAATGTCTTCAGTAGAGTAGATCTGGACTGGGGTGAAGTCTTCAGTGAGCTAATCTGGAGAATGCTCCAGATTACCTGTATAAGTAAATGCTCACTAGTCTTCAATTATTTCTGGACAAATCTTCAGAGGGACTCCAGATTCCAAGTCTGGAGTAGGTCCAGTAGAATATGTTTTCTGGTCAGATCTTCAGTGAGCTCCAGTAGTCGGGTCTGGAGCGAGACCAGCAAAACAAGTTTCTTAACAAACCTAACTAAGGTTCCAGTAGTCCAGTCTGGAGCCAGTCCAGTAAATCTGGACTAAATCTGGACCTAACAAATCTCATCTTAAGGCTGTAAAGAGAATCTTTAGATACCTTAAAGGTAGTCCCAATCTGGGTCTTTGGTATCCCAAAGATTCAGGGTTTGATCTAATTGGCTATTCAAATTCTGACTTTGCAGGCTGTAAGATTGATAGAAAAAGTACTTCAGGAGCTTGTCAAATGCTAGGTAATAGACTTGTAAGCTGGTCCAGTAAGAAACAGCATTCAGTTTCCATTTCAACTGCAGAAGCTGAGTATGTTGCTGCTGGAAGCTGTTGCTCTCAAATCCTTTGGATGCAATATCAGCTTCAAGACTATGGTGTCACTGCAACAAAAACTCCAATCTTTTGTCAGTACCAGTGCCATAGCAATCTCAAACAATCCTTGATACGTCCTCGGTGTATCAATATACCAAAGTATATTGTACACAGGATAGTTGTAGAGGGGGGTGAATACAACTTTTCTCGAACTTTACAAACTTTTTAAGCAACGTTTTAAGACTCAAAATACTTAATGCATGTAAAGAACAAGAATCATTAAAACAGTAAAGCAGTAAAGAATCAAAGCATTCTTGAACACAGATTGTGGTTTTCAAATGTAACTATTTATTAAGAAATAATCTATACAAAGAATTACAGGGTTGTTGCGGAATAAAGATAGCCTATAAATATCTAAACAACCCTATGAAATGACAAACAACAATCAATAAGTTTCAGCTCAAGAGAATCAGCCCAAGCTGATCTCGTACAGACTAAGCTGTGTGTAAGAGCAGAGAAACTTTGTGTGAAGAATGATTCTCAGGAATGTCACACATATGCATACAAGGAGTGTTGCTTTTATAGGCGAAAGCACCTCGTCACTTGATGTCCACATCAACCACGTAGTCTTCTTGTATTGGACGATCAAAAGAATAAACAATCGTGCCTTCATCGTCCAATAAGAGTGTGGACACGCATATGTAAACAACCACCAACCTGGATACTAGGAATATTCCTAGTCACGTCATAGTCCTTATCTTCAATCCAGGTTGTTATCTTCACTTTGATTGTTGACACAGATTGGGAGGTTTGTCACGGCACCAATCTGCCTAAGTGTTTCCAAGCTGACTGCTAGTTCCAATCTGTCTTCCACTAACAGTTTGGTCCTCTATCTTCAATCCTCCTCTTCGACTTGGATTGAATGCTTTAATGTTGTTGATGCAGCTTGAATAACACTTGCTTCCATATAGTATTACAATTATGAACATGAAGCGTGATCTGGGTCAGTTACATATCGCAAGCTGTGTCAGCTTAGTCTGACCCAGATCAGATTACAAGAACCAAAAAGATTACTAAGTGTTTATAGGTCAGATTTGTCATCATTAAATTTACAACAAACATTGGGACTCAACAATCTCCCCCTATTTGATGATGACAAAACCTAACTACACTTTTAACATACAGCTTACAAAGAATCAAAGAAAAAATATGACTAACAGTTTGTGACCCTTTGAATCTTTTGGGTTCTTTTCAATCTGATACAAAATTGTAACAAGACAACTGAATTTGTACAACTACTTGTATATTAGAGAAATACAAAGTGTTACAATAAGACTCTATTCCCCAATTAACTCTACAGTTTCTTGTTTAACTTCAAAAGATAGAGCAATCATCACATCTACCTTCCTATCTAGTCCTTCATTAATAAGGAACTGCTCATACCCATTTCCTTGTTCACTGAAAGCAACACAAAATCTGTACAAGGTAAAAAGGTGCATAGTTGGTACCTCTTTTAGCTCAGCAGTCCTTTGGAATACAAGTTTCCCTTTTGTATCCACAAAATACATGCCATGTTCAGGTTCAATGATATGCATTCCACTTCGTGTATTTTCCACACCAGCAGGTAGAGACAGATTAAGATGACTTAGAAGTTTGTCTATAGCATCAGTAGATAATAACCCAAGAAACTCTGAAGGGTTCAAATTTCTGAGGAAGTCTGTGTGATCACCTTCAGGTCCTTGGAGATTAACATTTCTTTTTCTCTTCTTCTTGAGTGGCTCTTCTGACTCATCTTCATCATCCAAATCATATGCTCTTGGTCTTGGAAGGCCAGTGATATCAATTTTGTATTTCACAATTGCAGCCAACTTCTTCTCAATGGCTTTCAAGACAGCCTCTTTGTGGATTCCAGGCATACCAGTGATGTGGTCATGCAGCTCAACCCATTCTGTATAACCTAGATCAAGCAGCTTGTCAAGATCATAGGTTTCCCAGTTAGATTCAAAACCTTTCCTTGTAAGCCTTATGCTTGGAATGCTTTTTCCTTTTCGTCTTTTCAAAATAACCTGATGGATTGGTTCTGGATGCCTTCTATAATGGATATTTTCAGTTACCTGTCTTTTCTCCAAGGCATCAAACCACCTATGGGCTTTCACACTCTGCCCCACTTCTCTAACTTTCTGTGATGGTTTTGAGTGAACCACCATTTTCCTCTTTTCTTTGCCTTTGCTCACAACTTTCTTTAGTACCAATGGCTGCAAGATCTTCTTCATCTTCTTTATTCAATTGTTCTTGAACAGCCTTGGCAATTTCAGAATCAGACTTAGTTGCAGCAACTCTTTCTCTTTCTAGTCTATCTTCCACTACCAACTTATAAGCCTGTTTAAGTGTCATTTTGAGTCCAGGTGCATTTTGAGCAGCCAGCTCCCAATCTTTTTCTTCTTGGGTCAAGACTTTCAAACCACTTGACCCAGCTTCAGTTTTCCTTTTCTTCAATTGAAACTGAGACAGAGTGACTGTGTCATCACTTGAAGAAGATTCAATGTTTACTTCTTTGGGAGCTGTGTCAGCTTAGTCTGACCCAGATCAGATTACAAGAACCAAAAAGATTACTAAGTGTTTATAGGTCAGATTTGTCATCATTAAATTTACAACAAACATTGGGACTCAACAATCTCCCCCTATTTGATGATGACAAAACCTAACTACACTTTTAACATACAGCTTACAAAGAATCAAAGAAAAAATATGACTAACAGTTTGTGACCCTTTGAATCTTTTGGGTTCTTTTCAATCTGATACAAAATTGTAACAAGACAACTGAATTTGTACAACTACTTGTATATTAGAGAAATACAAAGTGTTACAATAAGACTCTATTCCCCAATTAACTCTACAGTTTCTTGTTTAACTTCAAAAGATAGAGCAATCATCACATCTACCTTCCTATCTAGTCCTTCATTAATAAGGAACTGCTCATACCCATTTCCTTGTTCACTGAAAGCAACACAAAATCTGTACAAGGTAAAAAGGTGCATAGTTGGTACCTCTTTTAGCTCAGCAGTCCTTTGGAATACAAGTTTCCCTTTTGTATCCACAAAATACATGCCATGTTCAGGTTCAATGATATGCATTCCACTTCGTGTATTTTCCACACCAGCAGGTAGAGACAGATTAAGATGACTTAGAAGTTTGTCTATAGCATCAGTAGATAATAACCCAAGAAACTCTGAAGGGTTCAAATTTCTGAGGAAGTCTGTGTGATCACCTTCAGGTCCTTGGAGATTAACATTTCTTTATCTCTTCTTCCTTACCAACCACATTAGAACCATACACAATTATCCTCCTATCAGCCTGGTTATTTCTTTGTCTTACTTTTTCAAAGTATGCTTTAATGTCCTTGTCCACCTCAGCTCTTTGCCTTTCAATTTCTGCTTCATTCATTTCACTTCTCTTTTTCTTAGAAGTGGAGCCCTTCTCCCCCTTTTTGTCATCATCACCAGGAAAAGAACTCACAGGAGTGGCAAAGAAGTCTGGAATTCGATTGTTAAGGACATCAATCTTTACATTTGTAAGACAGCAGGCTCTTCTCAATTCAGCATAATCATTATGGAGGAGTGCAACCTTGTTCTTGAAACTAGTTGAGGCTTCAATCAAATCCTTCTTGAAATCTGCCTGTGACTTATTAGCAGCTTGAAGCTCAACAGTTACTTTCCTTGTGAATCTGGTTGCAGCATTTTCGATCTGACCCAGAGTCCCTTTGTTCCTTTCCATTTCTTCATTGATTTTCTTAGTTAGACTTTCAAGGGACTCTGTCAGCTTCTCTTGGTTCTTTTGCATAAGGTCAACTGCTTTCACAACACTCTCTTTAAGTGCAGTCTGTTCCTTAGACATTTTATCCACCTTCTTATCCGTCAATTCTTGATCCTTTTGGATCTTTTCCAAGCATTCAGTCAGCTTTGAGTTCTCAACCTTGTGAGTTGAAATGAACTCAGTGAGCTGACCCACCACATCTGAAAATGAGATAGTGGCAGCTTGGGAAGGACATGCAGTTGGCTTAAAAGCCACTGACTCTGGAAAGAGCAGCCTGCAATCCTTAATTTGGTCAATTGGGGAATATAGAAGGGGGTGGAGGTGTAAGGAGTCTTGGAACATTTGCTCATGAGAGTGAGTCTCATGAGTGGATCTGTCAGAATTGATAATGAGTTGATCAGCCTGAGAAAGATTGACGTTTGATTCAGGCTGATGGCTAATGGGAATTGGTTGATCTTGATGTTGATCAACCCCTCCACTAGCAACTTCCATCAGATCATCCCTTGAGGATGGATGGGCAAACTCATCATCGAATGAAGAGTCACTTCCGGAGATAGTGACTATGTTCTCATTGACATCGTGAGGACCATCAATGGTTCCCTTTGCTGCACAAGGGGCTGACATGACTGCCTTAAAGACAGCCAAGTAACCTACAGAGTCCCTCTGTCCAAGGACAGATGCAGACACAGACCCTGCAGGTGTAATGTTAAGGGTAGAGGATTGCCCTTCAACAATGGTGTGTTGTTGCACCAAAGTATCATGAGGGAGAATTGTGGCCTGTACCTCTTCTTGTGACATAGAAGAGGCATTGGCAGCCAGTGCAGACTCAGAGTGTATTAAGGGAGTCTGATCAGCTTTGGGAAGAGCAGCAGTGTCACCTTGGCGTTCGATACTACTCTCCTTTGTCTGACCATCCTCAGATTGTACGTGCACAGACTCTGACTCTTGGATCTGGGCTAGATCCATTGTTATCCCTTTAATGATATCATCAACCTTTTGGGAGGCTGATGATGGCGATTTCGGCACAGACTCAGTATGACCTTGGGAGGAGGTCTTTGTTTCAATACCTTCACCCTGTTTGGAGGGTTGGGTAGATACAGTTGTCCCTTTTATCTCGTCTACACCCTTTTGGGAGAGTGTAGATGGGCGAGGTGAATTCGGTATGTCAGCTTGGGTATCAGGGACAGCTTCGGAACGTTCCTCACTTCCACTGAACCAGGTGGGACTTCTAATGGTTTTGGAGTTGAAATTTTACCCACCAAAGCTGACACAGATTTCCTTGTGGATCTTTTCTTTTTCACAATGCGAGGCACTAAGTCCTCAACACTGGGTTGTTTTGAAGCTGATTTGAATTGGAGTGAGGGTGCGGCTAGAGTGGCTGATGATGTGGCCAACCCTTCACCCTCTTTTGAAGGAGAAGAATGCATAGATCCAGAAGAGTTTGAGGGTTCAGAAGCATGTGTACCTGGGTCCCCCTGATTGGCAGATTGAGTGTCAGACCCAGATCGCGTCGAAGAAGGGACAGCTTCCCTTAATGCTTCTTGTTCCTCCTCTCTTCTCCTGCAAAAATCAAGGTAAATCTGCATTGCTCGGGTTAGACCCTGCACAGATACCTTAGGACTGTTGAAAATGTTAGAATTTATGGACTTGCACTCTACAGTCTGACCAGTTGCCAGGCTGTAATCATTATCAAGGATAGCTTCAATAATGAGTGCAAGAATCCTACCATAGGGTATGGTAAGACTCTTTTTATTTACACGCTCAACAAGGTCCTTAAAGATTAAAGCAGCAAAATCTATTTTGGTCATAGTGACCATTGCATGAAAAATTTGCAACTCTAGGACATTAGGCTGATCAAAGCTGCCTGCCTTTACTTATAAAGTTTTTGAAATTGTGCTCAATAAGTAATTCCAAATACCAGTTAAATGTTTCATTTTAACAATTGAAGCCAGTGGACCAGTATATCCAACTTCTTGTAAAACATTTTTGGCTTCAGCATGAGACACAACAGGATCATATTCATCATCAGGCATATATGACAGCTCAAATGCAGACTTAAGCCTTTCGTAAGAAATATATACCTTTTTCTTACCATTTAGGACTGAGCCATAGATTGCAGCATCTCCCTTCTTGTTTTGTTTCACAACACAGCTTGCCCAGAATTCACACAGGAGATCTTGAAACACCCAATCTGGTTTCTCAATCATTACTTTCCCAAAAGGATGAAACCACATGAAGGTAACAATCTCATCATATCCTTTTGCCCATGAGGGAGGATGAAGATTAGCATAAACCAGACTTCCAATCTTGATTTTACCAGTATCAAGATCGGAGGGAACAACAACTACCTTATCTCCAACCACATAAGCAGATAACTTATTTGCACTGATTGGAGTTGGAAAATGATTTTCAGATTTAGAAGACGATTGAGAATTATTTGATGATGAAGCCATTTTGAAAACAAATTTAGAAGAAAGTAAATTTAATAAAACAGTAATCAGATTAGAGAGAAAAAGAATTGATTTTATGAAAATATGAATAAGTGATTTGAAATTTAGGTTAGATTGATTGTTTTATTTAAACCCAAAATATCTGATTTGGAAATAGTGGAGAGAGAAAGATTTTGATTGGATGAACAACAAGTAGTGGTGGTACTTTTTCAGTAACCGGTACGGTCCACTACACGTGTCACATCCCAATAGGATCAATACGTAAGCTAAATAAAATAATGAAACAAATTAAACGCACTGAGATATTTAATAACAAAAATAACGACGAAGCTGGGTCAGACTCAGCTTACTCACTTTTACTTGATAAACATCAAGTATAAAAGAGTAGTCTGTGTCAGACACAGCTTACCCTCAAAATTTTAGTGAAACTCTAAGGGGTCAGATTTGCTATTACTTAGCTCACTACATTTTATAAATTAAGCATACCTAGCTTACTTATAAGGTAGTTGAACCTTGATTCATCCAATGGCTTTGTGAACAAGTCAGCAAGCTGATTGTCTGTTGGAATGAAATGGAGTTCAACATCTTCTTTCATCACATGATCCCTAATGAAATGATATCTTATATCAATGTGCTTGGTCCTTGAATGAAGTACAGGATTGTTTGAGATTGCTATGGCACTGGTACTGTCACAAAAGATTGGAGTTTTTGTTGCAGTGACACTATAGTCTTGAAGCTGATATTGCATCCAAAGGATTTGAGAGCAACAGCTTCCAGCAGCAACATACTCAGCTTCTGCAGTTGAAATGGAAACTGAATGCTGTTTCTTACTGGACCAGCTTACAAGTCTATTACCTAGCATTTGACAAGCTCCTGAAGTACTTTTCTATCAATCTTACAGCCTGCAAAGTCAGAATCTGAATAGCCAATTAGATCAAACCCTGAGTCTTTGGGATACCAAAGACCCAGATTGGGACTACCTTTAAGGTATCTAAAGATTCTCTTTACAGCCTTAAGATGAGATTCCTTAGGACTAGCCTGATATCTTGCACAAAGACATGTAGCAAACATAATATCTGTGTTAGAAATTCAAAAATAGTGATAAATTGTAATTAAGATTAGAAGACATTCTTGTTGTTAAGTCATAGATAAATGATTACTAAGGTTGAGGGGCTAATTGTGATAATTAGCATAGTTGTATTATTAGACTATATATAGCCCTCATACCTTAGAAATCATAACCAACACTTCATTTTTACACACATTAATCCCAATCTTTCAGTTGAATCAATCATTCTCTCTCAAAACACACACACACACACACCAAGAACACACACTATCAAACCGCCATTGTTGAATCGAATTCAGTGATAAAATTCGTGTTATAACAAGTGGTATCAGAGAGAAACATCAATCTGATGACGATCCATACCTGAATTCATTCAAAATTTCATCAAAATCAAGTTAATTTTCAAATTCTGTTCGAACTTTTCACCGTCTGGTTCATCAAAATTCACACATTAAATAACATAAAATCACAATTGTTTGTTCATCAATAGATTTGTGATAGTTGAAAACATAATCCTGTCAAGTTTCAAGTTCCAATTCAATCTAAATCTCGAGATTGAATTTTGAGTTTTGGCGCGATTTTTGAGGGATTTGAATCTGTTGTGTTTTGTGTTGAATTTTGTTCATAATCTTGTTGCGGACATGAATTCAAACAGTTTGCCAGTGAATTCGTGATCTAACTCCTAGTAATTCAAAAGATATTGAAGTTTTAAAAAGTTGTTAATGGAGTTTTTTCTGGAAAACTGTTGAGATGAAGAAGATGATCAAGACGATCTTTACTAGGACGATCTTTCCAGGATCGTCTTAGTAATTTGCTTTTCATTATTGTGTCTTGTTAGACGATCTTCTCAAGATCGTTTCATCAAACCCAAGACGATCTTCACCAAGATCGTTTCATTTCATCGAAACCTAAGACGATCTTCACCAAGATCGTTTCATTTCTTCGAAACCTAAGACGATCTTCACCAAGATCGTTTCATTTCATCGAAACCTAAGACGATCTTCACCAAGATCGTTTCATTTCATCGAAACCTAAGACGATCTTCACCAAGATCGTTTCATTTCTTCGAAACCTAAGACGATCTTCACCAAGATCGTTTCATTTCTTCGAAACCTAAGACGATCTTCACCAAGATCGTTTCATTTCTTCGAAACCTAAGACGATTTTAACAAGATCGTTTCATTTCATCAAAACCTAAGACGATCTTCACCAAGATCGTTTCAAATTCAAGACTTAACCAAATTTTCATCAAGAGTTCCAAGACGATCTTACCAAGATCGTTTCAATTTCATACTTAACCAAATTTTCATCAAGAGTTCTAAGACGATCTTGCTCAGAACGATTTTCAAGATCGTTTCATTTCTCATACTTAACCAAATTTTCATCAAGAGTTCCAAGACGATCTTACTCAGAACGATTTTTACAAGATCGTTTCATTTCATCAAAACATAAGACGATCTTCACCAAGATCGTTTCAAATTCAAGACTTAACCAAATTTTCATCAAGAGTTCCAAGACGATCTTGCTCAGAACGATTTTCACGAAGATCGTTTCATTTCACAAAATATAAGACGATCTTCACCAAGATCGTTTCATTTCATCGAAACCTAAGACGATCTTCACCAAGATCGTTTCATTTCTTCGAAACCTAAGACGATCTTCACCAAGATCGTTTCATTTGCCTTTGTAAATTCAATTCAATCTTTCAATTCAAATCAATCTCAAATGGCTTCTCGTGAAGCATTGGCATTAGGTTCTGAAACAAGACCTCCAGTTCTCTACCGTGGTTCATACGGACTATGGAAGAAAAGATTCATGGACTATGTGGAAAGTCAAACAAATGGTCATATGATGAAAGATTCCATTCTGAATGGACTTGTTGTTCATCGCCATCCCACTACTAATGCAGTTATTCTAACTCATGAACTTTTGAATGCTGAACAAAAGGATCGAACAGCTGCAGATAACAGAGCAAGGTCATGTTTATACAGAGCTCTACCGGATGAAATCTATGGGTCTGTTGATTCTTATGATACAGCAAAAGAGATATGGGATGAGGTGGCTAGACAGATGGAAGGAGCTGACGTGACTTCGACAATCAGATTGACCAACATTTTGACTGAGTTTGACAACTTCTCCAAAATGCCAAATGAATCTCTTGAGGCAGTTTACTACAGATTCTGCAATGTCATAAATGAACTGAGGAAGAACAATGTCAAGAAAACTGAGATTGAGTTAAACATCAAGTTCATCAAAGCCCTTGGTCAAGAATGGGAAGATTTTGGAACCCAAATCAAGCAACATCAAAACCTGACCAAGTTCACCATTCATACTCTATATGAATCCTTCAAACTCAATGAAAACCAAGTCCTAAGCAAAGCTTCATTGAATAAAATGCCAGAAGTTGTATCTTCTGATCCTTTGGCATTGATAGTTGAGAAAAAGATTTCTGAAGCTCTCAAAAGGCAAATGGTAGTTGTTTCTTCGTCTGATGAGGAGGGAGATGATCTGATGGCTACAAGAGATGGTGTTTCGGATGAACTATATCAAGCTCTTGCCGCAGTAACAAAGCATTTCAAAAGGAAATATTACAAAGCGAGGCCAACAAACAACAATCTCCGCACTTCTTCTACAAGTGCATTTCCAAAGAAGGAACACTATCATCCAAGGAGCAATGAGCAAAGTGAAGCTACTGGTTCAAGGTATGGTGAAAAGAAGGAAGCATATGAGAAACAAACAGTTGAGAAGGGTAAGGCATCAGACAAAAAGTGCTACAATTGTGGTATTCCTGGACATTTTGCCGTTGATTGCAAACAACCTCGAAAGCGGGACTATGAGTACTACAAGCAGAAGATGCTGTTAGCCAAACAAGTTGAAGCAGGACATGCATTGCTTGCCGAAGATGACAAATGGCTGTTGCTCACTGATGATGAAGATCAAGATCTCTCTGCTAATGTTTGCTATATGGCGAGATTAGCCAAGAACAAAGTCCTTGAAACAGAAAGCACTGATGATGAATACCCAGATGATGAGGTAAATCTCGACTCTACTTTTTCTTTGATTAAGGACAAAGAGTCTTGTAGATTAGCTTTATCTAAATTAACAAATCATATCAATTCTTTAGCCAACAAAAACAAAAAGTTGAAAAATAGTATTTCATTTTCAAAAAGTGAATTTTCAAATCTTCTTGAAGAACACTCAAAATTACTTTTTGAACATGATACTATTAAACAAGATTTTCAAGCATACAAAGACAAAATGTTGGTTAAAGAATGTGAGATGAATGTCACTCCTGATTCTAAGTTATTACAAAGATGTCAAAATCTTGAGAAGACCATTCATGATCTTGAAAAAGCCAATCAAGATCTTGAAATTCAAAAGACCAATGAATGGCTTCGGGCAAATGCAAGACAAATGGATGTTGATATTCTCAATAAGAAGCTCCAAGAAGCTAAACCAAACAATGTTGAATTCGAAAGGAAGATTTCTGATTTAAATCATAATTGTTTTCTAAAAGGCATTGAGATTGAGAATCTTGAAAAACAAGTTGAGGAATTTAAAAAGAATATACTTTTCTATCAAGAAAAGTTATATAAAGTTGAACAAAATCCTCTCTTGAATTTCACTGCCTATTTTAACAAGTCAAAGATTGACAAAACAGATCTTCTTCTCGGGTTGGGATTTGAGAATATCACACCATTACAAAAGGCCAAAGAGGAAATCGAACCCCTGTATGATGAAAAATTTCTTCGCCTTGGTATGATACAACAATTTATTCGTCCATTGGATGACGAATTTGAGACTGATGAAGTTGAGAGAATACCTAATCAAGATTTTTTGGTTAATTATGATGCAATCAATGATTCATACAAAACTAAACAATCTTCAATTTTCAAATTGGAAGAAATTGAATCAAATTTTCAAAACCAAGAATCTGTTGGTACTTCACCTAAACCAACTAAAATGTATTTTCCAACCACATTTTTGGAAAAGCAAATAGAAAGTTTACAACAAAAGGTGGAATCTCAACAAACAGTTATTAATCATCTCAAGTCTCAAAGTCGAATCTAGAGGATAAATGTATTGTTGTTAATACTAAGAAAGTTTGTGAGAATGTTTCTACTCAAACTGACCAAAGTGCTTTAGTAGAAAATGCAAGACAAATGGATGTTGATATTCTCAATAAGAAGCTCCAAGAAGCTAAACCAAACAATGTTAATTCTTGTGTGGTTGATATGAATGCTTGTAGACATGTTACTTTTAATTATTGTGTGGTTGATATGAATGCTTGTAGACATGTTACTTTTAATTATCGTGTGTTGAATGAATGCTTGTAGACATGTTACTTTTAATTCTTGTGTGGTTGATATGAATGCTTGTAGACATGTTACTTTTAATTATTGTGTGGTTGATATGAATGCTTGTAGACATGTTACTTTTAATTATTGTGTGGTTGATATGAATGCTTGTAGACATGTTACTTTTAATTATCGTGTGTTGAATGAATGCTTGTAGACATGTTACTTTTAATTCTTGTGTGGTTGATATGAATGCTTGTAGACATGTTACTTTTAATTATTGTGTGGTTGATATGAATGCTTGTAGACATGTTACTTTTAATTATTGTGTGGTTGATATGAATGCTTGTAGACATGTTACTTTTAATTATCGTGTGTTGAATGAATGCTTGTAGACATGTTACTTTTAATTCTTGTGTGGTTGATATGAATGCTTGTAGACATGTTACTTTTAATTATTGTGTGGTTGATATGAATGCTTGTAGACATGTTACTTTTAATTATTGTGTGGTTGATATGAATGCTTGTAGACATGTTACTTTTAATTATCGTGTGTTGAATGAATGCTTGTAGACATGTTACTTTTAATTCTTGTGTGGTTGATATGAATGCTTGTAGACATGTTACTTTTAATTATTGTGTGGTTGATATGAATGCTTGTAGACATGTTACTTTTAATTATTGTGTGGTTGATATGAATGCTTGTAGACATGTTACTTTTAATTATCGTGTGTTGAATGAATGCTTGTAGACATGTTACTTTTAATTCTTGTGTGGTTGATATGAATGCTTGTAGACATGTTACTTTTAATTATTGTGTGGTTGATATGAATGCTTGTAGACATGTTACTTTTAATTATTGTGTGGTTGATATGAATGCTTGTAGACATGTTACTTTTAATTATCGTGTGTTGAATGAATGCTTGTAGACATGTTACTTTTAATTCTTGTGTGGTTGATATGAATGCTTGTAGACATGTTACTTTTAATTATTGTGTGGTTGATATGAATGCTTGTAGACATGTTACTTTTAATTATTGTGTGGTTGATATGAATGCTTGTAGACATGTTACTTTTAATTATCGTGTGTTGAATGAATGCTTGTAGACATGTTACTTTTAATTCTTGTGTGGTTGATATGAATGCTTGTAGACATGTTACTTTTAATTATTGTGTGGTTGATATGAATGCTTGTAGACATGTTACTTTTAATTATTGTGTGGTTGATATGAATGCTTGTAGACATGTTACTTTTAATTATCGTGTGTTGAATGAATGCTTGTAGACATGTTACTTTTAATTCTTGTGTGGTTGATATGAATGCTTGTAGACATGTTACTTTTAATTATTGTGTGGTTGATATGAATGCTTGTAGACATGTTACTTTTAATTATTGTGTGGTTGATATGAATGCTTGTAGACATGTTACTTTTAATTATCGTGTGTTGAATGAATGCTTGTAGACATGTTACTTTTAATTCTTGTGTGGTTGATATGAATGCTTGTAGACATGTTACTTTTAATTATTGTGTGGTTGATATGAATGCTTGTAGACATGTTACTTTTAATTATTGTGTGGTTGATATGAATGCTTGTAGACATGTTACTTTTAATTATCGTGTGTTGAATGAATGCTTGTAGACATGTTACTTTTAATTCTTGTGTGGTTGATATGAATGCTTGTAGACATGTTACTTTTAATTATTGTGTGGTTGATATGAATGCTTGTAGACATGTTACTTTTAATTATTGTGTGGTTGATATGAATGCTTGTAGACATGTTACTTTTAATTATCGTGTGTTGAATGAATGCTTGTAGACATGTTACTTTTAATTCTTGTGTGGTTGATATGAATGCTTGTAGACATGTTACTTTTAATTATTGTGTGGTTGATATGAATGCTTGTAGACATGTTACTTTTAATTATTGTGTGGTTGATATGAATGCTTGTAGACATGTTACTTTTAATTATCGTGTGTTGTGAATGCTTGTAGACATGTTACTTTTAATTCTTGTGTGGTTGATATGAATGCTTGTAGACATGTTACTTTTAATTATTGTGTGGTTGATATGAATGCTTGTAGACATGTTACTTTTAATTATTGTGTGTTAATACTAAGAAAGTTTGTGAGAATGTTTCTACTCAAACTGACCAAAGTGCTTTAGTAGAAAATTCTACCCAAACTACCTGTGATTCATCTACCAATACCTCCACTCAGACCTTGACTGATTCTCTTGAATGTACTTGTCATACTGATGATTATGTGCAATCTGATTTATCTAATGACAAACTTGCACATAGTTTAGTTTTGATATGGTACTTTTATAAGTTTTTCACATGCAACACTGTTGGTGAGTTAGTTGTTCACCCTAAACCTAGTGCTAGTATAGGTGTTGTTACATCTTCTCAATTTTCTTGTGAAACCAAAGCTGTGTCAGTTCAAGTTGACCTACTTTCCAAACCTACCCAAGATATGAAGTTGGACAACAAGATTCCTGATTTTTCAAAACTTTCAAATGAATTTGAAACTAATCAATCTCCATTGCAATTTTCTTTTAATAAAGATTTCACAAAGGATGATTTTGATAAATTCATGGAGGGAGAATATGTTTTTAATTTAGAAACTGAGAAAAAGATTGAATCTACCAAAATCAAAGTTGAAACAAAAGAGGAATCTCTGGAATTTCAAAAACCATTGTCCAAAGCTCCAACTTCATATTACTCAAGGAAACGAGTTAAGACCAAACTCGTCAAGACTGAACCAAAGACCATTAAGTTAGAAACCTTTGTGGCTACACCTGTGAAACATGTCATAGAAGAACAAGCTGAGATCCCACACAAAACAAAGTACACCAAAGTGAAACTTCCAAAAGACTGTTCAAATGCTTCTAAATCTAGCTCTCAATCTAGCTTTATACCTAAGGTGTCTAAGTCTAGCTCAAATTCGCTAACTAAAGATGCATCAAATGGTACAACTAGATATAAGGATAGATATGGATGGTTTTCTCATGATAAACCAAAGAAGCAAGAAGTTTCCTCACCTTCAAAAGATTCCAAAAAGATGAAAGTGTTTAAAACTCCTAGTTCTAATTTTCAAAGTTTCAATTCAACAGGTGGAAAGAGCTTAACTAGTGGTGCTAAATGGGTTGCTAAAACTTTAGTACCTAAGATCACTAGTAATCAAAAGAATGTTGAGAAAATGAAGAAAAGAAGGAGGAGAAATGCTGTTAATAGGAAGAAATGTGCTTCTGTTAATCAAAACAATTCATCTTTGTTAATAAATGTTGAATGTGCCAAGGCAAGGCCTTGTGAGCTTGTAAACAATTTTAATTCTTGTGTGGTTGATATGAATGCTTGTAGACATGTTACTTTTAATTCTTGTGTGAATGTTCGTACATTTTATTCAAATATGTTTGTTGATAATGTGCTTGTTGATGCTTATGTTGATTCAATAACATGTTTGAATGCGCATCCTAAGTTATATACCCTGCCTGTTTTATCTAACCAAAAAGGACCCGTTTTCAAGTGGGTACCTAAAAACGGTTAAATTTATTTGATTGCAGGAAATAACCATCTGTGTTTGGATACTCGATTCCGGGTGTTCGAAGCACATGACTAGAAATAAGTCCTTGCTGAAGAACTTTGTTGAACGATTCATGGGAACTGTTCGCTTTGGAAACAACAATTTCGCTCCTATCTTAGGTTATGGGGACATTGAACGAAATGGGATTATAATCAAGAAAGTTCACTATGTTGAAGGTTTAAGTCACAACTTGTTCAGTGTTGGACAATTCTGTGATAACAATCTTCAAGTTCTTTTTCGAAAATCTCTTTGCAAAGTCCAAACCTTAGATGGAGTTGATATTCTTTGTGGCGATCGTGAAGATAACCTTTTTACCGTCAATCTCGATGATAACCAACCAACCGATAATATTTGTCTCATTTCAAAGGCTACCTCAAAGAATTCTTGGTTATGGCATAGAAGGCTCTCTCATCTGAATTTCCAAACAATCAATACTTTAGTCAATAAGCATCTTGTTGAAGGCTTACCTGACTATAAGTATGAAAGTGAGCATGTCTGTCCGTCTTGTGCTGTTGGGAAGATTAAGAGAATTTCTCATAAACCGAAGAAATCTCCAAATTCTTTAGCACCTCTTCATTTGCTTCACATGGATCTTTGTGGGCCGATGAAAGTACAAAGCCGAAATGGGAAGAAATACATCTTGGTTATTGTTGATGATTATTCAAGATATACTTGGGTTAAGTTTCTTGCATCCAAAGATGAAACAACTCAGATGTTGATAGATTTCATCACCAATACTCAAGTAAATCTTCAACTTCCAGTTCGTTACATCCGTTCGGATAACGGTACTGAATTCAAGAATGCTGTTTTTGATGAATTCTGCAAATCCAAAGGTATTACTCATCAATTCTCAGCAGTTCGCACTCCACAACAAAACGGTGTTGTTGAAAGGAGAAATCGATCGCTGGTGGAAGCAGCAAGGACAATGCTTGCTTATTCCAAATTGCCATCCAATATGTGGGCTGAAGCTGTTGACACTGCTTGTCACACTCAGAATCGGTCCATCATCAATCAGCGTTTCGAAAAGACTCCTTATGAGGTTGTTAACAAACGGAAACCCAACATCAACTACTTCCACATATTTGGGTGTGTTTGTTACACGTTGAATGATCGGGAGAATCTTGGAAAATTCGAGAAGAAAGGTGATGAAGGATATTTTGTTGGTTATTCCAAAACATCTATTGCCTACCGAATCTATAATCGTCGAACAAACACAATTCAAGAGACGATGAATGTTTGGTTCGATGAGATGTCAGGCATGATTTTTGAGCAAGAAAGCTTGCTACCAACAAGTATGGATTCAAGTGCTTCAAGTACTTCTACAAGGAACTCTACCTTAGCTTCTAAATTCAAGAAGTTTCCAACTCCAACCAGTGATGAATTAGATATTCTTTTGAAGAATTCTATAAGTCAAAACCGATTCATGATCAAGAACCTCCAGACATCGTTGAACCAATTCAAAGCAATGAACCTCTTCATCACAACGATCCAGTTTCTAACAACACTCATGAATCGTCATCAAATTCTTCTGAGCAAAAATCATCCTACTGATCAAATAATTGGAGATCCACAAGCAGGAGTAACTACTCGTACTTCAGTGAATGAATGTCTTGTTGCACTTTCTCTTAGCAATATCGAACCCAAAACAGTTTCTGAAGCTCTTCGTGATCCAGAATGGGTTAAGGCAATGCAAGATGAACTCGCACAATTTGAAAGACTGAAGGTATGGAGATTAGTTCCAAATCCCAAAAAAGATGATCCAATCGGAACTAAGTGGATTTTCAAAAACAAAAAGGATGAGAATGGAGTGGTAGTAAGAAATAAAGCTCGACTTGTTGCAAAGGGTTATTGCCAACAACCTGGTGTTGATTTCGACGAAACTTTTGCTCCAGTTGCAAGAATGGAGGCCATTCGAATTTTCTTAGCTTATGCCGCATTCCGAAACTTCACTGTGTTTCAAATGGATGTGAAAACTGCTTTTCTGAATGGTGACCTCAAAGAAGAAGTTTACGTTGATCAACCTGAAGGTTTTGTTGATCCTCAAAGACCAAACCATGTCTACAGGTTAGACAAGGCTCTCTACGGTCTTAAGCAAGCACCCCGAGCATGGTATGATTCTTTAACTACTTTCTTACTTAAAGGTGGATTTACAAAAGGCATAATTGACCCTACCTTGTTCATTCGCAAACAAGGTAAGCATGTTCTACTAGTTCAAATATATGTTGATGACATTATATTTGGGTCGACCAGTCAAACATTTTGCCGAAACTTTTCATCTCTAATGGTCAATCATTTTGAAATGAGCATGATTGGGGAAATGAATTACTTTTTGGGTCTTCAAATCAAACAATTACCAACTGGTATTTTTATATCACAAGGTAAATACATAAATGACATGTTGAAAAAGTTTGATATGACTTCATGTTCTTCAATTTCTACCCCAATGGCTGCTCGAACAACCATTAATACTGATACAAATGGGAAACCATTTGACCAAAAGAGATATAGAAGTATGATTGGTTCATTGTTGTACCTAACAGCATCTCGCCCAGATATAATGTTTGCAACATGTATGTGTGCTAGATATCAAGCTGCTCCAACTGATTTACATTATCAAGCTGTGAAACGAATCTTTCGTTATCTGAAGGGTACACCCGATTTAGGTCTCTGGTATCCAAGGGATACTGGATTCAATCTAATTGCTTATTCAGATGCAGATCATGCAGGTTGTAAACTAGATCGCAAGAGCACTTCCGGTACTTTACAATTTTTAGGAGATAAAATTGTGAGTTGGTCTTCCAAGAAACAGAACTGTGTTTCACTATCAACGGCTGAAGCAGAATATGTGGCTGCGGCTAGTTGTTGTGCTCAAGTTTTATGGATGAAGACACAACTGACTGATTATGGTCTGACGTATGATCATATTCCTATCTATTGTGATTCTCAGAGTGCCATTGCCATTGCAGTCAACTCAGTAAACCACTCTCGATCAAAGCATATTGATGTTAGATATCATTTTCTCAAAGATCATATTGAGAAAGGTGACATCGAACTATACTTTGTGGGAACTGAATTTCAACTTGCAGATTTGTTCACAAAACCATTGGACGAAAAGAGGTTTAATTTTCTGATCTCCAAGCTTGGTATGTTAAATCTTAAACCTTAATCTTTTTCATTTGAAGGAATTCTTGACACATTTCAGAAAACAAAATACAAAATTGAAAAATTACAAAAATAAACAAAAAGATTTTTAATGGCTTGCATATACTATGTATGCAACCCGTTCTTCAATGTTTTATTTAATTAGAGTGTTTATACATTCTAAGATCTTGTTATACATATAGATTGATATAAGAGTACAAGGAATTGAACGCCTTTGTGTACTTCCAAGTGTTCTTATATGAATATGTATGTGTAATAAGCATTCAAGTTTTTTTTTCAAATAAACTTTTTCAAACTCTCAATTGTTGATATGAGAAGCAAAGGATCGAACGCCTGTGTGTACTTCTTTGCTATATCATTTTGAACAATTGATTGGATTTTCATTATGCTTAAATGTTTTAATTGCCTCCAACTTGTTGATGTAAGATGCGATGGATTGAACGCCTTTGTGTACTTCTAAGTGTTCTTATATGAATATGTATGTGTAATAAGCATTCAAGTTTTTTTTTCAAATAAACTTTTTCAAACTCTCAATTGTTGATATGAGAAGCAAAGGATCGAACGCCTGTGTGTACTTCTTTGCTATATCATTTTGAACAATTGATTGGATTTTCATTATGCTTAAATGTTTTAATTGCCTCCAACTTGTTGATGTAAGATGCGATGGATTGAACGCCTTTGTGTACTTCTAAGTGTTCTTATATGAATATGTATGTGTAATAAGCATTCAAGTTTTTTTTTCAAATAAACTTTTTCAAACTCTCAATTGTTGATATGAGAAGCAAAGGATCGAACGCCTGTGTGTACTTCTTTGCTATATCATTTTGAACAATTGATTGGATTTTCATTATGCTTAAATGTTTTAATTGCCTCCAACTTGTTGATGTAAGATGCGATGGATTGAACGCCTTTGTGTACTTCTAAGTGTTCTTATATGAATATGTATGTGTAATAAGCATTCAAGTTTTTTTTTCAAATAAACTTTTTCAAACTCTCAATTGTTGATATGAGAAGCAAAGGATCGAACGCCTGTGTGTACTTCTTTGCTATATCATTTTGAACAATTGATTGGATTTTCATTATGCTTAAATGTTTTAATTGCCTCCAACTTGTTGATGTAAGATGCGATGGATTGAACGCCTTTGTGTACTCCTTAGCTGTCTTACTATGAACATTGTTGTTGATGCAAAATTTTGTTCTTTTTGATCTCACAAAAACAATTTTTGCTCCACCTTTCTATGAAAACCATTTTTGATCTATTCTTGCATAGATTAAGGAGGAGTTTGTGATTTCAAAAATCCTCAAACTTCAAATGTGTTTCAAACCTTTTCATTCACACATTTGTTGTTTTTCAAATACTTTTCATTACAAAGAAGTTCGGTGATTAGTGTGCACATGAGCGATAAGTTTTTCTCAAAATTGACTCCATGAATTTCATCATAGCCGATGAATTCTAACCCCGGAGTATTCACTTCTTTCATTAGATAGTGAGGGTATTTTGAGTGATGTTGATTTCGTGCAACTAGAATGGAGGGAGTAAAGTTGAAAAGTGAGAGGTTACGGTGATATAATGATGTGAGAAAGGGCTAAAAGAAACAAAAGTCCTCCCCAAAATTCTCAAAAGCTGGGTAAAACACATTTCTATCAGATGTCATTTGTTGATATCTCGATATTGAAGAAGTCTTCATGGACCCAGTGAAGCAATGCACATCATTCCTAACCACTCAAGTATTTCTTAACAAATGCTTGTTTCATTCCTCACGGAGATTTTCACATTTCTATTGACTCTTCATTTGGAAGATGTTGATATTGAAAAAGGGCGACATTCTGCTCCAGTCCCCGACTTCATTTAATCACGATGTGTCTAGAGCTATATTAATTGATCATTAATTTGATTATTCTTCACTTTAGGACACATTCGAGTCATATCTTTGTGATATAATTGCTTATCTTTGTGATATAGCTTATCTTTGTGATATAATTGCTTATCTTTGTGATATAGCTGGAACATTTGTAGTGATATCTTAATTGATATTCCACGATGATCGAATGGAAATCCTACCAATGCTAACATCCTTTCCAACATTGAACGTAGGTCTCACATTTTCATTTATGAAATTGTTGAGTTAACAAGAAGTCTATGTGACCTCGGATGTTATTTCCCAAAAAGTCTTTAAGGATAAAATTGTGGTTATCAAATGCTTCGGTAGTGTTAACCATGCTTTATATTCTTTGAAGCAATCTAGTGGTTGAAAAGCCACAGACCGAACTATGTTAGAGACTTGTTTTGTGCATATCTCAATGATACATAGGAAATCCGAAAAATGTTATACATTTTAATCGGTCATTTCATTAATCCTTTTGATTTTTGAACATGCTAACAGATCATTCTTATCTGGTTTCATTTCTCATCACACAAACACAGAAAACACCAACACCATGCTATAACGTTTGTCCCAACAACTTCAATCTTCCATTTTAGTCACCCCTAGGATTTCTTGGGTTAGGGCTAATGGTTCGGGTTGATGTTTTGATGGTTGATAGTTCTCCATGTGTACATTTGATCATGATATTCTTGTTAACAATGAATCAATCAATATGTCCATAATGAGATTGGTTCCCAAATCTTGTCATTATGAGGGGGAGAAAATTTTATGATTGATTTACTGATTGATAAGGAAACAAGGAGAAAAGTTCATGTTTGGTTTGGTTGTTTCACTAAGTGTTAGGCTTATCAAAGTTTGTGTATAGATGGAGAAAATTCTTCATGATGTGTCAATAGTTTCAGATTTTCACTAGATTTTAGTTGATTGAGAATTTGATTTTAAAAGGGGGAATCTGAATTGATGACATAGATAAGAATGAAACCAAAGATGAAAAGATTTTCACTCAAGATACTTCAAAAGTTCAAAGATGCTTCAAAAAGTGTTTACACTCATGGATTGAGGGGGAGCATGACTACTTCATAAGAATTTCATTCAAACTGCATTCAAATTTTTACTCTCCGAAGTGTTCAAGTTGATGTGAAAAAGATCAAAGTTTCATAAAGGTTGAAAGAGTGTTTAGAAGATTCAAGTCAAAAGAGTCTTCATCAAACACACGTCATTCAAGATCTTCAGTTCATACAAGAACATTTCATCAAGAAACTACTATGCATAAATCAAGGGGGAGAGTACATATTCATGAAAGTTTGTTTCAAGAAGTTGAATTTCATCAAGAAACTACTATGCATAAATCAAGGGGGAGAGTACATATTCATGAAAGTTTGTTTCAAGAAGTTGAATTTCACTCAAGAATCGAAGATTGAAGAATCAAAACCAAGATTCATCTCTTCTGCATTTCAAAAGACAACTCTGATTCATGATTCATCAATTCTCGAAGATTCAAGCCAAACATGCTTTCATTATTCTCTGTTCAAAAAGAACATTGAGAATCTTCATATGATTTAACTTCAAGAAGTCCAAGATCAAGACTGAATCAAGTTTTTTAAAAGACAAAAGAAAAAGCTTTGAAGACTTGGTTCAACACACCAATTGTCTTCACCACCGGGCTCATCAATTTCATTCCTACAAGACAAGATAACACGTACTTCATTCATTACAATAAATCACTAAGGGGGAGAATGTTAGAAATTCAAAAATAGTGATAAATTGTAATTAAGATTAGAAGACATTCTTGTTGTTAAGTCATAGATAAATGATTACTAAGGTTGAGGGGCTAATTGTGATAATTAGCATAGTTGTATTGTTAGACTATATATAGCCCTCATACCTTAGAAATCATAACCAACACTTCATTTTTTACACACATTAATCCCAATCTTTCAGTTAAATCAATCATTCTCTCTCAAAACACACACACACACACCAAGAACACACACTATCAAACCGCCATTGTTGAATCGAATTCAGTGATAAAATTCGTGTTATAACAATCTGGTCTACTAGCAGTTAAGTAAAGTAATGATCCTATCATACCCCTATAAGCTGTGATGTCAACAGATTTTCCATTTTTATCTTCATCCAACTTTTCACCAGTTCCCATAGGAGTTTTCATAGGTGAGCAATCACTAAAACCAAATTTGTTTAAGAGATCTTTAACATACTTTCCTTGGTTTATAAAAATTCCATTTTTAGTCTGTTTAACTTGTAAACCCAGAAAATAGTTTAGTTCTCTCATCATGCTCATTTCATACTTTTTAGACATTAATTCTGAAAACTTTTTGCAAAGTCTTTCACTGATAGAACCAAATATTATATCATCTACATATATTTGTACCAGCAGAATATCACCATTATACTTTCTCACAAACAAAGTCTTGTCAACATTACCTCTTTTGAATTTATTAGCCAATAAGAATTTAGACAAAGTATCATACCATGCCCTTGGAGCTTGCTTTAACCCATAGAGAGCCTTGTCAAGCTTGAATACATGGTCAGGAAACTTTGAATTTTCAAAACCTGGAGGCTGTTCAACATAGACTTCTTCTTCCAACTTTCCATTAAGAAAAGCACTCTTCACATCCATTTGATAGACCTTGAAACCCTTGTGAGCAGAGAAGGCCAAGAACATTCTGATTACCTCTAATCTTGCCACTGGTGCAAAAGTCTCATCATAATCAATTCCATCCTCTTGTCTGTAACCAAGAGCTACCAATCTTGCTTTGTTTCTGGTCACAACTCCCCTTTCATCCATTTTGTTTCTATAGACCCACTTGGTTCCAATCACAGTCTTGTGATGAGGTCTTGGAACAAGTTCCCAAACCTTGTTTCTTTCAAACTGTGTTAGCTCATCTTGCATTGCATTAACCCAAGAGGGATCTTCCAGAGCTTCATCAACCTCAGTTGGTTCCACCTTGCTTACAAAGTTGACAAACATGCAGAAGTTACCTGTTGCCTTTCTTCTTGTTTTCACACCAGAGAGTGGATCACCAATGATTTGGTCAATTGGATGACTCTTTGTCCATCCAGTAACAGGGACAATGGACTGATTCAGATTTGATGGTCCAGCATGATCAGTTTGAGGAAGAGGCTGATCAGCTTGGACAGGAATGGAGGAGTCTGAACCAGTTGAAGAGTCATTAAATGGATTCTGAACTATGACTTCAATAGGAGTAGGATCAGTTTGAGCATCTTCAAAGATTGAAACTTCTTCTTCTTCTTCTAAAAGTTGCTCCCCCTGAGTTTGAGCATTATTAGCTCCAACTGGAGGATTTGTTGGAGGCTCATTCTCAGGTACAGCCAGTTCTTCAAAGTTGAAGTCTTCATCTTCAGGAGGAGAGCAAACTGGCTTAGAACAACCTTCATCAATGCTTACATTTACAGAGTTCTCAATTGTTTTAGTTCGCTTGTTGTACACTCTGTAGGCTTTCATCATTGTTGCATATCCAAGAAGGATACCTTCATCTGACTTCTCATCGAACTTACCAAGGTGGTCTTTCTGGTTTAGAATATAGCAAGGACTTCCAAACATTCTTAGGAAACCGATCTCAGGTTTTCTCCCCCTAAGAAGTTCATATGCAGTTTTCTGGTGTCTTTTGACAATGCGGTATCTGTTCTGGGTAAAGCAAGCTGTGTGAATTGCTTCAGCCCAGAAAAGAGACTTCACATTGTTTTGAGCCATCATGGATCTGGCAGCTTCAATTTGATGGTCCAGCATGATCAGTTTGAGGAAGAGGCTGATCAGCTTGGACAGGAATGGAGGAGTCTGAACCAGTTGAAGAGTCATTAAATGGATTCTGAACTATGACTTCAATAGGAGTAGGATCAGTTTGAGGAAGAGGCTGATCAGCTTGGACAGGAATGGAGGAGTCTGAACCAGTTGAAGAGTCATTAAATGGATTCTGAACTATGACTTCAGTAGGAGTAGGATCAGTTTGAGGAAGAGGCTGATCAGCTTGGACAGGAATGGAGGAGTCTGAACCAGTTGAAGAGTCATTAAATGGATTCTGAACTATGACTTCAATAGGAGTAGGATCAGTTTGAGGAAGAGGCTGATCAGCTTGGACAGGAATGGAG
Source organism: Erigeron breviscapus (assembly GCA_034093135.1). NCBI lineage: Eukaryota > Viridiplantae > Streptophyta > Magnoliopsida > Asterales > Asteraceae > Erigeron > Erigeron breviscapus. Next base: position 92,064,329 of record CM067172.1, read on the forward strand.
GAGTCTGAACCAGTTGAAGAGTCATTAAATGGATTCTGAACTATGACTTCAATAGGAGTAGGATCAGTTTGAGGAAGAGGCTGATCAGCTTGGACAGGAATGGAGGAGTCTGAACCAGTTGAAGAGTCATTAAATGGATTCTGAACTATGACTTCAATAGGAGTAGGATCAGTTTGAGGAAGAGGCTGATCAGCTTGGACAGGAATGGAGGAGTCTGAACCAGTTGAAGAGTCATTAAATGGATTCTGAACTATGACTTCAGTAGGAGTAGGATCAGTTTGAGGAAGAGGCTGATCAGCTTGGACAGGAATGGAGGAGTCTGAACCAGTTGAAGAGTCATTAAATGGATTCTGAACTATGACTTCAATAGGAGTAGGATCAGTTTGAGGAAGAGGCTGATCAGCTTGGACAGGAATGGAGGAGTCTGAACCAGTTGAAGAGTCATTAAATGGATTCTGAACTATGACTTCAATAGGAGTAGGATCAGTTTGAGGAAGAGGCTGATCAGCTTGGACAGGAATGGAGGAGTCTGAACCAGTTGAAGAGTCATTAAATGGATTCTGAACTATGACTTCAATAGGAGTAGGATCAGTTTGAGGAAGAGGCTGATCAGCTTGGACAGGAATGGAGGAGTCTGAACCAGTTGAAGAGTCATTAAATGGATTCTGAACTATGACTTCAGTAGGAGTAGGATCAGTTTGAGGAAGAGGCTGATCAGCTTGGACAGGAATGGAGGAGTCTGAACCAGTTGAAGAGTCATTAAATGGATTCTGAACTATGACTTCAATAGGAGTAGGATCAGTTTGAGGAAGAGGCTGATCAGCTTGGACAGGAATGGAGGAGTCTGAACCAGTTGAAGAGTCATTAAATGGATTCTGAACTATGACTTCAATAGGAGTAGGATCAGTTTGAGGAAGAGGCTGATCAGCTTGGACAGGAATGGAGGAGTCTGAACCAGTTGAAGAGTCATTAAATGGATTCTGAACTATGACTTCAATAGGAGTAGGATCAGTTTGAGGAAGAGGCTGATCAGCTTGGACAGGAATGGAGGAGTCTGAACCAGTTGAAGAGTCATTAAATGGATTCTGAACTATGACTTCAGTAGGAGTAGGATCAGTTTGAGGAAGAGGCTGATCAGCTTGGACAGGAATGGAGGAGTCTGAACCAGTTGAAGAGTCATTAAATGGATTCTGAACTATGACTTCAATAGGAGTAGGATCAGTTTGAGGAAGAGGCTGATCAGCTTGGACAGGAATGGAGGAGTCTGAACCAGTTGAAGAGTCATTAAATGGATTCTGAACTATGACTTCAATAGGAGTAGGATCAGTTTGAGGAAGAGGCTGATCAGCTTGGACAGGAATGGAGGAGTCTGAACCAGTTGAAGAGTCATTAAATGGATTCTGAACTATGACTTCAATAGGAGTAGGATCAGTTTGAGGAAGAGGCTGATCAGCTTGGACAGGAATGGAGGAGTCTGAACCAGTTGAAGAGTCATTAAATGGATTCTGAACTATGACTTCAGTAGGAGTAGGATCAGTTTGAGGAAGAGGCTGATCAGCTTGGACAGGAATGGAGGAGTCTGAACCAGTTGAAGAGTCATTAAATGGATTCTGAACTATGACTTCAATAGGAGTAGGATCAGTTTGAGGAAGAGGCTGATCAGCTTGGACAGGAATGGAGGAGTCTGAACCAGTTGAAGAGTCATTAAATGGATTCTGAACTATGACTTCAATAGGAGTAGGATCAGTTTGAGGAAGAGGCTGATCAGCTTGGACAGGAATGGAGGAGTCTGAACCAGTTGAAGAGTCATTAAATGGATTCTGAACTATGACTTCAATAGGAGTAGGATCAGTTTGAGGAAGAGGCTGATCAGCTTGGACAGGAATGGAGGAGTCTGAACCAGTTGAAGAGTCATTAAATGGATTCTGAACTATGACTTCAATAGGAGTAGGATCAGTTTGAGCATCTTCAGCTTGGACAAGTCAAGACTTTCTTCAGGTTTTAACTCAACAACCTTATCAGTCTCAGAAACAATTATCAATGGTTGAGCAGGTTTTAGATTTAAAGGTAGCTTTATGTTGCTTGCCTTTCTCACAAGCACCACACAGCTTGTCCTTCTCATACTTGATCACTGGAAGACCAGACACCAACTCTTTCTTACACATCTTGTTGATGTCTTTGAAATTCATATGAGACAACCTTTTATGCCACAACCAATTCAGCTCATCTTGAGACTTTGACATGAAGCATACTTCTCTTGTGACAGTTGGATTTCTCATGTCAAAAGAATACAAAGACTCATCCCTCTTTGCAATCAGAACCACATTGCCTTCTAAATCAAGAACAATCCCCTTATCAGACCTGAATCTCACCTCATAACCAGCATCACACAACTGACTCACACTAATCAGATTGTGCTTCAAACCATTAACATAGGAGACTCTTCTGAAAGTAAGAGGACCATTCGAAAGAACACCAACACCTTCTGTCTTTCCTTGAGAATCATCTCCAAAAGTAACATTAGGACCAGCGCGAATCCTAAAGTTACATAGCAGGGACTTACATCCGGTCATATGCTTGGAACAACCACTGTCCAAGTGCCAGGTGTTATCATCATGACTGCCCTGCATTTGCAATAAGAGATTAGTTCATTCTGGGAACCCATCTCGAGATGGGTTCACCAGAGCTGACCAAAGGGTCTGACTCAGATTGGGTCGTAGAACTTTGACTCTTATCACATTTGGATACCCATTGTTGCTTGATCTGTCCCTTACCAGATTTGAAATTCTTTTTAGCAACAACTAAGGTTTCCTTTTGAACAAAACCTTTGCCTATTCCAGATTTCTGACATTCAGTTCTTAATTTTCTTTGATCAACATTTTTGGGATCAGAAACATCTTTAAGAAAATTTGCATCAATTGAAACCTCACCAATTCTGGACTCAACATATTTGGAAATCATTTTGTCAGAGTCAGATTTAGTGTTATTTGAAATAGACTCAGATTTGGTTTGTGACACACTTCCTTGAGAACCAGACTTCTCATTCTTTAACAACTTAACCTTTTGTTTTGGAACACTGTGGTCTCTAACTTTCCTTTTCATTCTCCTAGAGTTCTTGTTTGTTTTAATATTGGAATCTGACACAGACTGGGTAATGGTCAGCTTGGACAAGTCAAGACTTTCTTCAGGTTTTAACTCAACAACCTTATCAGTCTCAGACACAGCTTCAGCAATGGTTTGGCCAACAATTTCAGGATCACTAAACCCAATACCAGATATCTGAACCAACTTAATTGGTTTAGAGTTCGTACCTTTGGTTTGGACTTTGGGTGGTGAAGGAGGCTGATAACAAGGCTCCATAGCACACACTTCAGCTATGGCTATGGCCCTGTCATAATCACCATCAAAAATAGCTTGGATCTGATGAGGTATTTGGACATTGACACACTTTGCAACTCTTTTTGAACCAATACACCATGATTCAGTAATTTGTTTAACTTTCAAAAACTTTTCTTCTGCAGTCTTAGCTTCTTTTACTAAAATAGAGTTCAATTGCTTTTGTGCTTTGACTTCAGACTCAAGTTTTTCAATGGTGTGATTTTTGGCACTGACATCAAGTTTCAACATATGAATTTCCTTCTTAAGTTCTTGATTAAAGTGTTTTTGCAAAAGGACCTCATCACCAAGTTTGTTCAGTCTGGACAGTTTATCATAATCAGACAGATTAGAGAAAGAAGTTACCTCAGGTGGAGCAGTCTGACTGGTGGATGCCTGGTGAGCTGACTCTGACTGCTGTTGCATACTGGCCAGATCTTCAGCAAATCGTTGAGTAGCTTCTTTAGCCATGAAACATTTGGCATCTTTGTACAACTCATCATCAGATGAAGTAGCACTTTCAGCCCAGTCTTTGGCTACCAGACTTTTCTCATTTTTGTTCACCTTCTCAGTCAGCTCAGCTATTTGTGCTTTCAAGGCTTTGTACTTAGTCTTGAGCTTTGAGTATTTTTCACCTCTTCCACCTTTGGCTGGCACAGCTTGAGCAGTTTCTTTGGATCTACAATCACCAGCCATATGTCCAGTTTTGCCACACTTGTAACAAGTAACTTTGGACATATCAAAAGGCTTCTTGGTTCTATTAGCTTGACCACTTCTTCCCTTTCCTTTAAACTTGTTAAAGGATCTCCTTCTGATCCTTTCAGCCAACATAGCTACCTCATTAGCCAGTTCATCACCATCAGATTTCTCATATTCAGATTCAGCACAAACAGAATTATGGTTAGACATCACAGGAATATCATCATTTACATATGGAATGATCTCATTGCTAACAGAATTAGGGTGTTCAGTCATGGAAGCAACAAATGCAGCAGCAGGCTGACTATAAGAATCACCCATAGCTATTAATTTTTCTGCCTCTGAACACTCTTGGTTATGAAGCAAACCAAAGAGTCCAGGGAGATCAAGATCATTGTAAACAGCACTTAATTTAACAGATGAAATATAATTGTTCCATTTAGGAGGTAAAGAATCAAGAAATTTGCTCTTTAAAACACTATTATTCTTATGAATTCCAACAGCAGCTAAATCATTAATCAAAGCATTAAAGCGGGTATGAGTGTCAGTTAAGGATTCATTTCTCAAAGAGAAGAATCTCTCATACTTCCTTGTTAAGGTAGTTATGGTGGACTCCATGGAAGTAGAACAACCCTCAAACATGACAGTCAATGTACCCCACATTTTCTTTGCTGTAGAACACATTTTTATTGAATGATAAATGTCTTTGGGTACAGCCTGGACAATGAAATTTATGGCCTTCACGTCCAAGTTAGCCATTCTCCTATCCTCATCCCCCCAATCTGCCTTATCCTTTACTATGGATTTAACTGTGGCAGGAATGGTTGGATGACCTTCCCTAACCACAGCTTCAACCACTACAGTCTGTGTAGGAATATAAGGACCATCCTGAAGGATGTCAGGCATATTGTTATCGATGGATTCAAGGAACAAAGACATTCGACCTTTCCACCCACTGAAATCATCTTTGTCAAACATGGGTGGTCTGGTTGAAGAACCATTATCAATAAAAGATGACATAATGCTTTACTATAATGAAAATATGCAAGGATCAAGTCAAGTTAATTCTCAACCACCGCTCTGATACCAATTGATACGTCCCACGGTGTATCAATATACCAAAGTATATTGTACACAGGATAGTTGTAGAGGGGGGGTGAATACAACTTTTCTCGAACTTTACAAACTTTTTAAGCAACGTTTTAAGACTCAAAATACTTAATGCATGTAAAGAACAAGAATCATTAAAACAGTAAAGCAGTAAAGAATCAAAGCATTCTTGAACACAGATTGTGGTTTTCAAATGTAACTCTTTATTAAGAAATAATCTATACAAAGAATTACAGGGTTGTTGCGGAATAAAGATAGCTTACAAATATCTAAACAACCCTATGAAATGATAAACAACAATCAATAAGTTTCAGCTCAAGAGAATCAGCCCAAGCTGATCTTGTACAGACTAAGCTGTGTATAAGAGCAGAGAAACTTTGTGTGAAGAATGATTTTCAGATTTGTCACACATATGCATACAAGGAGTGTTGCTTTTATAGGCGAAAGCACCTCGTCACTTGATGTCCACATCAACCACGTAGTCTTCTTGTATTGGACGATCAAAAGAATAAACAATCGTGCCTTCATCGTACTTGTGGTCCCCCACGTACAGCTGCACATTCTTCATCGTCCAATAAGAGTGTGGACACGCATATGTAAACAACCACCAACCTGGATACTAGGAATATTCCTAGTCACGTCATAGTCCTTATCTTCAATCCAGGTTATTATCTTCACTTTGATTGTTGACACAGATTGGGCGGTTTGTCACGGCACCAATCTGCCTAAGTGTTTCCAAGCTGACTGCTAGTTCCAATCTGTCTTCCACTAACAGTTTGGTCCTCTATCTTCAATCCTCCTCTTCGACTTGGATTGAATGCTTTAATGTTGTTGATGCAGCTTGAATAACACTTGCTTCCATATAGAATTACAATTACGAACATGAAGCGTGATCTGGGTCAGTTACATATCGCAAGCTGTGTCAGCTTAGTCTGACCCAGATCAGATTACAAGAACCAAAAAGATTACTAAGTGTTTATAGGTCAGATTTTTCATCATTAAATTTACAACAAACATTGGGACTCAACAATCCTGTACTTCATTCAAGGACCAAGCACATTGATATAAGATATCATTTCATTAGGGATCATGTGATGAAAGAAGATGTTGAACTCCATTTCATTCCAACAGACAATCAGCTTGCTGACTTGTTCACAAAGCCATTGGATGAATCAAGGTTCAACTACCTTATAAGTAAGCTAGGTATGCTTAATTTATAAAATGTAGTGAGCTAAGTAATAGCAAATCTGACCCGTTAGAGTTTCACTAAAATTTTGAGGGCAAGCTGTGTCTGACACAGACTACTCTTTTATACTTGATGTTTATCAAGTAAAAGTGAGTAAGCTGAGTCTGACCCAGCTTCGTCGTTATTTTTGTTATTAAATATCTCAGTACGTTTAATTTGTTTCATTATTTTATTTAGCTTACGTATTGATCCTATTGGGATGTGACACGTGTAGTGGACCATTCCGGTTACTGAAAAAGTACCACCACTACTTGTTGTTCATCCAATCAAAATCTTTCTCTCTCCACTATTTCCAAGTCAGATATTTTGGGTTTGAATAAAACAATCATTCTAACCTAAATTTCAAATCACTCATTCATATTTTCATAAAATTAATTCTTTTTCTCTCTAATCTGTTTTCTGTTTTATTAAATTTACTTTCTTCTATATTTGTTTTCAAAATGGCATCATCATCAAATAATTCTCAATCTTCTTCTGAATCTGAAAATCATTTTCCAACTCCTATCAGCGCAAATAAGTTATCTCCTTATGTG
>CM067172.1:92072291-92094791 GCA_034093135.1 Erigeron breviscapus
GTTTGACAAACGAATTTAGAACCCACAAACGAACTTAAAGTTCGTTTTGAACCTTAGCTGAACCAGAAAACGAATTTCATCTTATTTTCGTCCAGAAATCATAAAACGACCAAGTTCTTCGATTTTTCCATAAACGAACGATTAAATCTTCTCCCAAAACACGTTTTTGACATTGTTAAACATATTTTGATCATAATGATCGATTACAAACTCGTTTGATGTCGTTTTGATCATTAATTTGCTTAAACATATTATAAACCCTAATTTATTAAAAGTCTCTTTCAAAATCAGATTTAATCCTTTATAAAACATCATTAGATCTGAAAATATAGCCAATAAAACATTGATTACCTGTAGAAACAATAGCCAATTCGATTCAATACAAAAACACTTGATTTGATTAACCTAAACTTGGAGATCTTGCTTTAGAAATCAAAAGAGAATTAGAGAGGCTGATGAATGTGTTCTAATTAAGTTTTGAGGCTGCCAAATTAACCTAGATTAGGCTAATCCCTTTCTTAACCCGTTTTTAACTTTTCACCATTGGCAAAACTAGTCCCTGGACTTCATATTGACTTTATTTCACTTTAAAACACCTATTGGGGATACATATAACACACCAAAGCACTTTCGCACACTACAAAAGCCTTTTACACATCATTTAATCCACTTTATTGTCACTCATTAAAGATAATTAAATCTCACATATAGGGCACATAAACATATAAACACACATTTTACCACATAACATATCACGGACTTATAATTTGACCTAACGACGTTAGTCAACAGAAACGATTAAGTTTTGGGATGTTACACATAGGTGGTTTGATGCCTTGGAGAAAAGACAGGTAACTGAAAATATCCATTATAGAAGGCATCCAGAACCAATCCATCAGGTTATTTTGAAAAGACGAAAAGGAAAAAGCATTCCAAGCATAAGGCTTACAAGGAAAGGTTTTGAATCTAACTGCGAAACCTATGATCTTGACAAGCTGCTTGATCTAGGTTATACAGAATGGGTTGAGCTGCATGACCACATCACTGGTATGCCTGGAATCCACAAAGAGGCTGTCTTGGAAGCCATTGAGAAGAAGTTGGCTGCAATTGTGATATACAAAATTGATATCACTGGCCTTCCAAGACCAAGAGCATATGATTTGGATGATGAAGAAGAGTCAGAAGAGCCACTCAAGAAGATGAGAAAAAGAAATGTTAATCTCCAAGGACCTGAAGGTGATCACACAGACTTCCTCAGAAATTTGAACCCTTCAGAGTTTCTTGGGTTATTATCTACTGATGCTATAGACAAACTTCTAAGTCATCTTAAACTGTCTCTACCTGCTGGTGTGGAAAATGCAAGAAGTGGAATGCATATTACTGAACCTGAACATGGCATGTATTTTGTGGATACAAAAGGGAAACTTGTATTCCAAAGGACTGCTGAGCTAAAAGAGGTACCAACTATGCACCTTTTTACCTTGTACAGATTTTGTGTTGCTTTCAGTGAACAAGGTAATGGGTATGAGCAGTTCCTTATTAATGAAGGACTAGATAGGAAGGTAGATGTGACGATTGCTCCATCTTTTGAAGTTAAACAAGAAACTGTAGAGTTAATTGGGGAATAGAGTCTTATTGTAACACTTTGTATTTCTCTAATATACAAGTAGTTGTACAAATTCAGTTGTCTTGTTACAATTTTGTATCAGATTGAAAAGAACCCAAAAGATTCAAAGGGTCACAAACTGTTAGTCATATTTTTTCTTTGATTCTTTGTAAGCTGTATGTTAAAAGTGTAGTTAGGTTTTGTCATCATCAAATAGGGGGAAATTGTTGAGTCCCAATGTTTGTTGTAAATTTAATGATGACAAATCTGACCTATAAACACTTAGTAATCTTTTTGGTTCTTGTAATCTGATCTGGGTCAGACTAAGCTGACACAGCTTGCGATATGTAACTGACCCAGATCACGCTTCATGTTCGTAATTGTAATACTATATGGAAGCAAGTGTTATTCAAGCTGCATCAACAACATTAAAGCATTCAATCCAAGTCGAAGAGGAGGATTGAAGATAGAGGACCAAACTGTTAGTGGAAGACAGATTGGAACTAGCAGTCAGCTTGGAAACACTTAGGCAGATTGGTGCCGTGACAAACCCCCAATCTGTGTCAACAATCAAAGTGAAGATAACAACCTGGATTGAAGATAAGGACTATGACGTGACTAGGAATATTCCTAGTATCCAGGTAGGTGGTTGTTTACATATGCGTGTCCACACTCTTATTGGACGATGAAGAATGTGCAGCTGTACGTGGGGGACCACAAGTACGATGAAGGCACGATTGTTTATTCTTTTGATCATCCAATACAAGAAGACTACGTGGTTGATGTGGACATCAAGTGACGAGGTGTTTTTGCCTATAAAAGCAACACTCCTTGTATGCATATGGGTGGCAATTCCTGAGAATCATTCTTCACACAAAGTTTCTCTGCTCTTACACACAGCTCGGTCTGTACGAGATCAGCTTGGGCTGATTCTCTTGAGCTGAAACTTATTGATTGTTGTTTGTCATTTCATAGGGTTGTTTAGATATTTGTAGGCTATCTTTATTCCGCAACAACCCTGTAATTCTTTGTATAGATTATTTCTTAATAAAGAGTTACATTTGAAAACCCAATCTGTGTCAACAATCAAAGTGAAGATAACAACCTGGATTGAAGATAAGGACTATGACGTGACTAGGAATATTCCTAGTATCCAGGTAGGTGGTTGTTTACATATGCGTGTCCACACTCTTATTGGACGATGAAGAATGTGCAGCTGTACGTGGGGGACCACAAGTACGATGAAGGCACGATTGTTTATTCTTTTGATCATCCAATACAAGAAGACTACGTGGTTGATGTGGACATCAAGTGACGAGGTGCTTTTGCCTATAAAAGCAACACTCCTTGTATGCATATGGGTGGCAATTCCTGAGAATCATTCTTCACACAAAGTTTCTCTGCTCTTACACACAGCTCGGTCTGTACGAGATCAGCTTGGGCTGATTCTCTTGAGCTGAAACTTATTGATTGTTGTTTGTCATTTCATAGGGTTGTTTAGATATTTGTAGGCTATCTTTATTCCGCAACAACCCTGTAATTCTTTGTATAGATTATTTCTTAATAAAGAGTTACATTTGAAAACCCAATCTGTGTCAACAATCAAAGTGAAGATAACAACCTGGATTGAAGATAAGGACTATGACGTGACTAGGAATATTCCTAGTATCCAGGTAGGTGGTTGTTTACATATGCGTGTCCACACTCTTATTGGACGATGAAGAATGTGCAGCTGTACGTGGGGGACCACAAGTACGATGAAGGCACGATTGTTTATTCTTTTGATCGTCCAATACAAGAAGACTACGTGGTTGATGTGGACATCAAGTGACGAGGTGTTTTTGCCTATAAAAGCAACACTCCTTGTATGCATATGGGTGGCAATTCCTGAGAATCATTCTTCACACAAAGTTTCTCTGCTCTTACACACAGCTCGGTCTGTACGAGATCAGCTTGGGCTGATTCTCTTGAGCTGAAACTTATTGATTGTTGTTTGTCATTTCATAGGGTTGTTTAGATATTTGTAGGCTATCTTTATTCCGCAACAACCCTGTAATTCTTTGTATAGATTATTTCTTAATAAAGAGTTACATTTGAAAACCACAATCTGTGTTCAAGAATGTTCTTATTCTTTACTGCTTTACTGTTTTAATGATTCTTGTTCTTTACATGCATTAAGTATTTTGAGTCTTAAAACGTTGCTTAAAAAGTTTGTAAAGTTCGAGAAAAGTTGTATTCACCCCCCTCTACAACTATCCTGTGTACAATATACTTTGATATATTGATACACCGTGGGACGTATCAGCCTTCTATATCCACACAAACGCGCAAGCCCTATAATGTCACTAGAACACGCATATTCGGCCCATTCTGCCAGAACACGCAAATTAGGTCCAAAGTGAAACACGCATATGCAAGCCCACTTTGCTTAACACGCATACAACACTTAGCCAAATTTTCATGAATCATGTGAACCTTGACTCTAAAGTTAATCTTCACGAACTTGATTAACACTTTGAAAATTCACAAAGAATTTTCTCGAACCCGGTATTGTTATGAGTGAAATTTCAAGTACCAATATCCTGAAGGTCCAAGATCTTGACGTACCAGGATCTTGACATAGCTGAATATTCTGATTACTTATTAATATTTTGCTAACGTTATGTTTCAAATATTATTATCATTTCCACATGAGATAAGCATGCAGATTCCAGAATATTCAATATGAAGCCAAGGAAAATATCTCCAACGGTAAACAAAGGATTTCACACATGGGATTAATCTTCAACACGCAAAAAAGACTTAGTCTGCCAAGATATTCGGACTTCAAGTTGATTTCAGCATGAGGAGAAAAGCTTCAATGTTCACTTAACCGGTCAAGATATGCTCTAACGTTCAATCAACGAAGACCCGGAAGATCCCTATAATCTCGCATAGTTAGTTAGATCTTAGGTCTATATAATGAATGAGGCTGATCGATCTTAGGCATCGCATTCTTACTTATTGCATACTACTCACTTGTATTCACACACACTGCTCTCGCTACTTTCATTCACTTAGATACATCGATCAACCGAATTCCACCATTTGTAAACATTTAACAATCATTAATAAGAGAAGAAAGGCAGGGACGATTGCTTCCTCCCGGCGTTTTTATGCCGGCGATCTGTGAGTCCCTTAAGTTCGATGGTTAAACCAGGAAAGTGCAAAATACAACAAGTCTAATAAGCACTAGAATGGACTAGTATTACTTTAATATAAATGCAAGTATATAAATAAAGTAATACAAGACTTAAAGCAATAAACAAATAAAGTGGAACATTATGTATTTTTCATGGGTATTTTATTTATGATGTTAAATAAAACACAAGGTTGTTGCGGAATCAAGATAATACAATTAAGTATGTATCCTAACAACCTATGAGTTACAAATGATCTATATTTGTCAAATAACTCTTTAGGATCGAGATACTTAAAGTTATGAAGTATCCCAGTTTAAGATCGAGAGTATTTGGACAAATTCACTTCAATGCAAAATGAATGCTTAAAAGTATTTATGTCAAGGAAATGACTTTGTATTTATAGGCAACAAAATTCACCAGTGAATTTTGTGCCGTACAAATATGGTTGCATACATTTAATGATCCGACAAGAACATTAAATGTATTGGATAAGGAATAAGGATAAAGTCACATCAAATGCAAGTGTATCCTTTTATCCAACCACCTTTACACACATATACTTTGGTAAAGAACAAGTGGATTGTTCTTTGGAAAGTGTGTAAAGGGAAAAGTCAATCCTTGATATCAGTGTTCAGACTTGTAGGATCTAGAACACTGACAATCCTCCAGTGTACAGATCTGGTAAGACTTTCCAGTGGACTCCGCCATTTGTTAAGTCTTCTTTCTTCAGACTTCAGTCTTTGACTTCAGTCAGAATGTCTTCAGTAGAGTTGATCTGGACTGGGGTGAAGTCCAGTGAGCTCATCTGGAGAATACTCCAGATTTCCTATACAAGTATTTGCTCACTGGTCTTCCATTATTTCTGGACAAATCTTGAGAGGGACTCCAGATTCAAAGTCTGGAGTAGGTCCAGTAGAACACGTTTCTGGATAGATCTTCAGTAAGGCTCCAGTAGTCGAGTCTGGAGCGAGTCCAGTAAATCTGGACTAAATCTGGACCTAACAAATTCCCCCTACTTGTTTAGAAATAATGCAAGTGTTTTCAAGCTTGAATCTATACATTTTGTAAGCTTGAAAAACACAAGTTTCGATTTGTCTAAAAAATCTAAGTTACTGGAAAACACTTTATAGATCATGAGTGTTTTCAGTTTCATCAATTAAGTTCTAATTTAGACTAAATCTGATCATTTACTTATAGGAATAAAAAATTGCAACTATTATTACATTCATCAACTGATAAATAGTATACAATTTTCATAAGACAATAATTTACAATAAGTAAACAATAAGAGTCAGGCCCTTCTTTTCGATGTCCTTTCTGGAGCATCTTCAGTAGCCTTTCTCTTTGGTGATGGAGAAGATGGTATTGATTCTGACGTTCTTATGCCCATTGCAACTTCCATCTGTTGCTTTCTTTTCCATACCTTCTCAATCCTTTTAAGAAATGCTTTAACATCAGTCGACACATTTGTCTTCCCCCTGAACGTTAAAGCGATTTCCTTCAGTTCACTCCATCCAAAAGCTTGGACTGAAGTACTTTTCCTCTCATCAGTAAAGTTACCCTCCCTGGTCAACTTTACTTCAAACTTTGACATGCCTTCATGATCTTCAGCCAACTTGATTTCAGCACCAGTGATCCTTCTAGCATCAACCCTGAAGTTCAACATTTCATTATATTTTTCTTTCAGCTTGGCTTGCTGGATCAAAGCTTCAGTATCCTTGGACACTCTCCTTTGCTCTACAGCAGATTGGAGTTCTTGACGATTGATTTTTCGAGAAGTGTCCAGGGGAATGAAATTGCTTACATCAGCATCTTTGATTGCTTTGATTTGTCTGGCAGTCAACTTTGGTAAACCAATAAGTCTCTTTCTGTACTCTATCTCCAGAGCACCAGCATTCTTTCTTATCTTTTTCTGGAGACTCACCAGTTCATCCTTTCTTTGTCTGATGAGTTCTGGTACACTCACGCCATAAATAATTGAATCATAGACTTGCTCTTCTTCAGTGTAGAATGAGCGTACATGAACATCATCTAATGCATTTAGGCATTGATGAACTCTGGGGTCATCTTTCATCCTTTTATATACTTCAATGTTAATGTCTAACCTTCTAGCATTGTAAGAGTCAAGAGTTCCCATTGTTGCCATCTCCCTTTGATGGGCCAGCAGTTCATCCTTTTGATTTCTTTTGAAAATCTCTATCATTATGCATTCTTGCTCTAACTTCCTGGAAGTTTCATCATCAGCATCTTCAGTATGCTCTTCCTCTTCACCAGATACCACTTTTTCTTTTCCTTTAACAGCCTTCAGTGTAGTTGGAATATCTGGGAAGGTCTCAAACTGGGGCTCACTGGCTTCAGTACCAATAGCTTCTTCAGTTAGCCCGGCTTCAGTGCCATATGCTCTTTGTCTTTCAGTTGGCCCGGCTTCAGTGCCATATGCTCTTTGTCTTTCAGTTTGGTCACCAGACGACCTTTCCCCCTTGGAACGATCTCCAGTACTTGACTTGAGATCATTCCACAACTGTTCAAGCATAAGTCTGTCTAGTGGACCAAAAGTTGTACCTTCTACTGGAGTTGTTTCAGACACAACTTTCTTGAGTGCCTGCACTTCCTTCTAAACATTTGCAACAGCTGTAGGCAAGTGTTTTGGCAATTTCTCATCCAGTAACTTTTCTACTTGGGGTAACACCCCATCATAAATGCTACGAAGAACAGTCCCAGAAACTTCTTCACATAATTCTTTCAACATATTGTTTCTGAACTTCCTTGTACATTCATCACTTATAGTGCTAACAACTGCACCCTGTTCCAGTGTGGGTCTACTCTCCAGAGAACTGACCCTGAAGACCAAATTCTGAACATCTTCTTTCAGACCTGCAAGTTCGCCAGTGACTGCAGTCTGAACAAAATTAACCAACCTTGACTTTAAGCCCTGGACTACCACCTTGATCTTTTCAGTGTTGTTATTTGTGGCCAGTACCAGTTTATCAAGCTTCTCATAAACCAGCTTCTCATTTCCAGCAAAGACATTCATCTCAGATGCCAGGTTATTTGATAATAAAGATTTGAAGTCTGAAATAACCTGAGATGAAGTCTGGAGTGATCTCTCCAGGTCCGCCACCTTACTTAAAAGGCCTTGGACCTCGGCAGAAGAAGAAGTGGAGAGACCAGTGGGAGGTTCAAGAGTTGAGGGTAATCTGGTCATTAGAGGAACTTGTGCCCAGCCTTCTTCAGTTGCAGCTTCAGACGTTGCAACTGGTGACTCCGGCGCACGAGGAGGAGGTTGAGATTGTGAAGGTTGATTGGTTGCTGGAGTGAAGTATTGAGTGTTTTCTGGAATTGAAGGTGGTGGTGGTGGTGGCATGTTTGATTGTGGTGGTGGCATTTCTGGTGGAGGTGTTGGCATTTCTGGTAGATTTTCTTCTTCTTGTACATCTTTACCCAGAAAATTCATGTTTACATCAATACCTTCAGACATTGGGGAGTCAACATCATCCCATTCTTGAGCAATCCCAACTGTCTGTTCACCAGACTGTTCACCAGTCTCTACATTTACCTGTTCACCAGCCTCAACAATTAAGTCAATTGGAGCCTCTTGCTCACCAGAAATATGTTCATCAGTCTGAACATCTACTTCAACTTCCTTAACAACCTGCTCTACAATCTGGGCAACATTTTCAGCTTGTTCATCAGTTTCCTGCCCAACAACCTCTTCAGATTCAAAATTTGGTGACCCATCCAGATTCATAACATCACCAGGATGTCTTGCTGGATTCACCTGGAGTCCAGCTCTCATCAGACGCCTATTAGTTCTAGGTCGTCTGGAAGGTTCAACAACTTCTTGACCTTGACCTTCTGGAGCAACTTGTCTAATTGGCTGTACAGCCTCTATTATCTGTACATCATCACCAGATGGTCCTTCAACTGGAGCCATTTCAACTTCTTCCTTTTGGAAGGAAAGCATGGACTGAGGTATATCTACCTCATCCACTGGAGACCTGAGGTTGACCACGTCCCTCATATACTCACTCACAGAAAAGTGAGTAGTATCCATATCATACTGGTCTCCAAGAGCATTTTTAAACATTAGGGAAAGGAAACGAATATAAGGAACGAACGGTTTTCTTCCTTTCACCCTAAGTCGCTCAACCAAGTCATCAAAAAGAATCTGGGAAAAGTCCACCCTAAGCCCAAACCACAAGCAGTAGGTAATCTGGAGGTGGGTTTGATTGATCTGGTCTAACCCTCCAGAACTGCCTCCCAGACACTCAACAATATGTGTGAAGAAATATCTCCATGAGTCTGACAGCTTGCTCATGTAGATAGTCCCCTTTCTGGATAGCTACCCATGCTCATCCAATATATCTGTATGCCCCATTAATCTGCATACTTCCCTTGTATTTATAACAGTGGGAAGCTCAATAGGCAACTCATTCTGTTCAAAATAGTTTAAATATAGAACAGACCTGAGTAGACTTGCAGTGAAACCAAGGGATCTGGTACCTCCCTTGAGAGTATAATTGATCGATGAAGTTTCATCGTCATATTGAGCAGAGTACCAGAATTCACATAGGTACTCGTGGTACATCCTTCCTGGATTAAGTGTTAACGCACCATATAATGGGCAAGAGAGAAAGAATGAGTTTAATCTCCCAATAATCGATTAGGTATCATGAACACTAGACAGAGAGAGTCTTGCCATCCAGTTATTCATATTGATTCTTATGGCACTTGCCTCAAGATTGATATGAGGTGCCCTAGCAACATTTTCCGAAGGAATGTATTCATTGGCAAGCAGATTTTTAGTTCTTGATTGTCTAGGTGCCATTTATAAGGAATAGATGAAAATGAAATTGAATATATAGGTTATGATGAAGATTTGATGAAAGAATGAATGAAATTGGAGTAAATAAGAGAGATAAATATGATTGGACCAGTTCCTGCCGCCGTCCCTGCCGCCTTTGCCCGCTTTGGGCGTCCCTCTGTTCGCCGTCCATTGCCCTTGCCCTTTCCCGTGGGTCTATCTCGGGCCGGCCGTGTGTCCCTCCCCCGGATTTTGCTTTGCCCTTTCCCCCTCGCCTTTTTGCTCGGGTGCCTGCGCTCCGCCGGATTAATTACATCACATCATACATAAATGCATGACGGTTTACAGCCCACAAACAGTAACAACTTGTACTTTTTGTTTTCCCAAGGTAAAAAGACCATCATTGCGTTGAAAAAGTTTACATGCCACGTAGGATAAAAATATCTTCAAAAAGATTTGCTTGCGTGGCACACAGAAAGACCAAGTATTTAGAAAATATTATGACATAGTTCAGTGCATCTGGAGGTTGACTGGACACTCCAGTATCACTGGTGGATTAGTCCAGTGAACATGTACTGATGGTACACTGGAGGGACACTCCAGTAAAGTATCAGTGAAAACCATTTTTGAAAGACTGGTAACTTCAAACGTACACGTCAACTAATACAGACAAATGAGAGGGACACATTTACAAGGAGACATAAGTCAACTCAAACACGCACTTCAACCTGTCTAGTTACCAGTGAGAGGGACACATTTACAAAGCACCAGTAATATTTTCTAAAGAATTTGTCCAGTGAGAAAATAAATTCCCCCTGAACTTAAAACACTTTTAATAGAAAAATATTTTTCAAGTCTTCCCTGGAATGTTGTTCCAGAAATCTAATAATGCAAAGATAGTACACATAGGCGTTCAATATCTGAGCAGTCACCAGATTTAAGGATTTAACATCCCCAACTCACCAACAAGATATTCAAAAGTTTTGACATCGAGAGGTTTGGTAAAAATGTCAGCGAGTTGTTTGTCAGTGGGAATAAAATGGAGTTCAATGTTGTTTTTCATAATATGATCACGAATGAAGTGATACCTTAGATCAATGTGCTTCATTCTGGAGTGCATGACTGGATTGTTTGAGATAGCGATGGCACTGGTATTATCACAAAAGATTGGAGTCTTTGAATATTTAATACCATAATCAAGCAACTGGTTCTTCATCCAAAGTATCTGAGCACAACAACTTGCTGCAGACACGTATTCAGCTTCAGCAGTGGACAATGAAACTGAAGTTTGCTTCTTACTGGTCCAGCTGACCAGTTTGCCACCTAGGAAATGACATCCACCAGTTGTGGATTTCCTATCTATCTTACAACCTGCATGATCTGAATCTGAATAACCCATTAGATCCATGCCTGAGCCTTTGGGGTACTAAAGACCTAGACTGGGGACACCTTTAAGGTACTTCAGTATGCGCTTTACAGCAAGTATATGAGATTCCTTTGGATTAGACTGATATCTGGCACATAAACATGTTGAAAACATAATATCTGGTCTACTGGCAGTTAGATACATCAGTGAACCAACCATGCCTGTATAGACAGTGGTGTTCACTGGTTTACCATCTGGATCGGAGTCCAGTGTCAGTGGTGCAGAAATTGGAGTTGGTTTAGATGGTGAAGAGTTCATATCATATTACTTTAAAAGATCTCTAACATATTTCTCCTGATTAATAAAAATGCCATCTTTGTTTTGTTTAATCTGGAGTCCAAGAAAATATGTTAATTCACCCATCAGACTCATTTCATATTCAGTAGACATGATTTTTGAAAATTTTCTTGAAATGTTGATTTGCCGAGCTTAGATCTCTGCAAATAGCACTATTCGTCCAATACTTAGAAAAATTTTCTTGAAATGTTGATTTGCCGAGCTTAGATCTCTGCAAATAGCACTATTCGTCCAATACTTAGAAAAATTTTCTTGAAATGGTGATTTGCCGAGCTTAGATCTCTGCAAATGGCAAGTTCGTCCAACACTTAGAAAAATTTTCTTGAAATGTTGATTTGCCGAGCTCTTATCTCTGCAAATGGCAAGTTCGTCCAACACTTAGAAAAATTTTCTTGAAATGTTGATTTGCCGAGCTTAGATCTCTGCAAATAGCACTATTCGTCCAATACTTAGAAAAATTTTCTTGAAATGTTGATTTGCCGAGCTTAGATCTCTGCAAATGGCAAGTTCGTCCAACACTTAGAAAAATTTTCTTGAAATGTTGATTTGCCGAGCTTAGATCTCTGCAAATAGCACTATTCGTCCAATACTTAGAAAAATTTTCTTGAAATGGTGATTTGCCGAGCTTAGATCTCTGCAAATGGCAAGTTCGTCCAACACTTAGAAAAATTTTCTTGAAATGTTGATTTGCCGAGCTTAGATCTCTGCAAATGGCAAGTTCGTCCAACACTTAGAAAAATTTTCTTGAAATGTTGATTTGCCGAGCTTAGATCTCTGCAAATAGCACTATTCGTCCAATACTTAGAAAAATTTTCTTGAAATGGTGATTTGCCGAGCTTAGATCTCTGCAAATAGCACTATTCGTCCAATACTTAGAAAAATTTTCTTGAAATGTTGATTTGCCGAGCTCTTATCTCTGCAAATGGCAAGTTCGTCCAACACTTAGAAAAATTTTCTTGAAATGTTGATTTGCCGAGCTTAGATCTCTGCAAATAGCACTATTCGTCCAATACTTAGAAAAATTTTCTTGAAATGGTGATTTGCCGAGCTCTTATCTCTGCAAATGGCAAGTTCGTCCAACACTTAGAAAAATTTTCTTGAAATGTTGATTTGCCGAGCTTAGATCTCTGCAAATGGCAAGTTCGTCCAACACTTAGAAAAATTTTCTTGAAATGGTGATTTGCCGAGCTTAGATCTCTGCAAATAGCACTATTCGTCCAATACTTAGAAAAATTTTCTTGAAATGTTGATTTGCCGAGCTTAGATCTCTGCAAATGGCAAGTTCGTCCAACACTTAGAAAAATTTTCTTGAAATGGTGATTTGCCGAGCTCTTATCTCTGCAAATGGCAAGTTCGTCCAACACTTAGAAAAATTTTCTTGAAATGTTGATTTGCCGAGCTCTTATCTCTGCAAATGGCAAGTTCGTCCAACACTTAGAAAAATTTTCTTGAAATGTTGATTTGCCGAGCTTAGATCTCTGCAAATGGCAAGTTCGTCCAACACTTAGAAAAATTTTCTTGAAATGTTGATTTGCCGAGCTCTTATCTCTGCAAATGGCAAGTTCGTCCAACACTTAGAAAAATTTTCTTGAAATGTTGATTTGCCGAGCTTAGATCTCTGCAAATAGCACTATTCGTCCAATACTTAGAAAAATTTTCTTGAAATGTTGATTTGCCGAGCTTAGATCTCTGCAAATGGCAAGTTCGTCCAACACTTAGAAAAATTTTCTTGAAATGTTGATTTGCCGAGCTTAGATCTCTGCAAATGGCAAGTTCGTCCAACACTTAGAAAAATTTTCTTGAAATGTTGATTTGCCGAGCTCTTATCTCTGCAAATGGCAAGTTCGTCCAACACTTAGAAAAATTTTCTTGAAATGTTGATTTGCCGAGCTTAGATCTCTGCAAATAGCACTATTCGTCCAATACTTAGAAAAATTTTCTTGAAATGTTGATTTGCCGAGCTTAGATCTCTGCAAATGGCAAGTTCGTCCAACACTTAGAAAAATTTTCTTGAAATGGTGATTTGCCGAGCTTAGATCTCTGCAAATAGCACTATTCGTCCAATACTTAGAAAAATTTTCTTGAAATGTTGATTTGCCGAGCTTAGATCTCTGCAAATAGCACTATTCGTCCAATACTTAGAAAAATTTTCTTGAAATGTTGATTTGCCGAGCTTAGATCTCTGCAAATAGCACTATTCGTCCAATACTTAGAAAAATTTTCTTGAAATGTTGATTTGCCGAGCTTAGATCTCTGCAAATGGCAAGTTCGTCCAACACTTAGAAAAATTTTCTTGAAATGGTGATTTGCCGAGCTTAGATCTCTGCAAATGGCACTATTAGTCCAACACTTAGAAAAATTTTCTTGAAATGTTGATTTGCCGAGCTTAGATCTCTGCAAATGGCAAGTTCGTCCAACACTTAGAAAAATTTTCTTGAAATGGTGATTTGCCGAGCTTAGATCTCTGCAAATGGCAAGTTCGTCCAACACTTAGAAAAATTTTCTTGAAATGTTGATTTGCCGAGCTTAGATCTCTGCAAATGGCAAGTTCGTCCAACACTTAGAAAAATTTTCTTGAAATGTTGATTTGCCGAGCTTAGATCTCTGCAAATGGCAAGTTCGTCCAACACTTAGAAAAATTTTCTTGAAATGGTGATTTGCCGAGCTCTTATCTCTGCAAATGGCAAGTTCGTCCAACACTTAGAAAAATTTTCTTGAAATGGTGATTTGCCGAGCTTAGATCTCTGCAAATAGCACTATTCGTCCAATACTTAGAAAAATTTTCTTGAAATGGTGATTTGCCGAGCTCTTATCTCTGCAAATCACACTAATCGTCTAGAACTTAGCCAACAACCTCTGCAAACACGAGAACACACTAGAAGACAAAATAGTCGGTTTCCAGTCGTCTTCTTAGTTCAGCCAAACACTCAAATGCCGAGCTCACACAAAAACTTAAAATTCTCACTCATTCTTGTGAATTAAAACTTGAAAATTGCTTCAAAATGTTCAGAATTAGATCGCGAACCAATCCTCGAACAAAATTTGAACAAATATCCACTCGATTCAAATCCCAACGAAACCTCTGTTTGCCGAGCTCGAACAATACATGATCAAATGTTGAAATTGAAGTCTGAAATTGATACAGAATGATGATTTACTATCAACTAATCGATCGGTGATCAAAATTCTAACCAAAACACACTCAAATTGCTGAATTAACTCGAACAGTTAACTCGGCAAATGGCAGTTTCAAAAAAAACTCAAAAATACCAGAATTAAGCACATAAACAGCTTGATTCAAGCTTGTAGATCGTTCAGATATACTGATTGTGCTCTGATACCAATTGTAAGATGTATAATTGAGCTTTTTATGTGTGTTTAGAGTTTATCAATGGCGGTTTCTAGAGAGAGAGAGTAGAGAGAGAGTAGAGAGAGATTCAGTGAAAGATTGGATTGTATTTAGTGTCAAAAGGTTACAACTTACATTGTGGAGGGGGTTTATATACTTCTATACAATTTACACAATGCCCCCTTCCATACTTACAACTTTACATTCTAAGTACAAAGTAATATAAAGCATACAAATCACCTACTACATATATATATCTAACAATCTCCCCCTTAGTAGTGATTTGTCAAAAATATCCAATCTTGTCTTTCTTTAAGCTCTTGTATGTGGTCTACCCTTGTTTGGATGCCAGAACCAGTTATCTCCTTCGGGTCTGTTAGCTGGAACATTCATATTTCCTTCAAAATTTATTGGAGGAATGTTATGTGGTCCTGGAAGATGGCTAGGTTCATACTTGATCCAACAACCTCCTTGTTGACGTACGACGTACTTAGACTTCTTAGCATTCTTTGCTTCTCTCATCATTCTAATGCTGTCTCTGTACTCGAGTCTTTGGTTAATCTTGGAGATTGCTTTATCAAACACTTCCCTTTTCTTTTCATCTTGCTCATCGTCTTGCAGGCACAGCAATACATTCTTACAAAATTCCAACGTTCCATCAGAATATGAAGCAAGTTCATCCATTCGAATGAAAATCTTCTTCTTTCTGCTATTCAAAACACAACTCCGAAGGATGGTTCTTCAATGATATGACCAATACTTAGCCTTTCTATATCTGCAGTGTATAGACTTTGATCAGGATAGGGCACATTAATCTTTCTCTTCACAACTTCAAATCCTATCTGAAAATCTTCCAATGAAGCATATTGAATGCAACTTGACATGTATCTTTTCACAGCATCAAAAGCAACAACATCTTCTTGGTATCTTTGTATGGCATTCAGGAAATGATTGTAAAGGAAAATAATGTCGTCCACTGGCAAAAGTTTAAATTGGGCTTCTGTGAACCGGTAGATCTTGTTATTATCCCTCTTGACATGAAAACATGGGATAGAAATAGAAACTCTCTTAATCAGGATCACCCTGATCAGCACCAAAATTTTATGATTTCTCTGTTCTTTCAGCAACTTTGGGTTATATTGTTTTGTAAGTTTAAGAAGCGCTGTATATTCTTCGATTTGCCTGGCTTCCTTAAACTTGTACATTGATTCCAGTTCAGGTCTTTTGGTTTTAGTCACCTTTGTAGCTCCACAAAATATTGGGTAAGCCCTTTCTTCCAGATATCTTGATTTCTTCGCTGCTTCTTTTGGTTTAATGCCGAGAGCAACCATTCTTTCTCTATCCCTCAAGAAGTATCCCCGATTAATAAAGTTTAATTGTTCTTCAGTTAGCTCATTAGGAAAATAATCAGGGAGGACTTCCTCGGATGTGATTGCCTCTCGCAAAACCTGCTTGTAAGTAGATTTCTGGAAATTCTGACTTGCAGCTTCTGGAGTCTTTCTGAGTTCATCGAAATTGTTGAAATCTTCAAAATTATAACGTTGAGGAGTTGAGCTAGCACGAGCAGATGATCTCCAACTTCTACTCTGCTTGAAGGACCTGTTTCAAAATAATCTAAATCTGCAAATTCTTCAAACACAGGTTCTTCAACAACTTCTACATTTGTTGGATTCTCAACAATCTCTGGTTCATCAAACGTTACATTATCTTTCAACGCTTCAACATCTGCATCATCTTCAGCATATTCAACATTATGCACAATATTCGTTGCCTGTTCAACATCAAACTCCACCGAGGCATCAGCTTGTTCATTTACATCTGCTGAAGAAGATTCAAGTCTTTGTCTTGCAGATTTAGACGACTTATGTTTACGTTTGGATTTCTTCTTCTTTAACTTCTGCTTTAAGACACTTCTAGCAGACATTTTCAGTCGTCTCCCTGGTGGTGGAGTTGGTTCAGCAGGTAAGGCTGAGGCAATAGGTGTTGGATTAAAAACATGTGTAGTATGAGGTGGTGTAAAGGTT
Source organism: Erigeron breviscapus (assembly GCA_034093135.1). Taxonomy (NCBI): domain Eukaryota; kingdom Viridiplantae; phylum Streptophyta; class Magnoliopsida; order Asterales; family Asteraceae; genus Erigeron; species Erigeron breviscapus. Next base: position 92,088,980 of record CM067172.1, read on the forward strand.
GGTGGAATCGGTGAAACAATGGATGGTAAAGGTGTAGATTGCGAGGGTGAAGATTGAGAAAAGCGAACGGTTGGTGTAGATGGTGTAGATTGTGAAACAGGTGATGAAATAGGTTCAGACAACATCTTGCTCAAACAACTCTTTCGACTTTCTTTTCCTCTGCTCAGAGGCCTTCACACTAACCCATCGTTTTCTTTTTGCCCTTGTCCTAACCCGGACCGCTCATCCTCTCCGGTATTTTCAACCCCTCCCTCATTCCTTCCTTGTTCCTCCAGCACAACATCATCGCCAGTGCTCACATGCTCAGTCTCAGTATCATATTCAACATTATGCACAATATTCGTTGCCTGTTCAACATCAAACTCCACCGAGGCATCAGCTTGTTCATTTACATCTGCTGAAGAAGATTCAAGTCTTTGTCTTGCAGATTTAGACGACTTATGTTTACGTTTGGATTTCTTCTTCTTTAACTTCTGCTTTAAGACACTTCTAGCAGACATTTTCAGTCGTCTCCCTGGTGGTGGAGTTGGTTCAGCAGGTAAGGCTGAGGCAATAGGTGTTGGATTAAAAACATGTGTAGTATGAGGTGGTGTAAAGGTTGGTGGAATCGGTGAAACAATGGATGGTAAAGGTGTAGATTGCGAGGGTGAAGATTGAGAAAAGCGAACGGTTGGTGTAGATGGTGTAGATTGTGAGACAGGTGATGAAATAGGTTCAGGTGTAGCAACATCTTGCTCACAAAACAACTCTTTTCGACTTTCTTTTCCTCTGCTCAAGATCTTTAACCCTCTTTGCTGTTGCTTTTTCCCTTTCCCTCACTTCAAGAGCATTTAACACACCTCGTTCCGTAACACTCAACAAATCACCTTCAGACCTCAAAATATTCAATAACACTTCACACGCCGAGTCTTTTGTAGGTACATTTGTTGATGTTGATGGATTTTCATTTTGTGTTGGTGTTCTTTGTGTTTGTGTGGGAAGTGGAGTATCCAACCCGGGGGTTGTTGGCACACTTGTGGTGTGACCTAAATTCAGCGATGCTGATTCAAGATTTCCTGCGGATCCTTGGGATATACCCTCACCAGCAGTTGGAGATTCAGTGGCTTTGCAACCAGAATCGGGTTGTGTCCTAGACTGTGATAAATCACTGTCCGGGACTTGTTGTTGGGTAACACCACTAACAACACCGGGGTCACTGAGAATGCCCGTTAATACAGGCTCAGTTTGATCCTGAGGAACAGCAGTGTCACTACGGCGTTCATACTGCTCCCCAGTCTCGGTCTGAGACCTGTTACCTGCGGCTAAAGCTGGCGTGATGGTAGCTAAGGCAGGATTTCCAAGCTGTCCTTGAGGGTCACACAAAGTGGGTCCCTCTCCGCTTGTTCCGGCACCAGTACGCAACTGGGCTTGTGAATCATCAGTGTCCCTAGGGGATCTAGACTCTAGTGCATCAAATGAAGGCGAGAGGTGGGGCTGGTCCTCTCTGATTTCAACACTCTCATCCTCCAAATGAGGAGAGTGTGGTGAGCGTGGCTGTTCCCCGTGAATATCTGAGACTAACTCCTGTTGTGAGGAGTCAGAATGGCGAGGAGAATCCGGTGCAAGCGAGAATGGGCAGTTCTCGACTTCTACCCTAGGGTAAATAACCCGGCTAGACTCAGTTGGTTGAACTATCGGAGGGCCATCGTTTTCTTTTCGCCCTTGTCCTAACCCGGACCGCTCATCCTCTCCGGTATTTTCAACCCCTCCCTCATTCCTTCCTTGTTCCTCCAGCACAACATCATCGCCAGTGCTCACATGCTCAGTCTCAGTATCATATTCAACATTATGCACAATATTCGTTGCCTGTTCAACATCAAACTCCACCGAGGCATCAGCTTGTTCATTTACATCTGCTGAAGAAGATTCAAGTCTTTGTCTTGCAGATTTAGACGACTTATGTTTACGTTTGGATTTCTTCTTCTTTAACTTCTGCTTTAAGACACTTCTAGCAGACATTTTCAGTCGTCTCCCTGGTGGTGGAGTTGGTTCAGCAGGTAAGGCTGAGGCAATAGGTGTTGGATTAAAAACATGTGTAGTATGAGGTGGTGTAAAGGTTGGTGGAATCGGTGAAACAATGGATGGTAAAGGTGTAGATTGCGAGGGTGAAGATTGAGAAAAGCGAACGGTTGGTGTAGATGGTGTAGATTGTGAAACAGGTGATGAAATAGGTTCAGGTGTAGCAACATCTTGCTCAAAAACTACTCTTTTCGACTTTCTTTTCCTCTGCTCAGAGGCCTCTTCACCACTAACCCCTCTTTTTCTTTTTGACTTACTAGGACCCTCACTTGGCGACCTATGCTCAGTTTGGGCAGGAGTCTGTTGGCTGTCAGACCCCATCACTGAGACTAACCACTCAAGATACGCCTTAAGGTGAGGACTCTGAGCAGGAACCAAATTGATCAAGAATGGTGGAATTGGAAAAGGTCGGACATTATCACTTCCAGTGCCTCTCATATTCGATTTGTACATAGCAATGACGCACTTGAAACTATCCTCCATCTTGGGAATATCATCATTGTTGTCTAGAACATCATCCACAATCAATGTAAAGAATCTGATATAAGGAATGTACTTCCTTTCTTGTTTGTCCTTCCCTTTGACAACTTGGGCCATCTTATCCCATATAATCTTGGCAAAGTCACACTCAACATTGTGAGTGACTGCATAGAAGATGGACAAGGAATGTTTTGTCATTGCATCAATTCCTTTTTGTGAAGGCATCAGACATGTAACCAGAACATTATACATCGTATGCCAGAGAGAGGCTATTTTCATTCTTTTGAAGTCTCTCATTGTGGCCAATTCTCCATCATAACCCAGAGAATGAACTGCATCTAGCATCTCTTCAATAGAAGGCAGTTCTTCATATACTTCATGTTCAGGAAAGCCAATGACAGTTCTGAACTCATTTAAATTGAATGTGCATTCAACTTCATTATTTCCAGATCTAAGAGTGAATCGGAAGAAATCTTCAGTGTTTCTTCTCATACTTGCTTTGACATATTCAATCGATTCCCATAGATCAAAGATATATTGTTCTGGAACTACTGCACCATTTGTTAAAGCAACTCTCAGAGGATGATGACTTAAAATCTCAGTAATGATTGGAAATCTTGTATTGAAAGGAATGTGCAGAGCTTGATTTGCTTGCATTTTCATTGTAGCTCCTTCTTGAAACATCACCATCTTATTTTTCTCTTTTTATGAATTTTCTGAGAAAATAAACTGACCAAAAGAAAATTTTGACCAGACATTTATTTTAGTAAATAACAAATACAAAGAAAAAAAAAAATAGAAGATAAAAGAAATGACATAAAAAAAAAAAAAAAAAAAAAAAAAAAAAAAAAAAAAAAAAAAAAAAAAAAAGAAAAAAAAATTTCAAGTAAAACATGCATTTGCCGAGCTGGGAGCTCTGCAAATGGCCTTTTCATTACTTAGAAAAATTTCAAGTAAAACATGCATTTGCCGAGCTGGAGCTCTGCAAATGGCCTTTTCATTACTTAGAAAAATTTCAAGTAAAACATGCATTTGCCGAGCTGGGAGCTCTGCAAATGGCCTTTTCATTACTTAGAAAAATTTCAAGTAAAACATGCATTTGCCGAGCTGGAGCTCTGCAAATGACCTTTTCAGTACTTAACAAAATTTCTTGGTAACCAAGTACAAGTAAAACATGCATTTGCCGAGCTGGAGCTCTGCAAATGACCTTTTCAGTACTTAACAAAATTTCTTGGTAACCAAGTACAAGTAAAACATGCATTTGCCGAGCTGGAGCTCTGCAAATGGCCTTTTCATTACTTAGAAAAATTTCAAGTAAAACATGCATTTGCCGAGCTGGGAGCTCTGCAAATGGCCTTTTCATTACTTAGAAAAATTTCAAGTAAAACATGCATTTGCCGAGCTAGGAGCTCTGCAAATGGCCTTTTCATTACTTAGAAAAATTTCAAGTAAAACATGCATTTGCCGAGCTGGGAGCTCTGCAAATGGCCTTTTCATTACTTAGAAAAATTTCAAGTAAAACATGCATTTGCCGAGCTTATATCTCGGCAAATAAGCATTTCAGAATGAACTTCAATTTGATATATGAAAAATCCTTTGATTTGAATAACAAGTATGTTACCAATGAATAAAGGATGTTTTTCAATGAAGATTTATGCATTTGCCGAGCTGGGAGCTCTGCAAATGGCCTTTTCATTACTTAGAAAAATTTCAAGTAAAACATGCATTTGCCGAGCTGGAGCTCTGCAAATGGCCTTTTCATTACTTAGAAAAATTTCAAGTAAAACATGCATTTGCCGAGCTGGGAGCTCTGCAAATGGCCTTTTCATTACTTAGAAAAATTTCAAGTAAAACATGCATTTGCCGAGCTGGAGCTCTGCAAATGGCCTTTTCATTACTTAGAAAAATTTCAAGTAAAACATGCATTTGCCGAGCTGGGAGCTCTGCAAATGACCTTTTCAGTACTTAACAAAATTTCTTGGTAACCAAGTACAAGTAAAACATGCATTTGCCGAGCTGGGAGCTCTGCAAATGGCCTTTTCATTACTTAGAAAAATTTCAAGTAAAACATGCATTTGCCGAGCTGGAGCTCTGCAAATGGCCTTTTCATTACTTAGAAAAATTTCAAGTAAAACATGCATTTGCCGAGCTGGGAGCTCTGCAAATGGCCTTTTCATTACTTAGAAAAAAAATTTCAAGTAAAACATGCATTTGCCGAGCTGGGAGCTCTGCAAATGGCCTTTTCATTACTTAGAAAAAAAATTTCAAGTAAAACATGCATTTGCCGAGCTGGGAGCTCTGCAAATGGCCTTTTCATTACTTAGAAAAATTTCAAGTAAAACATGCATTTGCCGAGCTGGAGCTCTGCAAATGGCCTTTTCATTACTTAGAAAAATTTCAAGTAAAACATGCATTTGCCGAGCTGGAGCTCTGCAAATGGCCTTTTCATTACTTAGAAAAATTTCAAGTAAAACATGCATTTGCCGAGCTGGGAGCTCTGCAAATGGCCTTTTCATTACTTAGAAAAATTTCAAGTAAAACATGCATTTGCCGAGCTGGAGCTCTGCAAATGGCCTTTTCATTACTTAGAAAAATTTCAAGTAAAACATGCATTTGCCGAGCTGGGAGCTCTGCAAATGGCCTTTTCATTACTTAGAAAAATTTCAAGTAAAACATGCATTTGCCGAGCTGGGAGCTCTGCAAATGGCCTTTTCATTACTTAGAAAAATTTCAAGTAAAACATGCATTTGCCGAGCTGGAGCTCTGCAAATGGCCTTTTCATTACTTAGAAAAATTTCAAGTAAAACATGCATTTGCCGAGCTGGAGCTCTGCAAATGGCCTTTTCATTACTTAGAAAAATTTCAAGTAAAACATGCATTTGCCGAGCTGGGAGCTCTGCAAATGGACTAATTCTTCAAACATTCATATATCAATCAAACATTCATATAGATATCCAGCCCTTAAGAGATCCGCCCAGAAACATCAATCACAAGTAAAGTAAGACAGTTATATCAATCAAAACCACATGTATTAATCCTAAACATGCATAATCAAATCAACCAAATAATCAAACATTCATATATCAATCAAACATTCATATATCAATCAAACATTCATATATCAATCAAACATTCATATATCAATCAAACATTCATATATCAATCAAACATTCATATATCAATCAAACATTCATATATCAATCAAACATTCATATATCAATCAAACATTCATATATCAATCAAACATTCATATATCAATCAAACATTCATATAT
>CM067172.1:92099791-92104432 GCA_034093135.1 Erigeron breviscapus
ACATTTGATGTAGGTTTAGGTGCGGAAGCTTGTGGACATTGAAGTTCGGGTCTTGAACTGTGTTGTTCAAGAACCATTCCTGAGAGTTCATCAAATCGAACATTCATACTCTCGTCTATTCTCTTGGTTCTCCGGTTATATACACGATATGCAATCGATTCTCTCGAATAACCGATGAAATATGCCTCATCGCCTTTAGGTTCAAATTTGCCCAGATTGTCTCGATCATTGAGAACATAACATACACATCCAAAAATGTGTAAAAAGTTCACATTGGGCTTTCTGTTGTTGATCACCTCATACGGAGTTTTATCAAACCTCTTGTTGATTATTGATCTGTTTTGTGTAAAACATGCAGTAGCAACAGCTTCAGCCCATAGATTCGGTGGCAATTTCGAATAGGCAAGCATTGTTCTAGCTGCTTCAACAAGAGTTCGATTTCTACGTTCAACTACTCCATTCTGTTGAGGTGTTCTTACAGCGGAAAATTGGTGTGAAATACCCATGGACTTGAAGAAAGAATCAATTGTTGAATTCTTGAATTCAGTTCCATTGTCTGAGCGAACAATTCTAACAGATGATTTGAGATTGACTTGGGTCTTCTTGATGAAGTCAATAATCACTTGCGGGGTGTCACTAATTGTATGATGTATAATTGAGCTTTTTATGTGTGTTTAGAGTTTATCAATGGCGGTTTCTAGAGAGAGAGAGTAGAGAGAGAGTAGAGAGAGATTCAGTGAAAGATTGGATTGTATTTAGTGTCAAAAAGGTTACAACTTACATTGTGGAGGGGGTTTATATACTTCTATACAATTTACACAATGCCCCCTTCCATACTTACAACTTTACATTCTAAGTACAAAGTAATATAAAGCATACAAATCACCTACTACATTTATATATCTAACAATCTCCCCCTTAGTAGTGATTTGTCAAAAATATCCAATCTTGTCTTTCTTTAAGCTCTTGTATGTGGTCTACCCTTGTTTGGATGCCAGAACCAGTTATCTCCTTCGGGTCTGTTAGCTGGAACATTCATATTTCCTTCAAAATTTATTGGAGGAATGTTATGTGGTCCTGGAAGATGGCTAGGTTCATACTTGATCCAACAACCTCCTTGTTGACGTACGACGTACTTAGACTTCTTAGCATTCTTTGCTTCTCTCATCATTCTAATGCTGTCTCTGTACTCGAGTCTTTGGTTAATCTTGGAGATTGCTTTATCAAACACTTCCCTTTTCTTTTCATCTTGCTCATCGTCTTGCAGGCACAGCAATACATTCTTACAAAATTCCAACGTTCCATCAGAATATGAAGCAAGTTCATCCATTCGAATGAAAATCTTCTTCTTTCTCTGCTATTCAAAAACACAACTCCGAAGGATGGTTCTTCAATGATATGACCAATACTTAGCCTTTCTATATCTGCAGTGTATAGACTTTGATCAGGATAGGGCACATTAATCTTTCTCTTCACAACTTCAAATCCTATCTGAAAATCTTCCAATGAAGCATATTGAATGCAACTTGACATGTATCTTTTCACAGCATCAAAAGCAACAACATCTTCTTGGTATCTTTGTATGGCATTCAGGAAATGATTGTAAAGGAAAATAATGTCGTCCACTGGCAAAAGTTTAAATTGGGCTTCTGTGAACCGATAGATCTTGTTATTATCCCTCTTGACATGAAAACATGGGATAGAAATAGAAACTCTCTTAATCAGGATCACCCTGATCAGCACCAAAATTTTATGATTTCTCTGTTCTTTCAGCAACTTTGGGTTATATTGTTTTGTAAGTTTAAGAAGCGCTGTATATTCTTCGATTTGCCTGGCTTCCTTAAACTTGTACATTGATTCCAGTTCAGGTCTTTTGGTTTTAGTCACCTTTGTAGCTCCACAAAATATTGGGTACGCCCTTTCTTCCAGATATCTTGATTTCTTCGCTGCTTCTTTTGGTTTAATGCCGAGAGCAACCATTCTTTCTCTATCCCTCAAGAAGTATCCCCGATTAATAAAGTTTAATTGTTCTTCAGTTAGCTCATTAGGAAAATAATCAGGGAGGACTTCCTCGGATGTGATTGCCTCTCGCAAAACCTGCTTGTAAGTAGATTTCTGGAAATTCTGACTTGCAGCTTCTGGAGTCTTTCTGAGTTCATCGAAATTGTTGAAATCTTCAAAATTATAACGTTGAGGAGTTGAGCTAGCACGAGCAGATGATTCTCCAACTTCTACTCTGCTTGAAGGACCTGTTTCAAAATAATCTAAATCTGCAAATTCTTCAAACACAGGTTCTTCAACAACTTCTACATTTGTTGGATTCTCAACAATCTCTGGTTCATCAAACGTTACATTATCTTTCAACGCTTCAACATCTGCATCATCTTCAGCATATTCAACAACATCATCTTCATTCACAAACTCTTCATCATCATCAACAACTTCAATTCCTTCATCATTATCATCCATATCAGAATCATCACCAAAAACTTCTATTATCCTTCTTTCAATCTCATCATTCAAAGCATCGTTCTCAACATTCTCAACATTTTCAACCTCTGCTCTTTCTTCCATCACCATTTCTTCATCCAAGATTTCTTCAGCAGTGTCTTCAAAGATTTGGGCAACTGCCTTGTTAACTGCTTCAGTTACTAGATCTAAAATAGCAGCATCAACATTGGTTTGAAGTCTAGAACTTTCAACATTTTCACCCTGTACTCTTTCTTCCATTAACACATCTCCAACATTTACTTCCACACTTGCCGATGTATTTTCAATATTGGCTTGACCTTCTCCTTGGTTCTCCCCCTCGGGGTGATCATCAGAATCAGGATCATCCCGACGAGAAGGAACCGAGGCCGGTCGGCAAGATTCTAAAGCCAACAGTCTGAGTTCAAATGCAGCAAGCTTTGCATCATACTCTGCTTTTTGATTTGCAATTTGATCTTGTAGATCTTTAACCCTCTTTGCTGTTGCTTTTTCCCTTTCCCTCACTTCAAGAGCATTTAACACACCTCGTTCCGTAACACTCAACAAATCACCTTCAGACCTCAAAATATTCAATAACACTTCACACGCCGAGTCTTTTGTAGGTACATTTGTTGATGTTGATGTATTTTCATTTTGTGTTGGTGTTCTTTGTGTTTGTGTGGGAAGTGGAGTATCCAACCCGGGGGTTGTTGGCACACTTGTGGTGTGACCTAAATTCAGCGATGCTGATTCAGGATTTCCTGCGGATCCTTGGGATATACCCTCACCAGCAGTTGGAGATTCAGTGGCTTTGCAACCAAAATCGGGTTGTGTCCTAGACTGTGATAAATCACTGTCCGGGACTTGTTGTTGGGTAACACCACTAACAACACCGGGGTCACTGAGAATGCCCGTTAATACAGGCTCAGTTTGATCCTGAGGAAGCAGTGTCACTACGGCGTTCATACTGCCCCCAGTCTCGGTCTGAGACTGTTACCTGCGGCTAAAGCTGGCGTGATGGTAGCTAAGGCAGGATTTCCAAGCTGTCCTTGAGGGTCACACAAAGTGGGTCCCTCTCCGCTTGTTCCGGCACCAGTACGCAACTGGGCTTGTGAATCATCAGTGTCCCTAGGGGATCTAGACTCTAGTGCATCAAATGAAGGCGAGAGGTGGGGCTGGTCCTCTCTGATTTCAACACTCTCATCCTCCAAATGAGGAGAGTGTTAGAAATCCAAAAATAGTGATAAATTGTAATAAAGATTAGAAGACATTCTTGTTGTTAAGTCATAGATAGATGATTACTAAGGTTGAGGGGCTAATTGTGATAATTGGCAAATTTGTATTGTTAGACTATAAATAGCCCTCACACCTTAGAAATCATAACAAGATCATAACCAGTACATCACACCACACATTAATTCCAAGCTTTCAGTTAATACGATCTTTCTCTCTCAAAACACACACACACACCAAGAACACACACTAACAAACCGCCATTGTTGAATCGAATTCAGAGCTTAAATCGTGTTATAACAAGTGGTATCAGAGAAACATCAATCTGATGACGATCCATAACTGAATTTGATCACAATTTCATCAAAATCAAGCTAAATCTCAAATTCTGTTCGAAATATTCTCACCTACTGGTTTTCAAAATTCACACATCAAATCTCATAAAATCACAGTTGTTTGTTCATCAATAGATTCGTGGCTATTGATAACATAATCCTGTCAATTTTCAAGTTCCAATTCAATCTAAATCTCGAGATTGAATTTTGAGTTTTGGCGCGTAATTTCAGGGATTTGAATCTGTTGTGTTTTAGGTTGAATTTTGTTCATAATCGTGTTGCGGACGTAAATTGAAACAGTTTGGAAGTGATTTCGTGATCTAACTCCTTGTAATTCATAAGAAATCGAAGTTTTAAAAAGTTGATAATGGAGTTTTTCTGGAATTGTGTTCAGTTGAAGAAGATGAACAAGACGATCTGCCTAAGATCGTTTTAGTTCAGTGCTTTGTGGTTTGTTAAGACGATCCTCACAAGATCGTTTTAGCAAAAAGTGTGTTGTGGAAGTGTTGATACTGGCTAACTAATCCAAAAGGATTGGTTTGGTCATTTCAGACACTTGAAAGTTTTGTGAAAGAAATCAAGACGATCTTATACCAAGATCGTC
>CM067172.1:92105432-92133147 GCA_034093135.1 Erigeron breviscapus
ACCCGTTTTTAACTTTCCAACATTGGCAAAATTGGTCCCTGGACTTCATATCGACTTTATTTCGCTTAAAAACACTTATTGGGGATACATATAACACACTAAAGCACTTTCACACACTACAAAGGCCTTTTACACATCATTAAATCTACTTTATTGTCACTCATTAAAGATAATTAAATCTCACATATAGGGCACATAAACATATAAACACATATTTCCACACAAACGTATCACGGACTTATAATTTGACCTAACGACGTTAGTCAACATGAACGATTAAGTTTTGGGATGTTACAATAGCACCCTTGGTCTTCAACACCCCATTGTCCAAGCACTCCTTATGACCCATCTCTAGGAGTACTTGACGAAAATTAATATTAGGGGGCAAGACAACTGGAGACTCACCCTCTCTCCAGTAATTGAGGTGAAGAGCATCCCTCAATACTTCAACAGTCAAAGTACACTTGATTGTTCCATCTTTTAACGTGAAACTGATGGAGGAACAATCGGAAGAAAGTGTGGCAGTGAACCAGAACTCACACAAGTAATCATGATACATCTTGTGTGGGTTCCTAGAGAATAAGGGTCCTATTGGAGAATCCTTCAAAAACTTTCGAATTCTACCAATAAGGGTATTAGACCCTTGAGAACCTTGTAGGCTTGCCAATGGATTATTAGGATTTAGTTTAAGGGCAGCACTATGAGGAGCACCAGGTGCCTGGGTGACATCTCGTGAGGGATTGTATGGAACAGTCAAGAGATTTACATCTCTTGAACGAGATGATCTAGGAGCCATAGAATGAAATTGAAATTTGGAATTTAGGGTTTTCGATTTGTGAAGCAAAGAGAAGAATGAAGCAATGTTGATGATTGGAAGTAAATGAAGAGAGTAAATGAAGAGAATGAAAAGAAAAGTAAATGAGTTATGAAGTAAATAAGGGTATTTATAAGGGGATTCAAGATCCCAATGTAAAACCAAAAATCATATTTTATTAAACCAAAACATTTTCGAAGATATTTTGTCAAATGTGTTTGAATTTTGAAATAAAATATAATTTTCCATGTAAGCATTAAATGTTACCATGTCAGCATTAAATGCTACGACGGCTTACTTTCCCATGACCCCACTCGCTTTTTATTATCCCAATAAAAACAGTTGTCAAGTACTAAAATTGGTTCCAAACACGTCAGATCATGATATCAAGTGGTTTAAAATACTTGAGTATCATTACGTGTCACACATATTAACCAAGTATTTGTAACGTTATAAAATATAGACAAAGACTGAACCTGGTAACTGGAGGATCAGTCCAGTACCAGTTTCCAACTGGAGAGTTCTCCAGTTGCATTTCAAACAAAAACGAATTTTAGTCAGAAAATTATTTTGAGTCTTTCCCCCTAAAATGATGATCCAGATATCAATTAGTGCCAAGATAGTATCACAAAGGCGTTCGATAGCCTGGCGAGCAAGGATAATCTGGACCTCCTTAACTGGAGAACTTCATCAGTGTCACTGACGCATTCAATAACAAAGAAAGCTCCAGTTAAGGGTTTAGCATTCCCAGTTCGCTGATGAGATGTTTAAAAGTTTTCTCATCGAGAGGTTTAGTAAAACATCAGCTAACTGTTTGTCAGTGGGGATGAAATGAATTTTAATATCACCTTTCATAACATGATCACGAATGAAATGATACCTGATGTCAATATGCTTTGTTTTGGAGTGCATCACTGGGTTGTGAGAGATAGCAATTGCACTGGTGTTGTCACAAAAGATTGGGGTCTTAGTAAACTTTTGACCATAATCTAGTAACTGGTTCTTGATCCAGAGAATCTGGGCACAACAACTGGCCGCAGAAATGTACTCTGCCTCAGCAGTGGACATAGAGACTGAAGTCTGCTTCTTGCTGGTCCAACTTACCAATTTTCCTCCAAGGAAATGACAACCACCAGTTGTGGATTTTCTATCAATCTTGCAACCTGCATGATCAGAATCTGAATAACCCATTAGATCTAATCCTGAGCCTTTGGGGTACCAAAGACCAAGATTAGGACACCCTTCAGGTATCTAAAGATACGCTTTACAGCGTGCAAATGTGATTCTTTTGGGTTAGCCTGAAATCTGGCACATAAACATGTTGCAAACATTATATCTGGTTGACTGACAGTCAAGTACATTAGTGAACCAACCATACCTCTATAGTCAGTTATGTTAACTTGTTTGCCAGTTGGGTCAGAGTCCAAATTCAATGGTGCTGCAATTGGTGTGTTTTTCGATGGGATTGAATCATATTTGTATTTTCTTAACAAATCTCTGACATATTTTCCTTGGTTTATGAAAATTCCATTTTCAGTTTGTTTAATTTGAAGACCTAAGAAAAATGTTAATTCACCCATTAAGCTCATCTCATATTCAGATGACATGATTTTAGAAAATTTGTTACACATTGCATCATCAGTTGAACCAAAAATAATGTCATCAACATAAATTTGTACCAATAAGATATTCCCTCTTTCTTTCAAGATAAACAAGGTATTATCTATTGCACCTCTTTGAAAGCCATTTTTAAGAAGATGTTTAGTTAAAGTATCATACCAGGCTCTTGGGGCTTGTCTAAGACCATACAATGCTATGTTCAGTCTATAGACCCAATGTGGATGCTTCTCATCGATGAAACCTGGAGTCTGCTTAACATAAACTTCTTCTTCCAATGTTCCATTAAGGAACGCACTTTTGACATCCATCTGGAAGACCTTGAACTGCAGATGGGCTGCATAAGCCAGAAATATTCGTATGGCTTCAAGTCTTGCAACTGGAGCAAAAGTTTCATCAAAGTCAACGCCCTCTGCTTGACAATAACCCTGGGCAACTAGTCTGGCCTTGTTTCTTACAACATGACCATCTTCATCCATTTTATTTCGGTAGACCCATCTGGTACCAATGGGTTCTTTCTTTAACCCTGGTGGACAAGGAACAAGCTCCGAAACATTGTTCCTTTCGAACTGGAGGAGCTCTTCTTGCATAGCTTCCACCCAGCTTGGTCTGCCATAGCCTCGTCAATCTTCTTTGGTTCAATTAAAGATAAGAAGGTGACGTTTAAGCATTGCTCACTGGTGGCTCTTCTAGTCTGAACCCCACTAGTTGGATCACCCACAATTTGTTCAATTGGGTGGGCTTTAGTCCATCTAGTGTATTGACTAGGCTGGTGAACTACAATATCAGTGCAAGTCACCTGGCGATCTCCTTCTGGTGCAACAGCATCTGGAGAAGGATCAGTCCAAACTACTTCTACATCCTCATCAGAGTCAATGAGGTCTCGATTGGCATCATGAAATTCTTCATTAGAAGGCATTTCTAGAAGAACTGGAGAAGTAGGAGCTTGAACTGGTGCTGATATTGGAGTGGCACGTACATTAGATCCAATCACCAATTCTTGTGGCAAGTTGAAATTGATGGAGGGATAAAATGATGTGTCACTGGTACTTTTCTTCTTCTTAACTGGTTCCAGTTTGTTGTAACTGGAAGCATTATCTGGTGAAACAACTGACCGATGAACTTGGTCAGTTTCACCAAAGTTGATTGGAATGACTGGAGAGATATCAAGGCTTGGTCTCTTGTTGATTGCTTCAGTTGATTCATCGAATGTGACATGAATTGTCTCATGCACCTTTTGGAGTCTATAATTATAAACTCTAAAGGCCTTTCGAATATCTGAATAGCCTAAAAATACTCCTTCATCAGCTTTTGCATCAAACTTTCCAAGCTGACTGGAATCGTTCAGTATATAAACTGGACAACCAAATACATGGAAGTATCCAATATTTGGTTTACGATTCCTGAGTACTTCATAGGCAGTCTTCTTATGTCTCTTGATGTAGACTGACCGGTTTTGAGTGTGACAAGCAGTTGCAACTGCTTCAGCCCAAAAACTGGTGGGAAGACCAGATTCAGATAGCATACTTCTGGCTGCTTCTATCAGTGTACGATTCTTTCTTTCAGCAACTCCATTTTGCTCTGGAGAGTGAACTGATGAGAAGTTTTGAGAGATGCCAGTGTCATTGCAAAATGTTTCAAGTACTTTATTTTGGAATTCAGTACCATTATCACTTCGCAACTGACAAACTTTTCGAGTGTACTTGAGCTCAATTCTTTTAATGAGGGAGATGATTTCAGCAGGTGCATCACTTTTGGATCTGATGAATATCACCCAGCAGTATCTGGTGAATTCATCAACTACAACTAGAGTGTACTTCTTTCCAGCTCTAGTTTGAACATTCACTGGACCAAAAAGATCCATATGTAGCATGTGAAGAGGTTCAGTAATGCTAAAATTTTGCCTAGTTTTAAAACTGGCTCTCTTCTGCTTACCCATCTCACAACCTGGACATGGCTTTTCCTTATTGAAGGAAATCTGGGGTATCCCATCAACCAGTTGTTTGCGAGACAACTTGTTGATATTCTTGAAATTAAGGTGGGATAACCTTTTGTGCCATAGCCAGTTGGTGTCCTCATCAGCTTTGGTATAGGAACATTGCTCTTTTGGAGCAGGTTCCATATCCATGATGTACACATTTCCTTTTCTTGGTGCAATCATCACCACTTTCCAATCCTTGTTAAATATGGTGCCTTGTGAAATATCGAACAATACTCTGAAGCCATCATCGCAAAGTTGACTGACACTGATCAGGTTGTATTTCAAACCATTCACAAATGCAACTCTTTTGAATTCGACTTGTCCATTATTGAGCACACCATATCCTTCAGTCTTTCCAGATTGATCGTTACCAAACGTCACTGTCGGTCCATCTTGGACAGTGAACTCTTCCAGTAGGGGCTTACATCCGGTCATAGTCCGGCCAGCAGCGCTGTCCAGATACCAGATATTCTTCTTACGATCGCCCTACACACACAAAAATCATTAGTTCTTTTTGTGAACCCATCTTTTCTTGATGGGTCCACTGGACTTCTCTACAGAAGCCACAGTTGATTGTTGAGGTGTTGAACTGGAGGCCACATCTGGAGCTTTATCACCAGCTCCAGGTGCAGAAGTAAAAACGATTGGTATTTGATACTTACTCACCTTAACTTTACCAGATTTTGTTCCAGATGGAACATTCTTTTGATTAGTCTTAGAAAGGGAGGGTTTAACATTTTGTTTTAAAACTGGAGGTGGTGAACCTCCTTCCAGATTGTTAATCTGGGCAGTACAACTCTGAACCTGCCGAGACAAAAGTTGGAGTTGTCTTTCCAGATTAACCAAAATATCATTTTCAGGCAGTTGAACCTTGGACCTTGGTTCAACTAGAGATTTAGTCTGTCGGGTCTTGGGCTCCTTAGACTTATGAGGTAAAGGCTTGTTACCAGTGGCCTTTTTGACTGGAGCTTTAGCCTGTTTGGCTCCATTTTTAACCTCAATGGGGGTGGTCTCATTGGTTTCAGTTTCAACAGCTTCAGGTTGATCATAAGGTGTTTCAACCTGGAGAGCTGGAGGCAATGCATGAAGGTCTGGTATAAGAGCTGCCATCTCCAGATCTTCAGATTTCCATGCATTTTTCTGGGCATCTATAGTTCTTGAAAATGCATCATAGTTTTTTGCCAGATGCTTTTACCCATGACTTGATAATCTTTTGTGCTTTTTCAAAATCAGAAAATAATTTTTGATTATCAAGTTCTAAAGCCTCAATCTTTAAAACTGACTCCTTGAGAGCCAACTGGACACTTTGCAAATCATTCAGTTGTGGTTTGACATTGTTCAGTTCAATTAAGATAGTGTCAAGATACCTTTCACTATCAGCTCTAACAGTTTCTACAAATGCCAAATCACCACTTAATGATTCAGCCAGGTCCAGTTTGAGTTCAGGGTCAACCTGGTGATCATAATCACATACCTTTTTCAGTATGATGTCCACCCATCTTCCAGAGATGACATCTTCTTTCACCACATGCTGCTGTTGTTGATCTTCCAAGGCCATGAAACACATGTCCCTTTCCTCTTCTTCATCATCAGATGAGTTATCAGAGTACTCCCATTTTCCCTCAGTTTGTGCCATTAAGCACTGATCCTTTTTCTTTTCCATGGATAGGAGGGCAATCTGGGCCTTAAGCTTCTTGTATTTAGCTTTGTAGCTATCATCAGGTCGATTGAAATTAGGGACAGAGGGGCCAGTTTGGTTATTCAACTGACTAGATCTGCATTCCTTCATGAAATGACCTTTCTTTCCACACTTATAGCATGTAAGATTGGTCTTATCCAGAGAGTTGGAGCTGGAAGCATTGTTGGGGCCATTAAATCTTTTAGATTTATGCTTAAACCTATTAAAGGTTTTAGCAATCATGGCGACCAGATCATCATCGTCAGTTTCATTATAACCATCACTGTTTTCAGTGGTCAGCCCAGAATTTAAGAAACTGTTCAACATCTCCTTCATCGAGTGTGCCTGGACACTCTCAGCAGACATTAAAGCAGCACAAGGTCGCTCAGTTACACTAGCAACCTTGGGAATCTGGGCATGGTTCATGGCATCTTGCTCAGCCACAAGTCTTGCAGCATTATTATCTTCAGTGAATCTGAAGGCTCCATAGAGCGATGCAAGAGTGTGAGTGTGCAAGGTTTTACCTTGTCTCAAGACAAGAACCATGTTTTCCCATTTGGAAGGAAGAATATCACAAAACTTCTCAAGAAGAATATCCTTATCCTTCTCTACACCCAAACCTCTCAACTGATTGATGAGGCTAGAAAATCTGGTATATGTACCAGTTAAACTTTCATTGGGCAGGGCAAAGAAGGATTCATACATCTTGTTCAAAGCAACTTTTCTGGTGACAATAGTGTCATCACCTCCTTCAAATTGAATCACTAATTCATCCCACATAGACTTGGCACTGGGAAACAACACAAGTGTTGGAATTAGGTCTTCAGGGACAGCCCCAAGGATCATGTTTTTCAGTCTGGTGTCCAAGTCCACCAGTCTGCGATCCTCATCAGACCAATGGTCTTCTGGCTTTTCCCTAGAACATCTTCTTCCAGTTGGATCAAGAAGAGGACTGACCCCAATGGACATAGGTATATATGGTCCATCCTTAAGGATTTTCAACATATACCTTTCAATCCCACCAAAATGCAAAAGCATTCTAGCCTTCCATGTACCAAATGTCTCACTGTTTCCATCAAATTTTGGAACAGGAGTGTTAGAATAGTGTACATGGACATGGTTTGGGGCAGTAGGAGGAGGAGGGTTGGTGTTAACATTTTGAAAAGGTTGTGCATTATTATTCAATGGGTTTTCACCTAAACCAGAACCATCTCCACCTTCAGTAGTGTTCATCTTAGCAGATCTAGGCAAGTTTATTAGCCTTCCGCTCTGATACCACTTGTAAGTCCCAACTTTTTAGATGGTACTACTGAAGACACCTCTATGTCGATGGTGGAGTTACTTTGCAATATACTAACTGAACTGGAGACGACCAGTTGCAGAGGTATATACCAAGTTCTAGATAGATTACTTATATAAAAGACAACAAGTAAAGAACAATGCAATAATACAAATAACTTGTAAACAATCTTGATGAGACAATATGTAGTTTTCAAAGTGTAATTTATTTATTGATATTAAACAAATTACAAGGTTGATGCGGAACAAGATAATACACGAATGTAAATATCCTAACAACCTATGAAATACAATTGATCTATACTCGGAATTTCTCTTCAACAATCGAAACACTTAAAGTAGTGAAATGTTCCTTTTAGTGATTGAGAGAATATTGCACAAGTTCACCAAGAATATTGCAGGTTTGCAAAGTATGAATTCTATCGAAGTTTATTCGAAGAAGTATGTTTCTTGGTTGTGCAATGACTTGTATTTATAGGCAAAGTTGACATTGGGATGTCAACTTTGGCCGTACAAATGTGGTTGGGAGCATTTAAGGAATAGCATTTAATTTCTTAAAATACTATGTAAAGTTGTACGAGAAAGCAACTTTACTTAACCACCTTTATGTACCTTTTATATTTAAATAATAAGACAAGGCTTATTATCCGGGTAAAGGTACATAAAGTGTACAAGTCAATTCCTCGTAATCAGTGTAAAGATTTGTAAGATCTTTCTACTGATGGTCTCCAGTTTGTAACTGACTAGAATGTCAACTGGGCTTCGCTGCCATTGCCATTCTCTATCTTCCATTTGTTGTCTTCGACTTCAACTGGAATGCTTTCTTCAACTTGGTCAGTTCTCAACTGGAGGAAGTCTTCAGTTGCGTTAACTGTACGGTGCAACTGGACTTCAATATATTTCTGGACAAATCTTCTTGGTCACCAGTTTACTGGTCACCAGATGCAACTGGTGAACTGGTCAGTGTGAACTGGTGACTGGACAGTTCCAGGTGAACTGGTCCTAACATAAACCCCCTCCATAAGTGAATATGTAACCTTTTACCCCATAATACTATCCAAACTTTCCCTGACTCTCTCTCTACTCTCTCTCTACTTTCTCTCTCTATAACCGCCAGTAACACACACTAAAACACAAATTAAAGCTCGAATTATACATTAACAATGATCTTCCAAGACTACTTCAGCATCTTCATCTGATTCATTTAAATCACGATTTGCATCATGAAATTCTTCATTTGAAGACATTTCTTGAAGTACTGGTTCAGTTTGGAATTCTTCATATGAAGATATTTCTGGTATATTTTCAACTGAGACTGATACTGGGGTAGTAGTACGAACATCTGATCCAATATTAATTTCAGAGGGTAGTTTGAAAATAATAGAAGGATAGAATGGAGTACCACTGGAGCGTTTCTTCTTTTGAACAGGTTCCAGATCAGGATGACTGGAAACTTTATCTTCTGAATCTTCTTTATTGTAGTTAATAGGATCAGATTCATGGAAGACAATTGGAGTTACTGGGGGAGTATCAAGGGTTGGCTGTTTATTGATTGCAACATTTGATTCATCAAATGTCACATGAATTGACTCATGGACCTTCTCCAGTCTCTTGTTGTAGACTCTGAAGGCCTTGCGAATGGCTGAATAGCCTAAGAAATATCCTTCATCAGCTTTGGCATCAAATTTGCCTAACTGACTGGAGTCGTTTAGGATGTAAACTGGACATCCAAAAACGTGAAAATAACCAATATTTGGTTTTCTATTTCTTAAGACTTCATAGGCTGTCTTTTTGTGTCTCACATACACTGACCGGTTCTGGGTGTGGCAAGCAGTAGCAATTGCTTCAGCCCAGAAACTGGTAGACAGACCAGATTCAGCAAGCATACTCCTGGCAGCTTCTATCAGCGTTTGATTTTTCCTTTCTACAACTCCATTTTGCTCTGGAGAGCGGGCTGATGAGAAATTCTGGGAGATGCCAGTGTCAGTACAGAATGACTCCAGAGTTGCATTCTGGAATTCTGTTCCATTGTCACTTCTTAACTGACAAACTTTTCGACTGTACTTGAGCTCAATTTGCTTGATAAGACTGATGATTTCAGCAGCAGCTTCATTTTTAGACCTGAAAAGATAACCCAACAATATCTGGAGAATTCATCTACGATCACCAGGGTGTATCTTTTACCAGCACGAGTCTGAACATTCACTGGACCAAAAAGGTCCATATGAAGCATATGAAGAGGTTCAGATATGCTTAAATTCTGTCTGGTCTTGAAACTGGTACGTTTCTGCTTACCCATCTCACATCCTGGACATGGACTTTCCTTTTTGAAGGAAACTGAAGGTATCCCATCTGTAAGTTGTTTTCTAGACAACTTATTAATATTTTTGAAATTTAAATGGGATAACCTTTTGTGCCATAACCAGTTTGTGTCTTCATCAGCTTGAGTATAGAAACACTGCTCTGAAGGAGAGCTTTCCATATCCATCACGTACACATTCCCTTTTCTGGGAGCAATCAACACTACCTTCCAGTCCTTGTTGAATACGATACCCTGAGCAATATTGAATAGAACTTGATAGCCATCATCACACAGTTGGCTTACACTGATCAGGTTATATTTCAAACCATTCACAAATGCAACTCGTCTGAACTTGACTTGTCCATTGTTCAGAACACCGTATCCCTCAGTCTTTCCACAACCATCATTTCCAAAAGTAATGGAGGGTCCATCAGAAATGGTGAACTCCTCCAGCAGGCTCTTACATCCGGTCATCGTCCTGCCAGCTGCACTGTCAAGATACCAGATATATTTCTTTCGATCGCCCTGCACACATCCACCAGATATATCAATTAGATTTTGGAACTCATCGACTGATGGGTTCACTGGACCCTCCCTTATTGGTCTCTGGAGCAATCTGGTTTAGTTCACTTTCTTCAACAGTAGTCTTTTCACTGGGATTGATAGTTTTGAAACCTTTTTCTTTTTCTCAACTGGAGAAATAAATTTATCTTTCTTTGCAAAAGGTTTAGTATTTTGTCTAGGGCCAGATGAAGTACCCTCAATAAAGTTTAATCTTGCATTAAAACTTTAAAATTGACGAGTCAGTAGTTGAAACTGGCTCTCTAACCTTGACAAAACATTTTCATTAGATGAAACCTGAGCCTTTCCAGTTGTAGGCTTAGGTAGGGGATTGGTCTGAGGCAAAGGTTTATTCCGATAAACCTTTTTAACTGGAGCAGTCATCTGGAAAGCGCCAGTCTTAACCTCTGGGGATTGAACTGGGAAAATATTGGCCTTGGGAGTTATAGGCTCATCATAAACAATAACGGGCCTGAATCCCTATGGTAAACGATCAAGTACTGGTATTAATGATGCTACATGAGTATTTCCATCTAAATAAGCACGTTTTTGAGCGGGAAATTGATTTACTCCAGCATCATATGGCTTTCTGGTTTCAAGCCATGATTTAATCACCAGTTTTTCCTTTTCTAAAATGACTTCAAGATCTTGTTTTTTCTTGAATCAATTGTTCAGTTACCAGAACCTGGGCTTGAAATGCCAGTTCAATGTCTTGAAGTTCCTTTAATTTTGATTTTAAAACAGTTATTTCAGAAAAATCTGTTTCTAGACCATTTACACAGTCAGATCTAACAGTTTCAACAAATATTAAATCAGAATTCAGAGCTTCAGTGATGTCCAGTTTTAATTCTTGGTCAGTTGCAGTGTCATAATCACTAACCTTTTTGATAACAATGTCCACCCATCGTCCAGATGTGACATCTTCCTTCACCAGGTGCTCTTCATCTTCCAGAGCCATGTAGCAGCAATCTCTTTCTTCTTCTTCATCAGCAGATGAATCATCAGAAGGAACCCACTTTTCTTCAGTTGTTGCAATCATGCACTTATTATTGTTTTCCATTTGTTGTGCCATGAGAGCAATCTGAGCCTTAAGCTTTTTGTATTTAGATTTATAGCTATCATCAGGCTTTTTATTTAAAGAAAAAGGACCAGGCTATGAGACAAACTGACTGGACTTGCAATCTTTCATGAAATGACCTTTTCTGCCATACTTAAAGCATGTCATATTGGTCTTATCAGTTGAAGAACTTAATGCAAATTGTCCAGATGGCCGATTTGCTATTGCTTTGAAACGGTTAAACGTTTTAGCAATCATAGCAACCAGGTCATCATTTTCAGATTCATCACAATCTGGAGAGATTTGACTAGCTTCTCCAGAATCCATGAGTTCAGACACCATCTTCTTCATAGAAAATACATTCTCAGAAGATATCAGTGCTGTACTTTATGGTTCAGTATGACTAACCATAATAGGACTACTTGAGGCATGGTTATAAGCATCCTGTTCTGCCACCACTCTCTGAGCTTGATTTTCTTCAGTGTACCTGAAAGCTCCATATAAAGTTGAGAGAGTGTGTGTGTGCAGAGTTTTACCTTGTCGTAAGATCAGGATCATGTGAGACCATTTGGTGGGCAGAATATCACAAAATTTCTCCAGAAGTATATCCTTGTCTTTTTCAACCCAAGACCTCTTAACTGGTTTATGATACTCATAAATCTGGTGTAAGTACCAGTGAGAGACTCATTAGGCTGAGCAAATCTTCCTAGTCACGTCATTTGTCCTTATCTTCAATCCAGGTTGTTATCTTCACTTGATTGTCAGACACAGATTGGGCCGTTTGTCAAGGCACCAATCTGCCTAAGTATTTCCAAGCTGACTGCTAATCCCAAGCTGTCTTCCACTAACATCTTGGTCTTCTATCTTCAATCCTCCTCTTCGACTTGGACTGAATGCTAATACATTGTTGATGCAGCTTGAATAACACTTGCTTCCATAAGATATTACAATTACAAGTATGAAGCATGATCTGGGTCAGAGACAGATCGTAAGTTGTGTCAGCTTAGTCTGACCCAGATCAGAGTATAAGAACCAAAAGATTACTAAGTGTTTATAGGTTAGATTTGTCATCATTAAATTTACAATTAACATTGGGACCCAACAAATCTTCTTTCTGCTACTTATGCTCCTCCATCCGCCGTTAAAAGAGCACCACACATTGCTTTAGAAGCGTCGGCTATCCGAATAAACATGAATAATTGGATGGCAAAACTTTCTAGCACCCATGATCCTCAATCAATCATTGGGCGACTGAATGCCTTTTTCCTCAGTTGTCCATTATATGGTGCCCTAACCCTAAATCCAGGGTATATGTACCACAAATACTTGTGTGAATTCTGGTACACAGCTAGGTATGTGGAAAGAGATGAAGCAATCCACTTTACACTGAAACAAGGCAATCTAAGAAGTGAAAACTTAGATCAACTAATTACAAGGTATTATCATTTGTTAGCAGAGTTGCAAGCATTTGAGGTTACCTACTCTGAGGAGGAAAAAGTCGAGAAAATTTTGAGCTCCTTGCCGGAAAAGTGGAGTAATTATATTACTACTTTGCAGGAGAAAGAAGATTTCTCTGACATGTCCTTGACTCAGATAGTTGCTAAGTTTCGGGGACAAGAAATGAAACTAAAGAGGAGGGAAGCAGGATATAACAATGCTCAGATTCCCGAGCTATATTACGGTAGGCCTACGATCAATGTGGGTCAAGGTTCTCCTAGCGGAAGCACAAGTGCCTTCCTTAGTGAGGATATTGACATACAAAGAATCTCATTCGATTATGAGGGAAACATATGTATTGTTTCAAGTCAGAGCGACAATCTAGGCAACCGTGGATATCCTACCTCTAGTGCTAGTTCCACCGTGCCTATAAGTGTCAAATGTGCGGAAAGTCACTTATCCGTTCTTGCGTCATTCGTGACATCGTATGAACAGTTTATCCAAGGAAAGGTTCAAGATCCTAGTCTTATCAATGACGACTATAAACAAATTGATCCTTTGGACTTAGAAGAGATTGATTTGCAATGGCAAATGGCCATACTGACTCTTCGTGCTGAACGGTTCTTGGCAAGAACAGGGCGGAAGGTCGTGGGTTCCAAGCTTGGCTTTGATAAGTCAAAATTAAAGTTTTACAATTGCGAGGGCTTTGGACATTTTGCTAGGGAATGCCAGAGACCTAAGAAGGATGATAGGTCTATTGTGACTCGTCAAAACTTCAATCAAGGTGGAATAGTACCTTCATCTTCAAACATCTCAAGACAAAGGTCATTTACTGATGGGTCTAATGGAAATCAAAGCTCAATTAATCAAAGTAATTCAAGAGCTTTGGTGGTCCAACAAAAAGACGGATCATATGACTGGAGTTCTAAAGTCTATGGAGAAGACAATGCATGTTTTGCTGAAATTTACTCAGACTGTGCCATAACTGATGATCTAGATGATTTTCATCAAGATGATGAATATGTAGACAATGTTGACTACTCAATGATGAATGAAGATGATGAACTCCCAGAGGAAGATTACACCGTGACAATCGAAACTGATCAAGATCATCAAGAAGAAAATAAGGAAGATATGAGTGCCATTGAGTTTACATTGTTATCTGAGGATTCAAATGTTCCTATTCGATTTGAGCAAGATTATCCTACAGGGACAGAAAAAGACAAGGAGAAAGCTCTTGACACAAGGATTCTTTCAGAGGATGATGAGATATTGGAGTCAGATGAAGACAAAAGTTGTCAAAAGGTGGAAATTCCTCAAGGACTCAGTACAGAGAAACTTATTGATTTCATTTCTAGTTTAGATGTATCTGAGCAATCAGTGGAGCTCTCACTACATTCATTGGTGAAAATTTGTAAGTTCAACAACATGTTATCCTCTGAAGTCAGTAATCTTCAGAATGTTGCAAGAGACACAAAGGCATTACTTGATGATTCAGTCTGTGATAGATCTTCTCTCAGGCAACAAGTTGCTATGTTGACCCAAAAGGAAGGTGAGTTAAAGAGACAAGTTAAAGCAAATCAAGGCAGATTGGCCGCTATGAAAGAAGAGCTCAGAGAAGTAATTCTTAGAAAAGAGTTATGTCAAGAAAAATCTGGAAAGATATCGAAGAAACGTATTGAGAAACAAATTGAATTGGCGGATGCTAAAGTTGAAATAACTCATCTAAATGGGAAACTCAACAAAATGAGAGATATGAGATGTGTGATAAACTATCTGTCTAAATCTAAAAGTACTAGCAATCATCAAGATCTTGAGCACACATATGAAGATATGATTAAAGAAGAAAGAACATCATCTATGATCACAGAATCAAATAAGCAACTTGAAGAAAAGGAGTCAGTTCAAATTCCTAGTGAAAAGAGGATTGAAATCCAAGATTACTCTATTAACCTGCAAAAAGAACTAACAGAGGCACAGAGAGTAGAACAATTTCAAAAGAATAGAAAAAGGGCATTTCATCCTGCACTGACTCCTGAACAAGAGAATATAGTCAAAAGGACACACTTTGAAAGGACAAGTGGTTCAGCAGTTAAAAGATCAAAGAAATCCTTTGATAAAATCTCTTGCTTCATTTGCCGAGAAAAGGGACATGTGGCAAGTATATGTCCTCAGAAGGGTAAATCCAGTAGATCAAGGCGGTCTAATCATTCAAGTGACAGAGATGTTGAAGTTATGGATGTTCAGTTGAGAAAGAACAAAGGTAAACATGTTGAAGAAAGGTCAACGAGTTTTTCACCTAAAAAGCTTTCTCAAAGGAACTCACCCGCACAGAGTGGTTCACCTAGAAATAATCAGATTAGTACTTCAAATCCAAAATTTATGAGGGATTATAAGAGGAAATACTATGAAGATTAAACTTTTAGAAATCCCTCGAGTTACATTGCTAAGGAACATGGAAAGCCAATAAGTGTTTCTCCAAAGAACACTTCACATGGTGGCCAAGTTCGTAACAAGACTCCAAAGATGAATCCCACTCCAAAACGAGAAGTCTTTAATCGTGTTGGTGATGACGATACATATTTTTATGATCGTTTCACAGGAACGGTTAAGATTGGTCGTTCCTCAATGTTTCAGAAGCATAGTCCCAGGAGAAAGATTGAGTTATCTCTTGAGAGGGTGCCAAGAAACAACAGACAGACTTCAAAATCCAGGACTCCCACTAAGAGTGATGGATATTGGACGAATGTCTTAGTGAAAGATAAGGACGATAAATTCAAGTCTACTGAGGCTTGGGTGCCATTTCGCAACTAGGCGCTTATCTTTCGTGCGGAGGACACAGTCAATGAGGACCATGTGCTTTTGGTGATCGGTGACTGAGTCCTAAGCACACTTTTATTAGATAACATAGTGGGTTATCGAACTTCTGTTTTACTTAGGTCTTGTATGTAAATTGGTCGAAAGATTAAGGTTAATACTTAAGGTTTCAGTCAAAATAGGTCAAACAGAGTCACTTAGTTGATATATTTGACAGATATTTTGATTTGCAATTTACTTTGAATAATTGAATAGAAAATGCTTATTGTATGAGCTAACATGGTAATTTCTTAGATTCTAATCTTAATTGGGAGAATCTATTGTTTGTTATCTATTACATATCTATTTAAGTGTTTTCGGGTTCAATTATTTACTTTTGAGATGCATACATGTATTGTATGGATCTCATGAGTTTGGTGGTGTGTGTGTGCAGAATTATTTATCTTAACTGGATGTGTGTCAACCGCTAAGATAAAGGATCTCTTAAGTGTATGAAAATTGAGTCTATCCAGACCGGAATGGAGAAAGCTCAAGCTTGTATGATGAGCAGAGTACACTTACACACCAAAAACTCACAAAAATTCAAACGGAGACGAAGATAAAGTTGGAGAGATTGTTTATCATGTTATTCAATCTTATTTCTTTATTTTTGTTGTATTTGAATTTAATTAAACAGCATTGTTGTGTCCAATGGATGTAATTGTCAAATACTTAACAATGGTACTTTGTAATTCATTAAAATAGTGACATATCGGGTCTAAATTTAATGATTTCACATTGTAAGTTTGTTTGAGTGGTGACAACTATCGAGAATTTCTTTATCGAGAAAAAAT
Source organism: Erigeron breviscapus (assembly GCA_034093135.1). Taxonomy (NCBI): domain Eukaryota; kingdom Viridiplantae; phylum Streptophyta; class Magnoliopsida; order Asterales; family Asteraceae; genus Erigeron; species Erigeron breviscapus. The sequence continues at coordinate 92,121,829 of CM067172.1, forward strand.
AAGCATAATATGTGAGTCCCAAACTCTCTAGATGGTTAACCCAAAGTGTAAAATACAACAAGTCTAATAATCACTAGAATGGACTAGTATTACTTGAATATAAATGCAAGTATATAAACAAAGTAATACACGACTTAAAGTAAAGGTGGAACACAATGTAATTTTCCAAGAGTATTTTATTTATGATGTTAAATAAAATACAAGGTTGTGCGGAATCAAGATAATACAAATATGTAAGTATCCTAACAACCTATGAATTACAAATGATCTATGTTAAATAACTCTTTTAGATCGAGATACTTAAAGTTGTGAAGTATCCCTGTTTAAGATCGAGAGTATTTAGACAAATTCACCTTTAAAGCTAAAAGTAATTTTAACGAAGAATATGACTTTGTATTTATAGGCAAACAAATTCACCAGTGAATTTGTGCCGTACAAATATGGTTGCATGCATTTAATAAATCGACAAGATCATTAAATGCATTGGTTAAGGTACAGGGATAAAGTCACATCAATATGGCTTTATTCTTTTAACCAACCACCTTTACACACGTATATACTTTAGTAAAGAACAAGTGGAATGTTCTTTGAAAAGTGTGTAAAGGCAAAAGTCAATTCCTCGATATCAGTGTTCAGACTTGTAAGGTCAGAACACTGACAATCCTCCAGTCGTAGATCTGGTAAGACTTCCAGTGGACTCCACCATTTGTCAGTCTTCTTTATTCTGACTTCAGTCTTTGACTTCAGTGAGAACGTCTTCAGTAGAATAGATCTGAACTGGGGTGAAGTCCAGTGAGCTAATCTAGAATACTCCAGATTTCCTATACAAGTATTTGCTCACTGGTCTTCCATTATTTCTGAACAAATATTCAGAGGGACTCCAGATTCCAAGTCTGGAGTAGGTCCAGTAATTATCATTTCTGGACAGATCTTCAGTAAGGCTACAGTAGTCGAGTCTGGAGTGAGTCCAGTAAATCTGGACCTAACATAATAGGGATACAAAATAGGTTTTTGTATCGGTCTTATCGTGTTCTCTAAAAGAATTCTTTTTTGTTAATTATACTTGTTTTGGTCAAAAATTTACCTAAGATAATCTACGATGAAGACTTAGATCAATAATGTAACCAAACTTTCGTTCGTGAGGTTAAGGGCTTGTAAAATATGTTGAGATTCAAAGATGCGTTTAATAAGAAAGATTTGATAAACGATTATGTCGACTAGACAAGAAATTAAGGTCTAAAGCAATGATAATTATAATTATAAGTATCGAAATAAAAGAAATAACGATAAGTATTGCTAATCAAAGTAAAGATCTAGTAAATAATGCTTAAAAGTAAAGAGTAAAGAGCAAGAACACCGAGATTTGTTATCGAGGAAAAGCCCTTAATCCTTTAAGGATAGCCAGCATAAAAACCCTGGGAGGAAGCAATCGTCCCTGCCTTTGTTCTCTTATTAATGATTGTTAAATGTTTACAAATGGTGGAATTCGGTTGATCGATGTATCTAAGTGAATGAAAGTAGCGAGAGGAGTGTGTGTGAATACAAGTGAGTAGTATGCAATAAGTAAGAATGCAATGCCTAAGATTGATCAGCCTCATTCATTATATAGACCTAAGATCTAACTAACTATGCGAGATTATAGGGATCTTCCGGGTCTTCATTGATTGAACGTTAGAGCATATCTTGACCGGTTAAGTGAACGTTGAAGCTTTTCTCCTCATGCTGAAATCAACTTGAAGTCCGAATATCTTGGCAGACTAAGTCTTTTTTGCGTGTTGAAGATTAATCCCATGTGTGAAATCCTTTCTTTACCGTTGGAGATATTTTCCTTGGCTTCATATCGAATATTCTGGAATCTGCATGCTTATCTCATGTGGAAATGATAATAATATTTGAAACATAACGTTAGCAAAATATTAATAAGTAATCAGAATATTCAGCTATGTCAAGATCTTTGTACGTCAAGATCTTGGACCTTCAGGATATTGGTACTTGAAATTTCACTCATAACAATTGTCCCCAAAGTTATTTTAATAAAATCTATTTTGTTGAAATAACTTTGAATCTTCTAGAGAAAGCCTTGACCGAAGTCAACCAGTAAATTTTGAAACTATCTTAAAGATAAGACGCGTGGAACTTGGAGAGCCAAGTGTTGTGATACGATAGGTAACTACCTGACAGTTCATTTCCTATCTTTTCACCCCTCTATATAAGGATACAGCTTTTCTCTTTGAAAATCAAATACTTTTATTTTTTCCTTATGCTTAAAAAATTACAAATAACTTTTTCGATTTCCATTAACTCTCATAATATTACAATGTCAGAGGTTACAAGTGGCGAATCTCATCTTCAAATTCAAGATCCTCCAAGAGTCGATTGGGGGGTAACGTATCGTAGAACAACAAATATTTAGGAGGGGCGAGATCAATCTGGTATGATTGATCATGGTTGTAAAACTGCTTTCGAGTAGTTTTTTGTAAATATCTTTTGAATGAATGAAAACTGTTTTTTTTATCCATTTCATTTTTGAACTCGAAAACCAAAACTGTTATTAAGGGTAAAAACGGAAAATAACTAATCAACTAAATGACGTCACATGTCAGTTAATCATTATACTTGACTTATTCGACTACATCAACAGTTAAGTAATCAAATCAACGCAGTAATTAAGGAGTAAGATACATGCACCTTTTATACGCAATTAAAATCCCACTTGTAGGCTGTGATCTCTAGTTTGCAGTATCTTTAATTATTGTCAATCTCCATTTATTCCTGCATTAAAATAATATGTGTAGGATTGGATTGATTTTTCAGAGGGGATTTAAAATTAAGAAGGGAATTGTTAATTTTAAGATTCTCATAAGGACATTGGTGTTCAAGATATATAGGGTGTCTCAATATCTTGAACTTGCTTGGGAGGCGTGGTTAGCCATTTTCATGTGTTTGTGTAAATGGGTGGCATGGTTAGCCAATTCGGGAGATCGATGTATACATCGACAACCAATAGAATTAATTTTGACGACCTTGGAATTTAACCCTTCAACCGTGAAATTATTTAACGTGCGACACGGGCGATTTTAAGAGAAGGTGAAAACCTTCAACCAAAAGTTGGCGTGAAAGCAAAAGGTGAAGACCTTGTTCCACGTTGTAATGCATGTGTATGATGATATTGATCATCCCTTGAGATCTTCAAAGCAAAGTCTTAAAAACTGACGTTAGCCATTTGGCTAACGCCACTCCGACGCTCAAGTCAGTATCATTATTTTGGAAAATAAAAAGTAAATAAAGTAAAAGTAAAATCCAAGAATAAGAAATCATACCTGATTTTGTCAAAAGACAAAATAAATTACACATGATAGGTTTTGAGATGAATGGCATTCCAAGCTCTTGGAACTAAATTACCTTTCAAATCTTGGAGCCAATAAGATCCTTTTCCAGCTTCTGCTTCAATCAAATAAGGACCTTCCCATTTCGGATTTAATTTACCGTCTGGCTTGGTTAAAGCTTTCTTGAGAACCAGATCACCGACTTGAAACCGCCTTAATGTTAGATTCTTATTATAAGACTTAGCAATTCGTTGTTGATAAGCTGCTATTCTTATCTTGGTTTTCTCTCGTAATTCAGTTACAGCTTCTAAATCTTCAAGCAGCAACTCTTTATTCTTCTCATAAGTTAATAAACTAATTCTAGCAGTAGGTAAATCCATTTCAGTGGGTAGTACTGGCTCAGCTCCAAAGACAAGTGAGAATGGAGTTTGTCCAGTAGCACTCTTTGAAGTTGTTCGATCGGCCCATAAGACAAATGGCAATTCTTCAGCCCATTTTCCTTTTGCTTGTCCCAGTCTTTTCTTCAGATTATTCATTATAATTTTGTTGCTTGATTCTGCTTGACCATTAGCTTGTGGATGGACTGGAGTAGAAGTAATCATCTTAATACCCTATCTTTCACAAAAATTTGTAGTTTTCTTTCCAATAAACTATGACACATTATCACAAATTATCTCTGCTGGAACTCCAAATCTTGTCAATATATTCCTTTTAATAAAAGATATGACATGTGTTTCATGAATCTTGGTGTATGCTTCAGCTTCAATCCATATTGAGAAATAATCCATCATAGCCAAAAAAATATTTCTTCCCAGCTGAAGATTCTGTTATTGGTCCAACAATATCCATTCCCCATTTCATAAATGGCCATGGTGATAGAACTGGATGCATGGGTTCTGCTGGCTGATGATAAATGTTGCTATGTCGCTGACAAGCATCACATTTTTTCGCATATTCTTCAGCATCTTGTTTCATAGTTGGCCAATAATAACCTGTTCTCAAGATCTTTAAATATAAAGATCTTCCAGCTGTATGATTTCCACATTCTCCTTCGTGTATATCTTTAAGAACCTCATTGATCTCAGGATATTCTAAGCATCTAAGATATGGTCCTGCAAGAGATTTTCTATACAAAATACCATTTATCATAGAATAATGTGTTGTTTTCATGCGAAAGGCCTTTGGGTTTTCATCTTTAGGGATTGTCCCATTATTTATATATTCTATTATTGGTGTAGTCCATGAATTTTGATTGTCCTCAGAATTTCCAGCTTCTATATCTTGAATGGCTAATATATTAGCTGATTCTTTTTCTATAGCAGGATGTAAAACATGAATTATAGGAATCCTAGTTTCTGGTGACATCTTAAGTGTTGATCCTAGATTTGCTAAAGCATCAGCCTCAGTGTTTTTTTCTCTAGGCACTTGTTCTATATCAAATCAATCAAAATTCTCAGCTAGTTTTTTCACTATTTCTAAATATTGCATCAATTTTTCACCTTTCATAGCATATGTTCTATTAAAATGATTAGCTAAAAGTAATGAATCTACATATACCTTAAGATTTCTAATGTTCATATTCTTAGCTAATTGCATACCAGAAATTAAAGCTTCATATTCTGCTTCATTATTAGTGGCTATAAAATGACAATTAACTGCTTGGGGTATGATATCCCCCTGTGGCGATTTTAGTACGATACCTAGTCTATTCCTTTAACATTAGTTGCACCATCAGTGTATAAGATCCATTTTTCAGTAGCTTCTTCTAACATTTTTACCTCTAAATCTACTTCAGGTTGCGAATCAGTACTATAATCATCCACAAAGTCGGCTAAAACTTGAGATTTTATAGCAGTCCTAGGTTCATAAATTAAATTAAAAGCACTTAATTTCACAGACCACTTAGCCATTCTACCAGATACTTCAGGTTTTCTTAATACGCATTTTATAGGGTAATTAGTCCTAACATGTATAGCATGCGTTTCAAAATAATGTCTAAGTTTAGTAGATGCCATAACTAATGCAAGTATAAGTTTTTCAAGATGAGAGTACCTGGTTTCAGCATCAATTAAACTTTTACTTACATAGTAGATCGGATTTTGTTGACCTCCTTCTTCTTTTACTAAGACAGCACTGACTGCATTTGAGGATACTGCCATGTAAAGATATAGAGGCTCACCATCTTCAGGCTTCACCAGCAATGGTGGAGTAGAGAGGTATTTCTTTAATTCTTGGAAAGCTTCTTCTTGTTTTTCTCCCCATTCGAATTTTTTGTTCTTTTTTAAGATGTCGTAAAATTCTTTGCATCTATCAGAAGATCTTGATATAAATCTATTCAAAGCTTCCAATCTTCCGGTCAATCTTTGAATATCTTTAGCATTCGATGGTGACTTCAAGTTCAAGATAGCCTTGATCTGTTCTGGGCTTGCTTCTATTCCTCTTTTAGTGACCATATATCCCAGAAATTTTCCAGCGCCAACTCCAAAATTGCATTTTGCAGGGTTCAGCTTCATGTTATATATGTCCAGGATGTTGAAGGCCACTTTAAGATCTTTCAAGTGATCTTCAGCTCTCTTTGATTTCACCACCATGTCATCTATATAGACTTCTATCACTATCCAGTTTGGTCCTCTATCTTCAATCCTCCTCTTCGACTTGGATTGAATGCTTTAATGTTGTTGATGCAGCTTGAATAACACTTGCTTCAATATAGTATTACAATTACGAACATAAAGCGTGATCTGGGTCAGTTACATATCGCAAGCTATGTCAGCTTAGTCTGACCCAGATCAGATTACAAGAACCAAAAAGATTACTAAGTGTTTATAGGTCAGATTTGTCATCATTAAATTTACAACAAACATTGGGACTCAACAATCTCCCCCTATTTGATGATGACAAAACCTAACTACACTTTTAACATACAGCTTACAAAGAATCAAAGAAAAAAAATATGACTAACAGTTTGTGACCCTTTGAATCTTTTGGGTTCTTTTCAATCTGATACAAAATTGTAACAAGACAACTGAATTTGTACAACTACTTGTATATTAGAGAAATACAAAGTGTTACAATAAGACTTTATTCCCCAATTAACTCTACAGTTTCTTGTTTAACTTCAAAAGATGGAGCAATCGTCACATCTACCTTCCTATCTAGTCCTTCATTAATAAGGAACTGCTCATACCCATTACCTTGTTCACTGAAAGCAACACAAAATCTGTACAAGGTAAAAAGGTGCATAGTTGGTACCTCTTTTAGCTCAGCAGTCCTTTGGAATACAAGTTTCCCTTTTGTATCCACAAAATACATGCCATGTTCAGGTTCAGTAATATGCATTCCACTTCTTGCATTTTCCACACCAGCAGGTAGAGACAGATTAAGATGACTTAGAAGTTTGTCTATAGCATCAGTAGATAATAACCCAAGAAACTCTGAAGGGTTCAAATTTCTGTGGAAGTCTGTGTGATCACCTTCAGGTCCTTGGAGATTAACATTTCTTTTTCTCTTCTTCTTGAGTGGCTCTTCTGACTCTTCTTCATCATCCAAATCATATGCTCTTGGTCTTGGAAGGCCAGTGATATCAATTTTGTATTTCACAATTGCAGCCAACTTCTTCTCAATGGCTTCCAAGACAGCCTCTTTGTGGATTCCAGGCATACCAGTGATGTGGTCATGCAGCTCAACCCATTCTGTATAACCTAGATCAAGCAGCTTGTCAAGATCATAGGTTTCCCAGTTAGATTCAAAACCTTTCCTTGTAAGCCTTATGCTTGGAATGCTTTAATGTTGTTGATGCAGCTTGAATAACACTTGCTTCAATATAGTATTACAATTACGAACATAAAGCGTGATCTGGGTCAGTTACATATCGCAAGCTATGTCAGCTTAGTCTGACCCAGATCAGATTACAAGAACCAAAAAGATTACTAAGTGTTTATAGGTCAGATTTGTCATCATTAAATTTACAACAAACATTGGGACTCAACAATCTCCCCCTATTTGATGATGACAAAACCTAACTACACTTTTAACATACAGCTTACAAAGAATCAAAGAAAAAAAATATGACTAACAGTTTGTGACCCTTTGAATCTTTTGGGTTCTTTTCAATCTGATACAAAATTGTAACAAGACAACTGAATTTGTACAACTACTTGTATATTAGAGAAATACAAAGTGTTACAATAAGACTTTATTCCCCAATTAACTCTACAGTTTCTTGTTTAACTTCAAAAGATGGAGCAATCGTCACATCTACCTTCCTATCTAGTCCTTCATTAATAAGGAACTGCTCATACCCATTACCTTGTTCACTGAAAGCAACACAAAATCTGTACAAGGTAAAAAGGTGCATAGTTGGTACCTCTTTTAGCTCAGCAGTCCTTTGGAATACAAGTTTCCCTTTTGTATCCACAAAATACATGCCATGTTCAGGTTCAGTAATATGCATTCCACTTCTTGCATTTTCCACACCAGCAGGTAGAGACAGATTAAGATGACTTAGAAGTTTGTCTATAGCATCAGTAGATAATAACCCAAGAAACTCTGAAGGGTTCAAATTTCTGAGGAAGTCTGTGTGATCACCTTCAGGTCCTTGGAGATTAACATTTCTTTTTCTCTTCTTCTTGAGTGGCTCTTCTGACTCTTCTTCATCATCCAAATCATATGCTCTTGGTCTTGGAAGGCCAGTGATATCAATTTTGTATTTCACAATTGCAGCCAACTTCTTCTCAATGGCTTCCAAGACAGCCTCTTTGTGGATTCCAGGCATACCAGTGATGTGGTCATGCAGCTCAACCCATTCTGTATAACCTAGATCAAGCAGCTTGTCAAGATCATAGGTTTCCCAGTTAGATTCAAAACCTTTCCTTGTAAGCCTTATGCTTGGAATGCTTTTTCCTTTTCGTCTTTTCAAAATAACCTGATGGATTGGTTCTGGATGCCTTCTATAATGGATATTTTTAGTTACCTGTCTTTTCTCCAAGGCATCAAACCACCTATGGGCTTTCACACTCTGCCCCACTTCACTAACTTTCTGTGATGGTTTTGAGTGAACCACCATTTTCCTCTTTTCTTTGCCTTTGCTCACAACTTTCTTTTTAGTACCAATGGCTGCAAGATCTTCTTCATCTTCTTTATTCAATTGTTCTTGAACAGCCTTGGCAATTTCAAAATCAGACTTAGTTGCAGCAACTCTTTCTCTTTCTAGTCTGTCTTCCACTACCAACTTATATGCCTGTTTAACTGTCATTTTGAGTCCAGGTGCATTTTGAGCAGCCAGCTCCCAATCTTTTTCTTCTTGGGTCAAGACTTTCAAACCACTTGACCCAGCTTCAGTTTTCCTTTTCTTCAATTGAAACTGAGACAGAGTGACTGTGTCATCACTTGAAGAAGATTCAATGTTTACTTCTTTGGGAGCTGTGTCAGTTTGCACAGCTTGTTTAGGCACAGCTTGCACAGGGTCAGCTTGGACAGACTTCATCTTTCTTTTTACTTTTTCAACTCCCACTTCCTTCCTTATATCTTTTTCAACCACAACTTCCTTCCTTATTTCTCCAGTTACTTTTTCAACACCATCAGTGGTCTCCCCCTCAATTGTATCACTCTCCTTTTCAACTTCTTCATTCACATCCTTTGTACCACCAGACTCAGATTCTGGTATTTTTATCTCCTCTTCCTTTCCAACCATATTAGAACCATACACAATAATCCTCCTATCAGCCTGGTTATTTCTTTGTCTTACTTTTTCAAAGTATGCTTTAATGTCCTTGTCCACCTCAGCTCTTTGCCTTTCAATTTCTGCTTCATTCATTTCACTTCTCTTTTTCTTAGAAGTGGAGCCCTTCTCCCCCTTGGTATGATCCTTCTCCCCCTTTTTGTCATCATCACCAGGAAAAGAACTCACAGGAGTGGCAAAGAAGTCTGGAATTCGATTGTTAAGGACATCAATCTTTACATTTGTAAGACAGCAGGCTCTTCTCAATTCAGCATAATCATCATGGAGGAGTGCAACCTTGTTCTTGAAACTAGTTGAGGCTTCAATCAAATCCTTCTTGAAATCTGCCTGTGACTTATTAGCAGCTTGAAGCTCAACAGTTACTTTCCTTGTGAATCTGGTTGCAGCATTTTTGATCTGACCCAGAGTCCCTTTTTTCCTTTCCATTTCTTCATTGATTCTCTTAGTTAGACTTTCAAGGGACTCTGTCAGCTTCTCTTGGTTCTTTTGCATAAGGTCAACTGCTTTCACAACACTCTCTTTAAGTGCAGTCTGTTCCTTAGACATTTTATCCACCTTCTTATCCGTCAATTCTTGATCCTTTTGGATCTTTTCCAAGCATTTAGTCAGCTTTGAGTTCTCAACCTTGTGAGTTGATATGAACTCAGTGAGCTGACCCACCACATCTGAAAATGAGACTGTGGCAGCTTGGGAAGGACTTGACGTTTGATTCAGGTTGATGGCTAATGGGAATTGGTTGATCTTGATGTTGATCAACTCCTCCACTAGCAACATCCATGAGGTCATCCCTTGAGGATGGATGGGCAAACTCATCATCGAATGAAGAGTCACTTCCGGAGATAGTGACTATGTTCTCATTGACATCGTGAGGACCATCAATGGTTCCCTTTGCTGCACAAGGGGCTGACATGACTGCCTTAAAGACAGCCAAGTAACCTACATAGTCCCTCTGTCCAAGGACAGATGCAGACACAGACTTTGCAGGTGTAATGTTAAGGGTAGAGGATTGCCCTTCAACAATGGTGTGTTGTTGCACCAAAGTATCATGAGGGAGAATTGTGGCCTGTACCTCTTCTTGTGACATAGAAGAGGCATTGGCAGCCAGTGCAGACTCAGAGTGTATTAAGGGAGTCTGATCATCTTTGGGAAGAGCAGCAGTGTCACCTTGGCGTTCGATACTACTCTCCTTTGTCTGACCATCCTCAGATTGTACGTGCATAGACTCTGACTCTTGGAACTGGGCTAGATCCATTGTTATCCCTTTAATGATATCATCAACCTTTTGGGAGGCTGATGATGGTGATTTCGGCACAGACTCAGTATGACCTTGGGAGGAGGTCTTTGTTTCAATACCTTCACCCTGTTTGGAGGGTTGGGTAGATACAGTTGTCCCTTTTATCTCGTCTACACCCTTTTGGGAGAGTGTAGATGGGCGTGGTGAGTTCGGTATGTCAGCTTGGGTATCAGGGACAGCTTCGGAACGTTCCTCAGCTTCCACTGAACCAGATGGGACTTCTAATGGTTTTGGAGTTGAAATTTTACCCACCAAAGCTGACACAGATTTCCTTGTGGATCTTTTCTTTTTCACAATGCGAGGCACTAAGTCCTCAACACTGGGTTGTTTTGAAGCTGATATGAATTGGAGTGAGGGTACGGCTAGGGTGGCTGATGATGTGGCCAACCCTTCACCCTCTTTTGAAGGAGAAGAATGCATAGATCGTGAAGAGTTTGAGGGTTCAGAAGCATGTGTACCTGGGTCCCCCTGATTGGCAGATTGAGTGTCAGACCCAGATCGCGTCGAAGAAGGGACAGCTTCCCTTAATGCTTCTTGTTCCTCCTCTCTTCTCCTGCAAAAATCAAGGTAAATCTGCATTGCTCGGGTTAGACCCTGCACAGATACCTTAGGACTGTTGAAAATGTTAGAATTAATGGACTTGCACTCTACAGTCTGACCAGTTGCCAGGCTGTAATCATTATCAAGGATAGCTTCAATAATGAGTGCAAGAATCCTACCATAGGGTATGGTAAGACTCTTTTTATTTACACGCTCAACAAGGTCCTTAAAGATTAAAGCAGCAAAATCTATTTTGGTCATAGTGACCATTGCATGAAAAATCTGCAACTCTGGGACATTAGGCTGATCAAAGCTGCCTGCCTTTACTTGTAAAGTTTTTGAAATTGTGCTCAATAAGTAATTCCAAATACCAATTAAATATTTCATTTTAACAACTGAAGCCAGTGGACTAGTATATC
>CM067172.1:92134147-92164342 GCA_034093135.1 Erigeron breviscapus
AAACATCAAGTATAAAAGAGTAGTCTGTGTCAGACACAGCTTGCCCTCAAAATTTTAGTGAAACTCTAAGGGGTCAGATTTGCTATTACTTAGCTCACTACATTTTATAAATTAAGCATACCTAGCTTACTTATAAGGTAGTTGAACCTTGATTCATCCAATGGCTTTGTGAACAAGTCAGCAAGCTGATTGTCTGTTGGAATGAAATAGAGTTCAACATCTTCTTTCATCACATGATCCCTAATGAAATGATATCTTATATCAATGTGCTTGGTCCTTGAATGAAGTACAGGATTGTTTGAGATTGCTATGGCACTGGTACTGTCACAAAAGATTGGAGTTTTTGTTGCAGTGACACCATAGTCTTGAAGCTGATATTGCATCCAAAGGATTTGAGAGCAACAGCTTCCAGTAGCAACATACTCAGCTTCTGCAGTTGAAATGGAAACTGAATGCTGTTTCTTACTGGACCAGCTTACAAGTCTATTACCTAGCATTTGACAAGCTCCTGAAGTACTTTTTCTATCAATCTTACAGCCTGCAAAGTCAGAATCTGAATAGCCAATTAGATCAAACCCTGAGTCTTTTGGATACCAAAGACCCAGATTGGGACTACCTTTAAGGTATCTAAAGATTCTCTTTACAGCCTTAAGATGAGATTCCTTAGGACTAGCCTGATATCTTGCACAAAGACATGTAGCAAACATAATATCTGGTCTACTAGCAGTTAAATAAAGTAATGATCCTATCATACCCCTATAAGCTGTGATGTCAACAGATTTTCCATTTTTATCTTCATCCAACTTTTCACCAGTTCCCATAGGAGTTTTCATAGGTGAGCAATCACTAAAACCAAATTTGTTTAAGAGTTCTTTAACATACTTTCCTTGGTTTATAAAAATTCCATTTTTAGTCTGTTTAACTTGTAAACCCAGAAAATAGTTTAGTTCTCCCATCATGCTCATTTCATACTTTTTAGACATTAATTCTGAAAACTTTTTGCAAAGTCTTTCACTGCTAGAACCAAATATTATATCATCTACATATATTTGTACCAGCAGAATATCACCATTATACTTTCTCACAAACAAAGTCTTGTCAACAATACCACTTTTGAATTTATTAGCCAATAAGAATTTAGACAAAGTATCATACCATGCCCTTGGAGCTTGCTTTAACCCATAGAGAGCCTTGTCAAGCTTGAATACATGGTCAGGAAACTTTGAATTTTCAAAACCTGGAGGCTGTTCAACATAGACTTCTTCTTCCAACTTTCCATTAAGAAAAGCACTCTTCACATCCATTTGATAGACCTTGAAACCCTTGTGAGCAGAGAAGGCTAAAAACATTCTGATTGCCTCTAATCTTGCCACTGGTGCAAAAGTCTCATCATAATCAATTCCATCCTCTTGTCTGTAACCAAGAGCTACCAATCTTGCTTTGTTTCTGGTCACAACTCCCCTTTCATCCATTTTGTTTCTGTAGACCCACTTGGTTCCAATTACAGTCTTGTGATGAGGTCTTTTTTTTTTTTTTTTTTTTTTTTTTTTTTTTTTTTTTTTTTTTTTTTTTTTTTTTTTTTTTTTTTTTTTTATTCTTCACGATAATTTTTTTTTTTTTTTTTTTTTTTTTTTTTTTTTTTTTTTTTTTTTTTTTTTTTTTTTTTTTTTTTTTTTTTTTTTTTTTTTTTTTTTTTTTTTTTTTTTTTTTTTTTTTTTTTTTTTTTTTTTTTTTTTTTTTTTTTTTTTTTTTTTTTTTTTTTTTTTTTTTTTTTTTTTTTTTTTTTTTTTTTTTTTTTTTTTTTTTTTTTTTTTTTTTTTTTTTTTTTTTTTTTTTTTTTTTTTTTTTTTTTTTTTTTTTTTTTTTTTTTTTTTTTTTTTTTTTTTTTTTTTTTTTTTTTTTTTTTTTTTTTTTTTTTTTTTTTTTTTTTTTTTTTTTTTTTTTTTTTTTTTTTTTTTTTTTTTTTTTTTTTTTTTTTTTTTTTTTTTTTTTTTTTTTTTTTTTTTTTTTTTTTTTTTTTTTTTTTTTTTTTTTTTTTTCTTCTTCTTCTTCTTCTTCTTCTTCTTCTTCTTCTTCTTCTTCTTCTTCTTCTTCTTCTTCTTCTTCTTCTTCTTCTTCCTCTTCTTCTTCTTCTTCTTCTTCTTCTAGTTCTTCAAAGTTGAAGTCTTCATCTTTAGGAGGAGAGCAAACTGGCTTAGAACAACCTTCATCAATGCTTACATTTACAGAGTTCTCAATTGTTTTAGTTCTCTTGTTGTACACTCTGTAGGCTTTCATCATTGTTGCATATCCAAGAAGGATACCTTCATCTGACTTCTCATCGAACTTACCAAGGTGGTCTTTCTGGTTTAGAATATAGCAAGGACTTCCAAACATTCTTAGGAAACCGATCTCAGGTTTTCTCCCCCTAAGAAGTTCATATGCAGTTTTCTGGTGTCTTTTCACAATGAGGGATCTGTTCTGGGTAAAGCAAGCTGTGTGAATTGCTTCAGCCCAGAAAAGAGACTTCACATTGTTTTGAGCCATCATGGATCTGGCAGCTTCAATAAGAGTTCTGTTTCTTCTTTCTGCAACACCATTTTGTTGAGGAGTTCTAGCAGCTGAGTAGACTTGTGAAATTCCCTTTTCTCTGCAAAAAGAGTTAAGAGTGATATTCTTGAATTCAGTTCCATTATCACTCCTTAACTGCCTAACAGGCCTTTTGTAAAGAATTTCAGCTTGCTTGATGAAATCAATGATTGTGTCAGCAGCATCACTCTTGTGTTTAAGAAAGAAAACCCAGGTGTATCTTGAATACTCATCAACAATGACCAAGGAGTACCTCATTCCAGTGAATGATGGAGTACTAATTGGTCCAAACAAGTCCATATGAAGCAGATCCAAACAATTATCAATGGTTGAGCAGGTTTTAGATTTAAAGGTAGCTTTATGTTGCTTGCCTTTCTCACAAGCACCACACAGCTTGTCCTTCTCATACTTGATCACTGGAAGACCAGACACCAACTCTTTCTTACACAGCTTGTTGATGTCTTTGAAATTCATATGAGACAACCTTTTATGCCACAACCAATTCAGCTCATCTTGAGACTTTGACATGAAGCATACTTCTCTTGTGACAGTTGGATTTCTCATGTCAAAAGAATACAAAGACTCATCCCTCTTTGCAATCAGAACCACATTGCCTTCTAAATCAAGAACAATCCCTTTATCAGACCTGAATCTCACCTCATAACCAGCATCACACAACTGACTCACACTAATCAGATTGTGCTTCAAACCATTAACATAAGAGACTCTTCTGAAAGTAAGAGGACCATTCGAAAGAACACCAACACCTTCCGTCTTTCCTTGAGAATCATCTCCAAAAGTAACATTAGGACCAGCGCGAATCCTAAAGTTACATAGCAGGGACTTACATCCGGTCATATGCTTGGAACAACCACTGTCCAAGTGCCAGGTGTTATCATCATGACTGCCCTGCATTTGCAATAAGAGATTAGTTCATTCTGGGAACCCATCTGGAGATGGGTTCACCAGAGCTGACCAAAGGGTCTGACTCAGATTGGGTCGTAGAACTTTGACTCTTATCACATTTGGATACCCATTGTTGCTTGATCTGTCCCTTACCAGATTTGAAATTCTTTTTAGCAACAACTAAGGTTTCCTTTTGAACAAAACCTTTGCCTATTCCAGATTTCTGACATTCAGTTCTTAATTTTCTTTGATCAACATTTTTGGGATCAGAAACATCTTTAAGAAAATTTGCATCAATTGAAACCTCACTAGTTCTGGACTCAACATATTTGGAAATCATTTTGTCAGAGTCAGATTTAGTGTTATTTGAAATAGACTCAGATTTGGTTTGTGACACACTTCCTTGAGAACCAGACTTCTCATTCTTTAACAACTTAACCTTTTGTTTTGGAACACTGTGGTCTCTAACTTTCCTTTTCATTCTCCTAGAGTTCTTGTTTGTTTTAATATTGGAATCTGACACAGACTGGGCAAGACTTTCTTCAAGTTTTAACTCAACAACCTTATCAGTCTCAGACACAGCTTCAGCAATGGTTTGGCCAACAATTTCAGGATCACTAAACCCAATACCAGATTTCTGAACCAACTTAATTGGTTTAGAGTTCGTACCTTTGGTTTGGACTTTGGGTGGTGAAGGAGGCTGATAACAAGGCTCCATAGCACATACTTCAGCTATGGCTATGGCCCTGTCATAATCACCATCAAAAATAGCTTGGATCTGATGAGGTATTTGGACATTGACACACATTGCAACTCTTTTTGAACCAATACACCATGATTCAGTAATTTGTTTAACTTTCAAAAACTTTTCTTCTGCAGTCTTAGCTTCTTTTACTAAAATAGAGTTCAATTGCTAACATCAAGTTTCAACATATGAATTTTCTTCTTAAGTTCTTGATTAAAGTGTTTTTGCAAAAGGACCTCATCACCAAGTTTGTTCAGTCTGGACAGTTTATCATAATCAGACAGATTAGAGAAAGAAGTTACCTCAGGTGGAGCAGTCTGACTGGTGGATGCCTAGTGAGCTGACTCTGACTGCTGTTGCATACTGGCCAGATCTTCAGTAAATCGTTGAGTAGCTTCTTTAGCCATGAAACATTTGGCATCTTTGTACAACTCATCATCAGATGAAGTAGCACTTTCAGCCCAGTCTTTGGCTACCAGACTTTTCTCATTTTTGTTCACCTTCTCAGTCAGCTCAGCTATTTGTGCTTTCAAGGCTTTGTACTTAGTCTTGAGCTTTGAGTATTTTTCACCTCTTCCACCTTTGGCTGGTACAGCTTGAGCAGTTTCTTTGGATCTACAATCACCAGCCATATGTCCAATTTTGCCACACTTGTAACAAGTAACTTTGGACATATCAAAAGGCTTCTTGGCTCTATCAGCTTGGCCACTTCTTCCCTTTCCTTTAAACTTGTTAAAGGATCTCCTTCTAATCCTTTCAGCCAACATAGCTACCTCATTAGCCAGTTCATCACCATCAGATTTCTCATATTCAGATTCAGCACAAACAGAATTATGGTTAGACATCACAGGAATATCATCATTTACATATGGAATGATCTCATTGCTAACAGAATTAGGGTGTTCAGTCATGGAAGCAACAAATGCAGCAGCAGGCTGACTATAAGAATCACCCATAGCTATTAATTTTTCTGCCTCTGAACACTCTTGGTTATGAAGCAAACCAAAGAGTCCAGGGAGATCAAGATCATTGTAAACAGCACTTAATTTAACAGATGAGATATAATTCTTCCATTTAGGAGGTAAAGAATCAAGAAATTTGCTCTTTAAAACACTATTATTCTTATGAATTCCAACAGCAGCTAAATCATTAACCAAAGCGTTAAAGCGGGTATGAGTGTCAGTTAAGGATTCATTTCTCAAAGAGAAGAATCTCTCATACTTCCTTGTTAAGGTAGTTATGGTGGACTCCATGGAAGTAGAACAACCCTCAAACATGACAGTCAATGTACCCCACATTTTCTTTGCTGTAGAACACATTTTTATTGAATGATAAAGGTCTTTGGGTACAGCCTGGACAATGAAATTTCTGCCCTTCACGTCCAAGTTAGCCATTCTCCTATCCTCATCCCCCCAATCTGCCTTATCCTTTACTATGGATTTAACTGTGGCAGGAATGGTTGGATGACCTTCCCTAACCACAACTTCAACCACTACAGTCTGTGTAGGAATATAAGGACCATCCTGAAGGATGTCAGGCATATTGTTATCGATGGATTCAAGGAACAAAGACATTCGACCTTTCCACCCACTGAAATCATCTTTGTCAAACATGGGTGGTCTGGTTGAAGAACCATTATCAATAAAAGATGACATAATGCTTTACTATAATGAAAATATGCAAGGATCAAGTCAAGTTAATTCTCAACCACCTCTCTGATACCAATTGATACGTCCCACGGTGTATCAGTATACCAAAGTATATTGTACACAGGATAGTTGTAGAGGGGGGTGAATACAACTTTTCTCGAACTTTACAAACTTTTTAAGCAACGTTTTAAGACTCAAAATACTTAATGCATGTAAAGAACAAGAATCATTAAAACAGTAAAGCAGTAAAGAATAAGAACATTCTTGAACACAGATTGTGGTTTTCAAATGTAACTCTTTATTAAGAAATAATCTATACAAAGAATTACAGGGTTGTTGCGGAATAAAGATAGCCTACAAATATCTAAACAACCCTATGAAATGACAAACAACAATCAATAAGTTTCAGCTCAAGAGAATCAGCCCAAGCTGATCTCGTACAGACCAAGCTGTGTGTAAGAGCAGAGAAACTTTGTGTGAAGAATGATTCTCAGGAATTGCCACCCATATGCATACAAGGAGTTTTGCTTTTATAGGCGAAAACACCTCGTCACTTGATGTCCACATCAACCACGTAGTCTTCTTGTATTGGACGATCAAAAGAATAAACAATCGTGCCTTCATCGTACTTGTGGTCCCCCACGTACAGCTGCACATTCTTCATCGTCCAATAAGAGTGTGGACACGCATATGTAAACAACCACCAACCTGGATACTAGGAATATTCCTAGTCACGTCATAGTCCTTATCTTCAATCCAGGTTGTTATCTTCACTTTGATTGTTGACACAGATTGGGCGGTTTGTCACGGCACCAATCTGCCTAAGTGTTTCCAAGCTGACTGCTAGTTCCAATCTGTCTTCCACTAACAGTTTGGTCCTCTATCTTCAATCCTCCTCTTCGACTTGGATTGAATGCTTTAATGTTGTTGATGCAGCTTGAATAACACTTGCTTCCATATAGTATTACAATTACGAACATGAAGCGTGATCTGGGTCAGTTACATATCGCAAGCTGTGTCAGCTTAGTCTGACCCAGATCAGATTACAAAAACCAAAAAGATTACTAAGTGTTTATAGGTCAGATTTGTCATCATTAAATTTACAACAAACATTGGGACTCAACAGAACATCATGTTAACTAGCCTTTGATATGTTGCACCTGCATTTTTAAGACCAAAAGGCATAGCAATATAACAATAAATACCTGTCGGGGTCATGAAGGCGGTGACTTCTTGATCTTCAGGTTCCATTTGAATTTGCTGAAATCCAGAAGAAGCGTCCATAAATGTGAGCATCTCGTGTCCAAAAGTTGCATCTACCATTGCATCAATATGTGGTAGTGGAAATGGATCTTTTGGGTAGGCTTTGTTGAGATCAGTGAAGTCTACACAAACTCTCCATTTTCTGTTTTTCTTTTGCACTACCACCACGTTTGCTAGCCATTCAGGAAATTTTACTTCCCTAATCATTTTCGCCTTTAATAATCTCTCCACATCTTCTTGTATAATTGCATTTCTTTCTGGAGCAAATTTCCTTCTTTTTTGTTGGATTAGCTTGAAACTTTTATCAATTCGAAGCTTATATGTAATCACATCTCTAGATATTCCAGGCATATCTTCTTGTTTCCAAGCAAAAGTCTTCGTTCTGGCTTTTAGAAAACCAGTAAGTTTGACCTCCAATTCTTTTGAGATCTTTGCGCCTAATAATACTTTAATATTAGGATCTTCAGGGACCAGAACAACTTCTTTAACATCTTGCTCCTCTGGTTCATCAACATCGAAGATCCTCTTCTGTAATTGCTATTGTGAAGTTGGCTTTGCTGCTGACTTCATGGTAGATGTATAGCATTCTCTAGACTCTTGTTGATCTCATTTAACCGTGACCACTCCCCAAGGTGTTGGTAATTTAACACATTGGTGATATGTTGATGGTAATGCCTTCATTTCATGAATCCATGGTCTTCCCAAAATTATGTTGCAGCCTGGAAGAGTGTCGACCACACAAAATTTCTGCATGGAATTAACCCCTCCAACATATACTGGTAGCTTAATTTCACCAACAGTATAATTGGTCTTGCCACTGAATCCAATTAATGGTGATGCCTTGCCAATAATATTTTCTTCAGAAATATCCATTCTTCTCAGGGTTTCCAGTTTGATTATATTTACTGAGCTGCCATTATCTATCAAAATTCTGCGAACATAATGGTTAGCAATAAAAAGAGTAACAACCAAACCGTCATGATGAGGCTCCAATATGTCATCGAAGTCATCTTCTTCAAAAGAAACAATATCTGAGTCTGAAATTGAGGCTTTCTTCACGCTCCTTTCTCCTTTATCTGTCTTGCTTTGTTTTGCAAATCTCTTTGCTGCTGAATATGTTGTCCCACATACTTCCGATCCACTGGAGATGGTGTTAATTACTCTTACATCTGGAGGTGGAGAATCTGCTTTTTGAGTTGGCTTAGGCTTGGAAAAATCCATGCCCTCAACATCTCTAGCTTTCTTTCTTCCAAGGAGTTCTGTAAGATATCCTTTAGCCAAAATAGTGGATATCTCCCTTCTCAACATCTTGCAATCTTCAGTAAGATGTCCAAAGTCTTCATGATATGCACACCATTGGCTAGGATCCTTCTTTTTGAAATATGAATCGTTTTTCTTTTGTAGCCACCTCACTTTTTCTCCAAGATCTCGCAGCGCCATTATAATACCAGGTGTTCCTATTGAGAAGCAGTATGTTGACAGGGCAGGATATTCGATCCCATCATCTTCCTCCACTGCATTTACTTGATTATCTACATGTCTTGTGTAGGGTTTTGATATGTCCATTTATATATACATTCCCATATCGTTTCTAAGTCATTTTAAGCTTAATTATGTGCAAATTACATATATATTCGATGCTTTGATGGTATTGTTAGTGATTTCAGGTTTAGAACAGGTATAATGGCTAGAAATGGCATTTGGAAGGTTAAAAGATGCATTAGGATGGTTCATGGACGAGTTCGTGTGAAGACCGAATGAAAAACACAAGTTTTGTGGAATCTGGCACACATATGCGGCGCATGGCTATTATGTGCGGCGCATAGATCAAGTGGAAACAATTCAGCAAGTTTGGAAAATTAGAGGAAAAGTACTTATGCGGTGCACAGAAGTGGTGTGCGGCGCATAACGGGCAAAGACAAAGCTGGAATTCAAGTTTATGCGGCGCACAAGGATTTTGTGCGGCGCATATCGGGTGCCTAATTTTGGATAACTTGATTTTATGCGGCGCACAGAATGTCTATGGGGCACACAAACTAGGTCGGCAGAAACCCTTTTATTGTTGGACTATAAATACAAGTCAAAAACCCCACCATTCGAGAGACTTTTACCACCAGACGAATTTAGGGTTCTTTGGAGACTTTTCAAGCAGTTTTTACATCTTTGAAGATTATAGGATTGCTCGTGAGATCCAAGGCATTCAAACATCGTATTTCTTAGCTTTTCGATTGTTTTCTCCACTTTGGTACAAGATGTTTTTTATTTCTTTTACTAGTTGTGATATGATTATGATTATGAGTGGCTAAACACTTCATTATCTACTGAGATGAAGTAACATAATAAATATTGGTTGCATATTATTTTGAATTCAAGTTGATAATTAAACGTTTCATCGAGATCTTAATATATTGAATTCTTATTATTTATTCTATTGATTGTTGATGATGTGTGAATGGTTTAGTGGTAGCTAAGTCCAGGAATTCATTGTTCTAGTTGATTTGGTAGAATCAATAGGTATTAATTCGTGGTAGCGAGTTGATAAACAACAATAGGTAAAAGAATTCAACGTGTTAACGGTTTGGTAGAATCGATAGATGGAATTGTTTAATAATAACAAAACAAATTGGTCAGTTAGGTAGATCTTAATAGAGACGGTGGTAGCCGGATCTTTAGGATTGAATTAATTGGTTAATGGGTTCGGATAGGGTAATAAGCTAGGTGTACAACTAGTGAGTTCCTTGCCTAAACTTAGTTATTAAAATCAACATATTTGAATTGGTATTAACCTAATGCAACCAAAATGAAATGTGTCACGGAGTCGAGGTAGATGATTGTTAGAAATATAAATTAGTGGTGTTTAATTGTAAATGGAGTTACATTTGTGTTGTTCTTAAAGTACAAGGGGCTTAAGTGAAACTTAATGTAATTAGTATAAATACCCCTTGTATCTTAATAATGTAACTAACCCTTGCCATAATAAACACACATACTTAATCTAATTACTTTCTCTCTCCTCCCTATCATCTTCAACCTCCATTTCACACACAAACACACTTTACACACACTAACATATTTCCACCATTAAAGCATCAATTAAGCTCATTTCTATACTTAACAATTGGTATCAGAGAATAATCGGTGTATCCGAACGATCCACAAACAAATTCATAACCGATTTTGTTCAAATTTTTGAGATTTTGAGCTTATTTTCGATCTAATTTTACTGTTTTCACATATTTCGAGGCTGATTAGTGATTCTGATCATCAATTAGAAGTGGATTAGTGTTCAATTTGCAAAATCTAGTTTTAATTTCGATTTTCAGATCGATATTTTATGATTTTATGGTTTAAACGTTGAGCTCGGCAAATAGATATAAAAGTTCACTTTTTTTTCCCCTACAAAAACATCATTTGCAGAGCCAATTTGTCTTCAAACCAGTGTTTGCAGAGACAAATTCACGACTAGTTTGTGAATACCCTCATTTGCCGAGCTCATACCTCGGCAAATAGACCAAAAGTTCAAATTTTTCATTCAAACTTTACCAAACATTTTTCTATCACTTTTCCATTTTTGTGTGAAAATTTGAGAAATACTTTTCTGAACACCTCATTTACCGAGCTCCCAGCTCGGCAAATAGTTTTTTTTTTTGGTTTTGTTTCTTTTTTTTTTTTTTTTTTTTTTTTTTTTTTTTTTTTTTTTTTTTTTTTTTTTCCTACAAAAACATCATTTGCAGAGCCAATTTGTCTTCAAACCAGTGTTTGCAGAGACAAATTCACGACTAGTTTGTGAATACCCTCATTTGCCGAGCTCATACCTCGGCAAATAGACCAAAAGTTCAAATTTTTCATTCAAACTTTACCAAATATTTTTCTATCACTTTTCCATTTTTGTGTGAAAATTTGAGAAATACTTTTCTGAACACCTCATTTACCGAGCTCCCAGCTCGGCAAATAGTTTTTTTTTTTGGTTTTGTTCTCTTTTTGTTTTTGCCTTGCTCGATTTTTTTTTTTTTTTTTTTTTTTTTTTTTTTTTTTTTTTTTTTTTTTTTTTTTTTTTTTTTTTCCCCTACAAAAACATCATTTGCAGAGCCAATTTGTCTTCAAACCAGTGTTTGCAGAGACAAATTCACGACTAGTTTGTGAATACCCTCATTTGCCGAGCAAAACTTAGAATTTTTTTTTTTTCCCTACAAAAACATCATTTGCAGAGCCAATTTGTCTTCAAACCAGTGTTTGCAGAGACAAATTCACGACTAGTTTGTGAATACCCTCATTTGCCGAGCTCATACCTCGGCAAATAGACCAAAAGTTCAAATTTTTCATTCAAACTTTACCAAATATTTTTCTATCACTTTTCCATTTTTGTGTGAAAATTTGAGAAATACTTTTCTGAACACCTCATTTACCGAGCTCCCTCGGCAAATAGACCAAAAGTTCAAATTTTTTTTTCCCCTACAAAAACATCATTTGCAGAGCCAATTTGTCTTCAAACCAGTGTTTGCAGAGACAAATTCACGACTAGTTTGTGAATACCCTCATTTGCCGAGCAAATACTTGGCAAAAGACCAAGTTCAAATTTTTTTTCCCCTACAAAAACATCATTTGCAGAGCCAATTTGTCTTCAAACCAGTGTTTGCAGAGACAAATTCACGACCAAGTTGAATACTCGTGTTTGCCGACTTGACCGACCAACTCCTTTGCCAAATCAACCAATTGCCGAGCTCACTGCTCGGCAAATCATACAACTCAAATACTTAGTCGATTTTGCTTCCATTACACCATTTGCCGACCTCTCATCTCTGCAAATCGATTCTTTTCAAACTCTTAACCAATTTTCACTCCAACACCTCATTTGCCGAGCTCATACCTCGGCAAATAGACCAAAAGTTCAAATTTTTCATTCAAACTTTACCAAACATTTTTCTATCACTTTTCCATTTTTGTGTGAAAATTTGAGAAATACTTTTCTGAACACCTCATTTACCGAGCTCCCAGCTCGGCAAATAGTTTTTTTTTTTTTGGTTGAAATTTGGCTGTTCTCTTTTTGTGCCTTGCTCGATTCACTCTATAGTTTGTTGAACCATTTGTTTGAGTGTATAATCGGTTGATTGTGTGTTTTTAAGAATACCAGAAAGATAAAAAGAATTTTTTTTTGTGTTAACGGCATTGTTAAGAGAAAGAAAGCATAAACACTTTGTTGGAAAGAAGGAGAGATAAGCAGAAAGCATTTGTTTGTGTTGATTTCTTTTAAAAAGAAAAGCCATTTGTGTATTTAGAGGAGAGATTCACGTGAAAGAGAGAAAATACTTTGGTGCAGAGAAAACATAACGTGTAGTGATAGAAAGAGTGTCAACCATACTTGTGGATATAATTGTTTAATATAATTGTTTTAGAAAACAATTGTGAATGGTCAAATATTTTTGGTGCATATGAGCTGTCAACAATAACGTGTGAGGAAGAGGAAAAGAAAACGTGTATCAGTATACTCAAAAGATAGTCAAAGGAGTTGTCCACGTGATTTTTTTTAAGTGTGTGTTGATATTGAGTAGTCATTCACATGATCATTCTACACTTGAGCTGACAAAAAGGAACCATATTTGAGCTGTCAATATAAAAGAGTTGACTCACACAAGTCCTTCACGTGATCATTCTACATTTTTTTTGTGTCATTTTTTTTGATTTGTTTTTAGTAAGTTGTCATATACAAAATTGCATTTGGACTAAATTTTAGTTGGACTTAAGTGTCATTAATTAGACTAGTTCATCTTATTGGGCTAGTTTAGTTAGTTGGGCTCAGAGTGAAATTGGGCCAGATTTTGTACTAGATATCTTTTGGGCTAGTCTTTAATTGTTGGACTAAATTCTTGTTGGGCTTATAGTTTAATCTTGTTGGGCTAAAAGTTTGTTGGGTCACGATTTAACATAAGATCTCTTGGACTAAAATTTGTTAGTGGGATAAATTTTTCTTTTAGGCTAAATCTGTTTTGAACTAGTCATTTGAGTTTTTTTTTCTTTTTCTCCCATTCAATATTTTTCTAGTATTTTCCATTTTTCATTTCTTAATCATCATGTCTTCGAAAGAAGTATTACCTCTAGGTTCTGGAAATAATGATGATCAGGTAATCTCTGTCTCTAAGAAGTACTTAAAATATCTTATGAATCAAAGTGAAACAGTGATTCTTGAAAAACAAGAACTTGATGCCAAAGTTCTTGAGTTGTCCAAGACTGTGAGACAACTGCAAGTTGAGAAAACTAATGAAATGCTAAGAGGAAATGCTTTGGTGCAGGACATTGAGTTATTAAATGTGAAATTGAAAGAGTCGAATCCTGAGTTGAAGGAGCTTGAAGACAAAATTTCTGACCTAAAATATGAGTGTTGTATCAAAGATACTCTTTATCAACAACTTGATAAGAAGTATAAAGATCTCGAATCTGCTGCAATGGAAAGTCTTCAATCTGAAGTTGACCGAATCAAATCTGAGAACAACAAGCTCAAAACTGCTGCTAATTCCAGCTTGTCTGTCATGGAAAGTCTTCAATCTGAAGTTGACCGAATCAAATCTGAGAACGAAGAGCTCAAGTCTGGTGATACTCTCAATTTGTCTACTATGGAAAGTTTTCGACTTGAAATTGACCAACTCAAATCCGATAATACAGAACTCAAATCTGCAAATGATCTCATTTTGTTAAACATGGAAAGTCTTCAAAAAGAAAATGATCATTTGCAATCAAAGATTTTCAAATTAACAATTGAGTTGGACAATTCTTCCAAAGAGCTCAATAAAAGTGTTTTGGACAGTCAATCAAAAGAACTTGTTTCGCAACAAAAGATTTCTGAACTTAACCATGAGTTGCAAAATAAGTCCACAATTTTTGTGAGCAAAGAACAAAGATCTTCGAAAATAATCAAAGATCAACAAGATTACATTTCATCTTTGGAATCCAAACTTTTTGAGAAAGATACTCTTGTTTCAAAATTAAAATCTAATGTGTCAACAATTTCTTTCTCTGATTTAAATGCTTCGGTTACAAAACAACTTGAAAAGATGGAGAACCGAATTGCATCTTTTAAATCAAAATCGTTGGACACAAAGCTTGAAAAACCCATGAAACAATCGAGTAATTCTATGATTCCAAAGACCGAGGTGTCAAAATGTTTTCCAAAATCAAATTCCTCTAAACCAATAGTTGATGTTCCAAAGAGGGTTTACACGAGTAAATCTTTAAAACCTTTTGAAAGAAAGGTGTCTCAGTTTACTAATTACTCCTTGCAAAAGGGTAAGAAGTATGCTAAGAAACCAAATTTTGATGGAACAACTACTTTTGTCTCTTTTCTATCCTTTGCGGATAATTCTGGACGTATTTCTCAAGCAAAATCTCAGTTGACTAAATCTAAATGGAAACCGATTTTAAAAGATCAGTCAACTGAGTCAAAATCATTCACATATTCTTTTTCGGAACTTTTTGATCTTGCACCAACACCTGTGAAAGCAGTTGTGCAAAAAGTGAATGATTTTGCTTCGAAAAATCATTTTCCAAATCAATCTCCAAAGATTGGAAGTTTCTCAAAGAATTCAAATGATTTTTCACCGTTGCTTCCACGAAAACTCTTTTCAACTAAACCACCGGGTTTTAGTTCTCCGTGGAATGCAACTTCTATTCATCAAATCGATGAGACTTACATTTGGACTTTCAAGAATTCAAAAACCATTGGACCCAATCTCAAATGGGTTCCAAAAGTAATTTCAAAGTGATTTGATGAATAGTGGCTTATGCACACATCAGTGTATAACCCGTGCTAAAACCGTTTTCGTAATTTCTTCATTTTTAGAAAAATCCAAAAAGATTTTCTCTTTTCATCTTTTTGTTTATTTACTTTGTCTTTAAGTTTCTCACAATGTTTTGGATGAGATGCAAGGCATCGAACGCCTTTGTGACACTGACCATGAATTACATTTTTTAAAGCAATCTATCGGTTGAAAAGCCATAGACCGAACCATTTAGAGATAAGCTTTGTACATTTCTCGATGATAATGGGAAGTCCTAAAAAAATAGTAATCGTATTTTTAGGCCACACCATTAATCCTTTTGATTTTTGGTTGTGTTAACGGATCATTTTTATCCGGTTTTCATTTCTCTTCACACAAACACAAAGAACACAAACACCATATAAAATTTTTTTTCAAAATCATTCACATATTCTTTTTCGGAACTTTTTGATCTTGCACCAACACCTGTGAAAGCAGTTGTGCAAAAAGTGAATGATTTTGCTTCGAAAAATCATTTTCCATTTTAAAACACTTTGGAAGATTTTCAAACCATTTTCGATCATCTTTATTGAAGTTCGGTGTTAGATTTGCACATGAGAGTTTGGGCCACTCATAAAAACTCCATGATCTTGTCATCGCCGATGAGATCTAACCCCGGAGTTAAAATCTCAATTTTAGATTGTGAGGGTTTATGAGTGTGGTGATGATGTTTGTGCAAATAGGACATGAGGGAGTAGTCGAAAAGTGAGAGGTTACGGTGAAATGATGTGAGAAAGGGCTAAAAGAAATGAAAGCCCTCCCCAAAATTCTTAAAAATCCGGGTCAACACGTTTCTATCGGATTTCATTTGTTGATTTCTCGATATTGAAGAAGATTTCATGGACCCAGTGAAGCAATGCACATCTTTACCTAACCACTCAAGTATTTCTTAACAAATGCTTGTTTTATTCTCACGGAGATTTTCACATTTCTATCGACTCTTCATTTGGAAGATGTTGATATTGAAAAAGGGAGACACTCTGCTCCGGTCCCCGACTTCATTTGATCACTATCGAGTCTAGAGCGTACTTGATATATCTTTCATTTGACTAGGACACATATAGTCTTTTCCAACGTTGAACGTAGGTGTCACATTTTCATTTTATGAATTTGTCGAGTAAACGAGAAGTCTATGTGACCTCGGAGTTATTTTCCCAAAAGTCTTTGAGAATAGTAAGACATGGTTATTGAACGCCTTTGTGACACTGACCATGAATTACATTTTTTAAAGCAATCTATCGGTTGAAAAGCCATAGACCGAACCATTTAGAGATAAGCTTTGTACATTTCTCGATGATAATGGGAAGTCCTAAAAAAATAGTAATCGTATTTTTAGGCCACACCATTAATCCTTTTGATTTTTGGTTGTGTTAACGGATCATTTTTATCCGGTTTTCATTTCTCTTCACACAAACACAAAGAACACAAACACCATATAAAATGTTTTTTCCAACAACGCAACCTTACATTCTAGTTCACCAATAGGTTCATTGGGAATTGGGAATTGGGTTGGGTTAATTTGGTTGAATATTGTTTGTTGTGATCTACCGTTTATGCTATCAATCAATATTGTATGATGAACACGTTTCACATATTCATCATAAGGGGGAGAAATGATTAAATGATTGATAGTTAGAGTTCAAGGTTTAGGTAGAATTTGATTGATGATATTCATTGTGTTTGGTTGTTCAAAGGATCGTTAGTTTAGGTGAAGAGAGTGAATAATTATCGTGATAAGTTGAAAGATTGTTTTGAGAAAGTTAAAGGATTGATTCGAGATCGAGTATATTCAAGATGATGTACATGGTCAATAATTGAAAGATTTATTGAATAATTGACCATTGTTTGATGATTAGAAGAGTTTGAGATTGAATGGAGATTGTTCGTTTGTTGATACTTGTGATAGCTAAGTTTTTTTAATGTCTTGAGAAGATTCATAGTTTGAAGAGATTGTTAATTTGAGGGGGAGCAAGAGATTAAAGATTTGTTATTGAATAATATGCTCCAAGAAAGAAATGTTTGTTTGAGGGGGAGCAAGAGATTAAAGATTTGTTATTGAATAATATGCTCCAAGAAAGAAATGTTTGTTTGAGGGGAGCAAGAATAAGTTGATCAAAGAATTGAGTGCTCCAAGATAATTGTTGATTCAAAGACAAGTTCGATCAAGAATTGAAGTTTTAAAGTCAAATCAAATTTCTGCATTCCAAAACCAAGCTTCCGAAATGCCAAGAAATTTCAAAGTCAAAACCAAGCTTCCGCAAAGTTAAAAGAATTCAAAGTTAAATCAAGCTTCCGCAATACCAAAAGAATTCAAGGAATTCAAAGTCAAAACCAAGCTTCCGCATGCTACTCAAAGATTCAAGTTACTTCTTCGAGCAACATCAAGTTGAAATCAACATTCAAAAGTTCAAGTTGTGAAAGCTCAAAAGCTACAAAGATTTCAAAGATGCTTACAAAGTATTCAAAGTTGCAAGAGAAGATCAAGTCTTAGAAAGTCATCGTCAAGAATATTTGTTTGTTGAGAAGATTCAAAGTCAAGGTTGATACAAGACGTTGAAGACAATGAGAAAGCTTCAAGGTCTACTCAACATTGAAGATTTTCAACAAAAGGGCTCATCATGTTTATTTAAAGACCGAAGACGATGCAACATTTACAATTCAACACCAAGGGGGAGATTGTTAGAAATATAAATTAGTGGTGTTTAATTGTAAATGGAGTTACATTTGTGTTGTTCTTAAAGTACAAGGGGCTTAAGTGAAACTTAATGTAATTAGTATAAATACCCCTTGTATCTTAATAATGTAACTAACCCTTGCCATAATAAACACACATACTTAATCTAATTACTTTCTCTCTCCTCCCTATCATCTTCAACCTCCATTTCACACACAAATACACTTTACACACACTAACATATTTCCACCATTAAAGCATCAATTAAGCTCATTTCTATACTTAACAATTGATGTTAGCTACAGTTCATGCTCTGGGTTATGAAGGACAATTGGAAACAATGAGAGACTTTAAAAGAAAGAATATAGCTTCTTTCTGGCATACAATGTATAATGTTCTGGTGACATGTTTGATGCCTTCACAAAAAGGGATTGATGCAATGACAAAACATTCGTTGTCCATCTTCTATGCAGTCACACACAATGTTGAGTGTGATTTTGCCAAGATCATATGGGATAAAATGGCCCAAGTTGTTAAAGGGAAGGATGTACAAGAAAGGAAGTACATTCCTTACATCAGATTCTTCACATTGATTGTGGATGATGTTCTTGACAACAATGAAGATATTCCAAAGATGGAGGATAGTTTCAAGTGTGTCATTGCTATGTACAAATCTAATATGAGAGGCACTGGAATTGATAATGTCAGACCTTTTCCGATTCCACCCTTCCTGATAAATTTGGTTCCTGCTCAGAGTCCTCACCTTAGGTCTTATCTTGAGTGGTTAGTCTCAGTGATGGGGTCTGAAAGCCGACAGACTCCTTCCCAAGCTGAGCATAGGTCACCAAGTGAGGGTCCTAGTTCGTCTAAAAGAAAAAGAGGGGTTAGTGATGAAGGGGCCTCTGAGCAGAGGAAAAGAAAGTCAAAAAGAGTTGTTTTTGAGCAAGATGTTGCTTCTCCTGAACCCATTTCATCACCTGTTTCACAATCTACACCATCTACACCAACCGTTCGCCTTTCACAATCTTCACCTTTGCAATCAACACCTTTACCATCTGTTGTTACACCGACTCCACCAACTTTTACACCACCTCGTTCAACACCAATTCTTAATCCAACACCAATTGCATCTGCTCCACCTGCTGAACCAACTCCACCACCAGGTAGACGACTTAAAATGTCTGCTAGAAGTGTCCTAAAGCAGACTGCAAAGAAGAAGAAATCAAAAAGAAAACATAAGTCGTCTAAATCTGCAAGACAGAGACTTGATGTAAATGATCAACCTGGTGCTTCAGTGGAGTTTGATGTTGAACAAGCATCAAGAATTGTGGATGATGTTGTAAATGAGCCTGAGACTGAGCATGTTAGCACTGGAGATGATGATGTGCTGGAGGTACAAGGCGGGACTGAGGGAGGAGTTGAAAATACCAGAGAGGTTGAGAGGTCCGGGTTAGGACAAGGGCAAAAAGAAAACGTTGGCCCTCCGATAGTTGAAACCAATGAGTCTAACCGGGATGTCAACCCTAGGGTAGAAGTCGAGAACTCCCCATTCTCGCTTGCACCGAATTCTCCTCGCCATTCTGACTCCTCACAACAGGAGTTAGTCTCAGAAATACACGGGGAACAGCCACGCTCACCACACTCTCCTCATTTGGAGGATGAGAGTGTTGAAATTAGAGAGGACCAGCCCCACCTCTCGCCTTCAGTTCGTGCACATGAGTCTAGATCTCCTAGGGACACGGATTCACAAGCCCAGTTGAGTACTGGTGCCGGAACAAGCGGAGAGGGACCCACTTTGTGTGACCCTCAAGGACAGCTTGGAAATCCTGCCTTAGCTAACATCACGCCAGCTTTAGCCGCAGGTAACAGTCCTCAGACCGAGACTGGGGAGCAGTATGAACGCCGTTGTGACGCTGCTGTTCCTCAGGATCAACCTGAGACTGTATTAACGGGCATTCTCAGTGACCCCGGCGTTGTTAGTGGTGTTGCCTAACAACAAGTCCAGGACAGTGATTTATCACAGTCTAGGGCACAAATTGATTCGGGTTGCAAAGCCCATGAATCTGAAACTGCTGGTGAGGGTATAACCCGAGGATCCGCAGGAAATCCTGAATCAGCATCGCTGAATTTAGGTCACACCACAAGTGTGCCAACAACCCCCGGGTTGGCTACTCCACCTCCTACACAAACACAAAGAACACCAACACCAAATGAAATTCCATCAACCTTAACAAATTTACCTACAAAAGACACTGCTTGTGAAGTTTTATTGAATATTTTAAGGTCTGAGGGTGATTTGTTGATGGTAACTGAAAGAGGGGTGTTGAATGCTCTTGAGGTGAGAGAAAGAGAAATAGCCACTGAAAGAAGAGTGAAAGAGTTACAAGATCAAGTTGAACGTCAAAAAGCTGAATATGATGCAAAACTTGCTGCTTTTGAATTACGATTGTTGGCGTTAGAGTCTTGCCGACCGGCCTCGGTTCCTTCTCGTCGGGATGATCCTGATCCTGATGATCACCCCGAGGGGGAGAACCAAGGAGAAGGTCAAACAAACATTGATAGTACTTCGGCAAGAGTTGAAGGGATTGTTGATGATGTAGTGATGGAAGAAAGAGTTGAAGGTAGTAATCAAGATGATGAGATTAGAAGAAGATTAATGGAAGTTTTTGGTGTTGATTCTGAGGATGAAACTCAAAGAGAAATTGATCAGATTGTTAAGGATTTCACTGAAAGATTAAATGAAAAAAACAATGACGATGACCGTGAGGAGATTAAAAGAATTGCTGAAATAAAAAGAAAGTTTTATGAAGTGTTTGGAGCTGAAAGTGATGAAGAAGAAGAAGAGGAGAATGAGAATACTGTAGTTGATGAAGAAGAAGGATTTGTGATTGAAAATGATGTTATGGAATATGCTGAAGGCGAAGCAGAAGATGAGGCAAGAAAAGACAATATAATCTTGGATGAGCCAGAAATTGTTGAGACTTCAGCAAATGTAGAAGTTGTTGAGGAACCTGTGTTTGAAGACTTTCCAGATCTTGAATATTTTAAAACAGGTTCTTCAAGCAGAATTGAAGTTGGAGAATCTTCTGTTCCTGCAAGCACAACTCCACAACATTACACATTTGAAGACTTCAACAGTTTTGATGAACTAAGAAAGACTCCTGAAGCTGCATCCCAGAATTTCAAGAAATCAACGTATAAACAAGTGTTGAAAGAAGCAATCATATCCGAGGAAGTCCTTCCTGATTACTTTCCAACAGAATTGACTGAAGAAAAAAGGAGGTTTGTTAATCGGGGATACTTCTTGAGGGATAAAGAAAGAATGGTTGCTCTGGGTCTTAAGCCAAAGGAGGCAGCTAAGAAGTCGAGATTTCTGGAAGAAAGAGCTTATCCAATATTCTGTGGAGCTACCAAAGTGACTAAAACAAAGAGACCAGAATTGGATTCAATGTACAAGTTTAAGGAAGCTAGACAAATTGAAGAATACAAAGAGCTTCTTAGACTCACTAAGCAATACAATCCAAAGCTTCTCGAAGAACAGAGAAACCACAAGATTCTGGTGCTTGTCAGAGTGATCTTGGTGAAAAGGATTTCTATCTCAGTGCCTTGCTTTCATGTGAAAAGAGATAACAATAAGATGTACAGATTCACAGAAGCACAGTTTAAGCTGCTACCAGTAGATGATATTATATTTCTCTACAACCACTTCTTGAATCCAATGCAAAGATACAAAGAAGATGTTATTGCCTTTGAAGCTGTTAAAAGATACATGTCAAGCTGCATTAAATACGCTTCATTGGAAGACTTTCAAATTGGTTTTGAAGTGGTTAAGAGAAAGATCAATGTACCCTATCCAGATCAAAGTCTTTACACCGGAGACATTGAACAGCTCAGTATTGGTCATATCATAGAAGAACCATCATTTGGTGTTGTCTTTTTAAACAGCAGAAAGAAGAAGATCTTTATTCGTATGGATGAACTTGCTTCTTATTCAGATGGAACACTTGAATTTTGTAAGAATGTTTTGTTGTGTTTGAAAGAAGATGATCAGGATGAAAAGAAAAAGGAAGTATTTGATAAAGTAATCTCCAAGATAAATCAAAGACTCGAGTACAGAGACAGTATCAGAATGATGAGAGAGGCAAAGAATGTTCAAAAGTCTAAGTACGTCGTACGTCGAAGAGGAGGTTGTTGGATCAAGTACGAGCCAAGTCATCTTCCAGGCCCACAAAATATTCCACCAAGAAACTATGAAGCAAACATGGTTGTTCCTGATGACAGACCAGAAGGAGATAATTGGTTCTGGCATCCAAATAAAGATAGACCAAATACAAGAGCTTGAAGAATGACAAGAACTGGATATGTTTCGCAAATCACTACTAAGGGGGAGATTGTTAGAATTATAAATGTAGTAGTTGATTTGTGTACTTTATATTGTTTTATACTTAGAATGTAAACATGTTAATATGGAAGGGGGCATAGTGTAAATAGAGCATATGTATATAAACCCCCTCCATAAGTGAATATGTATCCTTTGAACCCCATAATACTATCTAATCTTTCCCTGACATCTCTCTACTCTCTCTCTCTACTTTCTCTCACTAGAAACCTCCATTAACACATACTAAAACACACACTAAAGCTCGAATTATACGTATAACAATGATCCTTTAAATTTTTGTTTTAAAACAATTTTTACTATCGTTTGAGGACGATCCCTGCCCCGGTAATACCGGATTTCAGTTATTTACTTTTACTTTTTGCAAAGTGACAATTCGGTCACAAAACCCCCTATTTACTTGAATTACTTAATGTCAACAATTACTTAACCTTAGTCCCTGTGTTCGATCCTAGACTTACCTTTTAGCTATACTATATACGAACGGGTCCACTGCCCGAGAGTGTGTAGTAGTCAGTTCTAGGGTATTTCTTGTTTTAATTTTTAAACTCGATTTTACACATCAGGTTTATTTCTTGGCTTATACACTGGAGTTTCTGCCTTCCGATTTGGGCGATCATATGACAAAGCTTCTAGTTTGGAAGACGTTAGCTCATTTTCTTCAAGCCTTATAAATCTTGCAGCTCTTGCTTTTGCCTCATCTAGATTTCTGCATGGCATCATTATAAGATCTTCTTGGAATTTGGATCCTTTATGGAGACCTCTCTGCAAAGCTTGTATAGCGGTCAACATATCTAATTTAGGAATATTAAGAGATTCTTTTGTAAATCTAGTCATAAAATCTCTAAGCGATTCGTGTGGCTTTTGAATAATTTTATAAAGATCATCAGTTAATTTTTCAAAAGTTCTACTGAATGAAAATTGACCATAAAATAAATTAGTTAAATCAGCAAAAGTGTTAATAGATAAAGGAGGAAAACTCTGTAGCCATTTTAAGGCTGATCCTGAAAGTATAGATCCAAAGCTTCTACATAAGCAAAGCTTCCTTTAGATTGGATGGAATAGGTACTGTTTCCATCTTTTCCAAATATAATGCAATATGCTCTTGTGGATCAGTAGTTCCATCATATGGCTTCATATTTGGAACTTGAAACTTCTTTGGGATTTCTATATTCGCAATCCTGTCACCATATCTGTTAATAAGATAGGATGCAGGGTTGACTTCTGGGATTGGATTGCAAAATCCAGGAACACTAGAGATCATATCTTTAAGCCTCTTAAACTCTCTTGCGATGTATTCATTTGGTCCTTGTCCCTGCGATGGATTAGTAAAAGCCAATGATCCAGTAAAATTATTAGAATTATGTAAACATGCGCCCATGGTGGCAGATGTCCCAGCAGCATGAGTGTTTTGAGGAATATTGCTCCCAAAATTCTGAGTTTCAGTTGGGAATTGCGTGTTAAACGACGCAGATCCAGGGGCTGCAGATGCTCCTGGAGTTGAAAATAAATTTCTTGGGGTAATTGGGGGTCCATTTTCTGTAATCCTGGACTCCAAAATCCTAAATTGAGTCTGATTAAATTCTTGATTAGCTGCAACAGTATCGGTAAGTTTCTGCAAAATAGTAAACAAATTAGGAATTTCTTCATGATCAAGATTTTGAGCAGCTTCTTTAGATCCAATATTGAATGGGTCTGGATAGCCTTCAGTGTTATAAAAGCCCGATCGTCCTGCTTGTCCAGATCCAGTATTCGTTTGAGATGGATTTCCTGCTGGAATGTCACCAGTAGTGTTGAATTCAGTACTCTGATTAGCAGGCCCTTTGTCTTTGCTTTGATTCGGAATTCGAACAGCATTATTCTTGTTTCTTCGATACAAATTATTTCCTAGAGGATGAGGCATCATAGAAGAAGAAACAGCAGGAGTGTTTTGTGAAGAGTTAGTTGGTTGAGTCGACATTATCGGATTTAATTTCGAAAAATTAGTTTTGACAAAAATTAAATAATTTTTAATCGATCGAAAGCACCTTTTGCCCCACGGTGGGCGCCAAATTGTTTTGGTCAAAAATTTACCTAAGATAATCTACGATGAAGACTTAGATCAATAATGTAACTAAACTTTCGTTGGTGAGGTTAAGGACTTGTAAAATATGTTGAGATTCAAAGATGCGTTTAATAAGAAAGATTTGATAAACGATTATGTCGACTAGACAAGAAATTAAGGTCTAAAGCAATGATAATTATAATTATAAGTATCGAAATAAAAGAAATAACGATAAGTATTGCTAATTAAAGTAAAGATCTAGTAAATAATGCTTAAAAGTAAAGAGTAAAAAGCAAGAACACCGAGATTTGTTATCGAGGAAAAGCCCTTAATCCTTATGGATCGTGTTAGGTCCAGATTTAGTCCAGATTTACTGGACTCGCTCCAGACTCGACTACTGGAGCCTTACTGAAGAATCTGTCCAGAAACGTGTTCTACTGGACCTACTCCAGACTTGGAATCTGGAGTCCCTCTGAAGATTTGTCCAGAAATAATGGAAGACCAATGAGCAAATACTTGTATAGAAATCTGGAGTATTCTTCAGATGAGCTCACTGGACTTCACCCCAGTCCAGATCAACTCTACTGAAGACATTCTGACTGAAGTCAAAGACTGAAGTCTGAAGAAAGAAGACTTAACAAATGGCGGAGTCCACTGGAAAGTCTTACCAGATCTGTACACTGGAGGATTGTCAGTGTTCTAGATCCTACAAGTCTGAACACTGATATCAAGGATTGACTTTCCCTTTACACACTTTCCAAAGAACAATCCACTTGTTCTTTACCAAAGTATACGTGTGTAAAGGTGTTGGATAAAAGGATACACTTGCATTTGATGTGACTTTATCCTTATTCCTTATCCAATACATTTAATGTTCTTGTCGGATCATTAAATGTATGCAACCATATTTGTACGGCACAAAATTCACTGGTGAATTTTGTTGCCTATAAATACAAAGTCATTCCTTGACATAAATACTTTTAAGCATTCATTTTGCATTGAAGTGAATTTGTCCAAATACTCTCGATCTTAAACTGGGATACTTCACGACTTTAAGTATCTCGATCCTAAAGAGTTATTTGACAAATATAGATCATTTGTAACTCATAGGTTGTTAGGATACATACTTAATTGTATTATCTTGATTCCGCAACAACCTTGTGTTTTATTTAACATCATAAATAAAATACCCATGAAAAATACAATGTTCCACTTTATTTGTTTATTGCTTTAAGTCTTGTATTACTTTATTTATATACTTGCATTTATATTAAAGTAATACTAGTCCATTCTAGTGCTTATTAGACTTGTTGTATTTTACACTTTCCTGGTTTAACCATCGAACTTAAGGGACTCACAGATCGCCGGCATAAAAACCCCGGGAGGAAGCAATCGTCCCTGCCTTTGTTCTCTTATTAATGATTGTTAAATGTTTACAAATGGTGGAATTCGGTTGATCGATGTATCTAAGTGAATGAAAGTAGCGAGAGCAGTGTGTGTGAATACAAGTGAGTAGTATGCAATAAGTAAGAATGCGATGCCTAAGATCGATCAGCCTCATTCATTATATAGACCTAAGATCTAACTAACTATGCGAGATTATAGGGATCTTCCGGGTCTTCGTTGATTGAACGTTAGAGCATATCTTGACCGGTTAAGTGAACGTTGAAGCTTTTCTCCTCATGCTGAAATCAACTTGAAGTCCGAATATCTTGGCAGACTAAGTCTTTTTGCGTGTTGAAGATTAATCCCATGTGTGAAATCCTTTCTTTACCGTTGGAGATATTTTCCTTGGCTTTTATATTTGGAATCTGCATGCTTATCTCATGTGAAATGATAATAATATTTGAAACATAACGTTAGCAAAATATTAATAAGTAATCAGAATATTCAGCTATGTCAAGATCCTGGTACGTCAAGATCTTGGACCTTCAGGATATTGGTACTTGAAATTTCACTCATAACAATACCGGGTTCGAGAAAATTCTTTGTGAATTTTCAAAGTGTTAATCAAGTTCGTGAAGATTAACTTTAGAGTCAAGGTTCACATGATTCATGAAAATTTGGCTAAGTGTTATATGCGTGTTAAGCAAAGTGGGCTTGCATATGCGTGTTTCACTTTGGGCCTAATTTGCGTGTTCTGGCAGAATGGGCCGAATATGCGTGTTCTAGTGACATTATAGGGCTTGCGCGTTTGTGTGGATATAGAAGGCTGATACGTCCCACGGTGTATCAATATACCAAAGTATATTGTACACAGGATAGTTGTAAAGGGGGGTGAATACAACTTTTCTCGAACTTTACAAACTTTTAAGCAACGTTTTAAGACTCAAAATACTTAATGCATGTAAAGAACAAGAATCATTAAAACAGTAAAGCAGTAAAGAATAAGAACATTCTTGAACACAGATTGTGGTTTTCAAATGTAACTCTTTATTAAGAAATAATCTATACAAAGAATTACAGGGTTGTTGCGGAATAAAGATAGCCTACAGATATCTAAACAACCCTATGAAATGACAAACTACAATCAATAAGTTTCAGCTCAAGAGAATCAGCCCAAGCTGATCTCGTACAGACCGAGCTGTGTGTAAGAGCAGAGAAACTTTGTGTGAAGAATGATTCTCAGGAATTGCCACCCATATGCATACAAGGAGTGTTGCTTTTATAGGCGAAAGCACCTCGTCACTTGATGTCCAAATCAACCACGTAGTCTTCTTGTATTGGACGATCAGAAGAATAAACAATCGTGCCTTCATCGTACTTGTGGTCCCCCCACGTACAGCTGCACATTCTTCATCGTCCAATAAGAGTGTGGACACGCATATGTAAACAACCACCAACCTGGATACTAGGAATATTCCTAGTCACGTCATAGTTCTTATCTTCAATCCAGGTTGTTATCTTCACTTTGATTGTTGACACAGATTGGGCGGTTTGTCACGGCACCAATCTGCCTAAGTGTTTCCAAGCTGACTGCTAGTTCCAATCTGTCTTCCACTAACAGTTTGGTCCTCTATCTTCAATCCTCCTCTTCGACTTGGATTGAATGCTTTAATGTTGTTGATGCAGCTTGAATAACATTTGCTTCCATATAGTATTACAATTATGAACATGAAGCGTGATCTGGGTCAGTTACATATCGCACGCTGTGTCAGCTTAGTCTGACCCAGATCAGATTACAAGAACCAAAAGATTACTAAGTGTTTATAGGTCAGATTTGTCATCATTAAATTTACAACAAACATTGGGACTCAACAATCTCCCCCTATTTGATGATGACAAAACCTAACTACACTTTTAACATACAGCTTACAAAGAATCAAAGAAAAATATGACTAACAGTTTGTGACCCTTTGAATCTTTTGGGTTCTTTTCAATCTGATACAAGATTGTAACAAGACAACTGAATTTGTACAACTACTTGTATATTAGAGAAATACAAAGTGTTACAATAAGACTCTATTCTCCAATTAACTCTACAGTTTCTTGTTTAACTTCAAAAGATGGAGCAATCGTCACATCTACCTTCCTATCTAGTCCTTCATTAATAAGGAACTGCTCATACCCATTACCTTGTTCACTGAAAGCAACACAAAATCTGTACAAGGTAAAAAGGTGCATAGTTGGTACCTCTTTTAGCTCAGCAGTCCTTTGGAATACAAGTTTCCCTTTTGTATCCACAAAATACATGCCATGTTCAGGTTCAGTAATATGCATTCCACTTCTTGCATTTTCCACACCAGCAGGTAGAGACAGATTAAGATGACTTAGAAGTCTGTCTAGAGCATCAGTAGATAATAACCCAAGAAACTCTGAAGGGTTCAAATTTCTGAGGAAGTCTGTGTGATCACCTTCAGGTCCTTGGAGATTAACATTTCTTTTTCTCATCTTCTTGAGTGGCTCTTCTGACTCTTCTTCATCATCCAAATCATATGCTCTTGGTCTTGGAAGGCCAGTGATATCAATTTTGTATATCACAATTGCAGCCAACTTCTTCTCAATGGCTTCCAAGACAGCCTCTTTGTGGATTCCAGGCATACCAGTGATGTGGTCATGCAGCTCAACCCATTCTGTATAACCTAGATCAAGCAGCTTGTCAAGATCATAGGTTTCCCAGTTAGATTCAAAACCTTTCCTTGTAAGCCTTATGCTTGGAATGCTTTTTCCTTTTCGTCTTTTCAAAATAACCTGATGGATTGGTTCTGGATGCCTTCTATAATGGATATTTTCAGTTACCTGTCTTTTCTCCAAGGCATCAAACCAACTATGGGCTTAACATCCCAAAACTTAATCGTTTCTGTTGACTAACGTCGTTAGGTCAAATTATAAGTCCGTGATATGTTTATGTGGAAATATGTGTTTATATGTTTATGTGCCCTATATGTGAGATTTAATTATCTTTAATGAGTAACAATAAAGTGGATTAAATGATGTGTAAAAGGCCTTTGTAGTGTGCGAAAGTGCTTTAGTGTGTTATATGTATCCCCAATAGGTGTTTTTAAGTGAAATAAAGTCAATATGAAGTCCAGGGACTAGTTTTGCCAATGGTGAAAAGTTAAAAACGGGTTAAGAAAGGGATTAGCCTAATCTAGGTTAATTTGGCAGCCTCAAAACTTAATTAGAACACATTCATCAGCCTCTCTAATTCTCTTTTGATTTCTAAAGCAAGATCTCCAAGTTTAGGTTAATCAAATCAAGTGTTTTTGTATTGAATCGAATTGGCTATTGTTTCTACAGGTAATCAATGTTTTATTGGCTATATTTTCAGATCTAATGATGTTTTATAAAGGATTAAATCTGATTTTGAAAGAGACTTTTAATAAATTAGGGTTTATAATATGTTTAAGCAAATTAATGATCAAAACGACATCAAACGAGTTTGTAATCGATCATTATGATCAAAATATGTTTAACAATGTCAAAAACGTGTTTTGGGAGAAGATTTAATCGTTCGTTTATGGACGAAAAGTCGTTTTATGATTTCTGGACGAAAATAAGATGAAATTCGTTTTCTGGTTCAGCTAAGGTTCAAAACGAACTTTAAGTTCGTTTGTGGGTTCTAAATTCGTTTGTCAAACGAAGATAAAATTCGTTTGAGGTTAAATTCGTTCGAAAGAGCCAAATTCGTTTGCCATAAAAAGAAACTTAAATTCGTTTGTATAAGTGAAGCTTAAACTCGTTTTGGCCTAGTGGAAGTCTAAATTCGTTTTAAGTGTTAAATTCGTTCTGGAATGCTAAATTCGTTTGAAAAACGAAGTTTAACTTCGTTCAAGCTATTTTCGTTTAAAAGAAGATTAATTTCGTTTGTTAAATCTGTTGGTTAAATTCGTTTAAAGGGTTTAAGTTCGTTTTGGCTTGAAATGTAGCTTAAGTTCGTTTTCAAGTCCATTTAAGGTCCCAAATGACTTATACTTCATATATTAATGTACGATAGGTGTCGGGGATTACTATTAAGCATTGTTAGCTTTTGTTTGCGCGCACATTCTACTACCAGGTAAGATACACTACTTTTGTCACGCTGAGGGTGCAACAAAAATGGTTTCATAAACTATAACCTCCAAAACGGTAATGTATAACCTATATTGTGGTTGGGTTGATATGGGAGGTATTCGGGGATTAAAGATGACGATGCTTATGCCTAAAATGCTTCCCCGTAAATACGTTTATGATATGATATGTGATGATATGTTTAACGATATGATATGTTATGATGAACGGTGGTTAATGATATGATGTAATGATGATATGTACATGTATATGTGGCTTGTTCATCCAGAACACTAGACCTTTTTAGGTTGCCATGACACGTGCACGTTTTAAGGGCCCTAACGTGAAAAGATGATGGATGTGGATTAGTTTAGGATTAATGTGGAAACCTAAACTAAACGTGGTAAATGCTCGAGCTAATTAGATGATGAGTGTTATGCATAACCCGTGCCTGGCTGTGGTAATAGGTACGTATAAACCGTGCTCGTATGTGGGAGAGTACGTCGTGCTCGCATGTGGGAGAGTACGTAGTGCCCGTATGTGGGAGGGTACGTTAAAATGGTTGCTCGGGTGGCTTCTTGCAACAAGTCATATGTGGCGAGTAGTTCGGGTGGCCTGATGACCCACCTAATGTTATGAACATAACGTG
>CM067172.1:92165342-92197843 GCA_034093135.1 Erigeron breviscapus
TGATTGCAACGACTGAAGAGAAGTGGGTTCCTTCTGATGACTCATCAGTTGATGAAGAAGAAGAAAGAGATTGCTGTTTGTAAGTCCCAACTTGTTAGATGGTACTACTGAAGACACCTCTATGTCGATGGTGGAGTTACTTTGCAATATACTTGCTGAACTGGAGACGACCAGTTGCAGAGGTATATACCAGTTCTAGATAGATTACTTATATAAAAGACAATAAGTAAAGAACAATGCAATAATACAAATAACTTGTAAACAATCTTGATGAGACAATATGTAGTTTTCAAAGTGTAATTTATTTATTGATATTTAAACAAATTACAAGGTTGATGCGGAACCAAGATAATACACGAATGTAAATATCCTAACAACCTATGAAATACAATTGATCTATACTCGGAATTTCTCTTCAACAATCGAAACACTTAAAGTAGTGAAATGTTCCTTTTAGCGATTGAGAGAATATTGCACAAGTTCACCAAGAATATTGCAGGTTTGCAAAGTATGAATTCTATCGAAGTTTATTCGAAGAAGTGTGTTTCTTGGTTGTGCAATGACTTGTATTTATAGGCAAAGTTGACATTGGGATGTCAACTTTGGCCGTACAAATGTGGTTGGGAGCATTTAAGGAATAGCATTTAATTCCTTAAAATACTATGTAAAGTTGTACGAGAAAGCAACTTTACTTAACCACCTTTATGTACCTTTTATATTTAAATAATAAGACAAGGCTTATTATCCGGGTAAAGGTACATAAAGTGTACAAGTCAATTCCTCGTAATCAGTGTAAAGATTTGTAAGATCTTTCCACTGATGGTCTCCAGTTTGTAACTGACTAGAATGTCAACTGGGCTTCGCTGCCATTGTCATTCTCTATCTTCCATTTGTTGTCTTCGACTTCAACTGGAATGCTTTCTTCAACTTGGTCAGTTCTCAACTGGAGGAAGTCTTCAGTTGCGTTAACTGTACGGTGCAACTGGACTTCAATATATTTCTTGACAAATCATATTGGTCACCAGTTTACTGGTCACCAGATGCAACTGGTGAACTGGTCAGTGTGAACTGGTGACTGGCCAGGTGAACTGGTCCTAACAAATTCCCCCTATTTGTCTAGAAATATTGCTAAGTCTTTCTAGTTCTTGTATCTATACATGTTATGAACTGGAAAGGTTAGTTTGATTAAATTCTATCTAAGTTTCTAAGGTATTTTTATAGATCAATAAATACCTTAGGTTTGTCTTTTAGTTTTGTTAGATTTTAATCTTTTATCTACCTTGTGGTTACAAACTGGTAACTTCTTTTATACAAGGAAATGGAATTTATACAAGTTACAGAATGTAAAAACAAATATACAAGTAGATAAACTGAAGAAGAACTTAAACAGATGGCCCTTCGCCAGTTCTCCTTCTTTTGGCAACTGTAGAAATGGGCTGTTTGTCTTCTGGATCAATATTTAGTCTCTCTTCAATATTTTCTTTAAACTTGAGCAGACTTTGAAGTACAAACATCCATCCTCTTTCGACCTTATTCTTCTGTTGCTTGGCCTCCAACAGTTTTGCCATTTCCACCAGTTCCGAATACCCATAGGAAAGTACGTCAGGATTCTCAGTTTGCCTCATGGGTCCATTAAGGTGTTGAACCTCAATAGTGAAATGTTTGGTACCTGGTTTAATTGAGACTTTCATTTCAGTAATCTTACCAGGG
Source organism: Erigeron breviscapus (assembly GCA_034093135.1). Classification (NCBI taxonomy): domain Eukaryota; kingdom Viridiplantae; phylum Streptophyta; class Magnoliopsida; order Asterales; family Asteraceae; genus Erigeron; species Erigeron breviscapus. The sequence goes on from CM067172.1 coordinate 92,167,053, forward strand.
TGATATCTCCGCTGTTGCACTTCAGATAAGTACTCTCTAGCTTCAGATTCATTGGCCAGTTTGATCTGGCCAGTGCTCATACTGTGCACTGCAGCTTTGATATCTTCACTTGAGGTTCAGTTGTTTCTACCTAGGTCCTAAGGTCAGCATCTCTTGGCAACATCTTAGGTTTTCCTCTGGACTTGGGTGGATTCAACACTTGTTTGACCATTTTCTTAACTTGCTCAGCCCTTTTGAGAATTCCTTCAGTTCTTACTTCCTTCGCCTTATCCACTGTGATGTTTAAACATCTGGCATCATACTCAGCCTCATCCTCCTTGTAATGTTTGTCAAGCTCAATCTCCAGTTGTTCTTTTAGGGCATTGATGATTCTGGGATCAGCCTTGACTTTGGCATATTCTGCAAGTGTCATGCCCAGGATACACGCATCACTTATATCAAGGAAAGTTGGGGCACAATTTCTTCTATCATTAGCTTGATTCACCCTCATCTGTTTCTTTCTTTCCTTGATTGCGTCCCCAAGCCTTGCCAGTTGCCTACTAACATCATCTGAAACTGGAGGAAGCTGATCAACGTTGCCAGTTTCTAACACACTGGCTTCAGTACCAGTTGTTTTTGCTTGTTCACCAGTGGCCGACACAACTTCCTTTCCTTTACCTTTATTCCCCCTATCAACAACATCTTCAAACTGTTCAATAACACCCTCATCATCATCAGTACCAACAACAGTCCTTTCAACCAACTGCCTTGCACTAACTGGACCTGGCAGTCTTGGTCCAGATGCAAGGATATTCCTTCGTTCCTTTTCCCCCTTGGCAGCATCGAGACCAGCACGAATAGCTGCCCAGTCTTCATTACTGGAGGGCAAACGGGCTAGAGGCTGCCATGATTGCATATCCTTGCACTCTCTAAAAACTGTGCAAATCATTTTAAAGGATCTCCACAAGTGGTTAATTTCTTGAGACTGGACCAATACATTTGCTGCAGTTTGATCCTGACCAGTCTTCAAGTCTTTTAACAATTTTGAGTCTTCATCTAGACCTTTAACCACTTGGTCCTTTACTTCAGCATCCTTCTTTTTCAAGTTCTCAACTTCAGTTGCCAGTTTAGCAATGGATGAAGTGTGAGAAGCCAACTGGGTGTTTACTGCATTAACTGCACCCCTTAACTGCCTAACTTCAAGTGCCAGAGGCTCCAGATTAATCTGAGGAGGGGGGAGCTTGGCAAATTCAGCCATTACCTTCTTAACCAACTCGTCTTCACGACTGGCCAGTTTTTCATCAATCATCTGGCCAACTGAAGTGGCCACCTGCTGTCCAATTTCAACTACATCAAGGCCAGGTCTTTCAAACAACTCTTTGACCTGCCTTTCTATCTCCTTCAGATCCACCTCTGATGATCGAACAGTGTTACTCAAGAGGTTGGAGATAGATGTATTGACATTGGAATGGGTTAAGTCAAAAGCTTCCTTCAAGGATGTGGACAGATTGTTACAGCTTGAGACTAACTCATTCAACTTCTGAAATACCAAGTCCTCATTGGCAGCAAACTTATTAATTCCCAAATCAACAACCTTCGAGTTTGTGATTGTTTCCTTGTTGAATCTGGAAAGGGACTTGGCATTTTGCTCAATTGTCTTATGAACACCCTCCACCCGTTTGATCAGGTTTTGGATGTCGGTTGAGAACGAGACAAATTGAGTTTCCAGTGACAAAGAAGAAGTTGTTACTGGACCAGTAGCAGGCTGCACCAGTTCAACTGGAGGAGGTAAAACAAAGGAAGCCTCTCCAGTTGTTCCAGTGGCAGAAAAAGGAAAAATTGGGGGTGAAAAAGAACGCTGAGGAGATTCAATGTGTTGGTCAGGCTGAGAATGCTCAGGTATGACCAACGGCGACGGTGTTGATTGAGTTCTTTGTGGGGAAATATTTGTAAGCGTATCTGGATGGGAAACTAAAACTTGGTGTTCTAGGGGTTGATCAGAGAAAGAAGGGAGTTGAGCATGTACAGATGCATCAACCATTTCTTGATCATCTTGTGTTCCTTCCGAATCCGAAGATTCAAGATGGAACTCATCCTCATTTATGCCTAGATCCATAAATGATAGGGATGGCTGAACATCATGTTCAGGCTCCTGATGACCAGTTCCAGTTACCTGGATGGTTTCATCAGTTGGAGGATCAGATGCCGAAACATCTTCACCAGGGATAGACGTGATAGGAATGGCTTCAGTTATGGTTGTTCTATCCTCAACCACAACTTGAGACGAACTGGAGGGTCCCTCATTATTTTGAGGCCCGCCCAGTTGTCTTTCTGATTCACTTTCCAAAGGTGCATCAGTTTTAGCAAATGCCAGTCGCATCTGCTCTGGAATTTCGACCTCTCCAGCTTCAGAAACCAGAGAGTCTAGATTCCTCATCAAATCTGGCCTTGTGAACGGAGAGTCTGTATTTCTGTACTCTTCATCGCCCAGAATTTGCTTAAAGTATAAAGAAAGAAATCTGGAAAAGGGGATACATACACCCCTGGAGCCTTTAAGCTTTTGCACGAGACTCCTATACAATATATCAGCAAAATCCACCCTCAACCCCTTCCATAAGCAGTAAGCCATCTCTGCTTGTGAGGAGTTGATCTGGTCAAGACCACCAGAACTACCACCTAAACTTTCCACCAGGTGTACAAAGAAATACCTCCATGAAGGTGTAAGACCCTTCATGGTCATAGCACCCTTGGTCTTCAACACCCCATTGTCCAAGCACTCCTTATGACCCATCTCAAGGAGTACTTGACAAAAATTGATGTTAGGGGGCAAGACAACTGGAGACTCACCCTCTCTCCAGTAATTGAGGTGAAGAGCATCCCTCAATACTTCAACTGTCAAAGTACACTTGATTGTTCCATCTTTTAACGTGAAACTGATGGAGGAACAATCGGAAGAAAGTGTGGCAGTGAACCAGAACTCACACAAGTAGTCATGATACATCTTGCGTGGGTTTCTAGTGAATAAGGGTCCTATTGGAGAATCCTTCAAAAACTTTCTGATTCTACCAATAAGGGTATTAGACCCTTGAGATCCTTGAAGGCTTGCCAAAGGATTATTTGGGTTTAATTTAATGGCAGCACTATGAGGAGCACCAGGTGCCTGGGGGACATCTGGTGAGGGATTGTATGGAGCAGTCAAGAGATTTACATCTCTTGAACGGGATGATTTAGGAGCCATATAATGAAATTGAAATTTGGAATTTAGGGTTTTCGATTTGTGAAGCAAAGAGAAGAATGAAGCAATGTTGATGATTGGAAGTAAATGAAGAGAGTAAATGAAGAGAATGAAATGAAAAAAAAGTAAATGAGTTATGAAGTAAATAAGGGTATTTATAAGGGGATTCAAGATCCCAATGTAAAACCAAAAATCATATTTTATTAAACCAAAACATTTTCGAAGATATTTTGACAAAAGTGTTTGAATTTTGAAATAAAATATAATTTTCCATGTAAGCATTAAATGTTACCATGTCAGCATTAAATGCTACGACGGCTTACTTTACCCATGACCCCACGCACTTTTTGTTATCCCAATAAAAACAGTTGTCAAGTACTAAAATTGGTTCCAAACACGTCAGATCACGATATCAAGTGGTTTAAAACACTCGAGTATCATCACGTGTCACACATATTAACCAAGTATTTGTAACGTTATATTGGGGGGGGGAGGGGGGGGGGTAGTAAGAGGGCTAAGGGATGGCAAGAGGAGGGATGTGGGGGGAGGGAGATGGGGGCGGAGGGGGTGGGAGGGTGGGGGGGGTGTGCTAGAAAGAGGGGCGGAAGTGAAGGGAAGATGAGGAGGCAGATGAGAGATGAGAAGGGGGCGGGGGAAGGAGGAAAAAGTGGATAAAACACTTGAGTATCATCACGTGTCACACATATTGACCAAGTAAATTTGTAACGTTATAAAAATTAGACAAAGACTGAACCTGGTAACTGGAGGATCAGTCCAGTACCAGTTTCCAACTGGGGAGTTCTCCAGTTGCATTTTCAAACAAAAACGAATTTTAGTCAGAAAATTATTTTGAGTCTTTCCCCCTAAAATGATGATCCAGATATCAATTAGTGCCAAGATAGTATCACAAAGGCGTTCGATAGCCTGGCGAGCAAGGATAATCTGGACCTCCTCAACTGGAGAACTTCATCAGTGTCACTGACGCGTTCAATAACAAAGAAAGCTCCAGTTAAGGGTTTAGCATTCCCAGTTCGCTGATGAGATGTTTAAAAGTTTTCTCATCGAGAGGTTTAGTAAAAACATCAGCTAACTGTTTGTAAGTGGGGATGAAATGAATTTCAATATCACCTTTCATAACATGATCACGAATGAAATGATACCTGATGTCAATATGCTTTGTTTTGGAGTGCATCACTGGGTTGTGAGAGATAGCAATTGCACTGGTGTTGTCACAAAAGATTGGGGTCTTAGTAAACTTTTGACCATAATCTAGTAACTGGTTCTTGATCCAGAGAATCTGGGCACAACAACTGGCCGCAGAAATGTACTCTGCCTCAGCAGTGGACATAGAGACTGAAGTCTGCTTCTTACTGGTCCAACTTACCAGTTTTCCTCCAAGGAAATGACAACCACCAGTTGTGGATTTTCTATCAATCTTGCAACCTGCATGATCAGAATCTGAATAACCCATTAGATCTAATCCTGAGCCTTTGGGGTACCAAAGACCAAGATTAGGACACCCTTTCAGGTATCTAAATATACGCTTTACAGCGTGCAAATGTGATTCTTTTGGGTTAGCCTGAAACCTGGCACATAAACATGTTGCAAACATTATATCTGGTCGACTGGCAGTCAAGTACATTAGAGAACCAACCATACCTCTATAGTCAGTTATGTTAACTTGTTTGCCAGTTGGGTCAGAGTCCAAATTCAATGGTGCTGCAATTGGTGTGTTTTTCGATGGGATTGAATCATATTTGTATTTTCTTAACAAATCTCTGACATATTTTCCTTGGTTTATGAAAATTCCATTTTCAGTTTGCTTAATCTGAAGACCTAAGAAAAATGTTAATTCACCCATTAAACTCATCTCATATTCAGATGACATGATTTTAGAAAATTTGTTACACATTGCATCATCAGTTGAACCAAAAATAATGTCATCAACATAAATTTGTACCAATAAGATATTACCTCTTTCTTTCAAGATAAACAAGGTATTATCTATTGCACCTCTTTGAAAGCCATTTTTAAGAAGATATTTAGTTAAAGTATCATACCAGGCTCTTGGGGCTTGTCTAAGACCATACAATGCTTTGTTCAGTCTGTAGACCCAATGTGGATGCTTTTCATCGAAGAAACCTGGAGGCTGCTTAACATAAACTTCTTCTTCCAATGTTCCATTAAGGAACGCACTTTTGACATCCATCTGGAAGACCTTGAACTGCAGATGGGCTGCATAAGCCAAAAATATTCGTATGGCTTCAAGTCTTGCAACTGGAGCAAAAGTTTCATCAAAGTCAACGCCCTCTGCTTGACAATAACCCTGGGCAACTAATCTGGCCTTGTTTCTTACAACATGACCATCTTCATCCATTTTGTTTCGGTAGACCCATCTGGTACCAATGGGTTCTTTCTTTAACCCTGGTGGACAAGGAACAAGCTCCCAAACATTGTTCCTTTCAAACTGGAGGAGCTCTTCTTGCATAGCTTCCACCCAGCTTGGGTCTGCCATAGCCTCGTCAATCTTCTTTGGTTCAATTAAGGATAAGAAGGTGACGTTTAAGCATTGCTCACTAGTGGCTCTTCTAGTCTGAACCCCACTAGTTGGATCACCCATAATTTGTTCAATTGGGTGGGCTTTAGTCCATCTAGTGTATTGACTAGGCTGGTGAACTACAATATCAGTGCAAGTCACCTGGCGATCTTCGTCAGTTGCAACAGCATCTGGAGAAGGATCAGTCCAAACAACTTCTACATCCTCATCAGAGTCAATGAGGTCTCGATTAGCATCATGAAATTCTTCATTCAAAGGCATTTCTTGAAGAACTGGAGAGGTAGGAGTTTGAACTGGTGCTGATATTGGAATGGCACGTACATCAGATCCAATCACCAATTCTTGTGGCAAGTTGAAATTGATGGAGGGATAAAATGACGTGTCACTGGTGGTTTTCTTCTTCTTAACTGGTTCCAGTTTGTTGTAACTGGAAGCATCATCTGGTGAAACAACTGACTGATGAACTTGGTCAGTTTCACCAAAATTGATTGGAATGACTGGAGAGATATCAAGACTTGGTCTCTTGTTGATTGCTTCAGTTGATTCGTCGAATGTGACATGAATTGTCTCATGCACCTTTTGGAGTCTATAATTATAAACTCTAAAGGCCTTTCGAATATCTGAATAGCCTAAAAATACTCCTTCATCAGCTTTTGCATCAAACTTTCCAAGCTGACTGGAATCGTTCAGTATATAAACTGGACAACCAAATACATGGAAATATCCAATATTTGGTTTTCGATTCCTGAGCACTTCGTAGGCAGTCTTCTTATGTCTCTTGATGTAGACTGACCGGTTTTGAGTGTGACAAGCAGTTGCAACAGCATCTGGAGAAGGATCAGTCCAAACAACTTCTACATCCTCATCAGAGTCAATGAGGTCTCGATTAGCATCATGAAATTCTTCATTCAAAGGCATTTCTTGAAGAACTGGAGAGGTAGGAGTTTGAACTGGTGCTGATATTGGAATGGCACGTACATCAGATCCAATCACCAATTCTTGTGGCAAGTTGAAATTGATGGAGGGATAAAATGACGTGTCACTGGTGGTTTTCTTCTTCTTAACTGGTTCCAGTTTGTTGTAACTGGAAGCATCATCTGGTGAAACAACTGACTGATGAACTTGGTCAGTTTCACCAAAATTGATTGGAATGACTGGAGAGATATCAAGACTTGGTCTCTTGTTGATTGCTTCAGTTGATTCGTCGAATGTGACATGAATTGTCTCATGCACCTTTTGGAGTCTATAATTATAAACTCTAAAGGCCTTTCGAATATCTGAATAGCCTAAAAATACTCCTTCATCAGCTTTTGCATCAAACTTTCCAAGCTGACTGGAATCGTTCAGTATATAAACTGGACAACCAAATACATGGAAATATCCAATATTTGGTTTTCGATTCCTGAGCACTTCGTAGGCAGTCTTCTTATGTCTCTTGATGTAGACTGACCGGTTTTGAGTGTGACAAGCAGTTGCAACTGCTTCAGCCCAAAAACTGGTGGGAAGACCAGATTCAGATAGCATACTTCTGGCTGCTTCTATCAGTGTACGATTCTTTCTTTCAACAACTCCATTTTGCTCTGGAGAGTGAACTGATGAGAAATTTTGAGAGATGCCAGTGTCATTGCAAAATGTTTCAAGTACCTTATTTTGGAATTCAGTACCATTATCACTTCGCAACTGACAAACTTTTCGAGTGTACTTAAGCTCAATTCTTTTGATAAGGGAGATGATTTCAGCAGGTGCATCACTTTTGGATCTGATGAATACCACCCAGCAATATCTGGTGAATTCATCAACCACAACCAGAGTGTACTTCTTTCCAGCTCTAGTTTGAACATTCACTGGACCAAAAAGATCCATATGTAGCATGTGAAGAGGTTCAGTGATGCTAAAATTTTGCCTAGTTTTAAAACTAGCTCTCTTCTGCTTACCCATCTCACAACCTGGACATGGCTTTTCCTTATTGAAGGAAATCTGGGGTATCCCATCAACCAGTTGCTTGCGAGACAACTTGTTGATATTTTTGAAATTTAGGTGGGATAACCTTTTATGCCATAGCCAGTTGGTGTCCTCATCAGCTTTGGTATAGAAACATTGCTCTTTTGGAGCTGGTTCCATATCCATGATGTACACATTTCTTTTTTCTTGGTGCAATCATCACCACTTTCCAATCCTTGTTAAATATGGTGCCTTGTGCAATATCGAACAATACTCTGAAGCCATCATCGCAAAGTTGATTGACACTGATCAGGTTGTATTTTAAACCATTCACAAATGCAACCTTTTTGAATTTGACTTGTCCATTATCGAGCACACCATATCCTTCAGTCTTTCCAGATTGATCGTTACCAAATGTCACTGTCGGTCCATCTTGGACAGTGAACTCTTCCAGTAGGGGCTTACATCCGGTCATAGTCCGGCCAGCAGCGCTGTCCAGATACCAGATATTCTTCTTTCGATCGCCCTACACACACACAAAATCATTAGTTCTTTTTGTGAACCCATCTTTTCTTGATGGGTCCACTGGACTTCTCTACAGAAGCCACAGTTGATTGTTGAGGTGTCGAACTGGAGGTTGCATCTGGAGCTTTATCACCAGCTCCAGGTGCAGGAGTAAAAACAATTGGTATTTGATACTTACTCACCTTAACTTTACCAGATTTTGTTCCAGATGGAACATTCTTTTGATTAGGTTTAGAAAGGGAGGTTTTAATATTTTGTTTTAAAACTGGAGGTGGTGAACCTCCTTCCAGATTGTTAATCCGGGCAGTACAACTCTGAACCTGCCGAGAAAAAAGTTGGAGTTGTCTTTCCAGATTAACCAAAATATCATTTTGGTCAGGCAGTTGAACCTTGGACCTTGGTTCAATTGGAGATTTAGTCTGTCGGGTCTTGGGCTCCTTAGACTTATGAGGTAAAGGCTTGTTACCAGTGGCCTTTTTGACTGGAGCTTTAGCCTGTTTGGCTCCAGTTTTAACCTCAATGGGGGTGGTCTCATTGGTTTCAGTTTCAACAGCTTCAGGTTGATCATAAGGTGTTTCAACCTGGAGAGCTGGAGGCAATGCATGAAAGTCTGGTATAAGAGCTGCCATCTCCAGATCTTCAGATTTCCATGCATTTTTCTGGGCATCAATAGTTCTTGAAAATGCATCATAGTTTTTGCCAGATGCTTTTACCCATGACTTGATAATCTTTTGTGCTTTTTCAAAATCAGAAAATAATTTTTGATTATCAAGTTCTAAAGCCTCAATCTTTAAAACTGACTCCTTGAGAGCCAACTGGACACTTTGCAAATCATTCAGTTGTGGTTTGATATTGTTCAGTTCAATTAAGATAGTGTCAAGATACCTTTCACTATCAGCTCTAACAGTTTCTACAAATGCCAAATCATCACTTAATGATTCAGCCAGGTCCAGTTTTAGTTCAGGGTCAACCTGGTGATCATAATCACATACCTTCTTTAGTATGATGTCCACCCATCTTCCAGAGATGACATCTTCTTTCACCACATGCTGCTGTTGTTGATCTTCCAAGGCCATGAAACACATGTCCCTTTCCTCTTCTTCATCATCAGATGAGTCATCAGAGTACTCCCATTTTCCCTCAGTTTGTGCCATTAAGCACTGATCCTTTTTCTTTTCCATGGACAGGAGGGCAATATGGGCCTTAAGCTTCTTATATTTAGCTTTGTAGCTATCATCAGGCCGATTGTAATTAGGGACAGAGGGGCCAGTTTGGTTATTCAACTGACTAGATCTGCATTCCTTCATGAATTGACCTTTCTTTCCACACTTATAGCATGTAAGATTGGTCTTATCCAGAGAGCTGGAGCTGGAAGCATTGTTGGGGCCATTAAATCTTTTAGATTTATGCTTAAACCTATTAAAGGTCTTAGCAATCATGGCGACCAGATCATCATCGTCAGTTTCATTATAACCATCACTGTTTTCAGTGGTCAGCCCAGAATTCAAGAAACTGTTCAACATCTCCTTCATCGAGTGTGCCTGGACACTCTCAGCAGACATTAAAGCAGCACAAGGTCGCTCAGTTACACTAGCAACCTTGGGAATCTGGGCATGGTTCATGGCATCTTGCTCAGCCACAAGTCTTGCAGCATTATTATCTTCAGTGAATCTGAAGGCTCCATAGAGCGATGCAAGAGTGTGAGTGTGCAAGGTTTTACCTTGTCTTAAGACAAGAACCATGTTTTCCCATTTGGAAGGAAGAATATCACAAAACTTCTCAAGAAGAATATCCTTATCCTTCTCTACACCCAAACCTCTCAACTGATTGATGAGGCTAGAAAATCTGGTATATGTACCAGTTAAACTTTCATTGGGCAAGGCAAAGAAGGATTCATACTTCTTGTTCAAGGCAACTTTTCTGGTGACAATAGTGTCATCACCTCCTTCAAATTGAATCACTAATTCATCCCACATAGACTTGGCACTGGGAAACAACACAAGTGTTGGAATTAGGTCTTCAGGGACAGCCCCAAGGATCATGTTTTTCAGTCTGGTGTCCAAGTCCACCAGTCTGCGATCCTCATCAGACCAATGGTCTTCTGGCTTTTCCCTAGAACCTCTTCTTCCAGTTGGATCAAGAAGAGGACTGACCCCAATGGACATAGGTATATATGGTCCATCCTTAAGGATTTTCAACATATACCTTTCAATCCCACCAAAATGCAAAAGCATTCTAGCCTTCCATGTACCAAATGTCTCACTGTTTCCATCAAATTTTGGAACAGGAGTGTTAGAATAGTGTACATGGACATGGTTTGGGGCAGTAGGAGGAGGAGGGTTGGTGTTAACATTTTGAAAATGTTGTGCATTATTATTTAATGGGTTTTCACCTGAACCAGAACCATCTCCACCTTCAGTAGTGTTCATCTTAGCAGATCTAGGCAAGTTTATTAGCCTTCTGCTCTGATACCACTTGTAAGTCCCAACTTGTTAGATGGTACTACTGAAGACACCTCTATGTCGATGGTGGAGTTACTTTGCAATATACTCGCTGAACTGGAGACGACCAGTTGCAGAGGTATATACCAAGTTCTAGATAGATTACTTATATAAAAGACAATAAGTAAAGAACAATGCAATAATACAAATAACTTGTAAACAATCTTGATGAGACAATATGTAGTTTTCAAAGTGTAATTTATTTATTGATATTTAAACAAATTACAAGGTTGATGCGGAACCAAGATAATACACGAATGTAAATATCCTAACAACCTATGAAATACAATTGATCTATACTCGGAATTTCTCTTCAACAATCGAAACACTTAAAGTAGTGAAATGTTCCTTTTAGCGATTGAGAGAATATTGCACAAGTTCACCAAGAATATTGCAGGTTTGCAAAGTATGAATTCTATCGAAGTTTATTCGAAGAAGTGTGTTTCTTGGTTGTGCAATGACTTGTATTTATAGGCAAAGTTGACATTGGGATGTCAACTTTGGCCGTACAAATGTGGTTGGGAGCATTTAAGGAATAGCATTTAATTCCTTAAAATACTATGTAAAGTTGTACGAGAAAGCAACTTTACTTAACCACCTTTATGTACCTTTTATATTTAAATAATAAGACAAGGCTTATTATCTGGGTAAAGGTACATAAAGTATACAAGTCAATTCCTCGTAATCAGTGTAAAGATTTGTAAGATCTTTCCACTGATGGTCTCCAGTTTGTAACTGACTAGAATGTCAACTGGGCTTTGCTGCCATTGTCATTCTCTATCTTCCATTTGTTATCTTCGACTTCAACTGGAATGCTTTCTTCAACTTGGTCAGTTCTCAACTGGAGGAAGTCTTCAGTTGCGTTAACTGTACGGTGCAACTGGACTTCAATATATTTCTTGACAAATCATATTGGTCACCAGTTTACTGGTCACCAGATGCAACTGGTGAACTGGTCAGTGTGAACTGGTGACTGGCCAGGTGAACTGGTCCTAACAAATTCCCCCTATTTGTCTAGAAATATTGCTAAGTCTTTCTAGTTCTTGTATCTATACATGTTATGAACTGGAAAGGTTAGTTTGATTAAATTCTATCTAAGTTTCTAAGGTATTTTTATAGATCAATAAATACCTTAGGTTTGTCTTTTAGTTTTGTTAGATTTTAATCTTTTATCTACCTTGTGGTTACAAACTGGTAACTTCTTTTATACAAGGAAATGGAATTTATACAAGTTACAGAATGTAAAAACAAATATACAAGTAGATAAACTGAAGAAGAACTTAAACAGATGGCCCTTCGCCAGTTCTCCTTCTTTTGGCAACTGTAGAAATGGGCTGTTTGTCTTCTGGATCAATATTTAGTCTCTCTTCAATATTTTCTTTAAACTTGAGCAGACTTTGAAGTACAAACATCCATCCTCTTTCGACCTTATTCTTCTGTTGCTTGGCCTCCAACAGTTTTGCCATTTCCACCAGTTCCGAATACCCATAGGAAAGTACGTCAGGATTCTCAGTTTGCCTCATGGGTCCATTAAGGTGTTGAACCTCAATAGTGAAATGTTTGGTACCTGGTTAAGGCCAGAGGAGTTAAGGCCAACCACTGTTTATGATAAACCTGTTACTCCTAAGACCAACTTTTTCCCAGTTCTTTGTCCAGAGGTTAAGACTGGAGCTGTCCAGATGACTGCTCCAGTTAAAAAGGTTAAGCAGAATAAACCTTTGCCTCAGACCAATCCCCTACCTAAGTCTTCAACTGGAAAGGCTAAGGTATCATCTGAAGAAAATATTTTGTCCAGGTTAGAGAGCCAGATTCAAATTCTGACTCGTCAATCACAAAGTTTTAATGCAAGATTAAACTTTATTGAGGGTACTACATCTGGCCCTAGACAAAATATAAAACCTTTTACTAAGACAGACAAATTTATTTCTCCAGTTGAGAAAAAGAAAAAGGTTTCAAAACTATCATCTCCAGTAGTGTTTTCAACAAAAACTACTGTTGAAGAAAGTGAACTAGACCAGATTGCCCCAGGGACCTACAAGGGAGGGTCCAGTGAACCCATCAGTCGATGGGTTCCCAAATCTAACTGATCAATATCTGGTGTATGTGTAGGGCGATCGAAAGAAGTATATCTAGTATCTTGACAGTGCAGCTGGCAGGACGATGACTGGATGTAAGACCCTACTGGAGGAGTTCACCATTTCTGATGGACCCTCCATCACTTTGGAAATGATGGTTGTGGAAAGACTGAGGGATATGATGTTCTGAACAATGGACAAGTCAAATTTACACGTGTTGCATTTGTGAATGGTTTGAAATATAACTTGATCAGTGTAAGCCAACTGTGTGATGATGGCTATCAAGTCTTATTCAATGTTGCTCAGGGCATCGTATTCAACAAGGACTGGAAGGTAGTGTTGATTGCTCCCAGAAAAGGGAATGTGTACGTGATGGATATGGAAAGCTCTCCTTCAGAGCAGTGTTTCTATACTCAAGCTGATGAAGACACAAACTGGTTATGGCATAAAAGGTTATCCCATTTAAATTTCAAAAACATTAACAAGTTGTCCAGAAAACAACTTGCAGATGGGATACCTTCAGTTTCCTTCAAAAAGGAAAGACCATGTCCAGGATGTGAGATGGGTAAGCAGAAACGTACCAGTTTCAAGACCAGACAGAATTTCAGCATTTCTGAACCTCTTCATATGCTTCATATGGACCTATTTGGTCCAGTGAACGTTCAGACTCGTGCTGGTAAAAGATACACCCTGGTGATCGTAGATGAATTCTCCAGATATTGTTGGGTGATCTTTCTAAGGTCTAAAAATGAAGCTGCTGCTGAAATCATCAGCCTTATCAAGCAAATTGAGCTCAAGTACAGTCGAAAAGTGTGTCAGTTAAGAAGTGACAATGGAACAGAATTCCAGAATGCAACTCTGGAGTCATTCTGTACTGACACTGGCATCTCCCAGAATTTCTCATCAGCCCGCTCTCCAGAACAGAATGGAGTTGTGGAAAGGAAAAATCGAACGCTGATAGAAGCTGCCAGGAGTATGCTTGCTGAATCTGGTCTGTCTACTAGTTTCTGGGCGGAAGCAATTGCAACTGCTTGCCACACCCAGAATCGATCAGTGTACATCAAAAGACACAAAAAGACAGCCTATGCAGTCTTAAGAAATAGAAAACCATACATTGGTTATTTTCACGTTTTTGGATGTCCAGTTTACATCCTGAACGACTCCAGTCAGCTAGGCAAATTTGATGCCAAGGCTGATGAAGGGTATTTCTTAGGCTATTCAGCCATTCGCAAGGCCTTCAGAGTCTACAACAAGAGACTGGAGAAGGTCCATGAGTCAATTCATGTCACATTTGATGAAACAAATGCATCAATCAACAAGAAGCCAATCCTTGATACTCCCCCAATAACTCCTATTGTCTTTTGTGAATCTGATCCAATAAACGACAATAATGAAGATTCACCAGACGCAGCTTCCGGTCATCCTGATCTGGAACCTGTTCAGGAAAAGAAACTCGCCAGTAGTACTCCATTCTATCCTCCTATTAATTTCAAACTACCCTCTGAAATTAATATTGGTTCAGATGTGCGTACTACTCCCCCAGTATCAGTGTCAGTTGAGAATATACCAGAAATGTCTTCTGGTGAAGAATTTCATACTGAACCAATACTCCAGGAAATACCTTCAAATGAAGAATTTCATGATGCAAATCGTGATTTAAATGACTCAGATGAAGATACTGAAGTAATCTGGCAAGATCCTCTTCCAGAAGCAACTCCAGAGGAGACTCAACTGAATTCTTGCACTGATATTGTTACTGATAACAATCCTGGTCAGTACTCCAGATGGACAAAAGCTCACCCTATTGATCAGATCATAGGTGACTCCAGTCGTGGAGTTCAGACCAGAAGAGCCTCCAGTAATCAATGCTTATACGTAAGTTTTCTATCTTTGATGGAACCAAAGAAGATTGACGAGGCTCTGGAAGATCCAAGCTGGATGACTGCTATGCAAGAAGAGCTTCACCAGTTTGAAAGGAACAAGGTCTGGTATCTGGTTCCTTTCCCAGTTGGAAAGAAAGAACCAATTGGAACTAGATGGGTCTTCAGAAACAAAGTAGATGAAGATGGCCACGTCATTAGAAACAAGGCCAGACTGGTAGCACAAGGCTACTGCCAGTCAGATGTCGACTTTGATGAATCATTTGCTCCAGTGGCTAGACTTGAAGCGATCAGAATTTTCTTAGCATTCGCTGCTAATCATCAGTTCAAGGTCTACCAGATGGATGTAAAGAGTGCTTTCTTGAATGAAAAGCTTGAAGAAGAAGTTTACGTCAGACAACCTCCAGGTTTCGTTGATGAAAAGCTTCCACATTGGGTATATCGTCTGGACAAAGCGCTGTATGGCCTCAGACAAGCCCCACGTGCCTGGTATGATACTCTGACTAAACATTTGTTGAAAAATGGTTTTAAACGAGGTGCAATTGACAATACCTTGTTCATTCTTCATGAGAAAGGTAATTTGTTACTGGTACAAATTTATGTTGATGATATTATTTTTGGGTCTACTGATGAAAACATGTGCCAGAAATTTTCAAAAATCATGTCCACTGAATATGAAATGAGTCTGATGGGTGAATTAACATATTTTCTTGGACTCCAGATTAAACAAAACAAAGATGGAATTTTTATTAATCAGGAGAAATATGTTAGAGATCTTTTAAAGAAATATGATATGAACTCTTCACCATCTAAACCAACTCCAATTTCTGCACCATTGACACTGGACTCTGATCCAGATGGCAAACCAGTGAACACGACTGTCTTTAGAGGCATGGTTGGTTCACTGATGTACTTAACGGCCAGTAGACCAGATATTATGTTTTCAACATGTTTATGTGCCAGATATCAGTCTAATCCAAAGGAATCTCATATGCTCGCTGTCAAGCGCATACTGAAGTACCTTAAAGGTGTCCCCAGTCTAGGTCTTTGGTACCCCAAAGGCTCAGGCATGGATCTAATGGGTTATTCAGATTCAGATCATGCAGGTTGTAAGATAGATAGGAAATCCACAACTGGTGGATGTCATTTCCTAGGTGGCAAACTGGTCAGCTGGACCAGTAAGAAGCAAACTTCAGTTTCATTGTCCACTTCTGAAGCTGAATATGTGTCTGCAGCCAGTTGTTGTGCTCAGATACTCTGGATGAAGAACCAGTTGCTTGATTATGGTATTAAATATTCAAAGACTCCAATCTTTTGTGATAATACCAGTGCCATCGCTATCTCAAACAATCCAGTCATGCACTCCAGAACCAAGCACATCGATCTAAGGTATCACTTCATTCGTGATAATATTGTGAAAGGAAACATTGAACTCCATTTTATCCCTACTGACAAACAACTCGCTGACATTTTTACGAAACCACTGGATGTCAAAACTTTTGAATATCTTGTTGGTGAGTTGGGAATGTTAAACCCTTAAATTTGGAACCTTAGTATTGAACGCCATTGTGTACTACTAAGGATCTTTGATTTAAAGATTCATAAATTTATTTCTGGATCAACATTCCAGGGAAGACTTTGAAAGATATATTTTGCTTAAAAATGTTTAAAGTTCAAAGGGAATTTATTAATTTATTTTCTCACTGGACAAAATTTTCCTACTGGACGAATAGTCCAGAAAATATTACTGGTGCTTTGTAAATATGTCCCTCTTACTGGTAACTAGATAGGTTGAAGTGCGTGTTTGAGTTGACTTTGTCTTCTTGTAAATGTGTCCCTCTCATTTGTCTATATTAGTTGACGTGCAAGTTTAAGGTTACCAGTCTTTCAAAATGGTTTTCACTGGTACATTACTGGAGTAATCCTCCAGTGTACCATCAGTACATACTTCACTGGACTAATCCACCAGTGATACTGGAGTGTCTAGTCAACCTCCAGATGGACTGAATTAAGTCACAATATTTTTAATACTTGATCCTTGTGTGTGCCATGTAAGCAAACCTTTTAAAGATCTTTTTGAAGATATTTTTTTATCCTACGTGGCATGTAAACTTTTTCAACAAAATGATGGTCTTTTTACCTTGGGAAAACCAAAAGTACAAGTTGTTACTGTTTTGTGGGCTGTAAACCGTCATGCATTTATGTGTGATGTGATGTAATTAATGCGGATCTCAAAAATCGATCAAAAATTGTATTTGATAAATTCAAACTAATCGTTTGAGTTCCACATTATCTCTCCTATAAATACCCACTTTCACTTTCAATTTAATTTACTTCGAACATTTACTTCCCAAATCTTAAAATTCCTTCATTCAATTCGTAAATTCTTCATTCAATTTCATTCTTAAATTTCTCATATTAACTGCATATTCATTAAATTCTTCTTCATAAACCTTAAAATCATTCAATTTCATCTTCATTTATAATCAAACAAATGGCTCCTAGACAATCAAACTCACCAAGAAACATTCTATCGGCTGAATATGCTCCGGCGGCAGATGTCGTTAGAGCACCTCATATCAACCTTGATGCTAAGGCTATAAGGATGAATATGAATAACTGGATGGCAAAACTCTCGCTATCCAGTGTCCATGATCCACAATCTATCATTGGGAGATTAAATACCTTTTTTCTCTCATGTCCACTATATGGTGCCCTAACATTAAATCCAGAAAGAATGTATCACGATTATCTTTGTGAATTCTGGTACACTGCCGAATACAATGAAGCCAATTCTTGTATTGTTTACTCTCTTGAGCAAGGGACCAGACCCTTGACTCTTTCTGTACATTCTCTCAGAATGGCTCTTCAGTTACATTATCTGGATGAGAATGAGTTGGCTATGCCACTCCCTACTGGCATAAACTTCAGGGAGGTATGCAGATTAATGGGGCATACAGAGATAGTTGATGAAAATGGTCAGTTGTTGAGGAAAGGGACCATTTACATGAGTAGACTGACGGATTCGTGGAGATACTTCTTCACGCACATCGTCGAGTGTCTTGGAGGTAGTTCTGGAGGGTTGGACCAGATTAATCAAACCCACCTCCAGATTGCCTATTGTCTATGGTTTGGGCTAAGGGTCGATTTCGCCCAGATATTCTTTGATGATCTGGTGGAACGTATAAAGGCGAAGAGTAGAAAGCCATTCGTGCCATATATTCACTTTCTTTCACTCATTTTCAAAAATGCCCTTGGAGCCCAGTACGATTTTGAAACCACTCACTTCTCAATGAGTGAGTATATGAGAGACCTGGCAAACTTAAGGTCCAGAGATGGAGAGGTAGATATTCCTCCAGCAATGCTGACACTTCAAAGAATTGAAGAGAATGTGGCACCAGTAAGGGTACAAGCTGTTGAAGTACCTACTGGTAGCGAAGATGTCCAGGTTGTTGAGATGGTACAACCTATAAGGCAAGTGGCTCCAGTGGAAAGTGTGCAACCAGAAGTTGAGCTTTCCAGACGACCAAGATCACATAGGCGTCTAATGAGAGGAGGAGTCCAGGTAAACCCATCAACCCATCCTGGTGATATTATGAATATTGATGGGTCTCCCATCTTTGAAGTAGAAAATATTGATCCTTCTGTACAATCTGAACAGAGAGTGGACACTAAAGTCCAGGCTGTTGTACGAGAAGAGGCTGTTGAAGTTGTTCAGTCTGAAGAACAAGCGTCTGGTGAGCAAATGGCTTCACTGGACTTAAATGTGGAAGCTGGTGAACAGATAGATGTTGTTGGTGCTTCTTTTTGGGACGAGGCTGACTCTCCTATTTCAGGAAGTCAGAATTTAGATGTGAATATGGATTTTTTGGGCGAAGATGTACATATTGAAACTTCACCAGAAATGCCACCTCCTCCACCAGAAACCGAAACACCTCAACCAGAAATACCACTTCCTACACCAGAAATGCCACCACCAGAAACTTCAATGCCACCACCACCACCACCATCAATTCCTCAATCAACTTCATACTTCACACCCTTCATTCAACCAACACAAACTCAATCACCAGTACATCCAACCGAACCAAGTGTGCCAGTCTCTAATGTTGAATCTGAAGAGGACTGGACACAAGTGCCTATGATGACCAGAGTGACTTCTCACCTGGAACAACCCAGTGGTCTCTCCACTTCAACCGAGGTCCAAGGCCTTCTTAGTAGGGTGGCGGACCTGGAGAGATCACTCCAGTCATCTTCCCAGGTTATTTCTGACTTCAAATCAATGTTGTCAAATAATTTAGCGTCAGAAATGAACCTCTTCGCTGGAAATGAAAAATTGGTGTTTGATAAACTGGATGAACTGGTACTGGCCACGAATGCTAATTCTCAAAATATAAGGGTGGCAGTACAAGGGTTGGAAGGAAAGTTGGTGAATTCTGTTGAGACTGCAGTGGAGAATAAGGTTGTACAACCACTGGCAGGTCTTAAAGATGAGGTTGAAAAGATTGTGACAAGAGTTGGTGCACTGGAGAGCAGGCCAACAATTGATCAGACTGAACTGGTCAATACCCTCAGTGATGAAGTTGTTAGAAAGGTTAGGGATGATATGCTGAGGACAATCACTGATGATATCTCTAATTCTGTTCTAAGAAATATTCAAGAGAGCTTGTTGCCAGAAGTGGTGAAGATGATAGAGGTGGAGCTGCCAAAGGACTTGCCAGAATCAATTGAAAACATTAAAAGGGAAGTCCAGGCACTCCAGTCTGGTATGACTGCTTCATTACCAGAACAAGGAAAAACCTTTGGCCCATTTGACAGACTTATGTTGGAAGAGTTATGGAATGATCTAAAGTCCAGGACCAGAGATCATTCCAAGGGGGAAGAATTGTCATCTGGTGTTCAAGAAGGGTTGATAAGGAAAAAGAAAGAGGTTGTAAGGGCAGTCGCTACTGAAAGCGTCGTGCAAAGAAGACAAGTGACTGGTACTGATGCCAGTGCACGTATGGTTCAAAGAGTACAAGAAGCTACTGGTACTGAAGCCAGTGAGCCCCAGTTCGAAAGCTTCCCAGATATTCCTACCACACTGAAGGCAGTTAAAGGAAAAGAAAAGGTAGTGTCTGGTGAAGAAGAAGAACAAATTGATGTTGACAATGAGACTTCTAGGAAGTTGCAACAACAGTGTATCTTTTTTTTTTTTTTTTTTTTTTTTTTTTTTTTTTTTTTTTTTTTTTTTTTTTTTTTTTTTTTTTTTTTTTTTTTTTTTTTTTTTTTTTTTTTTTTTTTTTTTTTTTTTTTTTTTTTTTTTTTTTTTTTTTTTTTTTTTTTTTTTTTTTTTTTTTTTTTTTTTTTTTTTTTTTTTTTTTTTTTTTTTTTTTTTTTTTTTTTTTTTTTTTTTTTTTTTTTTTTTTTTTTTTTTTTTTTTTTTTTTTTTTTTTTTTTTTTTTTTTTTTTTTTTTTTTTTTTTTTTTTTTTTTTTTTTTTTTTTTTTTTTTTTTTTTTTTTTTTTTTTTTTTTTTTTTTTTTTTTTTTTTTTTTTTTTTTTTTTTTTTTTTTTTTTTTTTTTTTTTTTTTTTTTTTTTTTTTTTTTTTTTTTTTTTTTTTTTTTTTTTTTTTTTTTTTTTTTTTTTTTTTTTTTTTTTTTTTTTTTTTTTTTTTTTTTTTTTTTTTTTTTTTTTTTTTTTTTTTTTTTTTTTTTTTTTTTTTTTTTTTTTTTTTTTTTTTTTTTTTTTTTTTTTTTTTTTTTTTTTTTTTTTTTTTTTTTTTTTTTTTTTTTTTTTTTTTTTTTTTTTTTTTTTTTTTTTTTTTTTTTTTTTTTTTTTTTTTTTTTTTTTTTTTTTTTTTTTTTTTTTTTTTTTTTTTTTTTTTTTTTTTTTTTTTTTTTTTTTTTTTTTTTTTTTTTTTTTTTTTTTTTTTTTTTTTTTTTTTTTTTTTTTTTTTTTTTTTTTTTTTTTTTTTTTTTTTTTTTTTTTTTTTTTTTTTTTTTTTTTTTTTTTTTTTTTTTTTTTTTTTTTTTTTTTTTTTTTTTTTTTTTTTTTTTTTTTTTTTTTTTTTTTTTTTTTTTTTTTTTTTTTTTTTTTTTTTTTTTTTTTTTTTTTTTTTTTTTTTTTTTTTTTTTTTTTTTTTTTTTTTTTTTTTTTTTTTTTTTTTTTTTTTTTTTTTTTTTTTTTTTTTTTTTTTTTTTTTTTTTTTTTTTTTTTTTTTTTTTTTTTTTTTTTTTTTTTTTTTTTTTTTTTTTTTTTTTTTTTTTTTTTTTTTTTTTTTTTTTTTTTTTTTTTTTTTTTTTTTTTTTTTTTTTTTTTTTTTTTTTTTTTTTTTTTTTTTTTTTTTTTTTTTTTTTTTTTTTTTTTTTTTTTTTTTTTTTTTTTTTTTTTTTTTTTTTTTTTTTTTTTTTTTTTTTTTTTTTTTTTTTTTTTTTTTTTTTTTTTTTTTTTTTTTTTTTTTTTTTTTTTTTTTTTTTTTTTTTTTTTTTTTTTTTTTTTTTTTTTTTTTTTTTTTTTTTTTTTTTTTTTTTTTTTTTTTTTTTTTTTTTTTTTTTTTTTTTTTTTTTTTTTTTTTTTTTTTTTTTTTTTTTTTTTTTTTTTTTTTTTTTTTTTTTTTTTTTTTTTTTTTTTTTTTTTTTTTTTTTTTTTTTTTTTTTTTTTTTTTTTTTTTTTTTTTTTTTTTTTTTTTTTTTTTTTTTTTTTTTTTTTTTTTTTTTTTTTTTTTTTTTTTTTTTTTTTTTTTTTTTTTTTTTTTTTTTTTTTTTTTTTTTTTTTTTTTTTTTTTTTTTTTTTTTTTTTTTTTTTTTTTTTTTTTTTTTTTTTTTTTTTTTTTTTTTTTTTTTTTTTTTTTTTTTTTTTTTTTTTTTTTTTTTTTTTTTTTTTTTTTTTTTTTTTTTTTTTTTTTTTTTTTTTTTTTTTTTTTTTTTTTTTTTTTTTTTTTTTTTTTTTTTTTTTTTTTTTTTTTTTTTTTTTTTTTTTTTTTTTTTTTTTTTTTTTTTTTTTTTTTTTTTTTTTTTTTTTTTTTTTTTTTTTTTTTTTTTTTTTTTTTTTTTTTTTTTTTTTTTTTTTTTTTTTTTTTTTTTTTTTTTTTTTTTTTTTTTTTTTTTTTTTTTTTTTTTTTTTTTTTTTTTTTTTTTTTTTTTTTTTTTTTTTCAAAGAGTACAAGAAGCTACTGGTACTGAAGCCAGTGAGCCCCAGTTCGAAAGCTTCCCAGATATTCCTACCACACTGAAGGCAGTTAAAGGAAAAGAAAAGGTAGTGTCTGGTGAAGAAGAAGAACAAATTGATGTTGACAATGAGACTTCTAGGAAGTTGCAACAACAGTGTATCATGATCGAAATATTCAAAGAAAATCAAAGAAATGAACTGTTGGCCCATCATAGGGATATGGCTACAATGGGTACTCTGGACTCCTACAACGCTGGCAGGTTAGGCGTAAATGTTGAAGTATTTAAAAGGATGAAGGAGGATCCCAGAGTTCATCAATGTCTTGATGCACTGAACGATGTTCATATACGCTCATTCTATGTTGAAGAAGAGCAGGTATATGACTCGTTGATTTATGGTGTTACGATTCCAGAGTTGATCAGACAGAGAAAGGAGGAGCTGGTAAGCCTCCAGAAGAAGATTAGGCGTAATGCTGGTGCTCTGGAATTGGAATACAGATAGAGAATGACTGGTCTGCCCAAGCTTACTGCCAAACAGTTGAAGGCAATAAAAGATGGTGATCTAAGCACCTTCATTCCTCTGGATACCACTCTTAGAATCAATAGACAAGAACACCAGTCCACTGAAGGACAGCAGAGTGGTGTATCCAGGGATACTGAAGAAATGATGAATTTCAGAGCCAATGCCAGAAGGATTGTGAATGCTGAAATTACACTGGCTGAAAATCATCAAGGTATGACCAGGTTTAATGTGAAGTTGACCAGAGAGGGTAACTTTACAGATGAAAGGAAGGATACTTCAGTCCAAGCTTTTAGATGGACTGAACTAAAGGAGATTGGATTGACCTTCAAAGGTAAGACTGATCTCTCTCCAGATGTAAAAGCCTTTATGAAGAGGATTGAGAAAGTCTGGAAGAGAATTCAAGAAATGAAAGCTGTGTTGGGTCTGAGACCACCAGTGTCTGTTCCATTATCATCTCCTAAGAGGAAGGCTACTGAAGATGCTCCAGAAAGGACATCGAGAAGAAGGGCCTGAACTCTTATCATTATACTTATTGTAATTAGTGACTTATGAAAGTTGTAATTATTTTCCTTTTGATGAAAGTTAATATAGTTGCAATTTTTTATTTTCATATAAGTAAATGACCAGATTTAGTCTAAGTTAGAACTTAAAAGATGAAACTGAAAACACTCATGATCTATAAAGTGTTTTCCAGTAACTTAGATTTTTTAGACTTAAATCGACCAAGTGTTTTCCAGGCATACAAATTTGTATATCTATAAGTCTGAAAACACTTGCATTATTTCTAAACAAATATGGGGAATTTGTTAGGTCCAGATTTAGTCCAGACTTATTGGACTGGCTCCAGACTGGACTACTGGAACCTTATTTAGGTTTGTTAAGAAAACTTGTTTTGCTGGTCTCGCTCCAGACCCGACTACTGGAGCCTCACTGAAGATCTGACCAGAAAACGTTTCTACTGGACCTACTCCAGACTTGGAATCTGGAGTCCCTATGAAGATTTGTCCAGAAATAATAGAAGACTAGTGAGCAAATACTTGTATAGGAAATCTGGAGTATTCTCCAGATTAGCTCACTGAAGACTTCACCCCCAGTCCAGATCTATTCTACTGAAGACATTCTGACTAAAGTCAAAGACTGAAGGAAGAATAAAGAAGACTGACAAATGGCGGAGTCCACTGGAAGTCTTACCAGATCTGCACACTGGAGGATTGTTAGTGTTCAAGATCCTGCAAGTCTGAACACTAATATCAAGGATTGACTTTTGCCTTTACACACTTTCCAAAGAACAATCCACTTGTTCTTTAAACAAAGTATACGTGTGTTAAGGTGGTTGGATATAAGGATACACTTGCACTTGATGTGACTTTATCCTTATTCTTATCCAAAGCATTTAATGATCTTGTCGGATCATAAATGCATCCAACCATATTTGTACGGCACAAAATTCACTGGTGAATTTTGTTGCCTATAAATACAAAGTCATTTCCTTGACAAAAATACTTTTAAGCATTTACTTTGCATTTAAGTGAATTTGTCCAAATACTCTCGATCTTAAACAGGGATACTTCACAACTTTAAGTATCTCGATCCTAAAGAGTTATTTGACAAATATAGATCATATTGTAACTCATAGGTTGTTAGGATACTCACTTAATTGTGTTATCTTGATTCCGCAACAACCTTGTATTTTATTTAAACATCAATAAATGAAATACCCATGAAACATACATAATGGTCCACTTTAATTGTTTATTGCTTTAAGTCTTGTATTACTTTATTTATATACTTGCATTTATATTTAAGTAATACTAGTCCTTTTCTAGTGCTTATTAGACTTGTTGTATTTACACATTCTTGGGTTAACCATCTCGTAATTAAGGGACTCACAGATTTGCATCACTCATATCTAACAACTTAATCTGAGCAAGATGTGCCCTGGCCTCAACTTGGTTTCGTTGTTTCATTTTCTTCCTTTCTTTGATGTCATTTCCAAGTCTAGCCAGTTTTCTACTATCACTATCTGAAACTGGAGGGAGTATGTCAGCATTTCCAGTTTCCAACATTTCTTCAGTGGCCGGCTGGGCAGATGCTTCTACAGCCAATCCTTTACCCTTGTCCAACACAACATTCCCCCTATCTCCATCACCACCAGATCCACTCACCCTTTGCTCACCAGCTTCAGTACTGGTAGCCACAACAATCTCTCTTCCAGTTGGAGTCCTTTCAGGTGCAACTGGTGCATGAACTTGGCTTCTTTCCCCCTTGGCAGTCTCTAGACCTGCCCTAATACTTTCCCATTCAGAGGGGTGAGATGGCAACCGGTCAAGAGGCTGCCATGATTGTAAGTTCTTGCACTCCTTGAAGATGCCACACATCATCCTGAAGGACCTCCAA
The DNA here is from genome assembly GCA_034093135.1 of Erigeron breviscapus. Lineage (NCBI taxonomy): Eukaryota > Viridiplantae > Streptophyta > Magnoliopsida > Asterales > Asteraceae > Erigeron > Erigeron breviscapus. Next base: position 92,191,813 of record CM067172.1, read on the forward strand.
AGATGGTTCGTCTCCTTAGACTGGGTCAAGACATTAGCAACAACTTGGTCTTGACCAGTTTTTAATTCATTGAGTATCTTGGAATCTTCATCCAACCCGGAGACAACCTTTTCCTTAACCTCATCATCCATCTTCTTCAAATTCTCCACTTCATTGGTCAGTTTATTCAATGATTCAGTATGTAGAGATACTTGGGTGCTCAAACCTTCAATGCTGCCCCTCAACTGGTTGATCTCACTGGTAAGTGGGGCCAGATCAACCTGGGAGTGGCCAGCTTGGTGATCTCAGATATCACCCTTTCAACCAAACGCTCTTCTCTTGCACCCAACGTATCCTCTATCTTCTGACCAACTGAAGACATCAACTGCTCTCCAAGGCCAGTTACATCGAGGCCAGGTCTTTCAAGCAATTCCTTGACCTGCCTTTCAATCTCTCTCAAATCAACCTCTGAAGTTCTGACAGTGTTTCCTAGCAGGTTGGAGATTGAACTGGTGACCTTGGAGTGAGTTAGGTCAAAGGCTTCCTTTAGAGTACCAGCCAGATTGTTGCAGCCAGTGACCAACTCATTCAATTTTCCAAACACCAAGTCTTCATTTGAAGAAAACTTGTTTATCCCCAGATCGACCACCTTGATGTTCGTCAAAGAGTCCTTGTGGTATCTGGAGAAAGACTTGGTGTTCTTGTCAAGTGTCTTCTGAATCTCCTCCACCCTGGTTAGAAGGTTTTGGAGATTGGATTGTATAGAGACAACTTGACTGTCCAGTGACAAAGGAGAAGGTGTCACTGGACCACGAGCAGTTACTACTGGAGCAACTGGAGGAGGCAAGCTAATGGAAGCTTCCCCAGTTGTCAAACCAGCAGTTGAATATATAGGAAGAGTGGTTGAAAAAGAAGGGACTGGAAATTCAATGTGTTGTTCATGCTGAGAATGCTCAGGTGTGAACAACGGCGACGGTGGTGGGGGCATTTCTCGAGCAAATGAGAATTGCCCAGTTGGTGAAGGAGCGGAATTTGTTGGTAAAGAAGTATCAGTAGGCGTATTTACTTGAGGGGGTGAAAGTGAAATTGAAGCGTCTGGAGGCAAGACTGGAGATGAAGGGTCTTGTGCTTGTACAGAAGCATCAAGAATCTCCTGGTCTGTTTTAGTACCTTCAGAATCCGAAGATTCTATAAGGATTTCCTCGTCGTTAACACCATGTCCAGATCCATGAATGTGACAGAGGGCTGACCAGTTACCTGGTCAGTCTCCAGATGACCTTCCCCAGTTTCCTGGATGGGTACATCTGTTGGTGGATCAGATACCGAAGTACCTTCACCAGGGATAGATGTGATGGGAGTTGCTTCAGTTATGGTAGCTCTATCCTCTACCACAACATTAGACACACTGGAGGGTCCCTCATTATTTTGAGGCCCGCCCAGTTGCCTTTCTGACTCACCTTCAAGGGTGCATCAGTTGAAGCGAATGCCAGGAGCATTCGTCCAGGAATTTCAACCTCACCAGCTTCAGATACCAGTGAGTCTAGATTCCTTAGCATATCTGGAGCAGTAAATGGAGAATCTGTATCATTATATACTTCTCTGCCCAGAATACGCTTGAAACATAGTGAGAGGAACCTTGAGAAGGGAATGCAAACACCCCTTGTGCCCTTCAGTTTTTGGACCAGGCTTCTGAACAAAATATCCGCAAAGTCCACTCTCAAGCCATTCCACAAGCAGTAAGCCATCTCTGCTTGTGAGGAGTTGATCTGGTCAAGTCCACCAGAACTCCCACCCATGCTCTCCACCAGGTGGATGAAGAAATACCTCCATGAAGGTGTAAGGCCCTTTATGGTCATCGCACCTTTAGTCTTCAACACCCCATTCTCCAAACACTCCCTGTGTCCCATTTCCAGGAGTACTTGGCGAAAGTTTATATTGGGGGGCAAGACGACTGGAGATTCACCCTCTCTCCAGTAGTTGAGGCATAAGGCATCCCTCAACGTATCCGCTGACAAGGTACACCGGATTGTTCCATCCTTTAAAGTGAAACTGATGGAGGAACAATCAGAAGAAAGAACGGCAGTGTACCAAAACTCACATAAGTAGTTGTGAAACAACTTACGTGGGTTTAGAGAGAATGAGGGTCCGATTGGAGAATTCTTCAAAAACGTTTGAATTCTGCCAATAAGGGTATCGGACCCTTGTGATCCTCGTAGGCTGGCCATAGGATTATTTGGATTGAATTTTATGGCAGCACTACTCGGAGCACCAGGTGCCTGTGAGACATCTGGTGAGGGATTATATGGGACTGTCAAGAGATTTACATCTCTTGATCTAGATGATCTAGGAGCCATTGAATGAAAATGAAATTTAAGATTTAGGGTTTTTGATTTGTGAAGCAAAGAGAAGAATGAAGCAATGTTTATGATTGGAAGTAAATGAAGGAATGTAAGAGAAAGAAAAATAAATGAGTTTCGGAGTAAATAAGGGTATTTATAAGGGGATTCAAGATCCCAATGTAAACCCAAAAATTATATTTTATTCAACCAAATCAATTTGAAGATATTTTGACAAAAATAATTTGAATTTTGAAATAAAAATATACTTTTCTGTAACAATCCTATTTTTTTTTATATTATATATGAGCTAGTTATGTTGCCGTTGATCTCGCAAGCCATAGTTATACTTGAAACTAGTAGATAATGCCCCTAAATTAGCAATCTAAAGCTATTATTCAACTCAAATTTTGAATTATGAAGTACCATTGAACAAAATTTTTATTGATGAACAATCAAGTTATAAATGACAAATTGAGACTCACAAGTTGAGATATCAAGCAAGAATTCTTATAAATGTCCAACAAATCAATCATCAAACCAATGTAAGTAAATATAATGTGAGAATTAAGATTTCTATCTCAAGTATGTCTATAAACTAAAATGTACGTAAAAGTGCTTAAGTAACAATAAGAATGTATATAAATGCTTAAAATAAATACAAGTTTACAACTAAAGGCTTATGTAACAAGTCAAAAATACAAAAATATATCCATACATATACATATACATGACATATATATATATATATATATAGACATACATACACATGCTAGAATAAAGTCAATTTATATTACAAACAAATACCATTTAACCTTACAAATATTTATACACTTACACCTAACATATATACACATTATATACAACTTTTTATAAAAAAAAAGTATCCAAAAACCCTTCCCATACCCTTAAGGCCGGCCCCCCCCCCTTTCACACCCCACACACACAAATTCAAATCACATAAACACTCCTTTCTCTCTTGGAACTCACCACCTCTTCACACTCTTCTCACTCTTTTATTTTCTCTCAAGAAAAACTCTCCCTCTCTCCCTCCTTCTCTTCTTCATTTCGGCCAAGCAAGAAATAGGGCAAGAACAAGACTAAATCACATCTAAACTTACATAAATAATAAGGGTTTAAGTTAGATTAATAAAGGGTTAATACAAGCAAGGTTCAAGGGTTGTTCTAGGCTTAGATTCAAGGTATTTTAGGGGTTTGGAGGCCACGAAAATCTGCCCAAAATCTTCATCCAAAACCAAGTTCAAGAGGGTATAATCTTCATCCTTTTTACTAGATCTAATCTTGTTTTGTTTATATTCAAAGGTTTTATCAAAAACTCATACTTTCTTCTTGTTTTCTTTGTAATATACACTTAATGAGGGCAAGGTTGATAGGATCTTTCTTTCCATGCTCATGCATGTCGAATCTAATAAGAAAGATCCAAGGATTCAACAAGTTTAAGACCCAAAAGTGTGGTTATGGATTAGTAGCTTTTAAAGTGACTTTCTTGTTGATAGATCTATATGTTTTTGTATATTTTTGAAGAGTATATTCTGAGATTTTTCATATAAAAGATGTTTTTATATTGTTGAAAGATAGATCTATAAAAGTTGATAGTGAAAAGTGTTGATTTGAATGCATATATGCTAGATTTAAGAAAGTTGGATCTTTTGTTGGATTATGAGATGGATATGGATTTGTTATAAGTGAAAAATATGTTAATATGAATGTTAATATTCTGGAAAAATTGATAAAATATCAAAGGTATAAAGCTTGAATCAAAACATGTTAAAATAAGCTAGAAATCATAAACCGAAAACACGCAAAAATGCATTTTGAGCACACACATGCACCATAATCTTATGACCAAGAAAATATGATAAACCTACTGGAAATATGTTTAAATAAAAGTATAAAACTCAGATCTATTGGTTCATGACCACAATAAACTCAAAAATCACCTTTTCGGGTCAAATAATCACTAACCGAAAGCACTAAATTGCACATATCACACCACCACCACTATCACGATTTTGGACACCAAAATATGATGAACTTTCTGGAAATAATGAAACAAGAATGAAAATCCATTTTGAAGCACTTTAATTGCTCAAGAAATGAAGCTAAAATCACTATTTCGGTAAACGGTTTTTACTCATAAAACCCTCAAAATAAGCAAGACACAAGAGAGGTTGAATTGATATGATTTTGTATGAATAAAAGTTGCCTAAAGGGGCTGAGATTTGTGACCAAAATGTTTAATAATGATTTCTAAGAATTTCCATGAATTATTGAATTTAAATAGTAATTAAAAGACATAAAAATCCATAAATAAATTATGTAAATCAAGAATGAAGTTAAACCATCTTAACCATTGATAAAAATAACTAAAACCTACTGGAGAAAAATAGTCAAAAGACAAGAGACATGTGTTACATAATTTTAAGATAAATAATTAAGTAAAATTAATTAATTAGATATTATCATTAAAATAAATGGAAAATACATAAATAAAAAGTATAAATCATGAAATTATAAACTTAGGAGCATATATATCAGGAGATAATTCAAATGAAATTATTCATAATTTATAAAGGCAATTATGACACTTAAAAGTATTTTTAAGGAATTATTTAGTAAATAAATCGATAAAGTGAATAAATAAGTAATTAAATATTATTTAATTAAATAAATAATTACAAATCAGAGAATATACATAAATATTAATATTATAAGTCCACTGATGTTAAACATTATTATTAAGCAAAGTATACAATAGAGATCATACAAATCAAGGCCAAACTACCGAAATTCCAATAAACGTACAAAAACGTATAATGAGAAAGCGACGCTTACCACCAAATCTCTTATACCCAAACAATGAGAACATCATAATGCACTTAAATTCCATAATCTAATAACAACCAAAGATGGGCAAGTCTACTAGTATACATCTCATGATCTAGCTCACTAGTTCATATCACGCGAACTTACGTCATGAATATATACGTTATGGTTTAGGCTTGCTTGAGGCGCAACAAATCTAGGCGAAGGAATCACTTTTGATCAGCCCCCTTTCACTCTATAATCAAGTGAGTCATAGCCCCCTTTCAAACTCTTTTATGTGTTTTACTTTCGGGGTGAAAAGCATGATAAATAAAATGGCTTTATATATATGAAATGATTCTTGAAAGAATGATTATGAAATGGGATATTGTATGTTCAATGTGTTATATGTTATACGATGAGCTTGAGTTCTGTCAAACTGAGATACTTCAGTACACTACTATTAACTCCGATAGTGGAGGCCTGTAGTTAGAGGGTTGCGCAACTAGAGTCGTCCACTCACCCACTAAATAGGTAACGGTGGAATGTTTGGTCTGCCTTGGTGGCCACCTTCATTGCCAGTCCGACCTGAGCGGTGCTCTAACTATCTTATTATATTATTGGTCGTTTCCATGGCACGACCCCAATTGTGATTAAGCACTTGATTGACAGCTTGTGCTCTGAAATGAAATATTATGTTGTTGGGACATGTAAAATGGTCGTAGTAGTGGCTCAAGCATATACTCATCAAATTGTGCCGTTGGCTGATTGGAAATCATTATTACTCATGGTTGGTTGTTATTGATTGAACATATGGTTTGGGTATGACAGTATGATGGAATTCTTGGAAACAATTATGATGTAATCTTTCTGGAATTGAACTAAATACA
>CM067172.1:92198843-92251811 GCA_034093135.1 Erigeron breviscapus
TAGCCGGGTTGTTTACCCTAGGGTAGAAATCGGGAACTGCCCATTCTCGTTTGCACCAACCTCTCCCAGCCATTCTGACTCCTCACAACAGGAGTTAGTCTCAGAAATACACGGGGATAAGCCACGCTCACCACACTCTCCTCATTTGGAGGATGAGAGTGTTGAAATTAGAGAGGACCAGCCCCACCTCTCACCTTCAGTTCATGCACAAGAGTCTAGATCCCCTAGGGACACTGATTCACAAGCCCAGTTGAGTACTGGTGCCAGAACAAGCGGAGAGGGACCCACTTTGTGTGACCCTCAAGGACAGCTTGGAAATCCTGCCTTAGCTAACATCACGCCAGCTTTAGCCGCAGGTAACAGTCCTCAGACCGAGACTGGGGAGCAGTATGAACGCCGTAGTGACACTGTTGTTCCTCAGGATCAACCTGAGACTGTATTAACGGGCATTCTCAGTGACCCCGGTGTTGTTAGTGGTGTTGCCCAACAATAAGTCCAGGACAGTGATTTATCACAGTCTAGGACACCAATTGATTCGGGTTGCAAAGCCCATGAATCTGAAACTGCTGGTGAGGGTATAACCCGAGGATCCGCAAGAAATCCTGAATCAGCAGCGCTGAATTTAGGTCACACCACAAGTGTGCCAACAACCCCCGGGTTGGCTACTCCACCTCCTACACAAACACAAAGAACACCAACACCAAATGAAATTCCATCAACATCAACAAATTTACCTACAAAAGACTCTGCGTGTGAAGTTTTACTGAATATATTAAGGTCTGAGGGTGATTTGTTGACGGTAACTGAAAGAGGTGTGTTGAATGCTCTTGAGGTGCGAGAAAGAGAAATTGCAACTGAAAGACGAGTAAAAGCTTTACAAGATCAAGTTGAACGCCAAAAAGCTGAATATGATGCAAAGCTTGCTGCTTTTGAATTAAGACTGTTGGCATTAGAATCTTGCCGACCGGCCTCGGTTCCTTCTCGTCGGGATGATCCTGATTCTGATGATCACCCCGAGGGGGAGAACCAAGGAGAAGGTCAAACGAATATTGGAAATACCTCGGCAAGTGTTGAAGGAAATGTTGGAGATGTGGTGATGGAAGAAAGAGCAGAGGGCGTGAATGTTGAGAATGTTGAGAATGTTGAGAATGCTGAGAACGATTCTTTGAATGATGAGATTAGAAGAAGGTTAGTTGAAGTTTTTGGAGCTGAGTCTGATGGAGAAAGTGAAGAAGAGTTTGAAAATTTTGAAGTTAATGAAAAAGAAGGGTTTGTGATTGAAAATGAAGTTATGGAATATGCTGAAGGCGAAGCAGAAGATGAGGCAAGAAAAGATAATATAATCTTGGATGAGCCAGAAATAGTTGAGACTCAAGTAAATGTAGAAGCTGTTGAGGAACCTGTGTTTGAAGACTTCCCAGATCTTGATTATTTTGATACAGGTTCATCAAGCAGAAAAGAAGCTGGAGAATCTTCTACTCAGGGTTTCACAACTCCTCAACATTATACTTTTGAAGACTTCAATAGTTTTGATGAATTGAGAAAGACTCCTGAAGCTGCATCTCAGAATTTCAAGAAGTCAACTTATAAACAAGTGTTGAAAGAAGCAATCATATCCGAGGAAGTCCTTCCTGATTACTTTCCAACAGAATTGACTGAAGAACAAAGGAGATTTATTAATCGGGGATACTTCTTGAGGGATAAAGAAAGAATGATTGCTCTGGGTGTTAAGCCAAAGGAGGCAGCTAAGAAGTCTAGATTTCTGGAAGAAAGAGCTTATCCGATCTTTTGTGGAGCTACCAAAGTGACCAAAACAAAGAGACCAGAATTGGATTCGATGTACAAGTTTAAGGAAGCGAGACAAATTGAAGAATACAAAGAGCTTCTTAAACTCACTAAGCAATACAATCCAAAGCTCCTCGAAGAACAAAGAAACCACAAGATTCTGGTGCTTGTCAGAGTGATCTTGGTTAAAAGGATTTCTATCTCTGTACCTTGCTTTCATGTGAAAAGAGATAACAATAAGATGTACAGATTCACAGAAGCTCAGTTCAAGCTGCTACCAGTTGATGACATTATCTTTCTCTACAACCACTTTTTGAATGCAATGCAAAGATACAAAGAAGATGTTATTGCTTTTGAAGCTGTTAAAAGATATATGTCAAGCTGCATTCAATACGCTTCATTGGAAGACTTTCAAATTGGTTTTGAAGTTGTTAAGAGAAAGATCAATGTACCATATCCAGATCAAAGTCTTTACACCGGAGACATTGAACAACTCAGTATTGGTCATATCATAGAAGAACCATCCTTTGGTGTTGTTTTTTTGAACAGCAGAAAGAAGAAGATTTTCATTCGTATGGATGAACTTGCTTCTTATTCAGATGGAACACTTGAATTTTGCAAGAATGTTTTGTTGTGTTTGAAAGAAGATGATCAAGATGAAAAGAAAAAAGGAAGTATTTGATAAAGTAATCTCCAAGATCAATCAAAGACTCGAGTACAGAGACAGTATCAGAATGATGAGAGAGGCAAAGAATGTTCAGAAGTCTAAGTACGTCGTACGTCGTAGAGGAGGTTGTTGGATCAAGTACGAGCCAAGTCATCTTCCAGGCCCACAAAACATTCCACCAAGAAACTATGAAGCAAACATGGTTGTTCCTGATGACAGACCTGAAGGAGATAATTGGTTCTGGCATCCAAATAAAGATAGACCAAATACAAGAGCTTGAAGAATGACAAGTACTGGATATTTTTCACAAATCACTACTAAGGGGGAGATTGTTAGAATTATAAATGTAGTAGTTGATTTGTAAACCTTATGTCACTTTGTACTTAGAATGTAACATTGTTAATATGAAAGGGGGCATAGTGTAAATAGCTCTTATGTATATAAACCCCCTCCCTTATGTAATTTGTAACCTTTTAAACCCATAATACTATCCAAACTTTCACTAATTCTCTCTCTACTTTCTCTCTCTACTTTCTCTCTCTAAAACCGCCATTAACACACACTCACACACACACAAAAACTCAAATTCTACGTATAACAGAGCTTTTCAATGTCTTCAGTATAAAGACTCTGATCTGGATATGGAACATTTATCTTCCTCTTCACAACTTCAAACCCTATTTGAAAATCTTCCAATGAAGCATATTGAATGCAACTTGACATGTATCTTTTTACAGCATCAAAGGCAATCACATCTTCACGGTATCTTTGCATTGCATTCAGGAAATGGTTGTAGAGGAAGATAATGTCATCTACTGGCAAAAGTTTAAATTGAGCTTCTGTAAATCGGTAGATCTTGTTATTATCTCTTTTGACGTGAAAACATGGAATAGAGATAGTAACTCTTTTAATCAAAATCACCCTGATCAGCACCAATATCTTGTGGTTTCTCTGTTCTTCCAGCAACTTTGGATTATATTGTTTTGTAAGTTTAAGAAGCTCTGTGTATTCTTCGATTTGCCTGGCTTCCTTAAACTTGTACATTGAGTCTAACTCTGGTCTCTTGGTTTTAGTGACCTTAGTTGCTCCACAAAATATAGGGTAAGCCCTCTCCTCCAGATATCTTGATTTCTTAGCTGCTTTTTTAGGTTTGATGCCAAGAGCAACCATTCTTTCCCTATCCCTCAAGAAGTATCCCCGATTAATAAATCTTAATTGTTCTTCAGTTAAATCAGTTGGAAAGTAATCAGGAAGAACTTCCTCGGATATGATTGCCTCTCTCAAAACCTGTTTGTAAGTAGATTTCTGAAAGTTCTGAACTGCAGCTTCTGGAGTCTTTCTAAGATCATCAAAATTGTTGAATTCATTAAAATTATAATGCTGTGGAGCTGAGCTAGCACGAGCAGATGATTCTCCAACTTGAACTCTGCTTGAAGGACCTGTTTCAAAGTAATCAAGATCTGCAAATTCTTCAAACATAGGTTCCTCTACAGCTTCTACATTCACAGGAGTCTCAACTATCTCTGGCTCATCCAATATAACATTATCTTTTATGGCCTCTAGATCAGCTTCTCCTTCAGCATATTCAACTAAATCCTCTTCAATAACAAAACCTTCTTCTTCATTGACCTCAATATTTTCAACTTCTTCTTCACTTTCTACATCAGAATCAGCACCAAAAACTTCAACTAATCTTCTTCTAATCACATCATCTAAAGTATCGTTCTCAACATTCTCAACATTCATACCCTCTGCTCTTTCTTCCATTACCACATTCTCAGCATTCATATCAACTCTTTCTTCCATCATATCAACATTCATACCGGTCGGCAAGATTCTAGTGCTAACAATCTAAGCTCAAATGCAGCAAGCTTTGCATCATATTCAGCCTTTTGTCTTTCAACCTGTTCTTGCAAAGCTTTTACTCTTCGTTCAGTAGCAAGTTCTCTTTCTCTCACCTCTAGAGCATTCAACACTCCTCTTTCAGTTACAGTCAACAAATTACCCTCAGACCGTAAGATATTCAACAAAACTTCACAAGCAGAGTCTTTGGTGGGTTAATTTGTTGATGTTGATGGAATTTGATTTGGTGTTGGTGTTATTTGTGTTTGGGTAGGAGGTGGAGTAACCAACCCAGGGGTTGTTTGCACACTTGTGGTGTGACCTAAATTCAGCGAAGCTGATTCAGGATTTCCTGCGGATCCTCGGGTTATACCCTCACCAGCAGTTTCAGATTCATGGGCTTCGCAACCCGAATCAAGTTGTGTCCTAGACTGTGATAAATCACTATCCGGGACTTGTTGTTGGGTAACACCTCTAACAACACCGGGGTCACTGAGAATGCCCGTTAATACAGTCTCAGGTTGATCCTGAGGAACAACAGTGTCACTACGGCGTTCATACTGTCCCCCAGTCTCGGTCTGAGGACTGTTACCTGCGGCTAAAGCTGGCGTGATGTTAGCTAAGGCAGGATTTCCAAGCTGTCCTTGAGGGTCACACAAAGTGGGTCCCTCTCCGCTTGTTCCGGCATCAGTACTCAACTGTGCTTGTGAATTCGTGTACCTAGGAGATCTAGACTCTTGTGCACGAAATGAAGGCGAGAGGTGGGGCTGGTCCTCTCTTATTTCAACACTCTCATCCTCCAAATGAGGAGAGTGTGGTGAGCGTGGCTGATCCTCGTGCATTTGTGAGACTAACTCCTGTTGTGAGGAGTCAGAATGGCTGGGAGAGTTTGGTGCAAGCGAGAATGGGCAGTTCCCGACTTCTACCCTAGGGTAAACAACCCGGCTAGACACATTGGTTTGAACTAATGGAGGGCCAACGTTTTCTTTATGCCCTTGTCCTAACCCGGACCGTACATCCTCTCTGGTATTTTCAACTCCTCCCTCAATTCCGCCTTGTTCCTCCAGCACAACATCATCTCCAGTGCTAACATGCTCAGTTTCAACCTCAGATACAACATTATGAATTACTTGTTCAACATCTAATTCTGTCGAGGCACCAATATTTTCAGATCTAGCAGACTTATGCTTTCGTTTGGATTTCTTCTTCTTTGATTTCTTTGGTGACCTACGAGCAGCCATTTTAAGTCTTCTCCCTGGTGGTGGAGTTGGTTCATTAGGTAGTGCTGAAGCAAGCGGTGTTGGATTAAGTACAGGTGAAGAGCGAGGTGGTGTAAAAGTTGGTGGGTTTGGTGAAACAACGGATGGTAAAGGTGTAGATTGTGAAGGTGAAGATTGCGAAAAGTGAACGGTTGGTGTAGATTGTGTTGATGGTGTAGGTTGAGAAATAGGTGAAGAAACAGGTTCAGGTGTTACAACATCTTGTTCAAACATAACTCGTTTCGATTTTCTTTTCCTCTGCCCAGAAGTCCCCTCACCACTAACCCCTCTTTTTCTTTTATGTGACCTAGGACCCTCACTTGGCGACCTATGCTCAGCTTGGGTAGGAGTCTGTCGGCTTTCAGACCCCATTGTTGAGACTAACCACTCGAGATAAGCCCTAAGATGAGGACTCTGAGCAGGAACCAAATTAATTAAGAATGGTGGAATCGGAAAAGGTCTTGCAGTTTCACTTCCTGTGCCTCTCAAGTTGGATTTATACATGGCAATTACACATTTAAAGCTGTCTTCCAATCTTGGAATATCTTCTGTATTATCAAGAACATCTTCGATAATCAGTGTGAAGAATCTGATAAAGGGAATATATTTTCTTTCTTGTTTATCCTTTCCCTTGACAACTTGGATCATTTTATCCCATATTATCTTTGCAAAGTCACATTGCACATTGTGAGTGACTGCATAGAACATTGATAAGGAATGCTTCGTCATTAGATCAATCCCTTTCTGTGATGGCATCAAACAAGTTGTTAGAACGTTGTACATTGTATGCCAGAGAGTTGCTATATTCATTCTTCTAAAATCTCTCATTGTTGCCAACTCTCCTTCATAACCCAAAGAATGAACTCCAGCTAACATTTCTTCAACAGTTGAAAGTTCTTCGTATTCTTCAAGTTCAGGAAAACCAATGATGGTTCTGAACTCAGCCAGATTGAATTTACAATTGAAGATTTCATCTTCTGACTGAAGTCAAAGACTGAAGTCTGAAGAAAGAAGACTTAACAAATGGCGGAGTCCACTGGAAAGTCTTACCAGATCTGTACACTGGAGGATTGTCAGTGTTCTAGATCCTATAAGTCTGAACACTGATATCAAGGATTGACTTTTCCCTTTACACACTTTCCAAAGAACAATCCACTTGTTCTTTACCAAAGTATACGTGTGTAAAAGGTGGTTGGATAAAAGGATACACTTGCATTGATGTGACTTTATCCTTATTCCTTATCCAATACATTTAATGTTCTTGTCGGATCATTAAATGTATGCAACCATATTTGTACGGCACAAAATTCACTGGTGAATTTTGTTGCCTATAAATACAAAGTCATTTCCTTGACATAAATACTTTTAAGCATTCATTTTGCATTTAAGTGAATTTGTCCAAATACTCTCGATCTTAAACTGGGATACTTCACAACTTTAAGTATCTCGATCCTAAAGAGTATTTGACAAATATAGATCATTTGTAACTCAGAGGTTGTTAGGATACATACTTAATTGTATTATCTTGATTCCGCAACAACCTTGTGTTTTATTTAACATCATAAATAAAATACCCATGAAAAATACATAATGTTCCACTTTATTTGTTTATTGCTTTAAGTCTTGTATTACTTTATTTATATACTTGCCTTTATATTAAAGTAATACTAGTCCAAATCTAGTGCTTATTAGACTTGTTGTATTTTACACTTTCCTGGTTAACCATCGAACTTAAGGGACTCATATTTGGTATCAGAGCAGAAGGCTAAACATTGCCTAGATCTGTTTCTTGATGGCTAACCAAGAAAATACACAAGGTTTTAGTCTTGGTCCCGATCCTAATGCAAATATTAATGATCAAAATGAACTCCAGCTAACATTTCTTCAACAGTTGAAAGTTCTTCGTATTCTTCAAGTTCAGGAAAACCAATGATGGTTCTGAACTCAGCCAGATTGAATTTACAATTGAAGATTTCATCTTCTGACTGAAGTCAAAGACTGAAGTCTGAAGAAAGAAGACTTAACAAATGGCGGAGTCCACTGGAAAGTCTTACCAGATCTGTACACTGGAGGATTGTCAGTGTTCTAGATCCTAAAAGTCTGAACACTGATATCAAGGATTGACTTTTCCCTTTACACACTTTCCAAAGAACAATCCACTTGTTCTTTACCAAAGTATACGTGTGTAAAAGGTGGTTGGATAAAAGGATACACTTGCATTGATGTGACTTTATCCTTATTCCTTATCCAATACATTTAATGTTCTTGTCGGATCATTAAATGTATGCAACCATATTTGTACGGCACAAAATTCACTGGTGAATTTTGTTGCCTATAAATACAAAGTCATTTCCTTGACATAAATACTTTTAAGCATTCATTTTGCATTTAAGTGAATTTGTCCAAATACTCTCGATCTTAAACTGGGATACTTCACAACTTTAAGTATCTCGATCCTAAAGAGTATTTGACAAATATAGATCATTTGTAACTCAGAGGTTGTTAGGATACATACTTAATTGTATTATCTTGATTCCGCAACAACCTTGTGTTTTATTTAACATCATAAATAAAATACCCATGAAAAATACATAATGTTCCACTTTATTTGTTTATTGCTTTAAGTCTTGTATTACTTTATTTATATACTTGCCTTTATATTAAAGTAATACTAGTCCAAATCTAGTGCTTATTAGATTTGTTGTATTTTGCACTTTCCTGGTTAACCATCGAACTTAAGGGACTCATATTTGGTATCAGAGCAGAAGGCTAAACATTGCCTAGATCTGTTTCTTGATGGCTAACCAAGAAAATACACAAGGTTTTAGTCTTGGTCCCAATCCTAATGCAAATATTAATGATCAAAATGAACCACCAATTGTAAATAACACTAATCCACCTCCTCCTCTTACTCCTGCTTCTCCACACGTGCATGTGCACTACTCAAATAATCCTGTTCCTAAATTCAGTGGGAACAGTGATGAATTTGGTACGTGGAAGGCTAGGATGGTTTTGCATGTCACTGGTATTGAGAGGAATATGATGAAAATTTTAAACGAAGGTCCTTATGTACCAACATCACCTCTCAATCCCCTTCTTGATCCTTCTGTATCTAGAAGAGGAAGGGAAAAGAGGGAGGAACATTGGTCAGAAGAGGAGAGGAGATTGGTGAATCTAGACACCCTTCTCAAAAACATGATCCTCGGGGCCATTCCAGAAACCCTAATTCCCACACTAGTTCTTTTTCCTAGTGCTAAAACCATGTGGGATGAACTTTTAAACCAACATGAAGGAGGAGATGACACCATTGTCACTAGAAAGGTCTCCTTAAACAAGAGGTATGAGTCATTTTTTGCTCAACCTAACGAGTTTCTCACTGGTACTTACACCAGATTTATGAGTATCATAAACCAATTGAGAGGTCTTGGGGTTGAGAAGGACAAGGATATACTTCTGGAGAAATTTTGTGACATTCTACCCACCAAATGGTCTCACATGATCCTAGTCTTGCGACAAGGAAAAACTCTGCACACACACACTCTCTCAACTCTTTATGGAGCTTTCAGGTACACTAAAGAAAATCAAGCTCAGAGAGTGGTGGCAGAACAAGATGCCTATAACCATGCCTCCAGTAGTCCTAATGTGGTCAGTCATACTGAACCACAAAGTATAGCACTGATATCTTCTGAGAATGTATTTTCTATGAAGAAGATGGTGTCTGAACTCATGGTTTCTGGAGAATCCAGTCAAGTCTCTCCAGACTGTTGTGATGAAACTGAAGATGATAACCTTATTGCAATGATTGCTAAAACGTTTAACCGTTTCAAAGCAAGAGCAAATAGGTCATCTGGACAATTTGCATCCAATTCTTCCACTGACAAGACCAATTTGACATGCTTTAAGTGTGGCAAAAAGGGTCATTTCATGAAAGAGTGCAGGTCCAACCAGTTTGTATCCAAGCCTGGTCCATTCTCTTCAAATAATAAGCCTGATGATAGCTATAAAATGAAATATAAAAAGCTTAAGGCCCAAATTGCTCTCATGGCACAACAAATTGAAACCAATAATAAGTGCATGATTGCAATAACTGAAGAGAAGTGGGTTCCTTCTGATGAATCATCTGCTGATGAAGAAGAGGAAAGAGATTGCTGTTACATGGCTCTGGCAGATGAAGAGCTCCTGGTGAAGGAAGATGTCACATCTGGACGATGGGTGGACATTGTTATCAAGAAGGTTAGTGATTATGATAATGCAACTGACCAAGAACTAAAATTGGACATTGCTGAAGCTCTTAATTCTGATTTGATATTTGTAGAAACTGTTAGATCTGATTGTGTAAATGGTCTAGAAACAGGTTCTTCTGAAATAAATGCTTTAAAATCAAAATTAAAGGAACTTCAAGACATTGAACTGGCATTTCAAGCCCAGGTTCTGGTAACTGAACAATTGATTCAAGAAAAGCAAGATCTTGAGATCATTTTAGAGAAAGAAAAACTGGTAATAAAATCATGGCTAGAAACCAAAAAGCCATATGATGCTGCATTAAAACAATTTCCTGCTCAAAAACGTGCATATTTAGATGGAAATACTCATATAGCATCATTAATACCAGTAATCGATCGATTACCAGAGGAGTTCAGGCCCACCACTATTTATGATAAGCCTGTAACTCCCAAGGCCAATTTTTACCCAGTTCAATCCCCAGAGGTTAAGACTGGAGAGCTCCAGATGACTGCTCCAGTTAAAGAGGTCTATCGGAATGGACCTTTACCTCAGACCAATCCCTTACCAAAGCCTAGGACTGGAAAGGCTAAGGTATCATCTGAAGAAAATATTGTCCAGGTTAGAGAGCCAGATTCAAATTCTGACTCGTCAATCACAAAGTTTTAATGCAAGATTAAACTTTATTGAGGGCACTTCATCTGGCCCTAGACAAAATACAAAACCTTTTGCTAAGAAAGACAAATTTATTTCTCCAGTTGAGAAAATGAATGTTAGAAATATAAATTAGTGGTGTTTAATTGTAAATGGAGTTACATTTGTGTTGTTCTTAAAGTACAAGGGGCTTAAGTGAAACTTAACATAATTAGTATAAATACCCCTTGTATCTTAATAATGTAAAAAACCCTTGGAAAGCCTAGTAATAAGCCTTTCATAATAAACACACACTTTGACTTATTCTCTCTCCACTCCATCTTCAACCTCCATCTCACACACAAACACACTTTACACACACTAACATATTTCCACCATTAAAGCATCAATTAAGCTCAAGTTTGTTTCTAACAATTGGTATCAGAGCATAATCGGTGTATCCGAACGATCCACTAACAATTCATAACCGATTTTGTTCAAATTTTAGAGTTTTTGAGCTTAATTTGATTCTGAAAATTGCTGTTTTTGCTGAATTCGAGGCAGATTAGTGATTCTGATCATTGATTTAGTGTGGATAATTGTTCAATTTGCTGAATCTGGTTTTAAATTTCAGTTTTTAGATCAATTTCTTGAGCTCGGCAAATGATACTTTCAGTTTTTAAAGTTGAATAAGTCAAAGGTCCTTTCACTGTTCAAGACTGTAATGGTCAGTTTACTATTTTACATTGTTTTCATCAAATTACAATTTTACATTAATTAAAAGAAAAAGAAAATAGAAAAGCAGAAAAGAAAAAGAAAATCAACAAAAATACTTTCATAACTTCTCTCTTCGAATTAATCTTCGTTGTTGATCGATTGAATCTGAAAATCACTAGGTTTTGTTCGCGGTGTGATTCTAATCACGGTGATGTTTTCAATTTTCTGATTGGTTGATTTTTGGTGTCGGTTACATATTCCGGCGACAATTTGAATTTTCCGGCGAGTATCATAATCGATTGTTGTTGGTAAGGATATGTGCGGATTGAGATTCTGAGTATTTTGGTGAAAGTTTCATGACTTAATTCGTAGGAAAAACAAAGATATCTCGTTTTTAATTTCTCCGGCGAGGTGGTTACTGTTCATCATTGTTTCTGAAAACCTCATTTGCAGAGGTCATGAATTAGCAATTTGCCGAGGTGCCAAAAACACCATTTGCCGAGCTCGGCAAACATCATAAACTCATATTTGGCTTCTAAAAACTCAACCAGTACCATTTCTTCGCATTTGCCGAGTTAATTCTCGGCCAAACCACTAACCGATCACTCGTACTCGTGTTTGCAGAGATTCACGACTCGTTCTCCCAAACTCGCATTTGCCGAGTTGACTGACCTTCAAATTCTTGCATTTGCCGAGTTAATTTCACGACCATACGTTGTGACCTCGTGTTTGCCGAAGTAACCACTCGACCAACTCATTGAATACTCGCATATGCCGAGTTGAGCGATTCAAGTCTTTAGCCGACCCCGATCCTCTGCAAACAATACAAATCATGTCATACTTAGACAAAAGTTCTCCAAACTCCATTTGGCTGCTAATCAACCATTTGCCTTACACTTAACCACCCAAACCAAACCGAACCCATTTGCAGAGATTTTTCCTCTGCAAATCAACAAAACACTTAGCCAAATCTTTCATTTCATCATTTGCAGAGATAATTCCTCGGCAACCTTTACTAAATCACTTAACCACTTTTTCAGTCAAAAACCCCATTTGCCGAGCAAAAAGCTCGGCAAATCAACAAAATTTTCAAATTTTTTTTAAGTTTTCACTATTATTTGTCACTCATTTACCATCCATTGTGTGAAAATTTGAGAAAAACGTTTTTGAATACCCCATTTGCCGAAGTATTATCTCGGCAAATAGCATTCTTAGTCTTCAAAGCTTGAATCTTGGCTGCTTGTTGGTTGTTCTTGCTTGAGTCTCTTGTCTTGTTCATCAATATTTTTTTAATGCAATCGTGTGGTTAAGAAAAAGGGAGATAAACAGATAACTTGTATTCAATTTTTTTGTTTGTGAGATTTTTTTTAATGCGAGAGAGAAGAGCAGAGAAAGGTTTAGAAGAGAAAAAGAGGGTTGGATTTTTTTGGGGGGAGAGTTAATCTGTTTTTTTTATGTAGAAGTGTGTAATGAAATTGTGTTGTTAAAGTAAAAGAAAACCGTGTATTGAATAGAGTGTGATAACAAGTGAAAGAGTCAAACAAATTTTTAAAAGGTGAAAGGAAACGTGAATAGGCTGTGATAACGTGTTGCAGTGAATAATATCATGCGTATGTCTTTGATTCTTTTTAGCTGCCATCTTTGTCGTGTCAAACTTTGTGCTGTCAATTGGTGATTGATTAATTTTTTGTCACGCGTTGCTTTGTCAATTGTCTAACAATTCAGAATCTTTAATGTGAAGTCTTTGTTTGAGAAAAATATGTCAGACAAATAATTTTAAGTCAACATATTCATTGTTAAGTAACGTGTGTCAGTATCCTTTTATTTTGAATTAGATATCTCGTGACTTTTAGTTTTTTTTTTGGATTTCATTTTTATTTTAATACTTTTTTGTTTAGTAAACGATAGAATTAAAAGTGTGTCATTTTTTTCCCCCCCTCAAAGTAAACAACTGAGTCAATTTTCTTTTAATCTACATGTGGTACACGTATGTATTACTTCTGAAATTTAAACATCTTACGCTAAAAGTGTAATTTGTTGGACTTAGATGCCATTTAGAACTACATTTTTTTTACTCTTCTTGGATTAAGCTAAATTTCCGATATCTTTTGGGCTCAGAGTGAAATTGGGCCAGATTTTGTACTAGATATTAATTGGGCTAGTTTTGTTTGTTGGACTAAAATTTTAATTGGGCTAAAATTTTTTTTAGTTCTTGTCTTGAATTGTTCGTTTATTAGATTGTCATCAAGTTTTGATTCACAATGGATCTTAAAATACCGGACAAGTTTGTTGCGAGAGTGAAAGATTTTTTAATGGGTGAAGAACCAAGTTGGGAAGAAATACGTCGTCATGACAATCATATTTGTTGGTGTACCAAGAATACTAAATGTGCAGTGGTTGTTTTTGAAGAAAACAAAGTTGATGTGAATACTTTTAAATCATTTGTGACAGATCACCAGAGGTTTCAACTTGAAATTGACAAGCTCAAATCTGAGAACAACGAGCTCAAAACTGCTGATAATTCCAGCTTGTCTGTCATGGTAAGTCTTCAATCTGAAGTTGACCGAATCAAATCTGAGAACGAAGAGCTCAAGTCTGGTAATACTCTCAATTTGTCTACTATGGAAAGTTTTCGACTTGAAATTGACCAACTCAAATCCGATAATACAGAACTCAAATCTGCAAATGATCTCATTTTGTTAAACATGGAAAGTCTTCAAAAAGAAAATGATCATTTGCAATCAAAGATTTTCAAATTAACAATTGAGTTGGACAATTCTTCCAAAGAGCTCAATAAAAGTGTTTTGGACAGTCAATCAAAAGAACTTGTTTCGCAACAAAAGATTTCTGAACTTAACCATGAGTTGCGAAATAAGTCCACAATTTTTGTGAGCAAAGAACAAAGATTTTCGAAAATAATCAAAGATCAACAAGATTACATTTCATCTTTGGAATCCAAACTTTTTGAGAAAGATACTCTTGTTTCAAAATTAAAATCTAAAGTGTCAACAATTTCTTTCTCTGATTTAAATGCTTCGGTTACAAAACAACTTGAAAAGATGGAGAACCGAATTGCATCTTTTAAATCAAAATCGTTGGACACAAAGCTTGAAAAACCCATGAAACAATCGAGTAATTCTATGATTCCAAAGACCGAGGTGTCAAAATGTTTTCCAAAATCAAATTCCTCTAAACCAATAGTTGATGTTCCAAAGAGGGTTTACACGAGTAAATCTTCAAAACCTTTTGAAAGAAAGGTGTCTCAGTTTACTAATTACTCCTTGCAAAAGGGTAAGAAGTACTCTAAGAAACCTATTTTTGATGGAACAACTACTTTTGTCTCTTTTCTATCGTTCGAGGATAATTCTGAACATATTTCACAAGCAAAATCTCAGTTGACAAAATCAAAATGGAAACCGATTTCAAAAGATAAGTCAACTGAGTCAAAATCATTCAAATATTCTTTTTCAGAACTTTTTGATCTTGCACCAAAACCTGTGAAAGCAGTTGTGCAAAAAGTGAATGATTTTGTTTCGAAAAATCATTACTCAAATCAATCTCCCAAGATTGCAAGTTTTCGAAGAAATCAAATGATTTTTCACCATTGGTTCCACGCAAACTCTTTTCAACTAAACCACCGGGTTTTAGTTCTCCGTGGAATGCAACTTCTATTCATCAAATCGATGAGACTTACATTTGGACTTTCAAGAATTCAAAAACCATTGGACCCAATCTCAAATGGGTTCCAAAAGTGATTTCTAAGTGATTTGATGAATAGTGGCTTATGCACACATCAGTGTATAACCCGTTCTAAAACAGTTTTCGTAATTTCATTCCTTTTAGAAAAATCCAAAAAGATTTTCATTTTGCTATTTTTTTTGAAAAAATCCAAAAAGATTTTCTCTTTTCATCATTTTTATTTACTTTGTCTTTTAGTTACTCACAATGTATTAGGATGAGATGCAAGGCATCGAACGCCTTTGTGTACTGCCTTTGTTGTCTCATTTTTAATGTTTGTGAGCAACTTTCAAACTTTTTACTCACCCTTTATATGCAAAAACTTTGTTTATATCATGCATATATTTAGGGGGAGTTTGTTTATAAAACCAAAACTTCCAAGTGTTTAAACTCATTTTCCATTTTAAAACACTTTGGAAGATTTTCAAACCATTTTCGATCAAATTTAAAGAAGTTCGGTGTTAGATTTGCACATGAGAGTTTAGGCCACTCATAAAAACTCCATGATCTTGTGATCGCCGATGAGATCTAACCCCGGAGTTATATTATCAATCTTAGATTGTGAGGGTTTATGAGCGTGGTGATGATTTTTGTGCAAATAGGACATGAGGGAGTAGTCGAAAAGTGAGAGGTTACGGTGAAATGATGTGAGAAAGGGCTAAAAGAAATGAAAGCCCTCCCCAAAATTCTCAAAAAGCCGGGTCAACACGTTCCTATCGGATTTCATTTGTTGATTTCTTGATATTGAAGAAGACTTCATGGACCCAGTGAAGCAATGCACATCTTTTTCTAACCACTCAAGTGTTTCTTAACAAATACTTGTTTTATTCTCACGGAGATTTTCATATTTCTATCGACTCTTCATTTGGAAGACGTTGATATTGAAAAAGGGAGACACTCTGCTCCAGTCCCCGACTTCATTTGATCACTTATCGAGTCTAGAGCGTACTTGATATATCTTTCATTTGACTAGGACACAATGAGTCTTTATATGTCTTTGTGACATTGCATATCTTTGTGATATTGCCGGAACATTCGTAGTGATATCATATTTTTGATATTCCACAATGATCGAATGGAAATCCTACCAATGCTAACATCTTTTCCAACGTTGAACGTAGGTGTCACATTTTCATTTTATGAATTTGTCGAGTAAACGAGAAGTCTATGTGACCTCAGAGTTATTTTCCCAAAAGTCTTTGAGAATAGTAAGACATGGTTATTGAACGCCTTTGTGACACTGACCATGAATTACATTTTTTAAAGCAATCTATCGGTTGAAAAGCCATAGACCGAACCATTTAGAGATAAGCTTTGTACATTTCTCAATGATAATGGGAAGTCCTAAAAATAGTAATCGTATTTTTAGGCCACACCATTAATCCTTTCGATTCTTGGTTGTGTTAACGGATCAATATTATCCGGTTTTCATTTCTCTTCACACAAACACAAAGAACACAAACACCATTATAAAAATCTTTTTCCAACAACGCAACCTTACATTCTAGTTCACCAATAGGTTCATTGGGAATTGGGTTGGGTTAATTTGGTTGAATATTGTTTGTTGTGATCAAAGTCAAAACCAAGCTTCCGCAAAGTCAAAAGAATTCAAAGTTAAACCAAGCTTCCGCAAAGCGAAAAGAATTCAAAGTTAAATCAAGCTTCCGCAATACCAAAAGAATTCAAGGAATTCAAAGTCAAAACCAAGCTTCCGAAATGCCAAGAAATTTCAAAGTCAAAACCAAGCTTCCGAAATGCCAAGAAATTTCAAAGTCAAACCAAGCTTCCGCAAATGCCAAAAGAATTTCAAAGTCAAACCAAGCTTCCGCAAATCCAAAAGAATTCAAAGTTCAAAACCAAGCTTCCGAAATGCCAAGAAATTTCAAAGTCAAAACCAAGCTTCCGCAAAGTCAAAAGAATTCAAAGTTAAATCAAGCTTCCGCAATACCAAAAGAATTCAAGGAATTCAAAGTCAAAACCAAGCTTCCGAAATGCCAAGAAATTTCAAAGTCAAAACCAAGCTTCCGCAAAGTCAAAAGAATTCAAAGTTAAATCAAGCTTCCGCAATACCAAAAGAATTCAAAGTCAAACCAAGCTTCCGCAAAGTCAAAAGAATTCAAAGTTAAATCAAGCTTCCGCAATACCAAAAGAATTCAAGGAATTCAAAGCCAAAACCAAGCTTCCGAAATGCCAAGAAATTTCAAAGTCAAAACCAAGCTTCCGCAAAGTCAAAAGAATTCAAAGTTAAATCAAGCTTCCGCAATACCAAAAGAATTCAGAAGCTTCCGCATAGTCAAAAGAATTCAAAGTTAAATCAAGCTTCCGCAAAGTCAAAAGAATTCAAAGTTAAATCAAGCTTCCGCAAAGTCAAAAGAATTCAAAGTTAAATCAAGCTTCCGCAAAGTCAAAAGAATTCAAAGTTAAATCAAGCTTCCGCAAAGTCAAAAGAATTCAAAGTTAAATCAAGCTTCCGCAAAGTCAAAAGAATTCAAAGTTAAATCAAGCTTCCGCAAAGTCAAAAGAATTCAAAGTTAAATCAAGCTTCCGCAAAGTCAAAAGATTTCAAAGTCAAAACCAAGCTTCCGCAAAGTCAAAAGAATTCAAAGTTAAATCAAGCTTCCGCAATACCAAAAGAATTCAAGGAATTCAAAGTCAAAACCAAGCTTCCGCAATACCAAAAAAATTCAAAGTCAAAACCAAGCTTCCGAAATGCCAAGAAATTTCAAAGTCAAAACCAAGCTTCCGCAAAGTCAAAAGAATTCAAGTTAAGTCAAAACCAAGCTTCCGCAAAGTCAAAAGAATTCAAAGTTAAATCAAGCTTCCGCAATACCAAAAGAATTCAAGGAATTCAAAGTCAAAACCAAGCTTCCGCAATACCAAGAAATTTCAAAGTCAAAACCAAGCTTCCGCAAAGTCAAAAGAATTCAAAGTTAAATTCAAAGTCAAAACCAAGCTTCCGAAATGCCAAGAAATTTCAAAGCCAAAACCAAGCTTCCGAAATGCCAAGAAATTTCAAAGTCAAAACCAAGCTTCCGCAAAGTCAAAAGAATTCAAAGTTAAATCAAGCTTCCGCAATACCAAAAGAATTCAAGGAATTCAAAGTCAAAACCAAGCTTCCGCATGCTACTCAAAGATTCAAGTTACTTCTTCGAGCAACATCAAGTTGAAATCAACATTCAAAAGTTCAAGTTGTGAAAGCTCAAAAGCTACAAAGATTTCAAAGATGCTTCCAAAGTATTCAAAGTTGCAAGAGAAGATCAAGTCTTAGAAAGTCATCGTCAAGAATATTTGTTTGTTGAGAAGATTCAAAGTCAAGGTTGATACAAGACGTTGAAGACAATGAGAAAGCTTCAAGGTCTACTCAACATTGAAGATTTTCAACAAAAGGGCTCATCATGTTTATTTAAAGACCGAAGACGATGCAACATTTACAATTCAACACCAAGGGGGAGATTGTTAGAAATATAAATTAGTGGTGTTTAATTGTAAATGGAGTTACATTTGTGTTGTTCTTAAAGTACAAGGGGCTTAAGTGAAACTTAATATAATTAGTATAAATACCCCTTGTATCTTAATAATGTAAAAAACCCTTGGAAAGCCTAGTAATAAGCCTTTCATAATAAACACACACTTTGACTTATTCTCTCTCCACTCCATCTTCAACCTCCATCTCACACACAAACACACTTTACACACACTAACATATTTCCACCATTAAAGCATCAATTAAGCTCAAGTTTGTTTCTAACAATGAAAAAGGTTTCAAAACCATCAACCCCAGTGGTCTTTTCAACTAAGACCACTGTTGAAGAAAGTGAACTAAACCAGATTGCCCCAGGGACCTATAAGGGAGGGTCCAGTGAACCCATCAGTCGATGGGTTCCCAAATCTAACTGATCAATATCTGGTGTATGTATAGGGCGATCGAAAGAAATATATCTGGTATCTTGACAGTGCAGCTGGCAGGACAATGACCGGATGTAAGACCTTACTGGAGGAGTTCACCATTTCTGATGGACCCTCCATTACTTTTGGAAATGATGGTTGTGGAAAGACTGAGGGATATGGTGTTCTGAACAATGGACAAGTCAAGTTCAGACGTGTTGCATTTGTGAATGGTTTGAAATATAACTTGATCAGTGTAAGCCAACTGTGTGATGATGGCTATCAGTCTTATTCAATATTGCTCAGGGCATCGTATTCAACAAGGATTGGAAGGTAGTGTTGATTGCTCCCAGAAAAGGGAATGTGTACGTGATGGATATGGAAAGCTCTCCTTCAGAGTAGTGTTTCTATACTCAAGCTGATGAAGACACAAACTGGTTATGGCACAAAAGGTTATCCCATTTAAATTTCAAGAACATTAATAAGTTGTCTAGAAAACAACTTGCAGATGGGATACCTTCAGTTTCCTTCAAAAAGGAAAGGCCATGTCCAGGATGTGAGATGGGTAAGCAAAAACGTACCAGTTTCAAGACCAGACAGAATTTCAGCATATCTGAACCTCTTCATATGCTTCATATGGACCTCTTTGGTCCAGTGAACGTTCAGACTCGTGCTGGTAAAAGATACACCCTGGTGATCGTAGATGAATTCTCCAGATATTGTTGGGTGATCTTTCTAAGGTCTAAAAGTGAAGCTGCTGCTGAAATCATCAGTCTTATCAAGCAAATTGAGCTCAAGTACAGTCGAAAAGTGTGTCAGTTAAGAAGTGACAATGGAACAGAATTCCAGAATGTAACTCTGGAGTCATTCTGTACTGACACTGGCATCTCCCAGAATTTCTCATCAGCCCGCTCTCCAGAACAAAATGGAGTGGTGGAAAGGAAGAATCGAACGCTGATAGAAGCTGTCAGGAGTATGCTTGCCGAATCTGGTATGTCTACCAGTTTCTGGGCAGAAGCAATTGCAACTGCTTGCCACACCCAGAATCGATCAGTGTACATTAAAAGACACAAAAAGACAGCCTATGAAGCCTTAAGAAATAGAAAACCAAACATTGGTTAATTTCACGTTTTTGGATGTCCAGTTTACATCCTAAACGACTCCAGTCAGCTAGGCAAATTTGATGCCAAAGCTGATGAAGGGTATTTCTTAGGCTATTCAGCCATTTGCAAGGCCTTAAGAGTCTACAACAAGAGACTGGAGAAGGTCCATGAGTCAATTCATGTCACATTTGATGAATCAAATGCTGCAATCAACAAGAAGCCAACCCTTGACACTCCCCCAGTAACTCCAATTGTCTTTTGTGAATCTGATCCAATAAACGACAAAAATGAAGATTCAAAAGACACAGTTTCCAGTCATCCTGATCTGGAACCTGTCCAGAAAAAGAAACTCTCCAGTAGTACTCCATTCTATCCCTCTATTATTTTCAAACTACCCTCTGAAATTAATATTGGTTCAGATGTGCGTACTACTACCCCAGTATCAGTGTCAGTTGAGAATGTACCAGAAATGTCTTCTTATGAAGAATTCCAAACTGAACCAATACTCCAGGAAATGCCTTCAAATGAAGAATTTCATGATGCAAATCGTGATTTAAATGACTCAGATGAAGATACTGAAGTAGTCTGTATGAGTCCCTTAAGTTCGATGGTTAACTCAAGAATGTGCAAATACAACAAGTCTAATAATCACTAGAAAAGGACTAGTATTACTTAAATATAAATGCAAGTATATAAATAAAGTAATATAAGACTTAAAGCAATAAACAAATAAAGTGAGACATTATGTATGTTTCATGGGTATTTCATTTATTGATGTTTAAATAAAATACAAGGTTGTTGCGGAATCAAGATAACACAATTAAGTGTGTATCCTAACAACCTATGAGTTACAATATGATCTATATTTGTCAAATAACTCTTTAGGATCGAGATACTTAAAGTTGTGAAGTATCCCTGTTTAAGATCGAGAGTATTTGGACAAATTCACTTAAATGCAAAGTAAATGCTTAAAAAGTATTTTTGTCAAGGAAATGATTTTGTATTTATAGGCAACAAAATTCACCAGTGAATTTTGTGCCGTACAAATATGGTTGGATGCATTTAATGATCCGACAAGATCATTAAATGCTTTGGATAAGAATAAGAATAAAGTCACATCAAGTGCAAGTGTATCCTTATATCCAACCACCTTAACACACGTATACTTTGTTTAAAGAACAAGTGGATTGTTCTTTGGAAAGTGTGTAAAGGCAAAAGTCAATCCTCGATATTAGTGTTCAGACTTGCAGGATCTTGAACACCAACAATCCTCCAGTGTGCAAATCTGGTAAGACTTCCAGTGGACTCCGCCATTTGTCAGTCTTCTTTATTCTTCCTTCAGTCTTTGACTTCAGTCAGAATGTCTTCAGTAGAGTAGATCTGGACTGGGGTGAAGTCCAGTGAGCTAATCTGGAGAATACTCCAGATTTCCTATACAAGTATATGCTCACTGATCTTCAATTATTTCTGGACAAATCTTCATATGGGAACTCCAGTTTCCAAGTCTGGAGTAGGTCCATTAGAGAAACGTTTTCTGGTCAGATCTTCAGTGAGGCTCCAGTAGTCGGGTCTGGAGCGAGACCAGCAAAACAAGTTTTCTTAACAAACCTAAATAAGGTTCCAGTAGTCCAGTCTGGAGCCAGTCCAATAAGTCTGGACTAAATCTGGACCTAACAGTCTGGCAAGATCCTCCTCCAGAAGCAACTCCAGAGGAGACTCAACTGAATTCTTGCACTGATATTGTTGTCAGTAACAATCCTGGTCAGTACTCCAGATGGACAAAAGCTCATCCTATTGATCAGATCATAGGTGACTCCAGTAGAGGAGTTCAGACCAGAAGAGCCTCCAGTAATCAATGCTTATACGTTAGTTTTCTATCTTTGATGGAACCAAAGAAGATTGACGAGGCTATGGAAGATCCAAGCTGGGTGACTGCTATGCAAGAAGAGGTTCACCAGTTTGAAAGGAACAAAGTCTGTTATCTAGTTTCTTTCCCAGTTGGAAAGAAAGAACCAATTGGAACAAGATGGGTCTTCAGAAACAAAGTAGATGAAGATGGCCACGTAATCAGAAACAAGGCCAGACTGGTAGCACAAGGCTACTGCCAGCCAGATGTCGACTTTGATGAATCATTTGCTCCAGTGGCTAGACTTGAAGCGATCAGAATATTCTTAGCATTCGCTGCTAATCATCAGTTCAAGGTCTACCAGATGATGTAAAGAGTGCTTTCCTGAATGGAAAGCTTGAAGAAGAAGTTTATGTCAGACAACCTCCAGGTTTCGTTGATGAAAAGCATCCACATTGGGTATATCGTCTGGACAAAGCGCTATATGGCCTCAGACAAGCCCACGTGCCTGGTATGATACTCTGACTAAACATTTGTTGAAAAAATGGTTTTAAACGAGGTGCAATTGACAATACCTTATTCATTCTTCATGAGAAAGGTAATCTGTTAATGGTACAAATTTATGTTGATGATATTATTTTTGGGTCTACTGATGAAAACATGTGCAAAAAATTTTCAAAAATCATGTCCACTGAATATGAAATGAGTCTGATGGGTGAATTAACATATTTTCTTGGACTCCAGATTAAACAAAACAAAGATGGCATTTTTATTAATCAGGAGAAATATGTTAGAGATCTTTTAAAGAAATATGATATAAACTCTTCACCATCTAAACCAACTCCAATTTCTGCACCACTGACACTGGACTCTGATCCAGATGGTAAACCAGTGAACACCACTGTCTATAGAGGCATGGTTGGTTCACTGATGTATTTAACGGCCAGTAGACCAGATATTATGTTTTCAACATGTTTATGTGCCAGATATCAGTCTAATCCAAAGGAATATCATATGCTTGCTGTAAAGCGCATACTGAAGTACCTTAAAGGTGTCCCCAGTCTAGGTCTTTGATACCCCAAAGGCTCAGGCATGGATCTAATGGGTTATTCAGATTCAGATCATGTAGGTTGTAAGATAGATAGGAAATCCACAACTGGTGGATGTCATTTCCTAGGTGGCAAACTGGTCAGCTGGACCAGTAAGAAGCAAACTTCAGTTTCATTGTCCACTGCTGAAGCTGAATACGTGTCTGCAGCCAGTTGTTGTGCTCAGATACTCTGGATGAAGAACGAGTTGCTTGATTATGGTATTAAATATTCAAAGACTCAAATCTTTTGTGATAATACCAGTGCCATAGCTATCTCAAACAATCCAGTCATGCACTCCAGAACGAAGCACATTGATCTAAGGTATCATTTCATTCGTGATCATATTATGAAAAACAACATTGAACTCCATTTTCATTCCCACTGACAAACAACTCGCTGACATTTTTACCAAACCTCTGGATGTCAAAATTTTTGAATATCTTGTTGGTGAGTTGGGAATGTTAAATCCTTAAATCTGGTGACTGCTCAGATATTGAACGCCTATGTGTACTATCTTTGCATTATTAGATTTCTAGAACAACATTCCATGGAAGACTTGAAAAATATTTTCTATTAAAAATGTTTTAAGTTCAGGGGGAATTTATTTTCTCACTGGACAAATTCTTCAGAAAATATTACTGGTGCTTTGTAAATGTGTCCCTCTCACTGGTAACTGGACAGATTGAAGTGCGTGTTTGAGTTGACTTATGTCTCCTTGTAAATGTGTCCCTCTCATTTGTCTGTATTAGTTGACGTGGACGTTTGAGGTTACCAGTCTTTCAAAAATGGTTTTCACTGGTACTTTACTGGAGTGTCCCTCCAGTGTACCATCAGTACATGTTCACTGGACTAATCCACCAGTGATACTGGAGTGTCCAGTCAACCTCCAGATGCACTGAACTATGTCATAATATTTTATAAATACTTTGTCTTTGTGTGTGCCACGTAAGCAAACCTTTTTGAAGATATTTTAATCCTACGTGGCATGTAAACTTTTTCAACGCAATGATGGTCTTTTTACCTTGGGAAAACAAAAAGTACAAGTTGTTACTGTTTGTGGGCTGTAAACCGTCATGCATTTATGTGTGATGTGATGTAATTAATGCGGATCTCAAAACCCGATCAAAAATGCTATTTGATAATATCAAATCAACCGTTTGAGTTCCACTTTGTCTCTCCTATAAATACCCACTTTCAATTTCAATTGCATTTACTTCGAACATATTTACTCCCAAATCTTTCAAATTCCTTCATTTACTTCCTTCATTCAATTTCCAATCATATTTATCTCTCTTATTTACTCCATTTTCATTCATTCTTTCATCAAAATCTTCATCATAACCTATATATTCAATTTCATTTTCATCTATTCCTTATAAATGGCACCTAGACAATCAAGATCTCTTAGAAATTTGCTTGCCAATGAATTTGCTCCTTCGGAAAATGTTGCTAGGGCACCTCATATTAATGTTGAGGCAAGTGCCATAAGAATCAATATGAATAACTGGATGGCAAGACTCTCTCTGTCCAGTGTTCATGATGCCCAATCAATTATTGGGAGATTAAACTCATTCTTTCTTTCTTGCCCATTATATGGTGCATTAACATTGAATCCAGGAAGGATGTACCATGAATATTTGTGTGAATTCTGGTACACGGCTACATATGACGATGAAACTTCATCGATTAACTATACTCTCAAGGCAGGTACCAGATCCCTTGGTTTCACTACTAGTCTTCTCAGGTCTGTTCTCCAGTTAAACTATCATGAACAGAATGAGTTGCCTATTGAGCTTCCCACTGGAATAAATACAAGGGAAGTATGCAGATTAATGGGGCATACAGATATCTTGGATGAGCATGGCCAGCTATCCAGAAAAGGGACTATCTATATGAGCAAGCTGTCAGACTCATGGAGATATTTCTTTACACATATTGTTGAGTGTCTAGGAGGCAGCTCTGGAGGATTAGACCAGATTAATCAAACACACCTCCAGATTGCCTACTGTTTATGGTTTGGGCTTAGAGTGGATTTTGCCCAAATCCTTTTTGATGACCTGGTCGAGCGGCTAAGAGTGAAAGGAAGAAAGCCATTCGTTCCTTATATTCGTTTCCTTTCACTGATGTTTAAGAATGCACTTGGCGACCAGTATGATATGGATACTACTCATTTTTCTGTGAGTGAGTATATGAGGGACCTGGTCAACCTCAGGTCTCCAGTGGATGAGGTAGATATTCCTCAGTCCATGCTTTCCTTCCAAAGGGAAGAAGTTGAAATGGGTCCAGATAGAGTTCAAGATGTTGAAGGACCATCTGGTGATGATGTACAGATAATAGAGGCTGTACAGCCCATAAGACAAGTTGCTCCAGAAGGTCAAGGTCAAAAAGTTGTTGAACCTTCCAGACGACCTAGAACTAATAGGCGTCTGATGAGAGCTGGACTCCAGGTTATTCCAGAAAGACATCCAGGTGATGTTATGAATCTGGATGGGTCACCAATCTTTGAATCTGAAGAGGTTGTTAGGCAAGAAACTGATGAACAAGCTGAAAATATTGCCCAGATTGTAGAACAGGTTGTTGAAGGAGTTGTTGAAGATGTTCAGACTGATGAACATGCTTCTGGTGAGCAAGAGGCTCCAATTGACTTAAATGTTGAGGCTGGTGAACAGGTAAATCTAGAGACTGGTGAAAAGTCTGGTGAACAGACAGTTGGGATTGCTCAAGAATGGGATGATGTTGACTCCCCAATGTCTGAAGGCTTTGATCCCAACTTGAATTTTCTGGGTGAAGATGTACAAGAAGAAGAAAATCTACCAGAAATGCCAACACCAACACCAGAAATGCCACTACCAGAACCAAACATGCCACCACCACCACCACCTTCAATTCCAGAAAACACCCAATACTTCACTCCAGCAACCATTCAACCTTCAGAATCTCAACCTCCTCCTCGTGCGCCGGAGTCACCAGTTGCAACGTCTGAAGCTGCAACTGAAGAGGACTGGGAACAAGTTCCTCTAATGACCAGATTACCCTCAACTCTTGAACCTCCCACTGGTCTCTCCACTTCTTCTTCAACCGAGGTCCAAGGCCTTTTAAGTAAGGTGGCGGACCTGGAGAGATCACTCCAGACTTCATCTCAGGTTATTTCTGACTTCAAATCATTACTTTCAAATAACCTTGCTTCAGAGATGAATGTCTTCGCTGGGAATGAGAAGCTTGATGAACTGGTACTGGCCACAAACACCAACACTGAAAAGATCAAGGTGGCAGTCCAGGGATTAGAGACTAGGTTGGTTACTTCTGTTCAGACTGCAGTCACTGGCGAACTGGCAGGTCTGAAAGAAGATGTTCAGAATTTGGTCTTCAGGGTCAGTTCTCTGGAGAGTAGACCCACACTGGAACAGGGTGCAGTTGTTAGCACTATAAGTGATGAATGTACAAGAAAGTTCAGAAACAACATGTTGAAAGAATTATGTGAAGAAGTTTCTGGGACTGTTCTTCGTAGCATTTATGATGGGGTCTTACCCCAAATAGACAACTTACTGGATGAGA
This sequence comes from Erigeron breviscapus, assembly GCA_034093135.1. Classification (NCBI taxonomy): domain Eukaryota; kingdom Viridiplantae; phylum Streptophyta; class Magnoliopsida; order Asterales; family Asteraceae; genus Erigeron; species Erigeron breviscapus. The sequence goes on from CM067172.1 coordinate 92,225,186, forward strand.
AGTTGCCAAAACACTTTCCTAAAGCTGTTGAAAATGTTCAGAAGGAAGTGCAGGCACTCAAGAAAGTTGTGTCTGAAACAACTCCAGTAGAAGGTACATCTTTTGGTCCACTGGACAGACTAATGCTTGAACAATTGTGGAATGATCTCAAGTCAAGGACTGGAGATCGTTCCAAGGGGGAAAGGTCGTCTGGTGACCAAACTGAAAGACAACAAGCATATGGCACTGAAGTCGGGCTTACTGAAACACAAAGAGCATATGGCACTGAAGCCGGGCTCTTATCTGAAGAAGCTACTGGTACTGAAGCCAGTGAGCCCCAGTTTGAAACCTTCCCAGATATTCCATCTCCATCAACTCTGAAGGCTGTTAAAGGAAAGGAAAAAGTGGTATCTGGTGAAGAGGAAGAGCAAACTGAAGATGTTGATAATGAAACTTCAAGGAAGTTAGAGCAAGAATGCATAATGATTGAGATTTTCAAAAGAAATCAAAAAGATGAACTGCTGGCCCATCAAAGGGAGATGGCAACAATGGGTACTCTGGACTCCTACAATGCTGGAAGGTTAGGCATTAATATTGAAGTATATAAAAGGATGAAAGATGACCCCAGAGTTCATCAATGCCTAAATGCATTAGATGATGTTCATGTACGCTCATTCTACGCTGAAGAAGAACAGGTATATGACTCAATTATTTATGGCGTGAGTGTACCAGAACTCATCAGACAGAGAAAAGATGAACTGGTAAGTCTCCAGAAAAAGATAAGAAAGAATGCTGGTGCTCTGGAGATAGAGTATAGAAAGAGACTTACTGGTTTACCAAAGTTGACTGCCAGACAGATCAAAGCAATCAAAGATACTGATGTAAGTACTTTCATTCCCCTGGACACTTCTCGAAGAATAAATCGTCAAGAACTCCAATCTGCTGTAGAGCAAAGGAGAGTGTCCAAGGATACTAAAGCTTTGATCCAGCAAGCCAAGCTGAAAGAAAAATACAATGAAATGTTGAACTTCAGGGCTGATGCAAAAAGGATCACTGGTGCTGAAATCAAGTTGGCTGAAGATCATGAAGGCATGTCAAAGTTTGAAGTAAAGTTGATCAGGGAGGGTAACTTTACTGATGAGAGGAGAAGTACTTCAGTCCAAGCATTTGGATGGAGTGAACTGAGGGAAATTGCTTTAACGTTCAGGGGGAAGACAGATGTGTCGACTGATGTTAAAGCATTTCTGAAAAGGATTGAGAAAGTATGGAGAAGAAAGCAACAGATGGAAGTTGCAATGGGCATAAGAACGTCAGAATCATTACCATCTTCTCCATCACCAAAGAGAAAGGCTACTGAAGATGCTCCAGAAAGGACATCGAAAAGAAGGGCCTAACTCTTATTGTTTACTTATTGTAAATTAATGTCTTATGAAAATTGTATACTATTTATCAGTTGATGAATGTAATAATAGTTGCAATTTTTTATTTTTATAAGTAAATGACCAGATTTAGTCTAAGTTAGAACTTAATTGATAAAACTGAAAACACTCATGATCTATAAAGTGTTTTCCAGTAACTTAGATTTTTTAGACAAATCGAAACTTGTGTTTTTCAAGCTTACAAAATGTATAGATTCAAGCTTGAAAACACTTGCATTATTTCTAAACAAATAAGGGGAATTTGTTAGGTCCAGATTTAGTCCAGATTTACTGGACTCGCTCCAGACGCGACTACTGGAGCCTCACTGAAGATCTGACCAGAAACATGTTCTACTGGACCTACTCCAGACTTGGAATCTGGAGTCCCTCTGAAGATTTGTCCAGAAATAATTGAAGACCAGTGAGCAAATACTTGTATAGGAAATCTGGAGTATTCTCCAGATGAGCTCACTGGACTTCACCCCAGTCCAGATCAACTCTACTGAAGACATTCTGACTGAAGTCAAAGACTGAAGTCTGAAGAAAGAAGACTTAACAAATGGCGGAGTCCACTGGAAAGTCTTACCAGATCTGTACACTGGAGGATTGTCAGTGTTCTAGATCCTACAAGTCTGAACACTGATATCAAGGATTGACTTTTCCCTTTACACACTTTCCAAAGAACAATCCACTTGTTCTTTACCAAAGTATACGTGTGTAAAAGGTGGTTGGATAAAAGGATACACTTGCATTGATGTGACTTTATCCTTATTCCTTATCCAATACATTTAATGTTCTTGTCGGATCATTAAATGTATGCAACCATATTTGTACGGCACAAAATTCACTGGTGAATTTTGTTGCCTATAAATACAAAGTCATTTCCTTGACATAAATAATTTTAAGCATTCATTTTGCATTTAAGTGAATTTGTCCAAATACTCTCGATCTTAAACTGGGATACTTCACAAGTTTAAGTATCTCGATCCTAAAGAGTATTTGACAAATATAGATCATTTGTAACTCAGAGGTTGTTAAGATACATACTTAATTGTATTATCTTGATTCCGCAACAACCTTGTGTTTTATTTAACATCATAAATAAAATACCCATGAAAAATACATAATGTTCCACTTTATTTGTTTATTGCTTTAAGTCTTGTATTACTTTATTTATATGGGTTTTGATCATTTGAAAACTAAATTTTTCGTGAAAACTAGAAAACTGGCCAAAACACACTGTGATCTGAATTTAACACAATGTGTTTTTAATTTTTTTTAGAAAACACATTGTGTTAAGTTCATATCACAGTGTGTTTGAACAATTTTTTGATTTTCACTCGTTATCAAAACACACTGTTATTTAAAACTTAACACAATGTGTTTTTGGATTACACAATAAAAACACATTGTGTTTTTAACAAACACAATTAAAACACATTGTGTTAAATTCATATCACAGTGTGTTTTGACTAGTTTTCTAGTTTTCACAGAAATTTTAGTTTTCAAATGAATATTTCACTTATTTATATACTTGCCTTTATATTAAAGTAATACTAGTCCAAATCTAGTGCTTATTAGATTTGTTGTATTTTGCACTTTCCTGGTTAACCATCGAACTTAAGGGACTCATACCTTCTTTAAACATAGCCATCTTGATAGTTTATTATTTTCTGTTTAAGACAAACTGACCAAAGTTTTGACCAGAAAATACAATTTAATCACAGAAAAATAATAACATATACCAACATTTAAGAAACACATTTATTACACAAAGACAATGTTTTTGCATATATATTAAAAATGAGAGAACAAAGTAGTACACAAAGGCGTTCGATACCTTGCATCTCACCCAAATATATATACAAAACATGACAATATATAGGATCACATAAGTATTACAAGATAAGAAAACAAGGTAGTACACAAAGGCGTTCGATACCTTGCCTCTCACCCCAAACACTTATGAAATACTATATATTTACCAACACAATACACACAAACATTTATACATTTTAAAACATAACACAAATAATAATAAAAAGAAACATAGAATAAAATAATGAAGAAAGAAAAAAAAAATTTTAATTCTATTTGTACTGTTTGTAGAGCAAAATGCTCTGCAAATAGTACATTTTGAAAATTTTTGCTCAGAAATTGACAAGGACTAAAAATTAGTTTTGGTAAAAAAAAAAAAAAAATTTGAAGATTTCAAGTCAGGCATCAAGTCATCGAGTATTGGAGATGAACCTTGTAAATGCCGAGCTCAAAGCTCTGCAAATAAGCAGTTCAGATTCACTCCTTTGAAATGTATGAAATTTTCTTTTATTGAACAACAAAAATGTTGTCAATTGATAAAGAACAATTTCAATTTGAAAAATTTCAAATTGTACTGTTTGCCGAGCAAAATGCTCTGCAAACAGTTGGATTTTAAAACTTTGTGAAAAATTTTCATTTTGTACTGTTTGCCGAGCAAAATGCTCTGCAAACAGTTGGATTTTAAAACTTTGTGAAAAATTTTCATTTTGTACTGTTTGCCGAGCAAAATGCTCTGCAAACAGTTGGATTTTAAAACTTTGTGAAAAATTTTCATTTTGTACTGTTTGCCGAGCAAAATGCTCTGCAAACAGTTGATTTGAAAAATTAGTTGAAGTCTTGTCATTGAAATTCCAATTTGAACTGTTTGCCGAGCAAAATGCTCTGCAAACAGTTGGATTTTAAAACTTTGTGAAAAATTTTCATTTTGTACTGTTTGCCGAGCAAAATGCTCTGCAAACAGTTGATTTTATACTTGGAAAACTTTTTGAGTCAAAATGCATTGTTTGCCGAGCAAAGAGCTCTGCAAACAAATGGTTTTAACACTTTGATCCATTTTGAAAAACAAAAAGGCTTGAATGCCGAGCAAAATGCTCTGCATTATGTTGTTTTAATGACTTGGTGGAAAAATTTACTGGTTTGATAAAAACAAGCATTTGCCGAGCTAGAAGCTCTGCAAATGACACTTTTTGATCCAAAAACTTGTTTGAGAAAATTAAGAACAAGTTAACCAGAAATAATGATGATTTGAAGGTGATCAAGAACAAACAAATCATTTGCCGAGCAAAATGCTCTGCAAACAGTTGGATTTTAAAACTTTGTGAAAAATTTTCATTTTGTACTGTTTGCCGAGCAAAATGCTCTGCAAACAGTTGGATTTTAAAACTTTGTGAAAAATTTTCATTTTGTACTGTTTGCCGAGCAAAATGCTCTGCAAACAGTTGATTTTATACTTGGAAAACTTTTTGAGTCAAAATGCATTGTTTGCCGAGCAAATTGCTCTGCAAACAGTTGATTTTATACTTGGAAAACTTTTTGAGTCAAAATGCATTGTTTGCCGAGCAAAATGCTCTGCAAACAGTTGGATTTTAAAACTTTGTGAAAAATTTTCATTTTGTACTGTTTGCCGAGCAAAATGCTCTGCAAACAGTTGAAGTGCACAAATTAAACAAGAATCATTACCTCAAAACTGTTACTATGATCGATGAACTGATGAAATATACCCAGAAAATTATTCACTTGTTAATCCCACTTTGATTATTATGACTTAGATGAAGATTAGTGATTGATTGATGTGAAAGATTTGATCAGTTTGAGAGAAAACTAAGATATTTTGATTTTAAAAATTGAAAGTGATTAAATTGGCCCGCCCATTTTCTATTTAAACTCAAGTTCGGGTCGCGGGTATGGGTGTGACCCGCGTGTCAACCCGAATCCAAACAAGTTTGGGCAGAATCAAGTTGGGCTCATCATGAGAAATTGGGTTGAATACTTTTTGGGTTTAAATCACAATTTGGGCTCAACCAATTGTTTTGGGCTTGTAATGGGTTTTGCACACAAACTAACAAACAGAAATAAAACAAAATAAAATAAAACAAAAAAAATAAAATAAAAATACTTACTAAAACAAAAAAAATAAAAAAACTTTTTATCTTTTTAAAGTTTTCTAATTTTATATTTGGTTTTTCAATTTAAAACAAACACACATACAAAAAAAAATTAAAACTTAAAGAAAATATACATACTAGAACATTACACATAAATTTACATGCATTTGCACACTCCCCCTCAAATAAAGCATAAGACAACATGGTAAATTTACAAACTCCCCCTTAAATCATGCATTCTACCCTTTTTCTCCCCCTCAAACATTGCATGTACTAACAAGTAAAACACATCAATGTTTGAAACAGAAAATGAACATAGAATACATGACATGAAATCATTTAAGTTTGTAAATTTAGCATTCCCAACTTGGTTTTAAGAAAAGTAAACCTATTTTCATCCAATGGTTTGGTGAAAAGGTGAAAGAACCCGAACTCATTTTAGGAAAATAATAGAATTTTTTTTTTTTTTTTTTTTTATATAAGCCCCCACTGCGCCGCAGTGGGGTGGAAACACTCCCACTGCGCCGCAGTGGGGTGGAAACACTCCCACTGCGCCGCAGTGGGAGGTTACGGAAACACTCCCACTGCGCCGCAGTGGGGTGGAAACACTCCCACTGCGCCGCAGTAGGAAGTTACGGAAGCAGACGACCAAACTTCCCTACTGCGCCGCAGTGGGGTGGAAACACTCCCACTGCGCCGCAGTAGGAAGTTACGGAAGCAGACGACCAAACTTCCCTACTGCGCCGCAGTGGGGTGGAAACACTCCCACTGCGCCGCAGTAGGAAGTTACGGAAGCAGACGACCAAACTTCCCTACTGCGCCGCAGTGGGGTGTAAACACTCCCACTGCGCCGCAGTGGGAAGTTACGGAAGCAGACGACCAAACTTCCCCACTGCGCCGCAGTGGGGTGGAAACACTCCCACTGCGCCGCAGTGGGAATTTACGGAAGCAGACGACCAAACTTCCCTACTGCGCCGCAGTGGGGTGGAAACACTCCCACTGCGCCGCAGTAGGAAGTTACGGAAGCAGACGACCAAACTTCCCTACTGCGCCGCAGTGGGGTGGAAACACTCCCACTGCGCCGCAGTAGGAAGTTACGGAAGCAGACGACCAAACTTCCCTACTGCGCCGCAGTGAGGTGTATACCTCCCACTGCGCCGCAGTGGGAAGTTACGGAAGCAGACGACCAAACTTCCCCACTGCGCCGCAGTGGGGTGGAAACACTCCCACTGCGCCGCAGTGGGAATTTACGGAAGCAGACGACCAAACTTCCCTACTGCGCCGCAGTGGGGTGGAAACACTCCCACTGCGCCGCAGTAGGAAGTTACGGAAGCAGACGACCAAACTTCCCTACTGCGCCGCAGTGGGGTGGAAACACTCCCACTGCGCCGCAGTAGGAAGTTACGGAAGCAGACGACCAAACTTCCCTACTGCGCCGCAGTGAGGTGTACACCTCCCACTGCGCCGCAGTGGGAAGTTACGGAAGCAGACGACCAAACTTCCCCACTGCGCCGCAGTGGGGTGGAAACACTCCCACTGCGCCGCAGTGGGAATTTACGGAAGCAGACGACCAAACTTCCCTACTGCGCCGCAGTGGGGTGGAAACACTCCCACTGCGCCGCAGTAGGAAGTTACGGAAGCAGACGACCAAACTTCCCTACTGCGCCGCAGTGGGGTGGAAACACTCCCACTGCGCCGCAGTAGGAAGTTACGGAAGCAGACGACCAAACTTCCCTACTGCGCCGCAGTGGGGTGTACACCTCCCACTGCGCCGCAGTGGGAAGTTACGGAAGCAGACGACCAAACTTCCCCACTGCGCCGCAGTGGGGTGGAAACACTCCCACTGCGCCGCAGTGGGATATTTCTGAAGCAGACGACCAAACTTCCCTACTGCGCCGCAGTGGGGTGGAAACACTCCCACTGCGCCGCAGTAGGAAGTTACGGAAGCAGACGACCAAACTTCCCTACTGCGCCGCAGTGGGGTGGAAACACTCCCACTGCGCCGCAGTAGGAAGTTACGGAAGCAGACGACCAAACTTCCCTACTGCGCCGCAGTGGGGTGTACACCTCCCACTGCGCCGCAGTGGGAAGTTACGGAAGCAGACGACCAAACTTCCCCACTGCGCCGCAGTGGGGTGGAAACACTCCCACTGCGCCGCAGTGGGAAATTACGGAAGCAGACGACCAAACTTCCCTACTGCGCCGCAGTGGGGTGGAAACACTCCCACTGCGCCGCAGTAGGAAGTTACGGAAGCAGACGACCAAACTTCCCTACTGCGCCGCAGTGGGGTGGAAACACTCCCACTGCGCCGCAGTAGGAAGTTACGGAAGCAGACGACCAAACTTCCCTACTGCGCCGCAGTGGAGGTGTACACCTCCCACTGCGCCGCAGTGGGAAGTTACGGAAGCAGACGACCAAACTTCCCCACTGCGCCGCAGTGGGGTGGAAACACTCCCACTGCGCCGCAGTGGGAATTTACGGAAGCAGACGACCAAACTTCCCTACTGCGCCGCAGTGGGGTGGAAACACTCCCACTGCGCCGCAGTAGGAAGTTACGGAAGCAGACGACCAAACTTCCCTACTGCGCCGCAGTGGGGTGGAAACACTCCCACTGCGCCGCAGTGGGAGGTGTACACCTCCCACTGCGCCGCAGTGGGGTGGAAACACTCCCACTGCGCCGCAGTGGGATATTTCTGATCTCAGCCTGCAGTTTTCCTGCAGGTCTAAAACTTTTGAAAATCATAATCCAAACTTCAATCTTGCACAATCTTTTGACCTCATTCCAGTGGCCACTTCTTTTTAACACATTTTAGCACATTTTATCTTCAGTGACCAACACAAGATTTGACTCATATACGTGAGTTTTACTCTTTTTAAAAACTGACACAGAATCATTTTTGATGAAAGATCAGCATGACGCTACTGAATTCAAAAATTCATAACTGGAGTTCTACTTCGTATATTCAACTCATTCCAGTGGCCACTTCTTTTTAACACATTTTAGCACATTTTATCTTCAGTGACCAACACAAGATTTGACTCATATACGTGAGTTTTACTCTTTTTAAAAACTGACACAGAATCATTTTTGATGAAAGATCAGCATGACGCTACTGAATTCAAAAATTCATAACTGGAGTTCTACTTCGTATATTCAACTCATTCCAGTGGCAAAATTTACTTAACACCATAACCTATCTTTTCTTTTTAGGACTCGACAACTGAAAATTCTGTCATAGGGGTGTTTTACATGTTGCAATTACAGGGACAGAATCTGTCCAGATTTTTGTTCTTACTTCCATTCATCAAAGTCTATCATGCAACCTAATTACAACCCTAGCTTGATTTCAAGTCATTAACCCTTTATAAGGAAAACCCCCCAATTCTTATCAACTCAAGAACCCTAATTTAATAAGATAATTTAACAAGAATCAAAATTAGGTTAAAGTAATCTTACCTTCAAGAAAATAACTAAAATTGAGATTGAAATTACATATTCTCATCATTTACCCTCTTATATTAATCTTGGGTTGGTTCACATAACATGTATCTCTTATATCATTTTCAATTGGCCAAAAGTTACTTTCGTATCAAAATCATCATTTTCATATTTGACCTAGCAGACTTCAAACAAGCATAACTCAAGTTCTACTTACTCTTTTTAAAAACTGACACAGAATCATTTTTGATGAAAGATCAGCATGACGCTACTGAATTCAAAAATTCATAACTGGAGTTCTACTTCGTATTCCACTCATGGACAAATCACTTCAACATGGTGGTCTTTCCACTCATGGACAAATCACTTCAACATGGTGGTCTTTCCACACATGGACAAATCACTTCAACATGGTGGTCTTTCCACACATGGACAATCCAACATAAACATAAAAGTATGCAATTATACTCACCTCCTTCGCGACAACCAAATCCATGATGACCATCTAACAATCATATTGCTTTTCACCTAGCAATAATTCACAATTTACACATATAAGGTCATCAAGCTCAAATACTTCATACACAAGGCTATCAAGCCATACTTTACTATCTTTACTAGCATCTCAATGCCCAACCCAACTTTTACATAATTCACATTCTCATCATTTACCCTCTTATATTAATCTTGGGTTGGTTCACATAACATGTATCTCTTATATCATTTTCAATTGGCCAAAAGTTACTTTCGTATCAAAATCATCATTTTCATATTTGACCTAGCAGACTTCAAACAAGCATAACTCAAGTTCTACTTACTCTTTTAACATGATTCCAGTGGCCAAATTTACATGACACATATATCTACCTTTTATCTTTAGTGACCAACATGTGAATTGTCCTTCAAAGGTGGCTTCTGGTCGTTTTAAAAACCAAAACTGCTGCTGTTAAACAGCTTTGACCTTACTGACTTCAAATGACCATAACTTGAGTTCTACACAATCTTTTGACCTCATTCCAGTGGCCACTTCTTTTTAACACATTTTAGCACATTTTATCTTCAGTGACCAACACAAGATTTGACTCATATACGTGAGTTTTACTCTTTTTAAAAACTGACACAGAATCATTTTTGATGAAAGATCAGCATGACGCTACTGAATTCAAAAATTCATAACTGGAGTTCTACTTCGTATATTCAACTCATTCCAGTGGCAAAATTTACTTAACACCATAACCTATCTTTTCTTTTTAGGACTCGACAACTGAAAATTCTGTCATAGGGGTGTTTTACATGTTGCAATTACAGGGACAGAATCTGTCCAGATTTTTGTTCTTACTTCCATTCATCAAAGTCTATCATGCAACCTAATTACAACCCTAGCTTGATTTCAAGTCATTAACCCTTTATAAGGAAAACCCCCCAATTCTTATCAACTCAAGAACCCTAATTTAATAAGATAATTTAACAAGAATCAAAATTAGGTTAAAGTAATCTTATCTTCAAGAAAATAACTAAAATTGAGATTGAAATTACACTTTTCTTCTCCTCATTTTCTTCATAAAAATCAGTCCACCAACACTCCACACACTCAATTCTCCAAACTTGAAATTCCTTACTTGAAGATTATTGTTTTTGTTATTATTATTATTCTTTGATTCTTGAACAAGATTGAATGGATTTCACACTTAAGAGAGGTTTAAGAAAATGGAAGAAGAAGAAGAATAAAATGGTGAAGAGATTGGTAGTGATGGAAGGGTGAATCACACAAGAAGAGAATGGCTGGACAATCTTCATGCTTGCCACGTTTTTGTCAAATTAAAAAGGGTATTATACCCGCTATCCACTAAAGTTCCAACTAAATTAACCCCGTATCTAAAAATAAAATGCTAGGAAATTATTTTAATGTTAGAACTAAAATAAAGGTTTATTTTCTTTACTTTAAAATTTCGGGATGTTACAACTCTCCCCCACTCGGAACGGATCACGACCTCGTGATCCAAGCCACATCTAGCAACGACTCCCTAACTTTACGTTATCACTTTGTCATCCTTTCATGCTTTCATAGCGTTATGCTCTATCATATAGTCTTGGTTTACCTTCTTTTTAAACGTTTCTTCACAAAGACAACGACTTGTCGACCTCACTTAAACTCATAATGAAGTTCGATTTCTTTTAAAAGTACTCGTAAAACCTTTACGGTATAAAACTTTATAAAGCGAGAATCGTGAAAGATAGAATAAATTCCCGGAAATTCCTTGAGCAATTCCAAACAATAAGTAGCCTTGACCACTCGAGCAGGTATTTTGAAAGAATCGAAAACTAAGATCTTAGATTTTCCCTCATATGCAACTCGTAAAATAAATTTTTCATATTACACAATCACCAATATTGAACTCGATAAGTCTCCCTCCTTTATCCGCATAAAATTCTTGGCAATCTTGACTCTTAGGTCGTTACTTTATCATTTCAATCTTCTTTATCAGTGTCATGTCCATACACGTGTTATAGAGCTCTAGTTACTCCGTTACTCTCCAGAGATTAAGAGATCAACACAATCTACCATGCAATATTCCATACGGTGACATCATAATTCTAGCGCAATAGTGGTTGCTATACGAATATCCCAATAAGAACAAGTGTAAATTCTATGCTCCGCCAAAGATCAACTACTCGTGCTCACCACACGACTTAATTTTTTTTATTTTTTTTTGGAAGATTCTCTCCCGCGACCATCCACTCTAGGGTAACACGCAATACTTATCGATCAACTTGTCTATATTTTTGACATTTACTTCAAAAGCATGAAGCAAAACTCGCATATCTACCAGAAACATTGAAGTCGGAAACTCCACGCCTCGCTCCTATTTTCTCAACATACATGTTGACTACAACTCCTGTCTGGTGAGCATTCATATTTGGTAGGGTTTCGTGGAGCAAATTCGCTTGATTCGATAAAGAGAGGATTCTGAGTTCGATCATGACGTCTAGTAAGATTGCATAATTATTTAGAAAATATTCCGTGTGATTCGAATTCTCGATTGTTTAGGTTCTTGTTGCAAAATCTTCACTTGAGTCACCTCGGGGTAACACCAAACTTCATTGACGTAATCTTTGGAAAGAGTTAATCAACTCTTAAAACAGTTGTTCGAAAAGAAAAGAAAACACTTAAGACTCATATGATCAAAATCAAGTGGTAAGTTTGACATTTTAATTGTAAAAACACCAAAATTTTTAGAGTGAAAACAACTCCGGTGGACTTTAAACCGCGAATGAAACGATTCTTCTTGAGTTCTTTTAGTATTTCGTTCAACTTCTCATTCTTTTCTCCTAGTTCACTTCACATTCTTTCTAATTAATTCGGTCAATGGCGAGGCTATCTTCAAAAAGCCGAAAGTAACGCGACATTTATCACCTGTCAACTACGAAACTTCTAATCTATATTGATCTTGTAGGCTGTCTCCACTTCATCACCGCGCTATTCCAAGCCGAATCAACCTCAATCCCTCTTTTGGGTAATCACACGATAGAGTTAATTTCACTTCTCTTAATCTGCTCATCCGACGATTTGACAGGAAAGTCTCCCTTTTTATAATATCTCCTTTACTTCGCGTAAACGAACTTAGTAGCCGTGTTGACTTTTAGAATAAACATTGTCGATGAAAACATTTACGATAACGGAAACATTTGAGGTTTGTAAGACTCATGAAAATTTGCAAAATCATGAATAAATTCGAAGAGCATAACTACAAATTCAAACTTCTCAAAACAAGTATAGATAGCATTTCTAGAAACATCTTCATCGCTCGTCTTAAGTTGATGATTAGAAGAACGGATTCATCTTAGAATAGTAAGAAGATCGAGTAAAACATAAATCTTGACAACGGGTACTTGTTTTAGACTGTTTCTTTATTGAGCTCGCGAATAGATAAACACACGCGCATAATGTCATCTTTGCTCTTATCAAAAGGATAATCATTCCTCTCGGGAACTAATAGATCGATTAAAATTCATGAAAAGACATTTAGAAAAATCACAACAACAAGAGTATTCTCCGTGACCGTGGTTTCCATTCGGCGTCGATGATTCAAATATAAAAGACCCGACTACCATACAACGATTATCAAAACGCACGAGCAAAAGTACCAACATGAATCGACCGTTTCCTTTCTTCCGCCAAAGGCAATTATATTCTATCAAATAAGGATATTCAACTAGGTCGCCTTCTCCTCCCACGAATTTCGACATCGTTCACACTTAACTAATCCATTCTCAACATTGCACTACACGCTTGCGAAGGAAGAGAAAAACAATTTGGCTCGAAGGATTTCCGATTAGGTTTCTAACTCTTATAACTACCATACTTATCAATTACGAATTCATTGTTACCATATTATCTTCATGTTCTCACTATGCCAATTTCATCTTAACTTCTATCATCAAGCATCAAGTAGTCAAATACTCATTCAAGAAAAACAAGTCAATCAAAGTCAAAATCACATTCACCATACTCCGTATGGTCCTTTATCACACATATAAAAATATCATCGTTATATTAGAATTTCCAATCTCTACGACTTTATACCAATATGTGACATGCATTCATTATATTAAACTTGCCAATTTAAACATGTTACTACTCAATTACTTTTTGTTATACTTCGCCTGGTCCTTCAACATATAATCTTCGCAAATTTATTTAGACTATGAGTCTACAACTCTACAACCTTATATTAACACACATTATGTGCCTTCATAGCATTAATCATTCAATTTAATCGTTTCATTGCACTTAATTAATCATCATCATAGCAGAGATCTTTTAACATGCTCTTTATACTAACATGTAGCATGAATCCAACACACAAATTACCAATTCAAACACGTTACTACGCAATTACTTTTCATTGCCATACTGCGTATGGTCTTTCAACATCTCACTAACACAATCATATTTAACATAGGGATAACCAACCTTAAAATTTTATATTACTCATATCAAAAGCATTCTTTGCATTAATAAATCAATTAAATCATATCAAGGCACAACCGATTCTCATCGCCATATCTCGTATGGCCTTCTTAACACAATAATGATGCCACGGGTCTCACTACCCAATGGTCTTACACCAAATAAATACGATGCCATGGGTCTCACTACCCAATGGTCTTACACTAAAATATCACAACTCAATCGCATACTTCCAATATCCATCAATCTCTCAACATAGTTTTTCTTCATAAGCGACAAATCATCTCGTAAATTTACAAATCACTTCAAAGTTTCACTTTTACGATTTCGTAATCAATTATTCAGGCAAACTTATGCTCTATCTCATTCGCATATCAACAAGCAATTACACATTAGCATACATTTCACGTTTACCATGTACTTATCATGTCTTCTTCTTTACTATCATCAAACAATGTATTAAACTCATAAACCAATCTCAAAATTTCAATTCTAACCATTCATTAAACCAGTTAGCATGCAAAGCTCATATTCTATCATACTTAGATATCAACGAGTAAAAACATAAAACAATTCACATTGCCAAATAAGGTCTCCAACCTATGGCTTCACACTAACATACTTCCATATTTAACGGACTTAACTTGAGCTATTACTGCGCCGCAGTGGGAGGTTACGGAAGCAGACGGCCAAACTTCCCCACTGCGCCGCAGTGGGGTGGAAACACTCCCACTGCGCCGCAGTGGGATATTTCCGATCTCAGCCTGCAGTTTTCCTGCAGGTCTAAAACTTTTGAAAATCATAATCCAAACTTCAATCTTGCACAATCTTTTACCGGTCATATTCAAACCTTAAATCCCTTTACCAAACTTTAAAATGAGTTAAAGACACGTGATTTAAAATTCCGAAAGCTTTTATTTGATCAAGTGTAGCATTTACAACGAAACGGGTCATTTTACCCAAGTTGACGCATTACAAATGACGACATTCAAAATTGGAAATTTCGGCATGACCCATTCGTAAAATCATCATCCAAACCTGTTACGGATTATGAGTTCTCCAAAACACATTTAAACAAAATCAATACATTACGACTACAAAACGACCCATTTAAAATACCCAAAACTCGAGTCTAACACTAGACATCATAATAATTTTTCAAAAGGACAAAACAAGAGTACAAAGAGCCGATAGTTCAAAGGGGACGCTATGGGTCCTATTACCAATTCCATTATCCACATTTAGCTAAAGCAATCAATATCCAAAAAGCATCTTTAACTTCAATCTTTACATTGCTTAACTTTCTTCCGCATCCGGGACCACCTATAAAAAGGTAACAACTAAAAGAATAAGCCAAAGCTTAGTGAATACCATTGCATACGTTTACACATACGAAGGAGGGCAAAGTACAAGGACTATCACAAGTAACCTATAACATCGTCATGTCACATTTACTTGCTCACCTTGCACACTAATCACATATATGGATTAGCAACTTCGACATGGTGGTCTTTCCACACATGGATAAACAACTTCAACATGGTGGTCTTTCCACACATGGATAAACAACTTCAACATGGTGGTCTTTCCACACATGGATAAACAACTTCAACATGGTGGTCTTTCCACACATGGATAAACAACTTCAACATGGTGGTCTTTCCACTCATGGACAAATCACTTCAACATGGTGGTCTTTCCACTCATGGACAAATCACTTCAACATGGTGGTCTTTCCACTCATGGACAAATCACTTCAACATGGTGGTCTTTCCACTCATGGACAAATCACTTCAACATGGTGGTCTTTCCACTCATGGACAAATCACTTCAACATGGTGGTCTTTCCACACATGGACAAATCACTTCAACATGGTGGTCTTTCCACTCATGGACAAATCACTTCAACATGGTGGTCTTTCCACACATGGACAATCCAACATAAACATAAAAGTATGCAATTATACTCACCTCCTTCGCGACAACCAAATCCATGATGACCATCTAACAATCATATTGCTTTTCACCTAGCAATAATTCACAATTTACACATATAAGGTCATCAAGCTCAAATACTTCATACACAAGGCTATCAAGCCATACTTTACTATCTTTACTAGCATCTCAATGCCCAACCCAACTTTTACATAATTCACATTCTCATCATTTACCCTCTTATATTAATCTTGGGTTGGTTCACATAACATGTATCTCTTATATCATTTTCAATTGGCCAAAAGTTACTTTCGTATCAAAATCATTTTCATATTTGACCTAGCAGACTTCAAACAAGCATAACTCAAGTTCTACTTACTCTTTTAACATGATTCCAGTGGCCAAATTTACATGACACATATACCTACCTTTTATCTTTAGTGACCAACATGTGAATTGTCCTTCAAAGGTGGCTTCTGGTCGTTTTAAAAACCAAAACTGCTGCTGTTAAACAGCTTTGACCTTACTGACTTCAAATGACCATAACTTGAGTTCTACACAATCTTTTGACCTCATTCCAGTGGCCACTTCTTCTTAACACATTTTAGCACATTTTATCTTCAGTGACCAACACAAGATTTGACTCATATACGTGAGTTTTACTCTTTTTAAAAACTGACACAGAATCATTTTTGATGAAAGATCAGCATGACGCTACTGAATTCAAAAATTCATAACTGGAGTTCTACTTCGTATATTCAACTCATTCCAGTGGCAAAATTTACTTAACACCATAACCTATCTTTTCTTTTTAGGACTCGACAACTGAAAATTCTGTCATAGGGGTGTTTTACATGTTGCAATTACAGGGACAGAATCTGTCCAGATTTTTGTTCTTACTTCCATTCATCAAAGTCTATCATGCAACCTAATTACAACCCTAGCTTGATTTCAAGTCATTAACCCTTTATAAGGAAAACCCCCCAATTCTTATCAACTCAAGAACCCTAATTTAATAAGATAATTTAACAAGAATCAAAATTAGGTTAAAGTAATCTTACCTTCAAGAAAATAACTAAAATTGAGATTGAAATTACACTTTTCTTCTCCTCATTTTCTTCATAAAAATCAGTCCACCAACACTCCACACACTCAATTCTCCAAACTTGAAATTCCTTACTTGAAGATTATTGTTTTTGTTATTATTATTATTCTTTGATTCTTGAACAAGATTGAATGGATTTCACACTTAAGAGAGGTTTAAGAAAATGGAAGAAGAAGAAGAATAAAATGGTGAAGAGATTGGTAGTGATGGAAGGGTGAATCACACAAGAAGAGAATGGCTGGACAATCTTCATGCTTGCCACGTTTTTGTCAAATTAAAAAGGGTATTATACCCGCTATCCACTAAAGTTCCAACTAAATTAACCCCGTATCTAAAAATAAAATGCTAGGAAATTATTTTAATGTTAGAACTAAAATAAAGGTTTATTTTCTTTACTTTAAAATTTCGGGATTTAAAAGGTCAGCAAGTTGGTAGTCTGTTGGGACAAAATAGAGTTCGATGTTACCTTTCTCGACATGATCTTTAAGAAAATGGTACCGAACATCTATGTGCTTGGTCTTTGTGTGCTGTACAGGATTGCAAGAAATAGCAATAACACTCTTTGAGTCACAGTAAATGGGAATTCTGTTGAATTGGAATCCATAATCAGTCAACTGAGTCTTCATCCAAAGAACTTGTGAACAACAGCTTGCTGCAGCAACGTATTCAGCTTCTGCAGTAGATGTGGATACACAATTCTGTTTCTTTGAAGACCAACTGACCAATCTATCCCCTAGAAACTGTACACTTCCAGAAGTACTCTTTCGATCAAGCTTACAACCTGCATGGTCAGCATCCGAATATGCAATTAACTGAAACCCGGTATCCCTTGGATACCAGAGACCAAGGTTCACTGTGCCTTTCAGGTATCGGAAGATCCGTTTAACGGTCTGGAAATGACTTTCCTTGGGATTGGCCTGGTACCTGGCACACATGCATGTGGCGAACATAATATCCGGGTGACTTGCAGTCAAATACATGAGTGACCCTATCATACTGCGATATTTCTTTTGATCAAAAGATTTTCCATTTAAGTCAGCATTAATCTTTGTTCGAGCTTCCATGGGTGTCCAATTGTTTGACAATCCATCATATCAAACTTTTTCAACATGTCAAGAATGTACTTAGATTGACAGATAAAAGTACCATTAGACAACTGTTTTACTTGAAGACCAAGGAAAAAGTTTAATTCACCCATCATGCTCATTTCAAATTTCTTGATCATTAAGGCTGAAAAATTCTTGCAGTATTTAGGATTAGTTGACCCAAAAATTATGTCGTCAACATAAATCTAGATTAGAATGATATCACTCCCTTGTCGTTTGATAAACAAGGTAGTGTCAATCGAACCTTTGCTAAAGCCAGATTTCACAAGATAAGAGGATAGAGCATCATACCATGCACGAGGCGCTTGTTTCAGACCATATAATGCCTTGTCTAACCTGTAAACGTAGTCTGGATGTTTGGAACTCACAAACCTTCTGGTTGTTCAACGTACACTTCTTCTTTGAGAATTCCATTCAAGAAGGCAGTTTTAACATCCATCTGGTAGACTGTGAAGTTCTTGTAGGCAGCATAGGCAAGAAACATCCGAATAGCCTCAATTCGTGCAACTGGTGTGAATGTCTCATCGTAATCAATTCCATCTTGTTGGCAGTATCCCTTCGCAACCAATCGTGCTTTGTTACGTACAACAACTCCAATTTCATCCTTTTTGTTCTTGAAGATCCATTTGGTCTTAATTGGCTCCTTGTTCTTGTAAGGATTGGGAACCAATTTCCACACCTCAAGACGTTCGAACTGATTAAGTTCTTATTGCATTGCTTTCACCCAATCTGGACAACTTAGAGCTTCATTCACTGTCTTTGGTTCAACAATACTCAGAAAATTCACAAACAGACATTCATTCGCGGATGCGGATCTTGTCTGAACTCCAGTTGTTGGATTACCAATGACTTGAGAAATAGGATGAGCTCTTGTCCACTTGGTTGTGTGAGGAATTGGATCAAGTGGATCACCAGATTCTTCAGAATCAACAAAATCAGGAGAATGTTGTTCTGTTAATTGTTCAAACGAAGTTGCAATTGGTTCAACAAAGTCGTCATGATCATATTCTTCGGGATTGGTTGTAGGATTTGTCACTTGTGTGATATTATGAGGTTGAGAATGCAACTCTGAAATATCAGTAGGTGGAGGAGAATCAGATGATGAATTAACATCTGATGATTGTGATGGTGAAGACTCATTGGGATTCAACTCTTCTGAATTTGAACTGGAAGGTTCATTGGCATTTCCATCAGATTCAGGAACTTCTTTCGGAACTTGGAAAAATTCTTCGAACAAGATATCCAAATCTTTGTGAGTCCCAAATATAGATGAAAGATAAACCCGACTGGCAAGTATAACTTATCTTGAATGGACAAGTTAAGTTTACGATCCAGATGTGGATAACAAGAAACAATTGACAATATAAATAAATGTAAGAACAAATGGCAGAAACTATATAAAGATGTATAAAGATATAATCAAGTATAAAGCATTGAGATACGTTGTTTTCTAATGTATTTGATTTATTGATGTATAAACAAATACAAGGATTGTTGCGGAACTAAGATAAACACCCAAGTGTAAATATCTAAACAATCCCGAAATACAAGTGATCTAATTGACTTGGAAATACTCGTAAGTTTACTTAGAGTATATCTCACAAGTTGCAATGCTAAGGTTTCAAGCCATTTGCAAGTTATGAGAAGACTTTGTATTTATAGACATTGTTCATGATGACATGGACAATGTCGTACAAATGTGGTTGTGAGCATTTAAGGAATTAAGCCATAATTCCTTACATGCTGCACTAGGAAGAGTATATAAGTCACTTGATGTGACTTATCGTACTAGGTTCCATACCTATACCTTGTACCTTTTATTAATAGATAAATCTATCAACTTGGTAACTGTGTAAGGTAAAAGTCTTCCTCGTAATCAGTGTAAAGTGTTGTAAATACTTTAACACTGAGATGCTTCAGTCTTCGATCTGGTAGAATCACTCTGATGCTCGCTTCTGAGATGATTCTCTTCTTCATACTTCAGTCTTTGACTTCAGAATGAATGCTTCAGATTCGTCTTGATCTGAACTGAAGCGAAGCTTCAGTGAAGGAATTCTGAGGCCTCTCAGAATTCTGAACTCATGTCTTCACTAAACTTCAAGCTATTTCTGAACAAATTATACATGGTCGATTTTCGACCTAACAATCTTGTGTTGTTAGAGTAGAGAATGAGGATTTGACATTTGAAGTAGTCTTTGTTGCGGAAGCTTGTGGACATTGAAGTTCGGGTCTTGAACTGTGTTGTTCAAGAACCATTCCTGAGAGTTCATCAAATTTGACATTCATACTCTCTTCGATTCTCTTGGTTCTTCGGTTATATACACGATATGCAATGGATTCTCTTGAATAACCGATGGAATATGCCTCATCGCCTTTTGGTTCAAATTTGCCCAGATTGTCTCGATCATTGAGAACATAACACACACATCCAAAAATGTGCAAGAAGTTCACATTGGGCTTTCTTTTGTTGATCACCTCATACGGAGTTTTACCAAACCTCTTGTTGATGATTGATCTATTTTGAGTGAAGCAGGCAGTAGCAACAGCTTCTGCCCATAGATTCGGAGGCAACTTTGAATAAGCAAGCATTGTTCTAGCTGCTTCAACAAGAGTTCGATTTCGACGTTCAACTACTACATTCTGTTGAGGTGTCCTGGCAGCGGAAAATTGATGAGTAATACCCATGGACTTAAGGAAAGAATCAATCGTTGAATTCTTGAATTCAGTTCCATTGTCTGAGCGAACAATTCTAACTGACGATTTAAGATTCACTTGGGTCTTCTTTATGAAATCAATAATTGCAGTCGGAGTGTCACTCTTTGCATGAAGAAAGAATACCCAAGTGTAACGAGAATAATCATCGACAATCACAAGAATGTATCGCTTGCCATGAATACTTTGAACTTTCATTAGGCCACACAAATCCATATGTAGAAGGTGCAAAGAACCTTCAGTACTCAGATGCTTTTTTGGTTTGTGTGAAGCTTTCTTCATCTTACCAATTGCACAAGCTGGATAAACATGTTCACTTTCATACTTGTAATCAGGAAGTCCTTCAACAAGTTGTTTATCCACGAGAGCATTAATTGTTTGAAAATTCAAATGAGAAAGACGGCGATGGCATAACCAAGAGTTTTGTGCAGTTGCTTTTGAAAGAAGACAAATCTCTGAAGAATTAGATGGAATGTTGTTGAGATCAATAGTGAACAAATTATTGTCTCTTGTTCCAGTAAGAATATCCACACCATCTTCAGTCTGCACTTTGCATTCATATCTCCTGAATAATACTTGAAGATCATTGTCAATCCAACACTAAAAAGATTGTGTCCTAGGCCTTCAACATAAGAAACTCTCTTGATAGTGACACCATTTTTAACAATGTCTCCATAACCGAGAATAGGAGCAATATGATCATTTCCGAATCTGACGGTTCCCATAAACTTTTCAACAAAGTTCGAAAGGATGGACTTGTTTCCAGTCATATGACGAGAACATCCCGAGTCAACATACCAAACACAAATGAGGTATTCCTGCAAGGACAAGAAATATGTTTTAGGTATCCATGTTGATTGGGTCCTTGCAGGTTAGAGAGATAACATGCAAGTACACATGGAAAAAAAATATTAAATAAAATAACACACAACTAAACTTTTTATTCAAATAACAAACAAGCACACATAATTGTTCAAAACACAAATACGAATTACAGACAAAGAAATGTGATGATTTATACACAAGTTTTGAGACAAGCAGGACTAGTCCTAGATGAATTAGCATTATCTACTGTATTTGATCTACGGATAATCCACACTTGTTTGACATGGGTAGAGTTTCCATCAATTTTGACTTTTCTAGTAGCATGCAAAAATCTATCTTTCGGAATCCATTTACTGCTACTATTCAAGCACAAGTCACCTGAAACACGAACATTCTTAGAGTTAGAAATCAATTTAGCATCTATGTTCTGAACAGGTTTCTTCTTGATGGTTTCTGTGGTCCTATTCACTTTTTTTATGTTATTAGGTGACAGCCAACCATACTGGTCTTTGTATTTAGTCATGCCTGTAAAAGTATCTCTAACCCTCTGTAAAGTGCACTTAGGATTCTTCTGAGAATACCTAGGGAAACTAGAATACCTAACCTGCTGAGGTTGTTTGTTACCTAATGAGAGAGTTTCATTCTTAATAATCTTCGGACCATTGCTTGTTTTGACTTCTTTTTGTGACTTAGGTTCAGATTTGACCTTGTACATCTTTGGTTGCCTAGAAGTCTTTTGAATTGTGGGACCTTTCTTTGAATTATGACTTGAATCCTTCTTTCGTGATTGATTGAACTTCGGTTTTGAAACATTCTTTGGTGATGGTTTGGTCTTTGATTTTGAATCAGTCTTGGGTGATGGGTTGGTCTTTGATTGTTGGGTGGTCTTTGGTCTTTGGAACTTATTGATTGATGAAGATTGTGAAGAGTGTGACTTTGGAATCTTCTTTAGTTTAAAATCAAGTTTTTCCTCCTTTTGAACAAAATGTTTTTCAAATTCAGGATCAAAAACATGATTTTCTTCCAAAAAATTTGTCATATCTTCAGTTTCCAACTTCACACTAACTTCACTTTTCTTTATCGGACATGGACTTCGCTTGAGTGAAATTGATGCTTTTTCTTTTTCTTTATGAAATTGAAGTGCTATTTTCTGAAGTTGGAATTCAACTTTTAGATCACTGAGTTCCTTTAACACATTTATCCTCTGTTCCCTTTCTTTTTCAAACTTTTGTTTGAAAGCATCAATTTCAGTCAAGTATGATTGAGTTCCCTCAGAAAACTTGGTAATTGATTGAGTTTCAGAAGCAATCGGGAAGAAATAATCATCAATATCATGAACATCATCTAAATCACCATCAGTTTGAACAGACACATGAACAACTTTCTTTATGTCTACATTTACATTTTGAACATGAATTGGATGATTCTCTTCAAACACATTGGTTTTCTTTTTCATGGATAAAATCTTCTCATTGATTTTTTTCAAATGATTCAGAAAACTTTCGGTCAAAATCAATTTTGCACATATCAAAGATCTGAGATTCTTTTTCAGTTTGCACAGAAGCATTTACACTTTCACACATAGAACTCACAGAACATCCAGATGGATCACAAACTTTGGAGTCTATCTTGGGTTGGTCAATGATAAAGTGATTTTGAGTCTGCAGATTGTCTATCAAAGATTGCTTTTCATCAAGAGACTTTTGCAGATCCTCTATTACCTTTTCCAAAACTTTTTGTGGCACATAAGGTCTCAAGTTTTCTGCTTTTGGAATTGGAATAGTTTCTTCTAAAGGTATTTCTTTAAAACACTCAAGAATTTCAGGAATTACAGCCTCATGATTTTCTTTTTGACATTTGTGTGCAGGGTGACTGAAAAAATCATATGACTCATCCATTAAGTCATAGTTAAAATAGACTTTTCCACCCTCCTTTAGAAAATCATCAGCCACAAAATCACTATCATTCGGTCTCACAAACTGGTCAGTCATCCCACATCTTAAATAAGATTCCTTATATAATGATGGGACTTCTTCTTGTGCTTTGAGCAAATGATTTGGATTGACATAACCTATCCCTGAATTGAATAAACTTTGTTGTTCTAGGCATTCACAAATGCCTTTTGCCATAGTTGCAAACTGAGCCTTTAGTCTGAAGGAGGAACTAAGGTTCAGTGCTTCTTGATCTTTCAAGTCTTTAAGCATCTTTCTATCCTCTTCAGTAAAAGAAGCAGGGGGAGGGGGAGCAACCACACTTTCTCTTTTCAGAAGTGTTAAAACTTCATCTAACTGCTTAGACTGATTCTGAACTGAACCTTCAAGCGTGGAAACCGAAGTTTTGATTTCATGTATAGCCTTTTCCACCTTATCATTTGTATCCTTGGTCAGTTCAGCAATCATCTTTCTGACATCTTCACCAACTTTCTGAGCAACAGAATCTGAAATCTGAGCAGCTAAGTTCTGAGAGAGCTCAGACTTCAGATTTTCCACAATATTAGCACTAATAGAAGTCCCAAGTTCATTTTCATTGACACTTGGCTTCTGAACCAGCTCATGAACTTCACTTCCAACTGCCATAACCTCTTGCTTCAACAACTCAACCCCAGATGTCAAGTTCGCAACCACTGTAGCTTGCACATCTCTTTTCGTCAATCTGAAGGCTTCTCTGATTGCAGAGCTCACATTATTGCATGTCATCACCAACTCATTCAATTTTCCAACCACTAGTCCTTCATTCCCAGCCACTTTGGTCAACTCAGTTCCGAGGAACATCTGAGCACCTTTCATGTCAGCCAAGGAGCTAGTGTTGGCAGTTAGAGATTTTGTCAAGTCCTCCACCCTAAGAATAAGGCCTTGGACTTCGGTTTGGTTTTTCTCTAACTGTGCTTCTATATTGAAAGGAGGTGGGGGTTGTGCAGAAGCAGGAGCCACAAAGGGTAAACTACCAAGCCCTCTTAACACCTTGTTCATTTGAACATCTGTTGGACTCTCAGATTCTGTCTCAGAATCCAAGTCATGTTCTGAAGGGGCATCATAATTGATCGGTGGTGGTACATTGTGAATTTGTGGATGTAGAAATTGAAGTGAAGGAGTGAAGGAATGATCAGTTACATATGCTGGATTGGTGCCTGGTGGAAAGATAGGATTTTGGTGAGATGGTGGTGGTGGTACATAAGGTTCATTTTGTTGTTCTGGTTGGATTTCTGGGGGAGGAGGAGGGGCGTTTGCGAGGATGGGGGCTGGCTCAGAATCAGATTGATTCGCCTCCAATAAGCCCTCGTCAAACTCAAAGTCATCCCAGAAAGCATTCACTTGTGCGATCTGGTCAGATATGCCCTGGTTTGGGTCACTAGTACCCTCACCAGATTCTGGTTCAACAGCTGCTTCAGCAGTTGCATCGTCACCAGATTCAATAATTTCAACTGTAGGTACACTAACGGGTCCCACATTCTTTTGTGGCCCACTTAGTGACCTTTCTGGACCAGCTAGTGTGGCTGAACCAGTTTTAGCAAATACCTGAATCATAGCAGAGGAGAGTTCAGGCTCATCTTCAGTAATGGTTGCCTTCGAGAAATCTCTGCTATATTCTGGTACTGAAGCATCATACCCAGCTTGATCATAAGCATCACAAAGTATATCCTTGAAGCACAAGCTTAAAAACCTTGGGAATGCAACATGTAGACTTCTCTTCCCTTTTAACTTTGTAATCAACTGAGAGAAGAGAATCTCAGCGAAGTCCACTTGCATCCCATTCCAGATATAGTACCCCATCTCTACTTGGGGTAGTGAAAGTTGGTCCAACCCTCCATGGTTGCCACCAAGACTCTCCACGATTTGAGTCCAGAAGAACCTCCAACATATACCAAAACCAGACATGAAAATATGTCCAGAGGTCTTCAAATTACCATTATCATCCTCCATGTCACCATGACCAGTGGCGACCAGAACCTCCCTA
This sequence comes from Erigeron breviscapus, assembly GCA_034093135.1. NCBI lineage: Eukaryota > Viridiplantae > Streptophyta > Magnoliopsida > Asterales > Asteraceae > Erigeron > Erigeron breviscapus. Next base: position 92,250,555 of record CM067172.1, read on the forward strand.
AAATTTACTCCTTTGAGCCTTTTAACAAACACCTGGGGAGGTTTGAGGTAGTTCAGATGAAGGGAAGTTCTGAACCCCTCAAGAGTAATGACACACTTCTTGGTGCCCTCATTTAGAGTAAAGGATATAGATTGTTCATCCTTACTCACTACTGCAGAGTACCAGAATTCAAGCAAGTATCGATGATACATTGCTTGCGGATTGGCGGTCAGCGCATAATGGAAAGGGGATTGCTCCCAAAAATTGTTTATTCTTCCCATTAAGGTTTCAGATGAAACATTCAATAGAGCCAAAAAGTTGCTCATATTGAATCGGATTTGGGATGGAGTGAAGTTCTTAGGCCATATGGCAGATGTTTTCACATCACTCGTTGGAATATATTCAAAAGTTATGAGTGATTTATGTGAAGAAGAAGATGATTTAGCCATTGTTTGAGAGTTTGAAATTGAAAAGGAATAAGAAGAGTTTAAGGAATATTGAGAGTAAAGATGAGAGAGTTTGATGATTAGAGAGTAAATGAAAAACGAAGTAAATGAAAGAATGAATAAGGAATTTGTATTTAAGATGGAACAAAAAGGATTTTTCCAATTAAAAACAATTTCTGGGGTCAAGTCAGCATTTAATGCAGAGACGTTTGAGGGACCCCACTCTGTACACTTTTTCAATAAAAGTACTCATTTCTTTTTATTTTACGGCACCACTTGTGTGCCACATCAGCATGACCAACGTAAGTTAAAAACATAGTATGCAGTAGGTCACGTGTACACACAATTGACCAAGTATCAAAATAAAATATCTTGAAAGGTTTTTGTATTTCAGAGATGACTAAGCAAATTCTGAGCATGGTCAGTTCCAAAGAGATCTGAGCCATCTCAGTCCATAAAATTCATCTGAAATATTTTGATTTTCTGAAGTGCTTTTGATCTTGTCTTATCATGTTCTCTAAAGAATTCTTTTCGTTAATCATACCGGGTTCAAGAAAATTCTTGGTGAATTTTCAAGTGTTAATCAAGTTCATGAAGTTGACTTTTTGGAAAGTCAAGGTTCACTTGAATCAAAAAATTAGGTTAAGTGTAATATGCGAGTTTTGCCAAGTGAACTACATATGCGTGTTCTGCCAAATGGGCTAAATATGCGTATGTGAGTCCCTGAAATACGATGGTTAACCTAGAAAGTGTAAAATACAACAAGTCTAATAATCACTAGAATTACTAGTATTACTTGTAAATAAATGCAAGAATATATAAACAAAGTAAT
>CM067172.1:92252811-92287450 GCA_034093135.1 Erigeron breviscapus
TTCCACTTTGGGTTATGTCTAGAATACCCGTGGAACTCGTAGGTTCATAGTGTCAACTCCGAATACACTATGGGATAAGCTTATCTCTTTATCGTATTTTATACTCGAGTTCATTTTCTAAAGGCAAGCTACCTCATAAGCTATCTATGTTCAACATAACAAGGCCCTTAGTAATGTGCACAAGTGATCATACCATCCTATGATTACTAGTGTCACTATCATTCAACTCATCAACATAAGAGCTAGATCATATAATCATGCAATCAATCTTAACAACAAGTCAAGTATATGTAGCATAATAACCGTATCATTCTACTATTGATACAAACATTACAATAGCCCATAATCACCCTCCCAACATGGTTCAATCATATAACCATAGGGTATCAACAAATCCAAGGACCAACGATCATTCATTTCAACCCGCAATAGATTAACTAACATAATTAAGCTATGGTTGAGTCATTAGTAATCATAAGGGTTAAACAACAATCCCACCCACATGCATACATAAATTATAGTCCCAAAGTCACCCAATATAGATTAAACCCTTCCCCCAATGCCCAATCCATCATATAGGACATGAAAGTTTGTTTAAACTATGTTTGACACTTTAAAATGGACATTTTGATTGTGTTCGCAGGGATAACCAATATCTTACCTTAGCACGTGTATAATGGCACTTAAACAAGTTCTTCAAGCTTGCTAGGTGTTCCCGTAACCTATACATATGATATAAGATCAACTTATAAACTACCACAAAGCCTAAGTGCAAAATAGGGAAATTTCAGCATGTTCCCAGCTTTGCGCCATCTACTTGGCAACGACTTTGGGAGGTCAAGAAGACCAGATACAACAAAACTCAGTTCTAGACATTTGTTGGGCACTCAAAGGCCTTTTCAAAAATGTAAGGTTTGGCTTTTGAAGAGCTTTAATGAAAGAGATATGATTTTTACAAAAACAAACCTGTAGCCTCGTCAGAAATCCGACCAGTTCTGAAGATCGTCGTTTTAAGCACTCTTATGACCAAAACCAGAAGAAACTTCGTTCTTATGAAATTTCACCGACACTTGGACCTTTCCAAAAACATAAGATTCGACTTCTAATTCGTCCAGATGAATCTTCTATGATGTTTGCAAGATGACTGAAAATTTCAGTCCTAAAGAGCCCTTAAATTCAACTTGAAACTTCAAGTGATGAACCCAAGACTTTATGAACTTGATTGTTTTGTGTTATGAATGTGTGAGAGAGAGGAAAGAGCAGAGAGGGATGATAGAATTGATCATCAAAGGCTAGTTTATATAGCCCCTAAGTGGCAACTAAGTGTTAAGAAGTCAAGACTACTAGTCTTGAACATTAGGTGTATTTAAATCTAACCCATGTGTTTACAACTCATCCTTGAGTGTAATGGCTGAAACTTTGGCCTTAAGACAAACTAGACATGTTCATTACATGATTACAAGCTATAATCCAAGTCTTGGTTAGTTTGTGTGGGGTTTATGTCAAGAACACAAACTTGACTTGACTAATTGACTTTGGTTGACTCTAAACTTTGATTCTTGATTATTATTTGTGTAATTATGTGTTGTAACTAGTTAATGTAAGTTTGTTTACTTTTATTCATTTAGTTATAATTCAATTACAAGTATATATATTGATTAGTAGCTAATTTAGGTACATAATTGCATATAAACATATAAGCACAAATAATACATATATGATAACTAACCAAAATGTATACCCATATATACATATGATTAATTATATTTACACATAATTCTTACACATAAATATATATTAAATCATATTTTAAATTGATTTGTAAAGTCGAGTGGAACCTAGACAAGTCAAAGCACGGTTGACTAGTCAATCAAAGTCAACAAATAAACGAAATAAAGATTTAGGATGTTACAATTCAGAGACAAGTTAGACCAAGAATTGAAGTTTTAAAGTCAAATCAAATTTCCGCATTCCAAAACCAAGCTTCCGCAATGCCAAGAGATTTCAAAGATAATCAAGCTTCCGCATCCAAAAGAATTCAAAGAATTCAAAGTCAAAACCAAGCTTCCGCATGCTACTAAAAGTTCAACTTACTTCTCAAAGCAACATCAAGTTGAAATCAACATTCAAAAGTTCATGTTGTGAAAGCTTAAAAGCTACAAAGATTTCAAAGGTGCTTCCAAAGTATTCAAAGTTGCAAGAGAAGATCAAGTTGAAGAAAGTCATCGTCAAGAATATTTGTTTGTTGAGAAGATTCAAAGTCAAGGTTGATATAAGACGTTGAAGACAATGAGAAAGCTTCAAAGTCCAATCAACATTGAAGATTTTCAACAAATGGGCTCATCATGTTATTTAAAGACCAAAGACGATGCAACATTTACAATTCAACACCAAGGGGGAGATTGTTAGAAATATAAAATGGTGTTAAATTGTAAATTAGCTTATAGTGGAAGGAGTAGTAGTTATAATTAGATCCTATGTATAAATACTCCTTCCTTAATAACCTTGTAAGAAGCCTTCACATTAATCCCACACTTACTTCTCTCTAAGTTACTTTCTCTCTCTAGATCATCTCCAACCTCCCATTCACACACATACACACTTTACACACACTAACATATTTCCACCATTAAAGCATCAATTGAGCTCAAGTTTCTTTATAACACAATCTTATTAAGGTTAGAGAGTCAATTTCAACTATTGGCTAGACAAGTGCAGAGTTGTAATGCACGTTTAAAAAATGTTGAAACCACACCTCTTCAACCTAAACAGAATGCAAAACCTTTTTCTAAACAAATCAAGATAAAATCTGAGAAGAAAAAGGTTGTGCACCCCATCAAACCGACAACTTTTGTGTCAACTGAGATAATGACTGAAATCCCATTTGACCCTTCTATTCCTCATATACCAAAGAAATCTGAGACTGCTAAGGGAGAGTCTAGTGAACCCATCCATAGATGGGTTCCCAAAAAGAACTAATCATTGTTTGTGTGCAGGGAGACCGAAAGAAGAACATATGGTTTCTGGACAGTGCTGCTGGCCGAACCATGACTGGTTATCAGACCCTGCTAGAGGAATATAGGGTGCAAGAAGGGCCCTCAATTGTTTTTGGAAATGATGGAAATAGAAAAACTGAGGGATATGGTGTGGTGAATAATGGTCAAGTCAAATTCACACGAGTTGCATATGTAAACGGTTTGAAATATAACCTAATAAGTGTAAGTCAACTTTGTGATGATGGCTTCAAGGTTCTATTTGATATTTCACAAGGCACCATATTCAACCGAGATGGAAAGGTGGTACTGATTGCACCTAGAAAGGGAAACATTTATGTCATTGATATGAATCCATCTATCTCTGAACAATGTTTCTACACAAAGGCTGATGAAGACACAAACTGGTTGTGGCACAAGAGATTATCGCATCTGAACTTTAAAAACATTAATAAGTTGTCAAGAAAACAACTCGTTGATGGGATACCCTCTATGTCTTTCAACAAAGACAAGCCATGTCCAGGTTGTGAAATGGGTAAGCAGAAAAGAGCTTCATTCAAGACCAAGCAAAGCTTTAGTGTAACTGAACCTCTTCACTTGCTTCACATGGACCTTTTTGGGCGAGTGAATGTTCAGACCAGAGCAGGAAAGAAGTACACCCTTGTTGTCGTTGATGAATATTCAAGATATTGCTGGGTGATTTTCCTCAGGTCCAAAAGTGAAGCTGCTGCTGAAATCATTGCTCTCATCAAACAAATTGAGCTCAAATACAAGCGAAAAGTTTGTCAGCTCAGAAGTGACAATGGCACTGAATTCATAAATGCCACTCTGGAGTCCTTCTGCACTGAAACTGGCATATCTCAGAACTTCTCCTCAGCACACACACCAGAGCAGAATGGTGTTGTAGAAAGAAAGAATCGTACGCTGATTGAAGCTGCTCGAAGTATGCTGAATGAATCTGGTCTTCCCAAAAATTTCTGGGCTGAAGCTGTTGCAACTGCTTGCTACACTAAAAACAGATCTATTTATGTCAAGAGACATAAGAAGACCTCCTATGAAGTACTCAGAAATAGAAAGCCTAATATTGGATACTTCCATGTATTTGGGTGTCCAGTATACATTCTGAATAACTCTAATCAGCTTGGTAAATTCGATGCAAAAGCTGATGAAGGGTACTTCCTAGGATATTCATCAAATCGCAAAGCCTTTAGAGTCTTTAACAAGAGACTTGAAAAGGTTGATGAGTCAATTCATGTTACCTTTGATGAATCCAATTCTGCAATCTTTAAAAATTCCATTTCTGAACCACCCTTAGAAAGTCCAATCAGTTTTGGTAATTCTGATCCTATTGCAGAAACTGATCAGTCACTTAAACATGCTTCTGAACATCTCCGTTCAGAACCAGAAATGAACAAACCAAGCAACATTCCATTTTATCCTCCAGTTAATTTCAAACTACCTCATGAACTAACTATTGGATCAGATGTACATGCTGCTTCTCCCATGATATCAGATTCCACTGAGCAACCTCAATCTGAAGAATTTCATGATGCAAGTCATGATATGCAGGAAGAAGAAGAAGCTGAAGATGTATTTTCTGAAGCTCCTCCTGAAGTTGCTCAGAGAAATTCTTGCACTGATATCATTTCTCACCCTTGTCAATACTCTAAATGGACAAAAGCACATCCAATCGAGCAAATTATTGGAGAGTCCAGTAGAGGGGTTCAGACCAGAAGAGCCACAAGCGATCAATGCTTGTACGTCAGCTTCTTATCTCTAATTGAACCCAAGAAGATTGATGAGGCTATGAATGACCCAAGCTGGGTTGAAGCCATGCAAGATGAGCTCAACCAGTTTAAAAGAAACGATGTATGGGAACTCGTTCCTTGTCCAGTAACCTGAAGAAGGAACCAATTGGGACAAGATGGGTCTTCAGAAACAAGATGGATGAAGATGGTCACATCATAAGAAACAAAGCAAGACTTGTTGCAAAAGGATATGCACAAGAAGAGGGAATAGATTTTGATGAAACTTTTGCACCAGTTGCTAGACTTGAAGCTATCAGAATATTCCTAGCTTTTGCAGCTCATCATCAATTCAAGGTCTATCAAATGGATGTCAAAAGTGCCTTTTTGAATGGCGAACTAGAAGAAGTAGTGTATGTGCATCAACCACCAGGGTTCATCAATGAAGAAAAACCTCATTGGGTGTACAGACTGAACAAAGCTTTATATGGTCTGAGACAAGCACCCAGAGCCTGGTATGATACTCTTACTAAACATCTTCTTAAAAATGGTTTTAAACGAGGTGCAATCGATAAAACTTTATTCATTTTACATGATAAAAGTGATATCCTTTTAGTACAAATTTATGTTGATGATATTGTGTTTGGTTCTACTAATGAGAAGATGTGTAAAAACTTTTCTAAAATCATGTCTTCTGAGTATGAAATGAGTATGATGGGAGAACTAACATATTTTCTGGGACTTCAAGTAAAACAAACTGAAGATGGTATCTTCATAAACCAGGAAAAATATGTTAGAGATTTATTAAAGAAATATCAATTTGATTCAGTCTCATCAAAAGATACTCCTATTTCAGCTCCACTAACTTTGGATTCTGATCCACATGGAAAACCAGTGGACCATACAAAATATCGTAGTATGGTTGGTTCACTGATGTATTTAAATGCAAGTAGACCAGACATAATGTTTGCAACATGCCTTTGTGCTAGATTTCAGTCTGATCCCAGAGAAGCACATGCAAATGCTGTTAAAAGGATCTTCAGATACCTTAAGGGTGTCCCCAGATTGGGTCTTTGGTATCCCAAAGGCTCCAGTCTAGATCTAATGGGCTATTCAGATTCTGATCATGCAGGTTGCAAGATAGACAGGAAAAGCACCACTGGTGGATGTCATTTCCTTGGTGGCAAATTAGTAAGCTGGACAAGTAAGAAACAGACTGCAGTATCTCTATCCACTGCAGAAGCTGAGTACATTTCTGCAGCGAGTTGTTGTGCTCAGATTCTATGGATGAAGAACCAGCTGACTGATTATGGTATTACTTACACAAAGACTCCAATCTTTTGTGATAACACAAGTGCCATTGCCATATCTCACAATCCTGTGATGCACTCGAAACCAAGCACATCGACCTCAGGTATCATTTCATTCGTGATCATATTCTGAAAGGAGATATTGAATTACACTTTATTCCCACTGATAAGCAACTCGCTGATGTTTTTACAAAACCCTTAGATGTCAAAACCTTTAAACATCTAATCAGTGAGTTGGGTATGTTAAATCCTTAGACTGGTAATCTTGTTATGAACGCCTCAGTGACACTGATCTGGTTCACCAGTCTGAGCGATCCATGTGATTTTTGCTCGCCTAGCTATCGAACGCCTTTGTGATACTATCTTGGCACTTACTAATTCATGGATCATTACTTCAGGGGGAATGTTAAATACTTTTCAAAATGTAAAATTAACCTTCATTTTTGAGGGGGAACTTTTTGCTCAGAAAAACGTATCTAACTGAAGCACTTCAGAAAATCAAAATATTTCAGATGAATTTTATGGACTGAGATGGCTCAGATCTCTTTGGAACTGACCATGCTCAGAATTTGCTTAGTCATCTCTGAAATACAAAAACCTTTCAAGATATTTTATTTTGATACTTGGTCAATTGTGTGTACACGTGGCCTATAGCATACTATGTTTTTTAACTTACGTTGGCCATGCTGATGTGGCACACAAGTGGTGCCGTAAAATAAAAAGAAATGAGTACTTTTATTGAAAAAGTGTACAGAGTGGGGTCCCTCAAACGTCTCTGCATTAAATGCTGACTTGACCCCAGAAATTGTTTTTAATTGGAAAAATCCTTTTTGTTCCATCTTAAATACAAATTCCTTATTCATTCTTTCATTTACTTCGTTTTTCATTTACTCTCTAATCATCAAACTCTCTCATCTTTACTCTCAATATTCCTTAAACTCTTCTTATTCCTTTTCAATTTCAAACTCTCAAACAATGGCTAAATCATCTTCTTCTTCACATAAATCACTCATAACTTTTGAATATATTCCAACGAGTGATGTGAAAACATCTGCCATATGGCCTAAGAACTTCACTCCATCCCAAATCCGATTCAATATGAGCAACTTTTTGGCTCTATTGAATGTTTCATCTGAAACCTTAATGGGAAGAATAAACAATTTTTGGGAGCAATCCCCTTTCCATTATGCGCTGACCGCCAATCCGCAAGCAATGTATCATCGATACTTGCTTGAATTCTGGTACTCTGCAGTAGTGAGTAAGGATGAACAATCTATATCCTTTACTCTAAATGAGGGCACAAAGAAGTGTGTCATTACTCTTGAGGGGTTTAGAACTTCCCTTCATCTAAACTACCTCAAACCTCCCCAGGTGTTTGTGAAAAGGCTCAAAGGAGTAAATTTTAGGGAGGTTCTGGTCGCCACTGGTCATGGTGACATGGAGGATGATAATGGTAATTTGAAGACCTCTGGACATATTTTCATGTCTGGTTTTGGTATATGTTGGAGGTTCTTCTGGACTCAAATCGTGGAGAGTCTTGGTGGCAACCATGGAGGGTTGGACCAACTTTCACTACCCCAAGTAGAGATGGGGTACTATATCTGGAATGGGATGCAAGTGGACTTCGCTGAGATTCTCTTCTCTCAGTTGATTACAAAGTTAAAAGGGAAGAGAAGTCTACATGTTGCATTCCCAAGGTTTTTAAGCTTGTGCTTCAAGGATATACTTTGTGATGCTTATGATCAAGCTGGGTATGATGCTTCAGTACCAGAATATAGCAGAGATTTCTCGAAGGCAACCATTACTGAAGATGAGCCTGAACTCTCCTCTGCTATGATTCAGGTATTTGCTAAAACTGGTTCAGCCACACTAGCTGGTCCAGAAAGGTCACTAAGTGGGCCACAAAAGAATGTGGGACCCGTTAGTGTACCTACAGTTGAAATTATTGAATCTGGTGACGATGCAACTGCTGAAGCAGCTGTTGAACCAGAATCTGGTGAGGGTACTAGTGACCCAAACCAGGGCATATCTGACCAGATCGCACAAGTGAATGCTTTCTGGGATGACTTTGAGTTTGACGAGGGCTTATTGGAGGCGAATCAATCTGATTCTGAGCCAGCCCCCATCCTCGCAAACGCCCCTCCTCCTCCCCCAGAAATCCAACCAGAACAACAAAATGAACCTTATGTACCACCACCGATCAATTATGATGCCCCTTCAGAACATGACTTGGATTCTGAGACAGAATCTGAGAGTCCAACAGATGTTCAAATGAACAAGGTGTTAAGAGGGCTTGGTAGTTTACCCTTTGTGGCTCCTTCTTCTGCACAACCCCCACCTCCTTTCAATATAGAAGCACAGTTAGAGAAAAACCAAACCGAAATCCAAGGCCTTATTCTTAGGGTGGAGGACTTGACAAAATCTCTAACTGCCAACACTAGCTCCTTGGCTGACATGAAAGGTGCTCAGATGTTCCTCGGAACTGAGTTGACCAAAGTGGCTGGGAATGAAGGACTAGTGGTTGGAAAATTGAATGAGTTGGTGATGACATGCAATAATGTGAGCTCTGCAATCAGAGAAGCCTTCAGATTGACGAAAAGAGATGTGCAAGCTACAGTGGTTGCGAACTTGACATCTGGGGTTGAGTTGTTGAAGCAAGAGGTTATGGCAGTTGGAAGTGAAGTTCATGAGCTGGTTCAGAAGCCAAGTGTCAATGAAAATGAACTTGGGACTTCTATTAGTGCTAATATTGTGGAAAATCTGAAGTCTGAGCTCTCTCAGAACTTAGCTGCTCAGATTTCAGATTCTGTTGCTCAGAAAGTTGGTGAAGATGTCAGAAAGATGATTGCTGAACTGACCAAGGATACAAATGATAAGGTGGAAAAGGCTATGTGTGAAAGTATAAATCTTCTTGCAAACTGAAAAAGAATCTCAATCTTTGATAGACAATCTGCAGACTCAAAATCACTTTATCATTGACCAACCCAAGATAGACTCCAAAGTTTGTGATCCATCTGGATGTTCTGTGAGTTCTATGTGTGAAAGTGTAAATGCTTCTGTGCAAACTGAAAAAGAATCTCAGATCTTTGATAGACAATCTGCAGACTCAAAATCACTTTATCATTGACCAACCCAAGATAGACTCCAAAGTTTGTGATCCATCTGGATGTTCTGTGAGTTCTATGTGTGAAAGTATAAATGCTTCTGTGCAAACTGAAAAAGAATCTCAGATCTTTGATAGACAATCTGCAGACTCAAAATCACTTTATCATTGACCAACCCAAGATAGACTCCAAAGTTTGTGATCCATCTGGATGTTCTGTGAGTTCTATGTGTGAAAGTATAAATGCTTCTGTGCAAACTGAAAAAGAATCTCAGATCTTTGATAGACAATCTGCAGACTCAAAATCACTTTATCATTGACCAACCCAAGATAGACTCCAAAGTTTGTGATCCATCTGGATGTTCTGTGAGTTCTATGTGTGAAAGTGTAAATGCTTCTGTGCAAACTGAAAAAGAATCTCAGATCTTTGATAGACAATCTGCAGACTCAAAATCACTTTATCATTGACCAACCCAAGATAGACTCCAAAGTTTGTGATCCATCTGGATGTTCTGTGAGTTCTATGTGTGAAAGTATAAATGCTTCTGTGCAAACTGAAAAAGAATCTCAGATCTTTGATAGACAATCTGCAGACTCAAAATCACTTTATCATTGACCAACCCAAGATAGACTCCAAAGTTTGTGATCCATCTGGATGTTCTGTGAGTTCTATGTGTGAAAGTGTAAATGCTTCTGTGCAAACTGAAAAAGAATCTCAGATCTTTGATAGACAATCTGCAGACTCAAAATCACTTTATCATTGACCAACCCAAGATAGACTCCAAAGTTTGTGATCCATCTGGATGTTCTGTGAGTTCTATGTGTGAAAGTATAAATGCTTCTGTGCAAACTGAAAAAGAATCTCAGATCTTTGATAGACAATCTGCAGACTCAAAATCACTTTATCATTGACCAACCCAAGATAGACTCCAAAGTTTGTGATCCATCTGGATGTTCTGTGAGTTCTATGTGTGAAAGTATAAATGCTTCTGTGCAAACTGAAAAAGAATCTCAGATCTTTGATAGACAATCTGCAGACTCAAAATCACTTTATCATTGACCAACCCAAGATAGACTCCAAAGTTTGTGATCCATCTGGATGTTCTGTGAGTTCTATGTGTGAAAGTGTAAATGCTTCTGTGCAAACTGAAAAAGAATCTCAGATCTTTGATAGACAATCTGCAGACTCAAAATCACTTTATCATTGACCAACCCAAGATAGACTCCAAAGTTTGTGATCCATCTGGATGTTCTGTGAGTTCTATGTGTGAAAGTATAAATGCTTCTGTGCAAACTGAAAAAGAATCTCAGATCTTTGATATGTGCAAAATTGATTTTGACCGAAAGTTTTCTGAATCATTTGAAAAAATCAATGAGAAGATTTTATCCATGAAAAAGAAAACCAATGTGTTTGAAGAGAATCATCCAATTCATGTTCAAAATGTAAATGTAGACATAAAGAAAGTTGTTCATGTGTCTGTTCAAACTGATGGTGATTTAGATGATGTTCATGATATTGATGATTATTTCTTCCCGATTGCTTCTGAAACTCAATCAATTACCAAGTTTTCTGAGGGAACTCAATCATACTTGACTGAAATTGATGCTTTCAAACAAAAGTTTGAAAAAGAAAGGGAACAGAGGATAAATGTGTTAAAGGAACTCAGTGATCTAAAAGTTGAATTCCAACTTCAGAAAATAGCACTTCAATTTCATAAAGAAAAAGAAAAAGCATCAATTCCACTCAAGCGAAGTCCATGTCCGATAAAGAAAAGTGAAGTTAGTGTGAAGTTGGAAACTGAAGATATGACAAATTTTTTGGAAGAAAATCATGTTTTTGATCCTGAATTTGAAAAACATTTTGTTCAAAAGGAGGAAAAACTTGATTTTAAACTAAAGAAGATTCCAAAGTCACACTCTTCACAATCTTCATCAATCAATAAGTTTCAAAGACCAAAGACCACCCAACAATCAAAGACCAACCCATCACCCAAGACTGATTCAAAATCAAAGACCAAACCATCACCAAAGAATGTTTCAAAACCGAAGTTCAATCAATCACGAAAGAAGGATTCAAGTCATAATTCAAAGAAAGGTCCCACAATTCAAAAGACTTCTAGGCAACCAAAGATGTACAAGGTCAAATCTGAACCTAAGTCACAAAAAGAAGTCAAAACAAGCAATGGTCCGAAGATTATTAAGAATGAAACTCTCTCATTAGGTAACAAACAACCTCAGCAGGTTAGGTATTCTAGTTTCCCTAGGTATTCTCAGAAGAATCCTAAGTGCACTTTACAGAGGGTTAGAGATACTTTTACAGGCATGACTAAATACAAAGACCAGTATGGTTGGCTGTCACCTAATAACATAAAAAAAGTGAATAGGACCACAGAAACCATCAAGAAGAAACCTGTTCAGAACATAGATGCTAAATTGATTTCTAACTCTAAGAATGTTCGTGTTTCAGGTGACTTGTGCTTGAATAGTAGCAGTAAATGGATTCCGAAAGATAGATTTTTGCAAGCTACTAGAAAAGTCAAAATTGATGGAAACTCTACCCATGTCAAACAAGTGTGGATTATCCGTAGATCAAATACAGTAGATAATGCTAATTCATCTAGGACTAGTCCTGCTTGTCTCAAAACTTGTGTATAAATCATCACATTTCTTTGTCTGTAATTCGTATTTGTGTTTTGAACAATTATGTGTGCTTGTTTGTTATTTGAATAAAAAGTTTAGTTGTGTGTTATTTTATTTAATATTTTTTTTCCATGTGTACTTGCATGTTATCTCTCTAACCTGCAAGGACCCAATCAACATGGATACCTAAAACATATTTCTTGTCCTTGCAGGAATACCTCATTTGTGTTTGGTATGTTGACTCGGGATGTTCTCGTCATATGACTGGAAACAAGTCCATCCTTTCGAACTTTGTTGAAAAGTTTATGGGAACCGTCAGATTCGGAAATGATCATATTGCTCCTATTCTCGGTTATGGAGACATTGTTAAAAATGGTGTCACTATCAAGAGAGTTTCTTATGTTGAAGGCCTAGGACACAATCTTTTTAGTGTTGGATTGACAATGATCTTCAAGTATTATTCAGGAGATATGAATGCAAAGTGCAGACTGAAGATGGTGTGGATATTCTTACTGGAACAAGAGACAATAATTTGTTCACTATTGATCTCAACAACATTCCATCTAATTCTTCAGAGATTTGTCTTCTTTCAAAAGCAACTGCACAAAACTCTTGGTTATGCCATCGCCGTCTTTCTCATTTGAATTTTCAAACAATTAATGCTCTCGTGGATAAACAACTTGTTGAAGGACTTCCTGATTACAAGTATGAAAGTGAACATGTTTATCCAGCTTGTGCAATTGGTAAGATGAAGAAAGCTTCACACAAACCAAAAAAGCATCTGAGTACTGAAGGTTCTTTGCACCTTCTACATATGGATTTGTGTGGCCTAATGAAAGTTCAAAGTATTCATGGCAAGCGATACATTCTTGTGATTGTCGATGATTATTCTCGTTACACTTGGGTATTCTTTCTTCGTGCAAAGAGTGACACTCCGACTGCAATTATTGATTTCATAAAGAAGACCCAAGTGAATCTTAAATCGTCAGTTAGAATTGTTCGCTCAGACAATGGAACTGAATTCAAGAATTCAACGATTGATTCTTTCCTTAAGTCCATGGGTATTACTCATCAATTTTCCGCTGCCAGGACACCTCAACAGAATGTAGTAGTTGAACGTCGAAATCGAACTCTTGTTGAAGCAGCTAGAACAATGCTTGCTTATTCAAAGTTGCCTCCGAATCTATGGGCAGAAGCTGTTGCTACTGCCTGCTTCACTCAAAATAGATCAATCATCAACAAGAGGTTTGATAAAACTCCGTATGAGGTGATCAACAAAAGAAAGCCCAATGTGAACTTCTTGCACATTTTTGGATGTGTGTGTTATGTTCTCAATGATCGAGACAATCTGGGCAAATTTGAACCAAAAGGCGATGAGGCATATTCCATCGGTTATTCAAGAGAATCCATTGCATATCGTGTATATAACCGAAGAACCAAGAGAATCGAAGAGAGTATGAATGTCAAATTTGATGAACTCTCAGGAATGGTTCTTGAACAACACAGTTCAAGACCCGAACTTCAATGTCCACAAGCTTCCGCAACAAAGACTACTTCAAATGTCAAATCCTCATTCTCTACTCTAACAACACAAGATTGTTAGGTCGAAAATCGACCATGTATAATTTGTTCAGAAATAGCTTGAAGTTTAGTGAAGACATGAGTTCAGAATTCTGAGAGGCCTCAGAATTCCTTCACTGAAGCTTCGCTTCAGTTCAGATCAAGACGAATCTGAAGCATTCATTCTGAAGTCAAAGACTGAAGTATGAAGAAGAGAATCATCTCAGAAGCGAGCATCAGAGTGATTCTACCAGATCGAAGACTGAAGCATCTCAGTGTTAAAGTATTTACAACACTTTACACTGATTACGAGGAAGACTTTTACCTTACACAGTTACCAAGTTGATAGATTTATCTATTAATAAAAGGTACAAGGTATAGGTATGGAACCTAGTACGATAAGTCACATCAAGTGACTTATATACTCTTCCTAGTGCAGCATGTAAGGAATTATGACTTAATTCCTTAAATGCTCACAACCACCTTTGTACGACATTGTCCATGTCATCATGAACAATGTCTATAAATACAAAGTCTTCTCATAACTTGCAAATGGCTTGAAACCTTAGCATTGCAACTTGTGAGATATACTCTAAGTAAACTTACGAGTATTTCCAAGTCAATTAGATCACTTGTATTTCGGGATTGTTTAGATATTTACACTTGGGTGTTTATCTTAGTTCCGCAACAATCCTTGTATTTGTTTATACATCAATAAATCAAATACATTAGAAAACAACGTATCTCAATGCTTTATACTTGATTATATCTTTATACATCTTTATATAGTTTCTGCCATTTGTTCTTACATTTATTTATATTGTCAATTGTTTCTTGTTATCCACATCTGGATCGTAAACTTAACTTGTCCATTCAAGATAAGTTATACTTGCCAGTCGGGTTTATCTTTCATCTATATTTGGGACTCACAAAGATTTGGATATCTTGTTCGAAGAATTTTTCCAAGTTCCGAAAGAAGTTCCTGAATCTGATGGAAATGCCAATGAACCTTCCAGTTCAAATTCAGAAGAGTTGAATCCCAATGAGTCTTCACCATCACAATCATCAGATGTTAATTCATCATCTGATTCTCCTCCGCCTACTGATATTTCAGAGTTGCATTCTCAACCTCATAATATCACACAAGTGACAAATCCTACAACCAATCCCGAAGAATATGATCATGACGACTTTGTTGAACCAATTGCAACTTCGCTTGAACAATTAACAGAACAACATTCTCCTGATTTTGTTGATTCTGAAGAATCTGGTGATCCACTTGTTCCAATTCCTCACACAACCAAGTGGACAAGAGCTCATCCTATTTCTCAAGTCATTGGTAATCCAACAACTGGAGTTCAGACAAGATCTGCATCCGCGAATGAATGTCTGTTTGTGAATTTTCTGAGTATTGTTGAACCAAAGACAGTGAATGAAGCTCTAAGTTGTCCAGATTGGGTGAAAGCAATGCAATAAGAACTTAATCAGTTCGAACGTCTTGAGGTGTGGAAATTGGTTTCCAATCCTTACAAGAACAAGGAGCCAATTAAGACCAAATGGATCTTCAAGAACAAAAAGGATGAAATTGGAGTTGTTGTACGTAACAAAGCACGATTGGTTGCGAAGGGATACTGCCAACAAGATGGAATTGATTATGATGAGACATTCACACCAGTTGCACGAATTGAGGCTATTCGGATGTTTCTTGCCTATGCTGCCTACAAGAACTTCACAGTCTACCAGATGGATGTTAAAACTGCCTTCTTGAATGGAATTCTCAAAGAAGAAGTGTACGTTGAACAACCAGAAGGTTTTGTGAGTTCCAAACATCCAGACTACGTTTACAGGTTAGACAAGGCATTATATGGTCTGAAACAAGCGCCTCGTGCATGGTATGATGCTCTATCCTCTTATCTTGTGAAATCTGGCTTTAGCAAAGGTTCGATTGACACTACCTTGTTTATCAAACGACAAGGGAGTGATATCATTCTAATCTAGATTTATGTTGACGACATAATTTTTGGGTCAACTAATCCTAAATACTGCAAGAATTTTTCAGCCTAATGATCAAGAAATTTGAAATGAGCATGATGGGTGAATTAAACTTTTTCCTTGGTCTTCAAGTAAAACAGTTGTCAAATGGTACTTTTATCTGTCAATCTAAGTACATTCTTGACATGTTGAAAAAGTTTGATATGATGGATTGTCAAACAATTGGGACACCCATGGAAGCTCGAACAAAGATTAATGCTGACTTAAATGGAAAATCTTTTGATCAAAAGAAATATCGCAGTATGATAGGGTCACTCATGTATTTGACTGCAAGTCACCCGGATATTATGTTCGCCACATGCATGTGTGCCAGGTACCAGGCCAATCCCAAGGAAAGTCATTTCCAGACCGTTAAACGGATCTTCCGATACCTGAAAGGCACAGTGAACCTTGGTCTCTGGTATCCAAGGGATACCGGGTTTCAGTTAATTACATATTCGGATGCTGACCATGCAGGTTGTAAGCTTGATCGAAAGAGTACTTCTGGAAGTGTACAGTTTCTAGGGGATAGATTGGTCAGTTGGTCTTCAAAGAAACAGAATTGTGTATCCACATCTACTGCAGAAGCTGAATACGTTGCTGCAGCAAGCTGTTGTTCACAAGTTCTTTGGATGAAGACTCAGTTGACTGATTATGGATTCCAATTCAACAGAATTCCCATTTACTGTGACTCAAAGAGTGTTATTGCTATTTCTTGCAATCCTGTACAGCACACAAAGACCAAGCACATAGATGTTCGGTACCATTTTCTTAAAGATCATGTCGAGAAAGGTAACATCGAACTCTATTTTGTCCCGACAGACTACCAACTTGCTGACCTTTTGTAACATCCCGAAATTTTAAAGTAAAGAAAATAAACCTTTATTTTAGTTCTAACATTAAAATAATTTCCTAGCATTTTATTTTTAGATACGGGGTTAATTTAGTTGGAACTTTAGTGGATAGCGGGTATAATACCCTTTTTAATTTGACAAAAACGTGGCAAGCATGAAGATTGTCCAGCCATTCTCTTCTTGTGTGATTCACCCTTCCATCACTACCAATCTCTTCACCATTTTATTCTTCTTCTTCTTCCATTTTCTTAAACCTCTCTTAAGTGTGAAATCCATTCAATCTTGTTCAAGAATCAAAGAATAATAATAATAACAAAAACAATAATCTTCAAGTAAGGAATTTCAAGTTTGGAGAATTGAGTGTGTGGAGTGTTGGTGGACTGATTTTTATGAAGAAAATGAGGAGAAGAAAAGTGTAATTTCAATCTCAATTTTAGTTATTTTCTTGAAGGTAAGATTACTTTAACCTAATTTTGATTCTTGTTAAATTATCTTATTAAATTAGGGTTCTTGAGTTGATAAGAATTGGGGGGTTTTCCTTATAAAGGGTTAATGACTTGAAATCAAGCTAGGGTTGTAATTAGGTTGCATGATAGACTTTGATGAATGGAAGTAAGAACAAAAATCTGGACAGATTCTGTCCCTGTAATTGCAACATGTAAAACACCCCTATGACAGAATTTTCAGTTGTCGAGTCCTAAAAAGAAAAGATAGGTTATGGTGTTAAGTAAATTTTGCCACTGGAATGAGTTGAATATACGAAGTAGAACTCCAGTTATGAATTTTTGAATTCAGTAGCGTCATGCTGATCTTTCATCAAAAATGATTCTGTGTCAGTTTTTAAAAAGAGTAAAACTCACGTATATGAGTCAAATCTTGTGTTGGTCACTGAAGATAAAATGTGCTAAAATGTGTTAAAAAGAAGTGGCCACTGGAATGAGGTCAAAAGATTGTGTAGAACTCAAGTTATGGTCATTTGAAGTCAGTAAGGTCAAAGCTGTTTAACAGCAGCAGTTTTGGTTTTTAAAACGACCAGAAGCCACCTTTGAAGGACAATTCACATGTTGGTCACTAAAGATAAAAGGTAGATATATGTGTCATGTAAATTTGGCCACTGGAATCATGTTAAAAGAGTAAGTAGAACTTGAGTTATGCTTGTTTGAAGTCTGCTAGGTCAAATATGAAAATGATGATTTTGATACGAAAGTAACTTTTGGCCAATTGAAAATGATATAAGAGATACATGTTATGTGAACCAACCCAAGATTAATATAAGAGGGTAAATGATGAGAATGTGAATTATGTAAAAGTTGGGTTGGGCATTGAGATGCTAGTAAAGATAGTAAAGTATGGCTTGATAGCCTTGTGTATGAAGTATTTGAGCTTGATGACCTTATATGTGTAAATTGTGAATTATTGCTAGGTGAAAAGCAATATGATTGTTAGATGGTCATCATGGATTTGGTTGTCGCGAAGGAGGTGAGTATAATTGCATACTTTTATGTTTATGTTGGATTGTCCATGTGTGGAAAGACCACCATGTTGAAGTG
Source organism: Erigeron breviscapus (assembly GCA_034093135.1). Lineage (NCBI taxonomy): Eukaryota > Viridiplantae > Streptophyta > Magnoliopsida > Asterales > Asteraceae > Erigeron > Erigeron breviscapus. The sequence goes on from CM067172.1 coordinate 92,270,598, forward strand.
ATTTGTCCATGTGTGGAAAGACCACCATGTTGAAGTGATTTGTCCATGTGTGGAAAGACCACCATGTTGAAGTGATTTGTCCATGAGTGGAAAGACCACCATGTTGAAGTGATTTGTCCATGAGTGGAAAGACCACCATGTTGAAGTGATTTGTCCATGAGTGGAAAGACCACCATGTTGAAGTGATTTTTCCATGTGTGGAAAGACCACCATGTTGAAGTGATTTGTCCATGAGTGGAAAGACCACCATGTTGAAGTGATTTGTCCATGAGTGGAAAGACCACCATGTTGAAGTTGTTTATCCATGTGTGGAAAGACCACCATGTTGAAGTTGTTTATCCATGTGTGGAAAGACCACCATGTTGAAGTTGTTTATCCATGTGTGGAAAGACCACCATGTTGAAGTTGATTATCCATGTGTGGAAAGACCACCATGTCGAAGTTGCTAATCCATATATGTGATTAGTGTGCAAGGTGAGCAAGTAAATGTGACATGACGATGTTATAGGTTACTTGTGATAGTCCTTGTACTTTGCCCTCCTTCGTATGTGTAAACGTATGCAATGGTATTCACTAAGCTTTGGCTTATTCTTTTAGTTGTTTACCTTTTTATAGGTGGTCCCGTATGCGGAAGAAAGTTAAGCAATGTAAAGATTGAAGTTAAAGATGCTTTTTGGATATTGATTGCTTTAGCTAAATGTGGATAATGGAATTGGTAATAGGACCCATAGCGTCCCCTTTGAACTATCGGCTCTTTGTACTCTTGTTTTGTCCTTTTGAAAAATTATTATGATGTCTAGTGTTAGACTCGAGTTTTGGGTATTTTAAATGGGTCGTTTTGTAGTCGTAATGTATTGATTTTGTTTAAATGTGTTTTGGAGAACTCATAATCCGTAACAGGTTTGGATGATGATTTTACGAATGGGTCATGCCGAAATTTCCAATTTTGAATGTCGTCATTTGTAATGCGTCAACTTGGGTAAAATGACCCGTTTCGTTGTAAATGCTACACTTGATCAAATAAAAGCTTTCGGAATTTTAAATCACGTGTCTTTAACTCATTTTAAAGTTTGGTAAAGGGATTTAAGGTTTGAATATGACCGGTAAAAGATTGTGCAAGATTGAAGTTTGGATTATGATTTTCAAAAGTGTTAGACCTGCAGGAAAACTGCAGGCTGAGATCGGAAATATCCCACTGCGGCGCAGTGGGAGTGTTTCCACCCCACTGCGGCGCAGTGGGGAAGTTTGGCCGTCTGCTTCCGTAACCTCCCACTGCGGCGCAGTAATAGCTCAAGTTAAGTCCGTTAAATATGGAAGTATGTTAGTGTGAAGCCATAGGTTGGAGACCTTATTTGGCAATGTGAATTATTTTATGTTTTTACTCGTTGATATCTAAGTATGATAGAATATGAGCATTGCATGCTAACTGGTTTAATGAATGGTTAGAATTGAAATTTTGAGATTGGTTTATGAGTTTAATACATTGTTTGATGATAGTAAAGAAGAAGACATGATAAGTACATGGTAAACGTGAAATGTATGCTAATGTGTAATTGCTTGTTGATATGCGAATGAGATAGAGCATAAGTTTGCCTGAATAATTGATTACGAAATCGTAAAAGTGAAACTTTGAAGTGATTTGTAAATTTACGAGATGATTTGTCGCTTATGAAGAAAAACTATGTTGAGAGATTGATGGATATTGGAAGTATGCGATTGAGTTGTGATATTTTAGTGTAAGACCATTGGGTAGTGATACCCATGGCATCGTATTTATTTGGTGTAAGACCATTGGGTAGTGAGACCCGTGGCATCATTATTGTGTTAAGAAGGCCATACGAGATATGGCGATGAGAATCGGTTGTGCCTTGATATGATTTAATTGATTTATTAATGCAAAGAATGCTTTTGATATGAGTAATATAAAATTTTAAGGTTGGTTATCCCTATGTTAAATATGATTGTGTTAGTGAGATGTTGAAAGACCATACGCAGTATGGCAATGAAAAGTAATTGCGTAGTAACGTGTTTGAATTGGTAATTTGTGTGTTGGATTCATGCTACATGTTAGTATAAAGAGCATGTTAAAAGATCTCTGCTATGATGATGATTAATTAAGTGCAATGAAACGATTAAATTGAATGATTAATGCTATGAAGGCACATAATGTGTGTTAATATAAGGTTGTAGAGTTGTAGACTCATAGTCTAAATAAATTTGCGAAGATTATATGTTGAAGGACCAGGCGAAGTATAACAAAAAGTAATTGAGTAGTAACATGTTTAAATTGGCAAGTTTAATATAATGAATGCATGTCACATATTGGTATAAAGTCGTAGAGATTGGAAATTCTAATATAACGATGATATTTTTATATGTGTGATAAAGGACCATACGGAGTATGGTGAATGTGATTTTGACTTTGATTGACTTGTTTTTCTTGAATGAGTATTTGACTACTTGATGCTTGATGATAGAAGTTAAGATGAAATTGGCATAGTGAGACATGAAGATAATATGGTAACAATGAATTCGTAATTGATAAGTATGGTAGTTATAAGAGTTAGAAACCTAATCGGAAATCCTTCGAGCCAAATTGTTTTTCTCTTCCTTCGCAAGCGTGTAGTGCAATGTTGAGAATGGATTAGTTAAGTGTGAACGATGTCGAAATTCGTGGGAGGAGAAGGCGACCTAGTTGAATATCCTTATTTGATAGAATATAATTGCCTTTGGCGGAAGAAAGGAAACGGTCGATTCATGTTGGTACTTTTGCTCGTGCGTTTTGATAATCGTTGTATGGTAGTCGGGTCTTTTATATTTGAATCATCGACGCCGAATGGAAACCACGGTTCACGGAGAATACTCTTGTTGTTGTGATTTTTCTAAATGTCTTTTCATGAATTTTAATCGATCTATTAGTTCCCGAGAGGAATGATTATCCTTTTGATAAGAGCAAAGATGACATTATGCGCGTGTGTTTATCTATTCGCGAGCTCAATAAAGAACAGTCTAAAACAAGTACCCGTTGTCAAGATTTATGTTTTACTCGATCTTCTTACTATTCTAAGATGAATCCTCGTTTCTTCTATCATCAACTTAAGACGACCGATGAAGATGTTTCTAGAAATGCTATCTATACTTGTTTTGAGAAGTTTGAATTTGTAGTTATGCTCTTCGAATTTATTCATGATTTTGCAAATTTTCATGAGTCTTACAAACCTCAAATGTTTCCGTTATCGTAAATGTTTTCATCGACAATGTTTATGTTAGGTCCAGATTTAGTCCAGACTTACTGGACTGGCTCCAGACTGGACTACTGGAACCTTACTTAGGTTTGTTAAGAAAACTTGTTTTGTTGGTCTCGCTCCAGACCCGACTACTGGAGCTCACTGAAGATCTGACCAGAAAACATATTCTACTGGACCTACTCCAGACTTGGAATCTAGAGTCCCTCTGAAGATTTGTCCAGAAATAATTGAAGACTAGTGAGCATTTACTTGTACAGGTAATCTGGAGCATTCTCCAGATTAGCTCACTGAAGACTTCACCCCAGTCCAGATCTATTCTACTGAAGACATTCTGACTGAAGTCAAAGACTGAAGTCTGAAGAAAGAAGACTGACAAATGGCGGAGTCCACTGGAAGTCTTACCTGATCTGCACACTGGAGGATTGTTAGTGTTCTAGATCCTGCAAGTCTGAACACTAATATCGAGGATTGACTTTAGCCTTTAACACACTTTCCAAAGAACAATCCACTTGTTCTTTAACAAAAGTATACGTGTGTTAAGGTGGTTGGATAAAAGGATACACGTACACTTGATGTGACTTTATCCTTATTCTTATCTAATACATTTAATGTTCTTGTCGGATCATTAAATGTATGCCAACCATATTTGTACGGCACAAATTCACTGGTGAATTTGTTGCCTATAAATACTAAGTCATTCCTTGAACAAAAATACTTTTTAGCATACATCTTGCAAGAAAGTGAATTTGTCTAAAATACTCTCGATCTTAAACAGGGATACTTCACAACTTTAAGTATCTCGATCCTAAAGAGCTATTTGACAAATATAGATCATTTGTAATCATAGGTTGTTAGGATACTCACTTAATTGTGTTATCTTGATTCCGCAACAACCTTGTATTTTATTTACACATCAATAAATAAAATACCCATGAAACATACATAATGGTCCACTTTATTTGTTTATTGCTTTAAGTCTTGTATTACTTTGTTTATATATCTTGCATCTTTATTTACAAGTAATACTAGTCCAATTCTAGTGATTATTAGACTTGTTGTATTTTACACTTTCTATGGTTAACCATCTCGTTATTTAAGGGACTCACATTTGGTATCAGAGCAGAAGGCTAATCATTGCCTAGATCTGTTCTTGATGGCTAACAAGAAAATACACAAGGTTTTAGTCTTGGTCCCGATCCTAATGTAAATATGCATGATCAAAATGAACCACAAAACGTTAATAACACTAATCCTCCACCTCCTCCTCCTACTCCTGCTTCTCCACACGTGCATGTGCACTACTCGAATAATCCTGTTCCTAAATTTAGTGGGAACAGTGATGAATTTGGTACGTGGAAAGCTAGGATGATTTTGCATGTCACTGGTATTGAGAGGAACATGATGAAGATCTTAAACGAAGGTCCATATGTACTTACATCACCTCTCAATCCACTTCTTGATCCTTCTGGATCTAGAAGGGGAAGGGAAAAGAGGGAGGAACATTGGTCAGAAGAGGAGAGGAGATTGGTGAATCTTGACACCCTCCTTAAAAACATGATCCTCGGGCCGTTCCAGAAACCCTAATTCCCACACTAGTTCTTTTTCCTAGTGCCAAAACCGATGTGAAGTGAACTAGGAGAAAAGAATGAGAAGTTGAACGAAATACTAAAAGAACTCAAGAAGAATCGTTTCATTCGCGGTTTAAAGTCCACCGGAGTTGTTTTCACTCTAAAAATTTTGGTGTTTTTACAATTAAAATGTCAAACTTACCACTTGATTTTGATCATATGAGTCTTAAGTGTTTTCTTTTCTTTTCGAACAACTGTTTTAAGAGTTGATTAACTCTTTCCAAAGATTACGTCAATGAAGTTTGGTGTTACCCCGAGGTGACTCAAGTGAAGATTTTGCAACAAGAACCTAAACAATCGAGAATTCGAATCACACGGAATATTTTCTAAATAATTATGCAATCTTACTAGACGTCATGATCGAACTCAGAATCCTCTCTTTATCGAATCAAGCGAATTTGCTCCACGAAACCCTACCAAATATGAATGCTCACCAGACAGGAGTTGTAGTCAACATGTATGTTGAGAAAATAGGAGCGAGGCGTGGAGTTTCCGACTTCAATGTTTCTGGCAGATATGCGAGTTTTGCTTCATGCTTTTGAAGTAAATGTCAAAAATATAGACAAGTTGATCGATAAGTATTGCGTGTTACCCTAGAGTGGATGGTCGCGGGAGAGAATCTTCCAAAAAAAAATAAAAAAAATTTTAAGTCGTGTGGTGAGCACGAGTAGTTGATCTTTGGCGGAGCATAGAATTTACACTTGTTCTTTTTGGGATAATCGTATAGCAACCACTATGGCGCTAGAATTATGATGTCACCGTATGGAATATTGCATGGTAGATTGTGTTGATCTCTTGATCTCTGGAGAGTAACGGAGTAACTAGAGCTCTATAACACGTGTATGGACATGACACTGATAAAGAAGATTGAAATGATAAAGTAACGACCTAAGAGTCAAGATTGCCAAGAATTTTATGCGGATAAAGGAGGGAGACTTATCGAGTTCAATATTAGTGATTGTGTAATATGAAAAATTTATTTTACGAGTTGCATATGAGGGAAAATCTAAGATCTTAGTTTTCGATTCTTTCAAAATACCTGCTCGAGTGGTCAAGGCTACTTATTGTTTGGAATTGCTCAAGGAATTTCCGGGAATTTATTCTATCTTTCACGATTCTCGCTTTATAAAGTTTTATACCGTAAAGGTTTTACGAGTACTTTTAAAAGAAATCGAACTTCATTATGAGTTTAAGTAAGGTCGACAAGTCGTTGTCTTTGTGAAGAAACGTTTAAAAAGAAGGTAAACCAAGACTATATGATAGAGCATAACGCTATGAAAGCATGAAAGGATGACAAAGTGATAACGTAAAGTTAGGGAGTCGTTGCTAGATGTGGCTTGGATCACGAGGTCGTGATCCGTTCCGAGTGGGGGAGAGTTGTAACATCCCGAAATTTTAAAGTAAAGAAAATAAACCTTTATTTTAGTTCTAACATTAAAATAATTTCCTAGCATTTTATTTTTAGATACGGGGTTAATTTAGTTGGAACTTTAGTGGATAGCGGGTATAATACCCTTTTTAATTTGACAAAAACGTGGCAAGCATGAAGATTGTCCAGCCATTCTCTTCTTGTGTGATTCACCCTTCCATCACTACCAATCTCTTCACCATTTTATTCTTCTTCTTCTTCCATTTTCTTAAACCTCTCTTAAGTGTGAAATCCATTCAATCTTGTTCAAGAATCAAAGAATAATAATAATAACAAAAACAATAATCTTCAAGTAAGGAATTTCAAGTTTGGAGAATTGAGTGTGTGGAGTGTTGGTGGACTGATTTTTATGAAGAAAATGAGGAGAAGAAAAGTGTAATTTCAATCTCAATTTTAGTTATTTTCTTGAAGATAAGATTACTTTAACCTAATTTTGATTCTTGTTAAATTATCTTATTAAATTAGGGTTCTTGAGTTGATAAGAATTGGGGGGTTTTCCTTATAAAGGGTTAATGACTTGAAATCAAGCTAGGGTTGTAATTAGGTTGCATGATAGACTTTGATGAATGGAAGTAAGAACAAAAATCTGGACAGATTCTGTCCCTGTAATTGCAACATGTAAAACACCCCTATGACAGAATTTTCAGTTGTCGAGTCCTAAAAAGAAAAGATAGGTTATGGTGTTAAGTAAATTTTGCCACTGGAATGAGTTGAATATACGAAGTAGAACTCCAGTTATGAATTTTTGAATTCAGTAGCGTCATGCTGATCTTTCATCAAAAATGATTCTGTGTCAGTTTTTAAAAAGAGTAAAACTCACGTATATGAGTCAAATCTTGTGTTGGTCACTGAAGATAAAATGTGCTAAAATGTGTTAAAAAGAAGTGGCCACTGGAATGAGGTCAAAAGATTGTGTAGAACTCAAGTTATGGTCATTTGAAGTCAGTAAGGTCAAAGCTGTTTAACAGCAGCAGTTTTGGTTTTTAAAACGACCAGAAGCCACCTTTGAAGGACAATTCACATGTTGGTCACTAAAGATAAAAGGTAGATATATGTGTCATGTAAATTTGGCCACTGGAATCATGTTAAAAGAGTAAGTAGAACTTGAGTTATGCTTGTTTGAAGTCTGCTAGGTCAAATATGAAAATGATGATTTTGATACGAAAGTAACTTTTGGCCAATTGAAAATGATATAAGAGATACATGTTATGTGAACCAACCCAAGATTAATATAAGAGGGTAAATGATGAGAATGTGAATTATGTAAAAGTTGGGTTGGGCATTGAGATGCTAGTAAAGATAGTAAAGTATGGCTTGATAGCCTTGTGTATGAAGTATTTGAGCTTGATGACCTTATATGTGTAAATTGTGAATTATTGCTAGGTGAAAAGCAATATGATTGTTAGATGGTCATCATGGATTTGGTTGTCGCGAAGGAGGTGAGTATAATTGCATACTTTTATGTTTATGTTGGATTGTCCATGTGTGGAAAGACCACCATGTTGAAGTGATTTGTCCATGTGTGGAAAGACCACCATGTTGAAGTGATTTGTCCATGAGTGGAAAGACCACCATGTTGAAGTGATTTGTCCATGAGTGGAAAGACCACCATGTTGAAGTGATTTGTCCATGAGTGGAAAGACCACCATGTTGAAGTGATTTGTCCATGAGTGGAAAGACCACCATGTTGAAGTTGTTTATCCATGTGTGGAAAGACCACCATGTTGAAGTTGTTTATCCATGTGTGGAAAGACCACCATGTTGAAGTTGATTATCCATGTATGGAAAGACCACCATGTCGAAGTTGCTAATCCATATATGTGATTAGTGTGCAAGGTGAGCAAGTAAATGTGACATGACGATGTTATAGGTTACTTGTGATAGTCCTTGTACTTTGCCCTCCTTCGTATGTGTAAACGTATGCAATGGTATTCACTAAGCTTTGGCTTATTCTTTTAGTTGTTTACCTTTTTATAGGTGGTCCGGATGCGGAAGAAAGTTAAGCAATGTAAAGATTGAAGTTAAAGATGCTTTTTGGATATTGATTGCTTTAGCTAAATGTGGATAATGGAATTGGTAATAGGACCCATAGCGTCCCCTTTGAACTATCGGCTCTTTGTACTCTTGTTTTGTCCTTTTGAAAAATTATTATGATGTCTAGTGTTAGACTCGAGTTTTGGGTATTTTAAATGGGTCGTTTTGTAGTCGTAATGTATTGATTTTGTTTAAATGTGTTTTGGAGAACTCATAATCCGTAACAGGTTTGGATGATGATTTTACGAATGGGTCATGCCGAAATTTCCAATTTTGAATGTCGTCATTTGTAATGCGTCAACTTGGGTAAAATGACCCGTTTCGTTGTAAATGCTACACTTGATCAAATAAAAGCTTTCGGAATTTTAAATCACGTGTCTTTAACTCATTTTAAAGTTTGGTAAAGGGATTTAAGGTTTGAATATGACCGGTAAAAGATTGTGCAAGATTGAAGTTTGGATTATGATTTTCAAAAGTGTTAGACCTGCAGGAAAACTGCAGGCTGAGATCGGAAATATCCCACTGCGGCGCAGTGGGAGTGTTTCCACCCCACTGCGGCGCAGTGGGGAAGTTTGGTCGTCTGCTTCCGTAACTTCCCACTGCGGCGCAGTGGGAGGTGTACGCCTCCACTGCGGCGCAGTGGGGGCTTATATAAAAAAAAAAAAAAAAAAATTCTATTATTTTCCTAAAATGAGTTCGGGTTCTTTCACCTTTTCACCAAACCATTGGATGAAAATAGGTTTACTTTTCTTAAAACCAAGTTGGGAATGCTAAATTTACAAACTTAAATGATTTCATGTCATGTATTCTATGTTCATTTTCTGTTTCAAACATTGATGTGTTTTACTTGTTAGTACATGCAATGTTTGAGGGGGAGAAAAAGGGTAGAATGCATGATTTAAGGGGGAGTTTGTAAATTTACCATGTTGTCTTATGCTTTATTTGAGGGGGAGTGTGCAAATGCATGTAAATTTATGTGTAATGTTCTAGTATGTATATTTTCTTTAAGTTTTAATTTTTTTTTGTATGTGTGTTTGTTTTAAATTGAAAAACCAAATATAAAATTAGAAAACTTTAAAAAGATAAAAAGTTTTTTTATTTTTTTTGTTTTAGTAAGTGTTTTTATTTTATTTTTTTTCTTTTAGTTTTATTTTATTTTGTTTTATTTCTGTTTGTTAGTTTGTGTGCAAAACCCATTACAAGCCCAAAACAATTGGTTGAGCCCAAATTGTGATTTAAACCCAAAAAGTATTCAACCCAATTTCTCATGATGAGCCCAACTTGATTCTGCCCAAACTTGTTTGGATTCGGGTTGACACGCGGGTCACACCCATACCCGCGACCCGAACTTGAGTTTAAATAGAAAATGGGCGGGCCAATTTAATCACTTTCAATTTTTAAAATCAAAATATCTTAGTTTTCTCTCAAACTGATCAAATCTTTCACATCAATCAATCACTAATCTTCATCAAAGTCATAATAATCAAAGTGGGATTAACAAGTGAATAATTTTCTGGGTATATTTCATCAGTTCATCGATCATAGTAACAGTTTTGAGGTAATGATTCTTGTTTAATTTGTGCACTTCAACTATTTGATTAAATGTCTCAAAGAACTGCCATGATTGTTATGCATTTTAATGATGATTGATTGTGTATATATGATGTTTTAGTTGCATGATTAGGGCTTTTGCTTGTTGTTTATCTAAATTTTATGCCTTAATCTGCTCGTGTTTGAGTTTTATGGGTATGATTTGATGATGAGCTGGGTAATAACTTGTGTTTTTGATGAAATGTACCATTTGCAGAGCAGTTTGCTCGGCAAATGATTTGTTTGTTCTTGATCACCTTCAAATCATCATTATTTCTGGTTAACTTGTTCTTAATTTTCTCAAACAAGTTTTTGGATCAAAAAGTGTCATTTGCAGAGCTTCTAGCTCGGCAAATGCTTGTTTTTATCAAACCAGTAAATTTTTCCACCAAGTCATTAAAACAACATAATGCAGAGCATTTTGCTCGGCAAACAGTTCAAATTGGAATTTCAATGACAAGACTTCAACTAATTTTTCAAAATCAACTGTTTGCAGAGCATTCTGCTCGGCAAACAGTACAATGTGAATTTTTACACCAAGTTTTCAAAATCAACTGTTTGCAGAGCATTTTGCTCGGCAAACAGTACAAAATGAAAATTTTTCACAAAGTTTTAAAATCCAACTGTTTGCAGAGCATTTTGCTCGGCAAACAGTACAATTTGAAATTTTTCAAATTGAAATTGTTCTTTATCAATTGACAACATTTTTGTTGTTCAATAAAAGAAAATTTCATACATTTCAAAGGAGTGAATCTGAACTGCTTATTTGCAGAGCTTTGAGCTCGGCATTTACAAGGTTCATCTCCAATACTCGATGACTTGATGCCTGACTTGAAATCTTCAAATTTTTTTTTTTTTTTTTACCAAAACTAATTTTTAGTCCTTGTCAATTTCTGAGCAAAAATTTTCAAAATGTACTATTTGCAGAGCATTTTGCTCTGCAAACAGTACAAATAGAATTAAAATTTTTTTTCTTTCTTCATTATTTTATTCTATGTTTCTTTTTATTATTATTTGTGTTATGTTTTAAAATGTATAAATGTTTGTGTGTATTGTGTTGGTAAATATATAGTATTTCATAAGTGTTTGGGGTGAGAGGCAAGGTATCGAACGCCTTTGTGTACTACCTTGTTTTCTTATCTTGTAATACTTATGTGATCCTATATATTGTCATGTTTTGTATATATATTTGGGTGAGATGCAAGGTATCGAACGCCTTTGTGTACTACTTTGTTCTCTCATTTTTAATATATATGCAAAAACATTGTCTTTGTGTAATAAATGTGTTTCTTAAATGTTGGTATATGTTATTATTTTTCTGTGATTAAATTGTATTTTCTGGTCAAAACTTTGGTCAGTTTGTCTTAAACAGAAAATAATAAACTATCAAGATGGCTATGTTTAAAGAAGGTATGAGTCCCTTAAGTTCGATGGTTAACCAGGAAAGTGCAAAATACAACAAATCTAATAAGCACTAGATTTGGACTAGTATTACTTTAATATAAAGGCAAGTATATAAATAAGTGAAATATTCATTTGAAAACTAAAATTTCTGTGAAAACTAGAAAACTAGTCAAAACACACTGTGATATGAATTTAACACAATGTGTTTTAATTGTGTTTGTTAAAAACACAATGTGTTTTTATTGTGTAATCCAAAAACACATTGTGTTAAGTTTTAAATAACAGTGTGTTTTGATAACGAGTGAAAATCAAAAAATTGTTCAAACACACTGTGATATGAACTTAACACAATGTGTTTTCTAAAAAAAAATTAAAAACACATTGTGTTAAATACAGATCACAGTGTGTTTTGGCCAGTTTTCTAGTTTTCACGAAAAATTTAGTTTTCAAATGATCAAAACCCATATAAATAAAGTAATACAAGACTTAAAGCAATAAACAAATAAAGTGGAACATTATGTATTTTTCATGGGTATTTTATTTATGATGTTAAATAAAACACAAGGTTGTTGCGGAATCAAGATAATACAATTAAGTATGTATCTTAACAACCTCTGAGTTACAAATGATCTATATTTGTCAAATACTCTTTAGGATCGAGATACTTAAACTTGTGAAGTATCCCAGTTTAAGATCGAGAGTATTTGGACAAATTCACTTAAATGCAAAATGAATGCTTAAAATTATTTATGTCAAGGAAATGACTTTGTATTTATAGGCAACAAAATTCACCAGGGAATTTTGTGCCGTACAAATATGGTTGCATACATTTAATGATCCGACAAGAACATTAAATGTATTGGATAAGGAATAAGGATAAAGTCACATCAATGCAAGTGTATCCTTTTATCCAACCACCTTTTACACACGTATACTTTGGTAAAGAACAAGTGGATTGTTCTTTGGAAAGTGTGTAAAGGGAAAAGTCAATCCTTGATATCAGTGTTCAGACTTGTAGGATCTAGAACACTGGCAATCCTCCAGTGTACAGATATGGTAAGACTTTCCAGTGGACTCCGCCATTTGTTAAGTCTTCTTTCTTCAGACTTCAGTCTTTGACTTCAGTCAGAATGTCTTCAGTAGAGTTGATCTGGACTGGGGTGAAGTCCAGTGAGCTCATCTGGAGAATACTCCAGATTTCCTATACAAGTATTTGCTCACTGGTCTTCAATTATTTCTGGACAAATCTTCAGAGGGACTCCAGATTCCAAGTCTGGAGTAGGTCCAGTAGAACATGTTTCTGGTCAGATCTTCAGTGAGGCTCCAGTAGTCGAGTCTGGAGCGAGTCCAGTAAATCTGGACTAAATCTGGACCTAACAAATTCCCCCTATTTGTTTGAAATAATGCAAGTGTTTTCAAGCTTGAATCTATACATTTTGTAAGCTTGAAAAACACAAGTTTCGATTTGTCTAAAAAATCTAAGTTACTGGAAAACACTTTATAGATCATGAGTGTTTTCAGTTTTATCAATTAAGTTCTAACTTAGACTAAATCTGGTCATTTACTTATAAAAATAAAAAATTGCAACTATTATTACATTCATCAACTGATAAATAGTATACAATTTTCATAAGACAATAATTTACAATAAGTAAACAATAAGAGTCAGGCCCTTCTTTTCGATGTCCTTTCTGAGCATCTTCAGTAGCCTTTCTCTTTGGTGATGGAGAAGATGGTAATGATTCTGACGTTCTTATGCCCATTGCAACTTCCATCTGTTGCTTTCTTCTCCATACCTTCTCAATCCTTTTCAGAAATGCTTTAACATCAGTCGACACATCTGTCTTCCCCTGAACGTTAAAGCAATTTCCTTCAGTTCACTCCATCCAAATGCTTGGACTGAAGTACTTTTCCTCTCATCAGTAAAGTTACCCTCCCTGGTCAACTTTACTTCAAACTTTGACATGCCTTCATGATCTTCAGCCAACTTGATTTCAGCACCAGTGATCCTTTTTGCATCAGCCCTGAAGTTCAACATTTCATTGTATTTTTCTTTCAGCTTGGCTTGCTGGATCAAAGCTTCAGTATCCTTGGACACTCTCCTTTGCTCTACAGCAGTTTGGAGTTCTTGACGATTTATTCTTCGAGAAGTGTCCAGGGGAATGAAAGTACTTACATCAGTATCTTTGATTGCTTTGATCTGTCTGGCAGTCAACTTTGGTAAACCAGTAAGTCTCTTTCTATACTCTATCTCCAGAGCACCAGCATTCTTTCTTATCTTTTTCTGGAGACTTACCAGTTCATTCTTTGTCTGATGAGTTCTGGTACACTCACGCCATAAATAATTGAATCATATACCTGTTCTTCTTCAGCGTAGAATGAGCGTACATGAACATCATCTAATGCATTTAGGCATTGATGAACTCTGGGGTCATCTTTCATCCTTTTATATACTTCAATATTAATGCCTAACCTTCCAGCATTGTAGGAGTCCAGAGTACCCATTGTTGCCATCTCCCTTTGATGGGCCAGCAGTTCATCCTTTTGATTTCTTTTGAAAATCTCAATCATTATGCATTCCTGCTCTAACTTCCTTGAAGTTTCATTATCAACATCTTCAGTTTGCTCTTCCTCTTCACCAGATACCACTTTTTCCTTTCCTTTAACAGCCTTCAGAGTTGATGGAATATCTGGGAAGGTTTCAAACTGGGGCTCACTGGCTTCAGTACCAGTAGCTTCTTCAGTTAGCCCGGCTTCAGTGCCATATGCTCTTTGTGTTTCAGTAAGCCCGACTTCAGTGCCATATGCTTGTTGTCTTTCAGTTTGGTCACCAGACGACCTTTCCCCCTTGGAACGATCTCCAGTACTTGACTTGAGATCATTCCACAATTGTTTAAGCATGAGTCTGTCTAGTGGACCAAAAGATGTACCTTCTACTGGAGTTGTTTCAGACACAACTTTCTTGAGTGCCTGCACTTCCTTCTGAACATTTTCAACAGCTTTAGGCAAGTGTTTTGGCAACTTCTCATCCAGTAAGTTGTCTATTTGGGGTAAGACCCCATCATAAATGCTACGAAGAACAGTCCCAGAAACTTCTTCACATAATTCTTTCAACATGTTGTTTCTGAACTTCCTTGTACATTCATCACTTATAGTGCTAACAACTGCACCCTGTTCCAGTGTGGGTCTACTTTCCAGAGAACTGACCCTGAAGACCAAATTCTGAACATCTTCTTTCAGACCTGCCAGTTCCCCAGTGACTGCAGTCTGAACAGAAGTAACCAACCTAGTCTCTAATCCCTGGACTGCCACCTTGATCTTTTCAGTGTTGGTGTTTGTGGCCAGTACCAGTTCATCAAGCTTCTCATTCCCAGCGAAGACATTCATCTCTGAAGCAAGGTTATTTGAAAGTAATGATTTGAAGTCAGAAATAACCTGAGATGAAGTCTGGAGTGATCTCTCCAGGTCCGCCACCTTACTTAAAAGGCCTTGGACCTCGGAAGAAGAAGTGGAGAGACCAGTGGGAGGTTCAAGAGTTGAGGGTAATCTGGTCATTAGAGGAACTTGTTCCCAGTCCTCTTCAGTTGCAGCTTCAGACGTTGCAACTGGTGACTCCGGCGCACGAGGAGGAGGTTGAGATTCTGAAGGTTGAATGGTTGCTGGAGTGAAGTATTGGGTGTTTTCTGGAATTGAAGGTGGTGGTGGTGGTGGCATGTTTGGTTCTGGTAGTGGCATTTCTGGTGTTGGTGTTGGCATTTCTGGTAGATTTTCTTCTTCTTGTACATCTTCACCCAGAAAATTCAAGTTAATCAAAGCCTTCAGACATTGGGGAGTCAACATCATCCCATTCTTGAGCAATCCCAACTGTCTGTTCACCAGACTTTTCACCAGTCTCTAGATTTACCTGTTCACCAGCCTCAACATTTAAGTCAATTGGAGCCTCTTGCTCACCAGAAGCATGTTCATCAGTCTGAACATCTTCAACAACTTCCTTCAACAACCTGTTCTACAATCTGGGCAATATTTTCAGCTTGTTCATCAGTTTCTTGCCTAACAACCTCTTCAGATTCAAAGATTGGTGACCCATCCAGATTCATAACATCACCTGGATGTCTTTCTGGAATAACCTGGATTTCAGCTCTCATCAGACGCCTATTAGTTCTAGGTCGTCTGGAAGGTTCAACAACTTCTGTACCTTGACCTTATGGAGCAACTTGTCTAATGGGCTGTACAGCCTCAATGATCTGTACATCATCACCAGATGGTCCTTCAACATCTTGAACTCTATCTGGACCCATTTCAACTTCTTCCCTTTGGAAGGAAAGCATGGACTGAGGAATATCTACCTCATCCAGTGGAGACTTGAGGTTGACCAGGTCCCTCATATACTCACTCACAGAAAAGTGAGTAGTATCAAAATCATACTGGTCTCCAAGAGCATTCTAAACATCAGTGAAAGGAAACGAATATAAGGAACAAAAGGTTTTCTTCCTTTCACTCTTAGACGCTCTACCAGGTCATCAAAAAGAATTTGGGAAAAATCCACTCTAAGCCCAAACCATAAACAGTAGGCAATCTGGAGGTGTGTTTGATTAATCTGGTCTAATCCTCCAGAGCTGCCTCCTAGACACTCAACAATATGTGTAAAGAAATATCTCCATGAGTCTGACAGCTTGCTCATGTAGATAGTCCCTTTTCTGGATAGCTGGCCATGCTCATCCAAGATATCTGTATGCCCCATTAATCTGCATACTTCCCTTGTATTTATTCCAGTGGGAAGCTCAATAAGCAACTCATTCTGTTCATGATAGTTTAACTGGAGAACAGACCTGAGAAGACTAGCTGTGAAAACAAGGGATCTGGTACCTCCCTTGAGAGTATAGTTGATAGATGAAGTTTCATCGTCATATGTAGCCGTGTACCAGAATTCACACAAATATTCATGGTACATCCTTCCTGGATTCAATGTTAATGCACCATATAATGGGCAAGAAAGAAAGAATGAGTTTAATCTCCAAATAACTGATTGGGCATCATGAACACTGGACAGAGAGAGTCTTGCCATCCAGTTATTCATATTGATTCTTATGGCACTTGCCTCAAGATTAATATGAGGTGCCCTAGCAACATTTTCCGAAGGAGCAAATTCATTGGCAAGCAAATTTCTAAGAGATCTTGATTGTCTAGGTGCCATTTATAAGGAATAGATGAAAATGAAATTGAATATATAGGTTATGATGAAGATTTTGATGAAAGAATGAATGAAAATGGAGTAAATAAGAGAGATAAATATGATTGGAAATTGAATGAAGAAGTAATGAAGGAATTTGAAAGATTTGGGAGTAAATATGTTCGAAGTAAATGCAATTGAAATTGAAAGTGGGTATTTATAGGAGAGACAATGTGGAACTCAAACGGTTGATTTGATATTATCAAATAAAGATTTTGATCGGGTTCTGAGATCCGCATTAATATACATCACATCACACATAAATAGTGACGGTTTACAGCCCACAAACA
>CM067172.1:92288450-92455950 GCA_034093135.1 Erigeron breviscapus
ATCAATCAACCCATCGGATAAAGCAGCCCAACAGTTATAAATAACCATATAAATGTCAGCAGTTCAAGATCAATCTCAGCATTCCAGCATCCAAATAATATCAACAGCAAAGTAGTATCAGCAGCCCAACACAAATAAAATATTTTAGGACTTCTAACCAACAACAACTCCCCTATTTAATCTAACTTCATCAATCTAAAACTATACCAACAACAATTCATATTTTCTCTGTCTTCCTATCTTCAACAACGTAACTTTCTCTATGTTTTCAAAATGTTGTGAAATATAAGGTTAATAACAATTCTTTAAATAGAGAGATCATTGTCGATAAACATAAATACTTTTGTAATTTTTCTATAAGGTTGTTGACAATGTTTCTTTATTTCAATTTATTGTTTGAATCAATCATAAAAAATCAATCATAAAAAAATCTATTACAATAATATAAAGTAATTCGAGAGAGAGCTATTTGGTTTATATCATTTGATTAAACGATGAAATCATGGTTGTTTAATATCTAAACTGTGTTCTTCTGTTTTTTATTAAAACAGTTTAATACTACAACCGTGTTTCATCGTTTAAACTAATGCATTGAATCACTGAAAGTAAAATCATAATTTGTATATTACAAAATCATTAATCGATCCACATCATACGCTTGATTCGAGAAACAAGTTTAATAACAATACATATAAAACTACAAGAAAAATAAATAACAAGGTCTTTAAAAGGCATAATTTTTTAACAATAATATTAATAAAAATAATACATAAACTAAAAATTAAATTTGTTTAATTTTATTTTATAAAAATGATCGTTTCTAATCAAAAAATTGATTTAAAAAAAATATTATATAAAACAAACAGATAATTCATATTTAAATACTGATAAAATGTTAGTAAATAATAATTATTAGTTACTGTATAAAATATTAAATGATGATTTAGTTAATGTAAACGATTTGTCTTATCACTAATAAGTTGTCACTTGTCAAATTATTAAAAAAAATGATTATATAACATTATATCCAAATATAGGCATATATAACTGATATATAATAATTATATATATAAAGTAGGATATAAACTGAAATATTAATTCAATTCAAAAATAATAGAACTTGAAAGATATATTAGTGATCAAATATTTGTTTAAAAAAGTAATAAATTTTATATGAATATTTACATTTTTGTTGGAAAAAGTAAAATTTTTGTAGTATCTTGTATAAACAGTCATCATATCACTTTCCGATATTATACTTTGTTTCTAACGTTCTTTTAAATTATTATAATATTTTAATATAATCCATTATATATTTTGTTTCCATCACAAATTTATAAAAACTAATTCATGTTTGAAGTAAATAAAGGTCGAAAATGTAGTATAATTTACGATTTTTTTGTTTATCATTTCATGTCGTATACGAGTAATGCATATATCATGTTATGAGTACACCAGCAGTTTCCCAACATTAATAGCAGCGAACAATTATTATGTTCAAAGTCATAAAGCAACAAAACATCCCATACAAAACAAATGCAATTCTAATTAAATCGCGATTTTACACGCATCAGATCGTCCACACCAGGGTTAGGAATATTCGTGAGATCATATATAAAATTACTATGGTAGCTGGCTAACATCAAGTTAGCCTGATCAAAAGACTCCTTAGACTTCATATACTCGGCGGAACTTTGATCATATAATACAGAAGATATACCCTTCCTCTTTGACGTATTCACCACATTATCAAGCAAATCCATAACCACCGGACTGATAGCAAGGGTCTCACACACATATGGAATAACTCTATCAATTAAGCCAGAATCTTCTCACCCAGTTCAATATTTTCCAGATCCTTCTTCAAAAGTTCATCATGTCGTCTTTCTAAACCAGTGCGAAGTGCTTTCACAACAACGTCCTGCTCCGATAAACATTTCTCCAGATCTGCAATTCTATCAAACAGACTGCCAACAACAACTTGAGATTCTTTCAGCATATCTCGAATATACTCATATTCCCGACATAAACCACGAAGTAGACGATTTTTTGAACCATTTTGCTTTTCAATTGCCATTTCCTTTTCCATATACACGCGAGCAGTTGAACCAGAAAAAGAAATTGGCAAGAAAGATCCTTTATCCTTTTCCATATCATGAACAATAAAGTTTGGGACAACAGATGATCCGACATCAGCAGCTTTCCTCTTCGATGACATTATAATACATAAAAAAAAAATTACAGCCGGAAAAAAAGTTTAAATAATAATGTAATGGAATACTGAGTGAAAAAGGAAGTTGAATAATTATCCGATATAATAAATTGAATAGACGAGCAATTAAAAAATAAGTGGCAATAATTGCGTTCAAATAAGACAAAAAATAAAATAAAATTGTGATATGATAAATTAACAAGACCACGAAACGCTAGCCATAAATATCACGTCTTGAGATACGGGCGGACTTATACTCTACTTCGGAAAAATAAGAATTTGTCTAGGGAAATGCGGATGTTACGAAGTTTACCCTGAACAAAGAGTCACCTTCATTTAACCCCTAAGAATTGTCAAAATATGCAATTTTCATTCCTTGAAACAATACGCATTATACTCTACTAGCCTGGTATCTTTGCGATGCAGTTGCAACAATTTACAACATTAAATATTGTGACGATGTTACAATTTTTCATCCCTTGAAACAATACTCAATACTATAGATACAATTTCCAAAACACGATATTAGATACAATTCATTCTTGAACTCCGAAAATTGAAAAAAAAAAATAACTCGTGCCAATTACGGCAAACACGAAAACCCCTCAGCAGATACAAAAATAATATTAAGTAAATAAGAATAAATAAAGATTGTGCAAAACAAATATATAAATAAATTATAGGAATTTGAAATGAAATTTTATATTGAGTAAAATAATTTGTGTTAGTAATATATTATACTTCATTTGAAAAAAAATAACGAATATTGTTAAAAAAAAAGCATTCTACCTTTCAAAAACGATAATACTTTTTGTTATTAAAAAAAAATCAAATAAAATCGTTTGTATTTTTATTAGACCAGAAATCATATCCTTTCTCTTGAAAAATTTAGAAATTGACAGTGTTAATTCAAATCTTATACAGTAGATAATATTAATTCTTTACTGTATTATAATTTACTTTTTTATTTGTTATAATAATAATACGATATAATGAATTGTATCGTTTGTTCCTATATAAAGTCCTAATAAAATTTTTATTTCAATCGTTATCAGCTTCCCATTCTCTTTATCAAACGATGGTAAATAATGAATGGTAGGGGCGTAAGAAATGAACCGGAAAATCGGTCCGAACCGTGTGATCTAAAACCAAAATAACCGAAACCAGAAAAATCCGAAAACAAAAAACCCGATGTGTAACGGTTCGGTTACGGTTTTCAATATTCATTACCTGCGGTTAACTGATCGAACCGAATTTTGATATATACCTACATATAATCATATATATGTATATTTACACATATATGTATTACATGAATACATCATTTACATACCTATTTAGCTAATTTTTGTATTTGTTGTCTAATATATGAACAATTTTACTAACTTTTTTTCAGAATCTATGATTAATTTTGGATATTTTGAGTAATTCTCTTATATATATGTTCTTTTTAAGATAAATTGTTAACTTTGTTTAAGATATTTATCAAAAATATTAGTAATATCATATAAAAGACATTTTAAGTAGAAAACCACGATACTGTTAAATAGAAACTTGCATTGCATAAATACAACGTTACAAAAAAGAAATTAAAAAATTAGATGTAATGTATATTTATTTATAAAACAAAATATTAATGTAGTTAAATAACTATTATACATAGAAAAATTAATTTATGCAATGTAAATTGACTTTTATAATTGAAAACTTAAACTTTATATTACTATACCTTTAATAAATGGTTAACCGAAAATAAAACCGAAATTAACCAACTTTTTCGAGTAACCGATTTGCGGGTAACTGAAATCAACGGTTTAAAATTCCTAACTAACCGAACCAAACTGAAACCCGAAAAATGGTTTGAAATTTCTAGCTAACCGAACCGAACCAAACCGTTTACAACCCTATAACTTGGATGTGTTATTGTTTTAAGGAGGATGATGAATTATAACTGTAACATCCATGAGTTTTGACCGTTTGACTTTACGTGCAATTTGACTAACAATTTGAGTTAATGAAGTATCTTGGTTCATTTCGTGATTAAATGATAATGTGGTATGTTCGTTGGGTCGATTGTATGACTTATTCGGTGATTAAATGTAAAACGACTTGTGAATTAGCTTGTAAAGGGAAACGGGTCGACCCATGGGTTACCCATGACCCATGAGCCTTCCAAGACCCAACCCTTTCCCTTATCTCTTTCATTTCACCACCCAACCTAATCTCTTTCTTTTCTCTCTATCAAAAGAAAGAACTCTCTCTTCCAATCTTTCTCTCTTGAACTCTTGAATTAATTGGTGTTGTGCAATTTGTTTAATATAAGAATCATTATCATCTCCTTCTCATCTTCATCATACCTAAAGATTGAAGTTCATAGTGCAAGATTTTAACCCATTTTGACCTAATTTCGGGTTTGAGCTCAAGAGGAAGTTTTGGTAAGTCTAATTCATCCCATTTACATCTATTTATGTTAGTTTACTCGTTTCTAGTCATCTCGTACATTTACAAGTTCTAAATCGCCTTAAAATGAGTTTTGGCTTAATTAGGGTTTAATTAGGGTTTGATCGATTTGGAGAATTTGATGATGTTATGGATGGAAATATGGGTTTGGGCAAGTGTATTTAGGTGTTTGAAGGTCAAATGTAACATCAAAATGAGTCCTTTAATCTTGCAATGCGATTTAGGGTTTTGGGTTCTTGATTTTCTGCATAAAATGCTCCTGGTCGTATTGCTGCCCAGTAAGGGGCGTAACCTACGGCCCTATGGGGCGTAAGTTACGCCAGTTATATTTTCTTTGGCGTACCTTACGCCAAATGTGGGCGTACCTTACGGTGCTCTCCATTTTCATTACGCCAAATTGCTTCTGTTTACGCCCCCTTGCACTTGAACTTTGTATGGGCGTAAGTTACGGCCCATAGGGGCGTAGCTTACGCCAGTTGTAATTTTCTGATTTTCTTGTTTGACCTAGTTGACTTCCAGAACCCTAATAACGTATCGGGCTTTGATCTAAATCACTTCTTAACTTATTTAACAATGATTAAGAGTCTTAGAAGTCACTTAACGTCGAGAACCACTTTGGAAACCTAATTAGGGTTTTGCCGAGTATTTGATAACTACGTATATGTGTTTATGTATGTTGATGTGAATGTATATGATCGATATTTAGGTTTTGGACGCGAAGCGAACATCGAACGACTGTAACTCAACTTTGTATCAAATTAATAACATCTTTTGCCAATCAAGGTGAGTTTCGTATCTCCCTACTCGCTTGAGATTCGGGCTGAAAAGTGTAAACCTTGCTTGTTTACTTGCATTTATTGATTTATTGATTGATGGTGCTTGATTGTTGGATTGATGTGATGGTTCTTTTCGTTTGATTGACTTGGTTTATGTGTTGTTAAGTATTTCATTAATATTAGGATAGACGTACATACATGGAAGTCGGTTATCCCTTCATTAGGTCTTTAGATGTGGTGGGAAGGCTGCGGATGACCCTATATATAAGCATCTGGGATTCGAAGAATGGATAACCCTCTTAAGTGTATGTACGTATAGTTGGTTTAAATTGTGGTTGGTGGCTTATGTTTGTTGAATATTGATCGTTGGCTTATGTTTGTCGAATATTGATTGTTGGCTTATGTTTGACGAATATTGATTGTTGGCTCAGGTTCATGTATTTTGATACTTGTTTATCGCTCTGTATGGATTCACCGAATCCTTTATTTGCATTTAGTTCATGTTCTACATTAATCCCACCTTGTGCTATATGATTTCCGTGATATTCTGAGCCTTGGCTTGGGGTGTTACAATAACAAATGAACCTACTTGTAAAGATTATTATATAGAATAAGAATGAAAGAGAATAGATAATTCCAAAAATAATTGAACATCGAAAATCTAAATTATAAAATAGAATTGGAATTTAAATGATAAAATAAAGTTCATTTAACTTTTGTATGATTTATAATTATGCTTATTTATACACCTTTAATCAGTAAGATAACTAAAGCATCAGTAGTCCAGAAACGGCCCATTAGCATCAGCAGCCCAGCAGATACAAATACGGTATCGTATTTGACCTGAATACCTGATGATACAAAAAAATGATAATTATTTGATTCTGTACGCCTGACGATACTACAGTACTGCACTCTAATCATACTACAAGAATGCTGAACTTAATATTAAGCTGCCGTAAGTTTGTGTTTATATAGTAATTAATATATATATAATGACTAACACTGTATTCGTTATTAATAAAATATAAAATTACTTAAAGATAACTTTGATTTAAATTTCAAAACATATGTATATATAACTAATAATTTATAATCGTATATAACTTATTTATACTAGGATATATGTATTTATATATTTATTAATGTATATATATTAAATAAAATATTTTCCTACATCAATGAATTTCTCAGAGCAGACAAGTAGCATTAGTTATAGAAGAGAAATGACTGCAAGTCTGTAAATGGAGGCTTACTTTATTTTTGTTATCATTACTTGCTGACATCGATTATATTCATAGAACACAATTTGAATTTTAATTTGAATTTCAATGAGTCTTATGTCAAAAGCTTTAATATTTCTAAACTAAAACTTTATTCACTATGAATTATAATTATTAGGTACTGTGTAAGACTTGACTTAACAATGTCATCTTACAAAAAATTGAACTTCATCATGATAATTTTTTTTTTCATCTTAGTTGGTATTAAAGTGCTACATTATTTACTATTTTTGGTAGTATTCAATTGTAATTATTTCTTCTTTATGTTACTTGTCAAATTTAAAAATTGTGATGTTAACAAATATTATAAACTTTAGAAAATTAGGAAAAAAATAATACTTATATACTTTTAGGATTATTGTATATCACGTTATTGATAATGATATTGGTTATTTCTAATTAATGTTTCAGACAAGCTTAACAGTAAATGGAGGCTTGGTTTTTCTTATTTGATATCATTACGGATCTTGTATCGGAAAACAAAACTTTTATATCTTATGCGTCTACCTATTTAAATGGAAAATGATAAATTCTCCTAAATAAATATTGTAAACATATAAATATTTATTTAAATATTCATTTATTTAAATAATTTAATATAACCACAAATACTAGAAAACTTATAGATATTGAAAAGATATATAATGTTTTATTCATTAGATGTATAATACATCTAATTTTCACATACATGAAAAATAGCTAAACCACGAGATTGTGAATAGCGGAAAGGTTGTAGTTCTACGAAAATACTTACATAATCACTGTTGATTCATCAACTGTAATGATTAAAATTAAAAATTAATACTTATCAAATTGTTAAGTCAAATCTTATAAAGTGACTGCACTTTTCTCGAGTCGCGGATCTTGGTGTCTTTAGAATCATGTGGTTTATTTTATCTTGATACTCTTCTTGTAATTGTAATAATTATTTCGCTTCATTGACTATACTCATTAACTCTTAGCATTTCCCTAATAGTTCTTTTTAATATATATTGCCGTACCAAAAATAAATAAAACTTATATAGTGACTAATATTTACTCGTCATTCATTTCTATCTTTTACATATTAAGTTGTTCTAATAATTCGGTTAACCATTACTATTTAGCTTCCTATATAAATTTCGTTTACAATCAATTTTCATTCATTATAAAAAAACAAAGCTTCCTCAATATCATTTTCCTATTCCCTTTTTTTAGAATACTTATTCTTTTTAATGTCATAATGAAAATAATTTTACATTTACATGAATCAAATAACCAATCATGATTTCACCGTTTAAAATATTCAAAATGCATCCACTGGCTAAACATTCTCTCGAAACACATTTCATGTTGAATGTTCTACGAATGACCAAAAGTAAACAAAGGTTGACTTTTGTTAACCTTGACACTACGTACGAGAGCCAGCGGTAAGGGAGTGCAAGCTGTCAAAAACAACCATACAAATTATTATGGTAAACCAGAATTTTTGTCTTTCGTAAAGATGGTGGTAATGGAGGAGAAGAAAGATTGGGTAGCACAGTTGCAAGATAAAATTAAAAATCACTATTTCAAGGATAATGGTGTGTTTTCCTTTCTTTATATGTGTTGATGCATGTTGATGTGACAACAACAACTTAGATTTAATTAGATTTTTAGATTAAGACATTATGTTACTTTATGTCTTGTTTATATATGTGTAATTGATAGATTATGGACTTCATGTTTTGGTAATGATCGATTACATGTTTTGGTGTTATATATATGTTGCTTATATATGATGTTTGTTATGTGTGTTATACAAGTACAAATATAATATATGTTAGGTTCCTTGTACATGAAATACTTGGAAAATAACTAGGCATAGTTGCTGATGGAAGTTAGTACTAACGAAGATAATCTTCGTTAGGAACAAACGAAGATAATCTTCGTTAGGAACAAACGAAGATAATCTTCGTTATATGGGCTGGACTGCTAAGTTCGTAAGAACAAAGCCCAGCAGGCCCAATATCGATCAGAAACATATATATATATGAATGGAAACCCTAAATTGAGGTGTTCGGTTCAACTCTCACACACCTACGGCGACTAAGTTCGTTTCTAACATTTAGAAAACGAAGATAGATCACATACGGCTGATTATATACTCATAATTAGCAATATATTCGATAACTAATCAAACTAGTTATCTCGTGAGGATTCCGCACTCACGACATAACAATTGACGATCTCGAGAGCGATTTGTAGCTATCGAGGGACTCACAAGTGGTATCAGAGCGATTTGATTTCTTATCGAAGGTTCGAGATCGTTTGTTTGATTGTTTTCCTCCCAAAAACCTCCCAAAACCCTTTCTGTCGTTAAGTTCGTTCGCTTTACGAACTTAGCAAAACGAAGTTTGAGAACGAATTTAACTTAAATTCGTTCTAAGTTCATCAAACGAAGATAGAAAACGAATTTATCTTCATTTTCGTTTTGAATCTTCTTCAAACGAATTTAGTCTACGAACTTAAGCTATCTTCTTTCAGAACCTTAGCCTACGAACTTAAGCCATCTTCGTTCAGAACCTGTTCTTACGAAATTAACCTATTTTTGTTCCAACTCTTATCTTCGTTTGAACATTAATTTTCACTTATGGCTTCCTCATCTTCAACCAACAATGTTGTTGCCCAATACCTCAATTCTCTTGTTTATCATGATCATCTTGTAGGACGTACTAATTCTCCACCAAAGTTAGTTTCATTGGCTGACTTCTGGGCGTGGAGAGGTCGATTTGAAGATTTTATTCAACGAGAAGACTTAAACATGTGGCTCATGATCACTGAAGGTTATGAGTGGCCCACTCTTACTGTGAATGGAGTTACTTCTACATACAAGGTGGGAGAATTAACAGGTGAAGAAAAGGCTAACTATGCTATTCAAGTAAAGACTCTTTCCACTCTTCGTATGTGCATTCCTCAAGAGTTGGTGCATCTGTTTCCTAAACAAGAATACAAGACTTCAAAGCAACTGTTCGATGCTATTGAAGCTCACTGTGAAGGTGATCCACTATTGAAGCAAAATAGAATTAAAATGCTCAAGAAACAATTTGACTGCTTCAATGCTACAAAGAATGAACAAGTTGAGGATCTTATACTGAGATATCAACATCTTCTTGCTGAATTAGCTTACTTTGACCTTAAATACACTCCTACTGAGATAGTGGATAAATTCCTGGATGGTTTGCCGAAAGCTTACAAAGAGTTTCGTCATGGATTGCAAGAAAGAGCTAATTATGCATCTCTTCGAATAGATGGAGTAATATCCACTCTAAGAAACAGAGAAATGAAGGACAAGGAAAAGGATCTTCAAGACAACTTCACACAAGATCCATCTCTCTATCATGCCACTATGAAAAATCCAACAGCTGATGTTAATGCCTTCTTTTCTGGAGTTGGTAATATTGGTGAGACAGACAATAGTGGTCCACTGATGGATGGAGATGATTCTTCCGGATTCATGGCTACTGTTAGAAATCCAAAAATAGTGATAAATTGTAATCTAGATTAGATTAATTTCTTGTTGTTAAGTCATAGATAAATGATCAGTAAGGTTGAGGGGCTAATTGTGACAATTAGCATAATTGTGTAATTAGACTATAAATAGCCCTCTCATACCTTAGAGATAATAACCTTTGATAACTTTTACATATAACTTTTACACACAACTTTAATACCAGATTTACACACAGTTACACAATTCTCTCTCAAAACACACACAAACACCAAGAACACACACTCACCAAATCCACCATTGTTGGATTGAATTCAGTGGTAAAAATCGTGTTATAACAGCTACTGATGCTGGTAACAAGGGTAAAAAGGCTAATGAAGGTGCAAAGACCGGAAATATGAAGTTCGGTAACATTACATCCTCTTCAGCTGGTTACAAGTCCTTGCCAATGAATATGAAATCAGTTAAGGGTAGGATGAATGTATTTGCTGCAATGTGTGCTGCACATGAAGCTTTTGTTGCGGGTAGAATCACAGATCCAGCACTCATTGATGAAGATTACGACCAGATAGATCCAGATGATGTTGAAGAAATGGATCTGAAATGGCAACTGGCCATGATCACCAGGAGAGTGCAAAAGTTTATGCAAAGAACAGGCAGACCAACAGGTATCTTATTCTCTACATACTATTGTTCATGTTTGCAAAATTGTTAATCGAATGTTTGATGAAATTGAACAAAAGAATTAACAAATTAAGAAATTAGAATCTGCTGTCAATGCTGCTCATGATGAAAGAGATAAGTTAATTAAAAAGGGTCTAACTGTAAATGATAAAGAAAAATTCTTCAAGGAAAAGATTAGATCTTTAGAGTCTGAAATTAGAGCTATGAAAGATAAAGTCAATCAGTCTGTGGCCGTAGAAAGAGTAGGTAGTGAAGCTTACTCCTTGTTAGCTAAAAAGTGTGCTACCATTGAAAAGGAACTTGCTGATGCTAGGATAGAAATCTTGGAATTAAATGCTAAATCTGATTCTGTTAGACATGCTGAGCTTTTAATGCATATGACAAAGTTTGAGGATTCTTCTACTAAGAGTTTTGACACTGCTAAGATCTCTTATAAAGACGTGCCTCCTCCTTTCAATAATAACTATACTTCTGTTGAACCTAATGTTCCTGAAATCCTACTTCAACCTAGTGTTGAAGATGGTAATCCAAAAGACTCAATTCCTGAGGCAAAGATGTCTGAGGGAACAAAAGAGTCTAAAGAAGTCTCTTCTCAATCTAACAAGGAAGAGAAATTGAAAGGTGTTGTCTTAAATCAGTCTACTCCTAATGGTCAGAAAGATAGTATTGTACACTTTACACTTCACAAAAGTAATAGGGTCTATACTGAGTTAGAATTTCCATTAGAATCTATTGACCCTAAGAGGATTGATAAAGTCTAGGATGTGGATATTGAGGATATGAAGAAGTTAAGTCAGTTGCGTCTCACTCCGTTACCTAAGCAGTCTAGGATTAGAAAATCTGAAGACGAATTAGTCGTTAATGAAGAAGCAACTAAGGCTTTAAAGCACATCTTAATGCCTACACTTAAGAAATCCCCAAGTAAAGGTAAACATTAGAAAGATGGTACTAGAAAGTCTAAGATATCACCAACTAAACGAGACCCTAAAAAAGAAGATCAAAGAAAAACAAGTAAGTCAGTGGGCACTAGTGCTAACAATGAATCTGTAGGTACCGATAAAAAGGTAGATACAAACAAAAAGTTCAAGGTCCTCTCCTGCTTTGCTTGTCATGAAAAGGGTCATGTTTATAGTGTATGTCCAAATAGACCTCGAAGATCAGGTTCTCCTTTAAAGATTTCCACCTCGGAAGGAAAAAGGGGGTTGGGTAATGATAAACAGGTTAATGAGGCTAAAGTTCAATCTTCTCCAAAACCGTTTACTATACCTCAACGACGTGAATTTCCACCGAAAGGTTCATCAGGAAATGTTCATGGGAATTCAAATCGTTTTCAAACACCTCCACGACCTGCTCATTCTGCTCCTAGATATCATAGTTGTAATTCATATTATGACCGAATTCATTCAAGTGTTCGACCTTCATATGGCCCTCATTCTCCCAAATCTTCTCCGACGAGAGGTCAGAGTTCTCCTCCAGTGAGAAGACGAGACGAGAATCATGTTCCACCCACGGCTTCGGGCAATGGATATTGGACTGAACTGATTCTCAGGGATGAGAAGGGTCGACCCAAACCTAAGAAGGTTTGGGTCCCCAATGAAAACTAATTTTTCTCATTTTATGTGCAGGGAGTTCCTAGGAAACCAATTCATTTATGGTACCTTGACAGTGGATGCTTCAGGCACATGACAGAGGACAGGAAACTCTTGTCCAATTATACTGGTATAAATGGGTCGTACTTTAGTTTTGCTGGATCCAAGGGCGGCAACATCACTGGTCAAGGAGATGTCGTCAATGGACAACTTACTCTAGAAAGAGTAAATTATGTGGAACAACTTACTCATAATCTAATGAGTGTCTCACAGATCTGTGACAAGGGCAACAATGTTCATTTCACAGAAAAGGAGGCATTCATCTTGAAGCCGGGTTTCGTTATTCCAGCAGAATGGATAATGCTCAGAGCTCCTATGAAGAGAGACATCTATGGCTTAGTTTTAGGTGTTGATAATCCAACGGAGCCCCTCTGTTTGTTGAGCAAAGCAAATGAGTCTGAATCTCTCCTCTGGCATCGTAGAATGGGACATATCAACTTTCGGAAGATGAATGAACTTGTTAGTCTTGGATTAGTTGAAGGTGTTCCAGTTAAGAAGTTTGGGATGGAAGATAAATGTGTACCGCATTTGAAAGCTGCGATAAGGATTCTTCGTTATGTGAAGGCCAAGCCTTGTCTAGGGCTTTGGTATCCCATGCATGGTTCCTTTGAATTCAAAGCTTATACTGATTCGGATTATGGTGGCTGCAGTTCGGATAGGAAATCCACGTCAGGTGGATGTCAGCTTTTAAGGGGGAGAATTATATCGTGGCAGTGCAAGAAGTAGACATCTGTTGCACAGTCTACCTGTGAAGCAGAGTACATAGCTGCTGGTCAATGCTGTTCTCAGGTACTTTGGATACAGCAACAATTGCGCGACTATGGTATGGATATCTCAGACTCTCCTATTTGTATCGATAATAAGTCTGCCATAGATATTACTAAGAATCCAAAAAACTTTAAAGTCACCAAGCACATAGATATAAAGCATCACTTTTTACGTGACTGTTTTGAGAAAAAGCTTATTCATTTAGAAAAGGTTATTACTGATGATAACCTTGCTGATCTATACACTAAAGCTTTTGATAGACCTCGTCATGAGTTGTTATATCAACTCAATGGTATGAAGAATGCCGAGTAGTTTCTCTCAAAGAACTTAAATTTTCTTTTTAAGTCTTAGTAGTTTAAGTCGTATATAGATAGTGTCATAAAAAAAAAAAAAAAAAAAATTTTATATAATATATAATAAATAAAGTAAGGTTACTGCACTACATGATTAGACGTGACGATACTTTAGCTTTTAAGCCTACTTAATTGTACTTTAAAATGCTCAGTTCAGTGATACCATTATATGATGTATCGATAGGCACAAAGTACCAAAGTTTCCTTATAATCTGAACTTAAATGTATACAATGTTCTTATGGGAAACGTATTCAGATATATGGCTGAGAATGCTTGTTCTTAATATAGACAAGTCCTTTAAATCTTATGAAAGATCTTGCATTGTAATTATGTATATTTGGTCTTTATATAGAAGGTCTCGGATACATATATGTGTATGTATTGCTTTTTCGGATGTATATTTGTGACAAGATATGCAAATATCTAATAAAACTATAAATCTGTTGAAAATATGAAGCTAATGTAGCCTTTGAGATTCGAACAAGTAAGTCCTTGGGGTGTCTTTGTATACCTAGCCTACCTAAAGCTTCCAACTTGGGATAGGTTGTCAGAAAGTTCGCTACACGAGTCTCATCGAAAGTCACGGGTTTTCATAAGTGCTTTAAAAATAATGTCACAAATATGCAAGTACTTGGCATTATGCAATGTTAAGTATATTTCCGTACGTGAGTCAAGTTAAGTCGCTTTGTGTGTGAGGAATCACCGACCTGTCACCGCTGACTTGATTCTTAAAGACCTTCTCACTTTACTCACCAAATGTCTTAATCTTAGTGCTTGTTTCGATTGTGAGAGTGTATCTGAATATGGGGCACATAAGTTCGCAAACTAAAATTGTGGAATGAGTAACTTACTAGGTTACATGGTGACTGTCCTTGGCTCAAGTAATACGAAAGTGCCACAAACCAAAAAGGAGACTGGAAGTACCGAGTGTTTAAGAGGATGACCATATTGGTAATCGTTTTTGGATCACTATTCATAACATAATAATAAGAGAATTCATTTATCAAATTTTGGGCTTATATAAATGCTAATCTGATCTGATCAGTAGTAACCATGTAACATGTGAATAATGAATAAATTAAGTTAACTAGTGTTTAGATTAGTTTATTGTTCTGTAATTTTTATTCTAATTTATTTTTCATTTTATCGAGTCAAAATAGTTTTTTCATAAGTTCTTATTGCACGAGAGATTCTACTTAAATTCTGTTGAGTATATGTTTTGCTGAATTCATTCATTTGAATTCTTGATGAGGTTATGTGATTTGTACAAAAGAAGATTTTCTGATAAGGACATTAATTTGTTTAAGTTTAGAAAATGATCTTTTAAGTTTTATGTGAAAAGTCAAAGTTATTTGAAATCTCACAAGTTTAAGTTGTTACAAGTTACGAATTTAATTAATAACTTGGTGACCTTTTAGGGTTTGACAATGGAATGACCTCCCTTGATCTTTTGTTAGAATCTTGAGTATTTCGTATTTGTTAACCCTAATTTTGTGTGTTTTAGCTTGAATTTTCTGCATTATTATGCCTTTGCTCTTGATGCGTTAATGAGTTTTTGGTAAGTGTGCAGTGTTCAGGTTAAGAAGATAAATTTGGAGTGCTGATCTTTGTTGCAATACAGTGTTATTCATACTGATGATATCATGGAGATAAGATTTTTTTTGGTGTGAAGTGACAATATTGTGATACAGATATGAGCACGTGAAAGAAGAATACATGAATCTGTTTTTGGAGTAGTTATTTACTTTACATTTCATGTATTTAGTGAAAATAGTCAGTGTTGATACTTGTTTCTTTTGATTTTTGTACCTTGACTTATGACATGATTTCGGAAACTTACTAAGTTCTTCATTGGATTCTTTGGGCTATTCATTGGTTATTTGTTTTGTAGACGGCATCTAATATGGGACTTAAGTGTTTCAAGATGGTTTGCCGTCAAGCATCTCAATGATTAGAAAAATGCTCTCCGTATCATGGTCGTGGTTGGTAACGCTGTTAATATGTCATTTGATTATTTTCAGGTTTGTTGATGGTTGGTTTTAGATCTTGGGGTTTTATTTTTATTCAAGATTATAATGTTTGTCAAATATTTACATTATGATGATGATTTTGGTTGATGGTACTTCTTGGTACAAGGCATGAACAAGTTTCTTTTAACGAGTTTTTGCTATGTACAGGATTAGGTAAACGGTGAAGTCGTGGAAAGTTTCGTGATGAAGAATCTGGAAAATTTTCTAAGTACAGATTTATTCTTACGAAGATAGTATACTCTTCGTTCAGAATTTCTTATGAAATTAGACTTATTTTCGTTCAGCAGTCCTCTAACGAAGTTAGCAAATCTATTTTCGTTTTGTTTTGTATTAACGAAGATAACTTCTATCTTCGTTCAGGAAATTAGAAATTGTATTGTTTCAGTTGTTCTTACGAAGGCTAACTTCGTTCTAACATAATTTTGACTGATTACTTAACCGACCTGTTTTAACCCGTTTTTCCCAACTATATAAATACAAGGTTAATTTCGTTTTATTTTTTTCTTCAAGAAAACGAATTTAACACTCTTCTTCTGCATAAACCCCTACTCTATTATCACTCAAATCACTCGATATCACTCGATTTTCTGCTTGTTGTTTCAATTGGTGTTGCAATTAGTGATTCAGGTATATTATCGAGTATTTTCATTCCCAAATCCCCAATTCTAACTTGTTATTTTGCCCAATATTTGCAAGAACTTAATCGGTTTTATAAGAATTTAGATTTTTAGGGTTTAATTTCGTTTTGAGATTTTAACCCATTGAATCTTTAGTTCGTCTGTAAAATCCAAGTGGGTTATGCTTCAATTACTTGATACAAGAGTTTTGTATTTGATTTCGGGCAAATCGATTGTTAACCAATTTTTATCAAATCGAACGTTTGATTTTGAGATGAGCTGCTGCTCAGAGTGGTTTTACGAAGTTATTCTTCGTTCAGGGTCTACGAACTTAGGTTCTGAGCAACGCTTACGAACTTAGTCTCTATTTCCAACTAACGAATTTAGGTGTTCTTGTTCACAAACGGACTTAGTTATGCTTCAATGCTATCTTCGTTTATTGTTACCTAACGAACTTAAAGCCTATTTTCGTACAGTTTCACTAAACGAACTTAAAGAATATTTTTGTACAGTTTTAACTTACGAAATTATTGATTAAGTTAATAAAAGTCTGCAACTCATTTATTGTGCTAATACTATAATTGTTTTTTATATTTTGATTTGTTTTGCAGAAATGGCTCTTGCTCCGCGTCAATTCATTAAGAAGCACAATCTTGCCTTAAATCTTGATCCAGATCAGCATAATTGTGAACGTTATCATGAGATGTTTGATTATATCGCTCGTTCTAGGCTTTCTTTTGCATTTTGTGATTCACCTAGACTCATTAGGCAGTATATTGATGCCTTCTGGAGAACTGCTCATCAGGTCATGGTTAATGGTCGTAGTTTTGTTCGTGCTACTATCGAAGGAATCACATTTGATTTCAATGCTGCGACGCTTCGTGATATTCTGCATTTAGGTGAAGAACCAGACGAAGCAGTGGAATTGGCTTATGACTTTGACCTTATTCGTAGATGTTTTCAAAGAATGGGATATGTTGGTGAAATTAAGCTTCCTTTTGACAAAAGTGGATTTCAAGGACGTTGGAGATATCTTGCTTACGCTTTGTTGGTATGTCTGAGCAATCGTAAGGCTGGATTTGATCAGCTTTCTGCTCAGATTTCTTCGCAGATGGTAACCTTGGTCTATAATCGACCTTATCCTTTTTCAGCATACTTCTATCAAGAGTTTATTGATCAAATCAATGCCAAAGCGAAAAAGAGGTTTCTCTTATATCCTCGCTTTGTTATGGCAATCGTTAGACATTTTTGTCCGAACTTGGTATTTGATCAAGGTCCTCGCTATGCACCACATGCTTGGCCTTTACGTCTATTTGCTGATCTAGAAACCAACACTCGAAATGTGGCTGGTCTTAATGATCCACCACTTTTTGGTCATTTGATTAATCCAAACGATCGATCCCGTTTTGAGGATGATATGTTAGTGGATGATGATGACGATTCTGATCATGAGGATGAAGAGAGTTCTGATGATGGTTCTGATGGTGATTCTAATTCTGATGACTCTGATCATGGGAATGATGGCTCAGATGCATATGATAGTATCGCTGCTGATTCTAGTAATGAGCATCGAACTAAGATGGCTCATGATATCCCTGCTGATTCAGGAAGTGATCATTCACATCACTTTTCTCGAGAAGGTGTACCTGGTGCTTTACGCCGAGAGCGTCGGAGTAAGGCATATCATTCTTCTCCTGTTCTTTCTGATACGGATCAATCCGTTCATGATGAACATGATACTCAAGTTAATCAGGATGATGGTTTTGGATAAGAAGCTGTATTTCATTATCAAGAAGAAGTGGAACCAAGTCCAATTCATGTAGGTACAAGTACTGTTGGTACTTCAGGTCCTACTTCTTCAAGAAGTCCTAAGAGAACATTGGATGCTCCGCTTACTTATCGCAGAGCTAAGCGTGTACGAACTACTGAGGCTACTTCAGTATCTACAGCTGCTGCTGCTATTCCTGCTGTCTCTACAGCACAGGTTGCTTCGGTTGCCGGTAGTGTAATGTTGCGTCCACTGTTGCCTCCTGCCTTACCTGTATTGCCAAGATTGCCTACTTTTCCTCCTCTTCCTTCAGATTACTCACTAGTTCGGCATATCGATGTTCTTCAGGCTCGTGTTGATACATTAGAGTCTGATCTTACGAATGTTCGAGGTGCTTTGACCTTTTTAATAAACTGGGTCAAGAATCAAGGGGGAGATGTTCCTGAAGAAGTTTGCAGATTGTCAGTAGTTCAGCCAAGACGTCAGAATGATGATGATGATGCTGATGATGCTGGAAATAGGATTGATTCTCGCCCAGTTTCTGACAAAGGAAAAGGTGTTGAGACTCAGGGGGTGACAAGAAGGGATACTACCCAGGTTGGTACTTCTGGTGCGGGTGGATCAAGTGCTCCTCGTGATGCTGAAGTTGTTGAAGCACTTGACTCAGGTAATTCTTCGAAATCGATTGATTATTTAAGTGATGATCAAGTTGAAGCTGAAACTGAACGATTAAAGCGTGAAGTTAAGGCAAAATTTGGACATGACTGTAATACTGAAGAAAATGCTTTTCATTCTGTATTTGATAACTTATTAAATAAAAAGCAAAAAGCAGAAACTGAAAGAGAAAAAGAATTACAGATTCAAAAGCAAACAGCCTTGGAATCTGATTCTGATTCTGATTCAACTTATGATTATGATAAAGATTAGATAAAGTGTATATTAGGTTGCATGTAATAAGTTTACGACATGTAAATGTAATCTATCTTATTTCAATGCAATTATATTTCATCTTTATTCTTATTATTATCATGATTATTCATTGTATTTTGGTGTTTATTTTGTGTAATTTTGATAGATGATACAGATGATGCAGAATTATTCTTTGATGGTGATGAACTTGAGGAAGGTGAGTTTGTTCCTGAACCGGATCTAAACATATTCAAGAAACCTTATGGGTTTGATGATGTTTGGGACTCAATTCCGCAAGATCCATCTATAGAAGAAAGAGAAGTGTTAGAGGTAAAGAGAAAAGAAGTTAAAGAAAGAATGTTTCAAGCTCCAATTAGTAGCACCGCTAAAGTTTTAAACTTTGTGGTATATGCTAAGGTTGATGATGCATTGATTCCTTTCCACTGGGAAATTAACTTGACAAAACCTTTTGATCCAAATGATTATCCAGTTCCTCTCAGAGAAGATGATCCACTGCAAGAGATTGATCGACTTGTGCCTGGGCAAAGAATTAATGAATATATAGTCACATGGGATACTATGAAACCCATTATGTATTGGACTCACATCTCAGATAAGGATGCTGCAAAATATAAGACAATAATCTGGAGTTGGTTCTATGATGAAGAATTGAAGCTGTTCATTCTTAAAAGACCAGAAGGTTGTCAGTATTTAGCGTGGCATGAGAGACACTTCAGAAGTTTGTGTGAAGAAGATTTACATGAACTTGGAAATAACTGGATTATCAATCCAAGTGGTTATGGTCTTGCTGATGTTGTTGGTAAGAATCTTCATGAAGATTTCAAGTTGAGATTGAATATGAAAGATTCAGAGAAACCAAAGTTTCATATTGAACCAAGACGGAAGAAGAAGGTGGTTAAGCCAGATAAAAGCGTTGAGTATATTCAACATGGTATCAAGTGTATGATCAAAGTCCCTGCCAGGAAGTGGGCACAAGATGTCTTGGATAAGATGGATAATTGGGAGATTGATCGGAATTCTGGTGAAGCCAAGATGTATGTAGACTCGAAGAAGAATATGTTGTTGAGAAGGATGTATGATCCAATGCAGTTGGTTAACTTCTCAAGAAATGATCAGAGAAAATTATACGATACTGAATGTTCATTTTTACCATTTTGGAAGAATGAAGAGGATCGATATCGTAAGATTCTCCAAGTCTGCTTACACGAAAATATCCATGCAAATAGAAAGCGATTGTTATTTGATGGATGATAAAGTTTTTTTTAAGCCTAAAGAAATCGAAGATGCTGCTGTCAAGGGGGAGTTTGTTGATGCATGTTGATGTGACAACAGCAACTTAGATTTAATTAGATTTTTAGATTAAGACATTATGTTACTTTATGTCTTGTTTATATATGTGTAATTGATAGATTATGGACTTCATGTTTTGGTAATGATCGATTACATGTTTTGGTGTTATATATATGTTGCTTATATATGATGTTTGTTATGTGTGTTATACAAGTACAAACATAATATATGTTAGGTTCCTTGTACATGAAATACTTGGAAAATAACTAGGCATAGTTGCTGATGGAAGTTAGTACTAACGAAGATAATCTTCGTTAGGAACAAACGAAGATAATCTTCGTTATATGGGCTGGACTGCTAAGTTCGTAAGAACAAAGCCCAGCAGGCCCAATATCGATCAGAAACATATATATATATGAATGGAAACCCTAAATTGAGGTGTTCGGTTCAACTCTCACACACCTACGGCGACTAAGTTCGTTTCTAACATTTAGAAAACGAAGATAGATCACATACGGCTGATTATATACTCATAATTAGCAATATATTCGATAACTAATCAAACTAGTTATCTCGTGAGGATTCCGCACTCACGACATAACAATTGACGATCTCGAGAGCGATCTGTAGCTATCGAGGGACTCACAATATGATACAAATAGCCAGCCTTTAGTAGAATAAAATTATAAATCTTATCACAATGTATAATTGACATCGAAATTGATTGTTATATGCGGTACCTTTGTATTGTAGATGTTTGATTTTTAAAAAATATGATGGAAAAAAATAGTCAATGATGAAAGAAGTGAATCACTAGTTTAATTTGTATATTTTTACATATAATAAGTCAGTTAAATTAAATAATTCAATGTTCCCAATATCGATTGATATCAGTTATTTTAAGTTAGGGTATTATTATACTATTTAATCCACTAAAATGAAGTCTCGCCTCGAAAGTTTACAAATTAAAAGTTACTCCGTAATAAATTATATTTTTTTTTACAGTGTCATCCGTCTCTTCTTATTTTTCCTTTTTCTCCTATATAAACCTTCTTTACAATTAGATTCATTCATTAATAACCTCCATCCTCTCCGTTCTAAAAAAATAAAAATAAGTCTCCATCCTCAGTAAAAATAAAATTCTCGATAGATCTATATTTTCAAAAAGATTATATAACAATTTTAAGAATGGAATTTGATTTTATTATATTAGATCTATCGATTAAATATACTACCATGATTTCACCGTTTAAATATATACTACTAATTCAATGACAGTTTGGAAACTTTAGTCGACTTGGAGTCTCAAGGGTTTGATGTGAGTGTTGTTCGCGCTCCTTTAAATGAAATGAAAAAGTTATGAAATTACAATCGAACTTGCATCTTCTTTCTAAACAGATTTTAGATGGTTATCTTGCTTAAGAAAAACTTGCAGCCAGATTTTATAAGTATGGTTTTCTTTGATATTGTGGTTTCTCCCTTGTAACTCTCATCCAACTATACTAAAGTACTTCTTTTGTGGAATTATATTACATCTATCTATTAAATATACAACCATGGTTTCATCATTTAAAGCATGTAAGTGTTTTTTCCCTGTTTTATAATATTATGTTTATAATTAAATTTTTTTCCTGTTTATAATCTTTTTACTGATCATTTATTAAATTAAATAGATCTTATTTGTAAATATAACAATTATTAAATTTATTTTTGTTATCTTAAACCATTATTTTTTTAATATATGATTAATACTGTATTATTGTTTCTATAAAATCAACTATTAAAGGGATAATGGCTATTAATGTTTTATCTAATGCTTCATCGATATGTAAGTATTATATTCTGTTATCTTTAATCACCATTCTTCTTTTTATAGAGATACTACTGTTAATGGTTGTTTATAAATTAACAAATTTTCTTTGTTGGTATCAGTTTTATTTATTCTTTATGGTTTATTTAAAATTTAGTTCTGCAAATAATTTTCCTTACACTCTCGCAAATAATTTTTCTTTTCTTACGCTCTCACTTTAGATTTGAAACAAATAATTTATTTGTGTCCAATTAATTTTTACTGTTGCTTGTAATTTTCAGGGAGTCTATAAAACTTGCAATCTATGAGAATCTTCTCCATTTGTTAACTTAATTATTTAAATATTTTCAAAAAGGTTTGTATCATCCTATGTAATGCAATAACATTTTGAAAAGATGGGTTTGACATATTGTAATTAAAAAAAGTTTTATTTGTGTTTTAATCAGTATTTCTTTCCTACAACAGCAAGTACAACAAGGAGTTACAATCGGTTTAACTTCTCAATGTAGCATAATTTGTATCCAAGTCTACAAAGTGAAAGAGTGTTGCACCAATTGTTGAAGCTATAGTTAACAAATACAGTGAAATTATTGACTTAAAATATATGTAGAATTTATCTTAATGAAAGTCCATATATTTTAATTTGCCATTTATAGTCAGCATTTCTTGTTGTACATTTTATTGGTTTCAGCAAAGACCTTGTGTTCAATCGTTGAGGATTGATTGGTTTCGTGTTTTCATTCCAAATATTTGAAATGGCTCGTGGTCAACATTTCGTTTAATAGTGTACGTTTAAATTTTCAGCATTATATTGTTGTTTTCCTGTTCTTAAATAGTTCAAATCAACTAAGTTTATCAAAAATAAAAACCTTTAAATATCCAATTAATAGAATAAGTTAAATACTTTGTTACTATTTGTGTGTTCATGCTACTGCTGTGTTGTTGATAATATTGGCTAACCTATATATATAGATTTAATTTTGATTACAATTCATTAATCTTTATACAATGCATAGTTAGAAAATATATACACAATTAAATTTATAAATGCGTATTTCAGCTAAAAAATCTATTATAATTTAGAAATTAATTATATTTTTCTTAACATTCACTCGCTATAGGACATCTGGGAAACCTCAACTTATAATTATGAACTCTTGCAAAGCCTTAAAAATAAACACAACCGTCTAACAACCTTTAAAATACTAATCCTTTTTTTATATTTTAATTTTTTACTTTATTCTAACAAAGCCTTAAAAATGAAAATATAGGTATTATGCAAATTGCTATTTAGTTTGAAAATACAACAAAAACAAAATATCCAATGTTGCAAAGTCCGTAAAAATAAACATTGATTGATCAAATTTATGACAGATAATAGATGCTGAAATGGATCTTCTATTTCATACAAACAAGCTGATACATCTTTATCATATTATTAGTAGTGCTAAAATCTATCAAAATTAATCAATTAATTACAAAATTTAATAATCTTCCAAAAATATATCGTCATTTAATAAAAATATACAAACAAATGTTTACCTTTATTTGATAGAAAAAATAAATAATAAATAAAGTTATATACTTCAAATAAAAGCTATAATTTTATAAAAAGTTGATAATAATAAGAAACAAAAGAAACTATAAAAAATGAATACAAATCAGAGAATAATTTAATGGAATACTTACATATATTAAATGATGAAATCATGATTAATAAATATAACTTGGATAGTTGGATGTGTTATTATTCTAAGGAGGATAATGAATTAATCACAAATGAATATACTTGTAAAGAGTATTATATAGAATAAGAAAGAAAGATAATAGAAAATTCCAAAAGTATTTGAGCAATTGAGTATGTAAAATCAAAATCTAAATTATCAAATAGAATAGGAATTTAAATGACAAAATTAAGTTCATTTATCTTTTTTTGTGTTTTATAATTATGCTTATATATTTATTTTTAAAATATAAGATAACTGAAGAATCAGTAGTCCAGCAACGGCCCATTAGAATCAGCAGCCCAGCAGATACAAATAAGGTATCATATTTGACCTGAATACCTGATGATACAAAGAAAAATATTATTTTATTTTGTTCGAGAAGATGCTACGGTACTACAGTCTAATCATACTACAAGACTGCTGATATTAATATAAAGTTGCCGTAAGTTTTTCTTTATATAATTATAAATATATATGTAATGACTAACACTGTATTCGTTATTAATAAAATATAAAATTACTTAAAGATAACTTTGATTTAAATTTCAAAACATATGTATATATAACTAATAATTTATAATCGTATATAACTTATTTATACTAGGATATATGTATTTATATATTTATTAATGTATATATATTAAATAAAATATTTTCATACATCAATAGGATTATCTCAGACAGACAAGTGGTATTAGTTACAGAAGACAAATTGTAACACCCCAAGCCGAGGCTCGAAATATCACGGAACTCATATAGCGCTAGGTGGAATTACAATAGAACAAGAACTAAATGCAAATAAAGATTCAGTGAATCCATTACAATACGAAACAAGTACCAAAATACATAAGGAGCAAATAACCATCAAAGTTTACAAAAGAACATCCAGAAGATGGCAAATCGATCCTAAGTATAATGCAAAAGAGAAGGTCGATGAATCCTTGATTCATAAAGTCCAATGCCCGGGTTTAACATCAACCAATCAATAAGTACAAAAGCATGTTCTCAAGTGCAAGACACTTGGAAGTACATCAACCAATCAATAAGTACAAAAGCATGTTCTCAAGTGCAAGACACTTGGAAGTACATCAACCAATCAATAAGTACAAAAGCATGTTCTCAAGTGCAAGACACTTGGAAGTACATCAACCAATCAATAAGTACAAAAGCATGTTCTCAAGTGCAAGACACTTGGAAGTACATCAACCAATCAATAAGTACAAAAGCATGTTCTCAAGTGCAAGACACTTGGAAGTACATCAACCAATCAATAAGTACAAAAGCATGTTCTCAAGTGCAAGACACTTGGAAGTACATCAACCAATCAATAAGTACAAAAGCATGTTCTCAAGTGCAAGACACTTGGAAGTACATCAACCAATCAATAAGTACAAAAGCATGTTCTCAAGTGCAAGACACTTGGAAGTACATCAACCAATCAATAAGTACAAAAGCATGTTCTCAAGTGCAAGACACTTGGAAGTACATCAACCAATCAATAAGTACAAAAGCATGTTCTCAAGTGCAAGACACTTGGAAGTACATCAACCAATCAATAAGTACAAAAGCATGTTCTCAAGTGCAAGACACTTGGAAGTACATCAACCAATCAATAAGTACAAAAGCATGTTCTCAAGTGCAAGACACTTGGAAGTACATCAACCAATCAATAAGTACAAAAGCATGTTCTCAAGTGCAAGACACTTGGAAGTACATCAACCAATCAATAAGTACAAAAGCATGTTCTCAAGTGCAAGACACTTGGAAGTACATCAACCAATCAATAAGTACAAAAGCATGTTCTCAAGTGCAAGACACTTGGAAGTACATCAACCAATCAATAAGTACAAAAGCATGTTCTCAAGTGCAAGACACTTGGAAGTACATCAACCAATCAATAAGTACAAAAGCATGTTCTCAAGTGCAAGACACTTGGAAGTACATCAACCAATCAATAAGTACAAAAGCATGTTCTCAAGTGCAAGACACTTGGAAGTACATCAACCAATCAATAAGTACAAAAGCATGTTCTCAAGTGCAAGACACTTGG
The DNA here is from genome assembly GCA_034093135.1 of Erigeron breviscapus. Lineage (NCBI taxonomy): Eukaryota > Viridiplantae > Streptophyta > Magnoliopsida > Asterales > Asteraceae > Erigeron > Erigeron breviscapus. The sequence goes on from CM067172.1 coordinate 92,314,328, forward strand.
AAGTACATCAACCAATCAATAAGTACAAAAGCATGTTCTCAAGTGCAAGACACTTGGAAGTACATCAACCAATCAATAAGTACAAAAGCATGTTCTCAAGTGCAAGACACTTGGAAGTACATCAACCAATCAATAAGTACAAAAGCATGTTCTCAAGTGCAAGACACTTGGAAGTACATCAACCAATCAATAAGTACAAAAGCATGTTCTCAAGTGCAAGACACTTGGAAGTACATCAACCAATCAATAAGTACAAAAGCATGTTCTCAAGTGCAAGACACTTGGAAGTACATCAACCAATCAATAAGTACAAAAGCATGTTCTCAAGTGCAAGACACTTGGAAGTACATCAACCAATCAATAAGTACAAAAGCATGTTCTCAAGTGCAAGACACTTGGAAGTACATCAACCAATCAATAAGTACAAAAGCATGTTCTCAAGTGCAAGACACTTGGAAGTACATCAACCAATCAATAAGTACAAAAGCATGTTCTCAAGTGCAAGACACTTGGAAGTACATCAACCAATCAATAAGTACAAAAGCATGTTCTCAAGTGCAAGACACTTGGAAGTACATCAACCAATCAATAAGTACAAAAGCATGTTCTCAAGTGCAAGACACTTGGAAGTACATCAACCAATCAATAAGTACAAAAGCATGTTCTCAAGTGCAAGACACTTGGAAGTACATCAACCAATCAATAAGTACAAAAGCATGTTCTCAAGTGCAAGACACTTGGAAGTACATCAACCAATCAATAAGTACAAAAGCATGTTCTCAAGTGCAAGACACTTGGAAGTACATCAACCAATCAATAAGTACAAAAGCATGTTCTCAAGTGCAAGACACTTGGAAGTACATCAACCAATCAATAAGTACAAAAGCATAATCAATCTCAATCACAAGTCTATCGTACAACAAATCATCTAAAACTAAAATGCACATACATTTCATACGACTTTACATTTAAGGAATCATAGATGCTTATATATAGGGTCACCCGTAGCCTTCCCACCACATCTACAATTCATTAAAGGTATCATCGTCTTCCATGTATGTACAACTAACCTAATCGCAATATGTAACCAAAATTTAATGCATAATCAACCAATCACTCAAACAATAAAGCACGTATGTTTACACTTTTCAGCTCGAATCTCAAATGAGTAGGGAGCTACGGAACTCACCTTGATTGGATAGACAAGGAGATGAAGACTGATGATTCTCGAGTTAAACTAGTTCCTAAGACTTTTGATCCTTCGATATGGTGACAAGGAGATGAAGACGATAATGATTCTCGAGTTAAAATTAGTTCCTAAGACTTTTGATCCTTCGATATGGTGACAAGGAGATGAAGACGATAATGATTCTCGAGTTAAAATTAGTTCCTAAGACTTTTGATCCTTCGATATGGTGACAAGGAGATGAAGACGATAATGATTCTCGAGTTAAAATTAGTTCCTAAGACTTTTGATCCTTCGATATGGTGACAAGGAGATGAAGACGATAATGATTCTCGAGTTAAACTAGTTCCTAAGACTTTTGATCCTTCGATATGGTGACAAGGAGATGAAGACGATGATGATTCTCGAGTTAAACTAGTTCCTAAACTTTTGATCCTTCGATATGGTGACAAGGAGATGAAGACGATGATGATTCTCGAGTTAAACTAGTTCCTAAGACTTTTGATCCTTCGATATGGTGACAAGGAGATGAAGACGATAATGATTCTCGAGTTAAAATTAGTTCCTAAGACTTTTGATCCTTCGATATGGTGACAAGGAGATGAAGACGATAATGATTCTCGAGTTAAAATTAGTTCCTAAGACTTTTGATCCTTCGATATGGTGACAAGGAGATGAAGACGATAATGATTCTCGAGTTAAACTAGTTCCTAAGACTTTTGATCCTTCGATATGGTGACAAGGAGATGAAGACGATGATGATTCTCGAGTTAAACTAGTTCCTAAACTTTTGATCCTTCGATATGGTGACAAGGAGATGAAGACGATGATGATTCTCGAGTTAAACTAGTTCCTAAGACTTTTGATCCTTCGATATGGTGACAAGGAGATGAAGACGATAATGATTCTCGAGTTAAAATTAGTTCCTAAGACTTTTGATCCTTCGATATGGTGACAAGGAGATGAAGACGATAATGATTCTCGAGTTAAAATTAGTTCCTAAGACTTTTGATCCTTCGATATGGTGACAAGGAGATGAAGACGATAATGATTCTCGAGTTAAACTAGTTCCTAAGACTTTTGATCCTTCGATATGGTGACAAGGAGATGAAGACGATGATGATTCTCGAGTTAAACTAGTTCCTAAACTTTTGATCCTTCGATATGGTGACAAGGAGATGAAGACGATGATGATTCTCGAGTTAAACTAGTTCCTAAGACTTTTGATCCTTCGATATGGTGACAAGGAGATGAAGACGATAATGATTCTCGAGTTAAAATTAGTTCCTAAGACTTTTGATCCTTCGATATGGTGACAAGGAGATGAAGACGATAATGATTCTCGAGTTAAAATTAGTTCCTAAGACTTTTGATCCTTCGATATGGTGACAAGGAGATGAAGACGATAATGATTCTCGAGTTAAACTAGTTCCTAAGACTTTTGATCCTTCGATATGGTGACAAGGAGATGAAGACGATGATGATTCTCGAGTTAAACTAGTTCCTAAACTTTTGATCCTTCGATATGGTGACAAGGAGATGAAGACGATGATGATTCTCGAGTTAAACTAGTTCCTAAGACTTTTGATCCTTCGATATGGTGACAAGGAGATGAAGACGATAATGATTCTCGAGTTAAAATTAGTTCCTAAGACTTTTGATCCTTCGATATGGTGACAAGGAGATGAAGACGATAATGATTCTCGAGTTAAAATTAGTTCCTAAGACTTTTGATCCTTCGATATGGTGACAAGGAGATGAAGACGATAATGATTCTCGAGTTAAACTAGTTCCTAAGACTTTTGATCCTTCGATATGGTGACAAGGAGATGAAGACGATGATGATTCTCGAGTTAAACTAGTTCCTAAACTTTTGATCCTTCGATATGGTGACAAGGAGATGAAGACGATGATGATTCTCGAGTTAAACTAGTTCCTAAGACTTTTGATCCTTCGATATGGTGACAAGGAGATGAAGACGATAATGATTCTCGAGTTAAAATTAGTTCCTAAGACTTTTGATCCTTCGATATGGTGACAAGGAGATGAAGACGATAATGATTCTCGAGTTAAAATTAGTTCCTAAGACTTTTGATCCTTCGATATGGTGACAAGGAGATGAAGACGATAATGATTCTCGAGTTAAAATTAGTTCCTAAGACTTTTGATCCTTCGATATGGTGACAAGGAGATGAAGACGATAATGATTCTCGAGACTAGTTCCTAAGACTTTTGATCCTTCGATATGGTGACAAGGAGATGAAGACGATGATGATTCTCGAGTTAAACTAGTTCCTAAATGCCAAATGATGCTAGAGAAATGAAAGAAATGAGGGAGATGGAGTTCTTGCTAGAGAGAAAAGAGAAGAGATAGAGATTGTGTGGTAAATGGAGAGATAAGGGGGGGGGGGAGGTTCACTAGTAGGCTCATGGGTCATGGGTTTAGCCCATGGGTCGACCCGTCTCCATTTACAAGCCATTTCACATATCGTTTCACATTTAATCACCGATTAAGTTATACTATCGACCCGACGAACATACCACATAGTCATTTAATCACAAAACGACCCAAATACTTCACTAACTCAAATTGTTAGTCAAATTGCACGTAAAGTCAAACGGTCAAAACTCACGGATGTTACATTATTCCCCCGTCAAAAGAATTTCGTCCCGAAATTCAACAAATCACCAATCGTTAGACAAATGTGGGTACTTAGGTCTCAACTCTAACGGTCTCCATCACACATCGACCCACTTCCTTCGTAGCATGCGAGCTAGTTGCTATCTTCTTAGTTTGAGAAGTTGTTCTCGTCATTCCAATTACTATTCCAGGCCCGCTGCATTGGCTTTCTTTGATTCTTGGCTCATCCAGTGGAGAGTAACACCTCTACTACCTAATGCTTCGGTTAGTGACATTCGAATACTCGCGTAACAACCGTCATTGCACAAGATTTCCGCCATGGTCATAAGCACATTTTCTTCACATGTGATCAGGTCTCAAGTCGGTTTGAGTACCCGTTGCTCATTGGATGCCTCCCTGATTTGGAGTTAAGCGACTTTCTTTATCTGAAATGATAGAAATCGAATCTTCGTGCACCTAACCCCATTTTCTTCACATGTGATCAGGTCTCAAGTCGGTTTGAGTACCCGTTGCTCATTGGATGCCTCCCTGATTTGGAGTTAAGCGACTTTCTTTATCTGAAATGATAGAAATCGAATCTTCGTGCACCTAACCCATTTCTTCTACGTACTAATGTGCCAAGTTGTCAAATTTTTACCGGTTTCGTCGAATCGTGATCACTTCTTGTCGTCGGCGACTTCATGGCGAAGTCCATTACAATTTGTTTTCCTTTAAATCTCTCTCCCGGTCTTTCACTACACGCTTATTCACATCTCAGAAGTCTATAAGGGTTTTGACTACGCGTGTGATGTTAGGAAGTTAGGCATATACGAAATTCAGTTATTGAGATGGGACAAGCTCGGTAAGTCACCTGGAAAAGCCTCGGGAGACTCAAGATTAGCAGAGACGACGTTAGTTTTCAGATTCTTGAGATGGTAGCTCTAAGGACCTTTGAGTTGGAAGATGTACATGGGACCCTAAGAACCCTACCGTTAGATATTTTTACACTAGCAAACCCTACTACACAAATAAGAACCGTATTAACCGTTGGTATTCAGATTGTACTCACTTTATCGTCAAGAACCTTAATATCATAGAGCACAAAGTACGTGAAGAGTTTAGTCGTTTTCTAGAGTCAAGATAGATACACGGGGTATTTGACCAAATTTAGTTATGGAGTCGCTAAACATCCAAAATTTTTAAACATATAATTCCAAAACACACGAACGAACGTAATTCAAAGGAGTAACGTTTGGATAAACGAGATCATAGTCTGTTCCAATATCGAGTAGTGCCATAATATAACGACCGTTAAGAGGAATGTACCTTAACCGACGTTTGGATCATTTTGGCCCCCATTGCCATTTCCCGCCAAAGCTCGGGCTCGAGGTTGAACTTGTTGACCTTGTTGGCCACGGTTTTGGTTCGGCCCGGTAATTTGGAGCTGATTCGGATGGACCGCCACTTCAACTTGTTGTCCAACCCATTGCGGACAATTGTTACAGTAGTGAGTACGACTACCACATCCAAAACACTCGCCTCTTTGTTGATTACCTTGAGGAGGGACGGCCCGAAAAGGTGCTACATTCAATGGTGCCGCTTTCGGTGCTCTACAATCTTTAGCCTCGTACCCGGGTCGATTACAATTAAAGCAAGTCCCACATTGGATAGCGGGGGAGTGATGACGATTACACTTTGCACAAAAGGGGTGAGGTCCTAAGTAAGTTTTCCTTGTTGGCTCCACCGCCGCCATAACCCTACCCCGATCAGCACCATTTGGGTCAAACCTTCCCATTTTCTTTACCCCACTTGACTCTCCCACTTCTTTCCTCTTGTTGGTTGCGGATTTGCTCAAGACACCGCTCCTCAACAAGTCTTCAGTCACACTGCCGGATCGGTTGACAGCATCGGCCAAAGAAGTAGGCATGTTAGAATTCACATAAGATCGGACTTGAGGATTCAAGCCCAATACACACTTCTCGATGGCCCGAGACTCGGAATCCACTAAGTGAGGAATGAGGGTAGACAACTCTTGAAATCGTCTAACATAGCTCTTGTAATCGGCTCCGTCCATGTTGAGATTAACAAACTCAATGGTCAAGTTTTGTAGTTCATAGGGAGGACAAAACTTCGCCTTCACCTTGTTCTTGAAATCGATCCATTCCAAGTTATAAGTCCGCCCCAAAGTTATCTCTTGGTTCCACCAACTCAAGGCATCATTTTTAAACATGCCGGATGCATAAGAAATCCGATCGTCATAAGTGCAATGACTTCTTTCAATCACTGCCTCGATCTCCTTAAACCACCTTATACACTCTGTGGGACCGCCTCTTCCATCAAACTCCGGTGCCCCACAGCTTTTGAAGTCCATAAATATACACCCCTGTCGGTATCCTCCATGTTGATTATACATGGGCATACGGTTATCAACTCCCACTGGTTCCTCTTCTTCCTCCTCCACAACATGAGGTTGAGCATTTTCATTATTCATATTAACCGGGGCTTCATTGTTTTGAGGCCCATTGTTTGGAGCTGCATTGTTTCCCCCAAGACTTGTCGGCATGATATTGGTGACCGTTTGAGCGATCACCTCAGCCAAGTTTGGCACGGGAGCTTCACCACGACCCCTTCCTTTGCCTCTACCACGACCTCTACCACGGCCCCTACTACGGCCCCTACCTCTACCTCCTTATACCTCCGGTTGAGCTTCCGGTTGACGTTCTTCCGGTTCAGCCCTATAGTTCCTCCCGTCTCTCCTTGGCCTCACCATTTCTATAAACTAAGTGACGCGCTGACCCGAGAGTTAGTCTCAAATGCTCACATGTTAGTCACACAAGTACTCAATGCTCCCATACCGATATAACGTACTCATTTCATGTCATTAAGCTAAGGTAATAGTGCTAGAATCCTATGGGATTGTTACTTAGCATATCATCATGTCAAATTCATTACAATTGTCTATCATTAACTCAAGTAATCATGCTCAATACATCATAAAATCAAACAATTAACACAAATGGGTTAAGTATAATCTGAATTCGATATGCTTTCTAGTTATTGACCAGGTATGTATACAGGGTGTACCAACGGCTAACCCTCCACCCAATCAACTTCCATTAAGCATATCGGTTACCTATTATACACTAAGCCAAGCAACTAACACGAATGATTCAAAGTATAATCCGAATTCGATATGCTTTCTAGTTATTGATCGGGTATGTATACAGGGTGTACCAACGGCTAACCCTCCACCCAATCAACTTCCATTAAGCATATCGGTTCCTTATTATACTTTAAGCCATGTATGCGCCATCCATGATGTTATTAACTTGTTATAATGTTGGCCGACCATAAAAGAGTTGATCGGGTTCTTTTAGGGTTGCCACAATATTATACTAAGTTAATAGCATAACTTCATTTTGCTCTAAATCATCCAACTAGCATCAATTAATAGTAACAATCCACATCAACGACAATCAAATTCAGTCAATGCACACATTAACTGTGAGTCCCTTAATACAATGGTTAACCCCGAAAGTGTAAAATACAACACGTCTAATAATCACTAGAATGGACTAGTATTACTTAAATATAAATGCAAGTATATAAATAAAGTAATACACGACTTAAAGCAATAAACAAGTAAAGTGGAACATTATGTAGTTTTCAAGGTGTATTTTATTTATGATGTTAAATAAAATACAAGGTTGTGCGGAATCAAGATAATACAAATAAGTATGTATCCTAACAACCTATGAATTACAAATGATCTATATTTGTCAAATAACTCTTTTGGATCGAGATACTTAAAGTTGTGAAGTATCCCTGTTTAAGATCAAGAGTATTTAGACAAATTCACTCTAATGCTAAATGTATGCTTTAAAGTATTTTTCTCAAAGAAATGACTTTGTATTTATAGGCAACAAAATTCACCAGTGAATTTTGTGCCGTAAAAATATGGTTGCATGCATTTAATGAACTGACAAGAACATTAAATGCATTGGTTAATGGTACAAGGATAAAGTCACATCAATATGACTTTATTCTTTTAACCAACCACCTTTACACACGTACAAACTTTGGTAAAGAACAAGTGGAATGTCCTTTGGAAAGTGTGTAAAGGCAAAAGTCAATTACTCGATATCAGTGTTCAAACTTGTAAGGTCTAGAACACTGACAATCCTCCAGTGTACAGATCTGGTAAGACTTCCAGTGGACTCCGCCATTTGTCAGTCTTCTTTATTCTGACTTCAGTGAGAATGTCTTCAGTAGAGTAGATCTGGACTGGGGTGAAGTCCAGTGAGCTAATCTGGAGAATACTCCAGCTTTCCTATACAAGTATTTGCTCACTGGTCTTCCATTATTTCTGGACAAATCTTCAGAGGGACTCCAGATTCCAAGTCTGGAGTAGGTCCAGTAGAACACGTTTCTGGACAGATCTTCAGTAAGGATCCAGTAGTCGAGTCTGGAGCGAGTCCAGTAAATCTAGACCTAACAAATTCCCCCTATTTGTTTAGAAATAATGCAAGTGTTTTCAAGCTTAAATCTATACAACTTTGTATGCTTGAAAAACACAAGTTTTGATTTTAGTCTAAAAAATCTAAGTTTCTGTAAAACACTTTATAGATCATGTGTGTTTTTAGTTTCATCTTTTAAGTTCTAACTTAGACTAAATCTGATCATTTACTTTTATGAATCAAAAATTGCAACTAATATTACATACATCAACTGATAAATAGTTACAATTTTCATCAAACAATAAATTACAATAAGTAAATGATAAGAGTCAGGCCCTTCTCTTCGATGTCTGTCCTAGAGCATCTTCAGAAGCCTTTCTCTTTGGTGATGGAGAAGATGGTACTGATTCTGGCGATTTCATGCCTATTGCAACTTCCATCTGTTGCTTTCTTCTCCATACCTTCTCAACCCTCTTCAGAAATGCTTTAACTTCAGTCGACAAATCTGTGTTCCCCCTGAACGTTAAGGCAATCTCCTTCAGTTCACTCCATCCAAACGCCTGGACTGAAGTACTCTTTTTTTCATCAGTAAAGTTACCTTCCCTGGTCAACTTTATTTCAAACTTTGACATACCTTCATGATTATCAGCAAGCTTAATCTCTGCACCAGTGATCCTTCTAGCATCAGCCCTGAAATTCAACATTTCATTATATTTGTCTTTCAATTTGGCTGTCTGGATCATTGCTTCAGTTTCCTTTGACACTCTCTTTTGTTCTACAGCAGACTTGAGTTGTTGACGATTGATTTTCAGAGAAGTGTCCAGGGGAATGAATCTGCTTACATCAGCATCTTTAATTGCTTTGATCTGTTTGGCAGTCAGTTTTGGTAAGCCAGTCGCTTTCTTTCTGTACTCCAACTCCAGAGCACCAGCATTTTTCCTTATCTTCTTCTGGAGGTTCACCAGTTCCTCCTTTCTCTATCTGATAAGTTCTGGTACACTAACGCCATAAATTATTGAATCATAAATCTGTTCTTCTTTAGCGTAAAAGGAGCGTACATGAACATCATTCAATGCATTCAGACATTGATGAACTCTGGGGTCTTCCTTCATCTTTTTGTACACATCAATGTTTATGCCTAACCTACCAGCATTATAAGAGTCCAGAGTCCCCATAGTTGCCATCTCCCTTTGATGGGCCAACAGTTCATCTCTTTGATTTCTCTTGAAGATTTCAATCATTATGCATTCTTGTTCAAGCTTCTTAGAGGTTTCATCATTAGCAATGGGAAACTCAGATGATTCTTCAGCAGTTTGCTCTTCTTCTCCAGAAACCATTTGTTATTTTCCTTTAACAGACTTCAGAGTAGTTGGTATATCTGGGAAAGATTCAAACTGGGGCTCACTGGCTTCAGTACCAGCAGCTTCTTCAGTCAGCATAGTGGCTTCAGTGCCAAATGCTCTTTGTGCTAATCGTGCACTGGCATCAGTACCAGTCACTTGTTTTTGTTGCACAATGCTTTCAGTAGCAAAGGCCTTTTCAACAGCACTGGCAACAACTTCCTTCTTCTTAATCAACCCTTCTTGGACACCAGACGACTTTTCCCCCTTGGAATGATCACCAGTTCTGGACTTGAGATCATTCCATAATTGTTCTAGCATATGTTTTTCTAGTGCACCAAAGGTTCTTCCAGCCACTGGAGTTGTATCAGTCACAATCTTCTTAAGTGCCTGCACTTCCTTTTTAACAGTTTCAATTTCTTTAGGCAAGTACTTTGGCAATTTTTCTTCCATCAACTTCTCCACTTGGGGTAACAGCCCATCTTGAATAGTTCGAAGAACAGACTCAGAAATCTCTTCAGATAATTCTTTCAACATACTAATTCTGAACTTCTTTGTACATTCATCACTTCTGAACCTCTTCTTTCAGACCTGCCAGTGGTTGAACAAGTTCACCAGTCACTGCAGTCTGAACAGAGTTCACCAGCCTTGTCTCCAATCCCTGGACTGCCACTTTGATGTTTTCAGTGTTGTTATTAGTGGCGAGTACCAGTTCATCAAGCTTCTCAAAAACAAGTTTTTCATTCCCAGCAAACACATTCATCTCAGATGCAAGGTTATTTGATAATAAAGATTTAAAGTCTGAAATAACCTGCGATGAAGTCTGGAGTGATCTCTTCAGGTCCGCCACCTTACTTAGAAGGCCTTGGACCTCGGCTGAAGACGAAGTGGAGAGACCACTGGGAGGTTCAAGATGAGAAGTCAATCTGGTCATTAATGGTACTTGTGCCCAGACCTCTTCAGTTGCAGCTTCAGATGTTACAACTGTTGAGTCCAGCGCACCTTGTTCAGATACATTGACTGGAGTTTCAAGTGGTGGAGGTTGAGATTGTGAAGTTTGAATGGTTGCAGGAGTGAAGTATTGAGTATTTCTTGGAATTGAAGGTGGTGGTGGTGGTGGTGGCATGTTTGATTCTGGTGGAGGTGGTGGCATTTCTGATTCTGGTGGAGGAATATTTGTTTCTGGTGGAGGTGGTGGCATTTTTGGTAGACTTTCAACTTGTACAACATTCTCACCCAGAAAGTTCATATTGACATCAAAATTCTGATCTTCTGACATGGGAGAATCAGCCTCATCCCAAAACATTTCACCAGCCTGAGCACCAACCAGTTCACCAGCCTGTTCACTTGCTTCAACATTCAAATCGATTTGAGCCTTTTGCTCACCAGATACTTGTTCATCAGTCTGAACATCTTGTTCGACCTGCTCAACAACCTGCTCAATAATCTGAGCCACATTTTCTATCTGTTCATCAGTCACCTGCCCAATAACTTGTACATTCTCTTGCTCAAAAATCAGAGACCCATCCAAATTCATTACATCACCAGGATGTCTTTCTGGATTCACCTGAACTCCAACTCTCATCAGACGCCTGTTTGATCTAGGTCGTCTGGAAGGTTCAACATTTTCTGGTCCTTGACCTTCAGGAGCCACTTGTCTAATGGGTTGTACAGCTTCTATAATCTGTACATCTTGGTCACCATAGGGTCCTTCACCAACTTGACCTCTACCTGGAGCCAATTCTACTTCTTCCCTTTGAAAGGAGAGCATGACTGAGGAATATCTACCTCATTCAGTAGAGATCTTAGGTTGGTCAGATCCCTCATATACTCACTCACAGAAAAGTGAGTAGTTTCAAAATCGTACTGGTCTCCAAGAGCTCTTTTAAACATCAGTGAAAGAAAACGGATATATGGAACAAAGGCTTTTCTACCTTTCACTATAAGACGCTCTACCAGATCATCAAACAGGATCTGAGCAAAATCCACTCTAAGTCCAAACCAGAGGCAGTAGGCAATCTGGAGATGAGTTTGATTTATCTGGTCCAACCCTCCAGAACTGCCTCCCAAATATTAAATGATATGTGTGAAGAAGAATCTCCATGAGTTTGTCAGTTTGCTCATGTAGACTGTTCCCTTCCTGGATAGTTGGCCATGCTCATCCACAATATCTGTGTGCCCCATCAGTCTGCACACTTCCCTTATATTGATACCAGAGTGAAGTTCGATGGGCAACTCATTCTGTTCAAAATAATTCAACTGTAGAACAGACCTGAGTAAACTAACAGTGAAACCCAAGGATCTGGTACCTTGCTTCAGAGAATAAGTGATTGATGAAGTTGCATCATCATATTGTGCAGTGTACCAGAATTCACAAAGATAGTCATGGTACATCTTCCCTGGATTTAATGTCAAAGCACCATATAATGGACATGAGAGAAAAAAAGTGTTTAATCTCCCAATAACGGATTGGGTATCATGAACACTGGAAAGTGAAAGTCTGGCCATCCAGTTATTCATGTTTATTCTTATAGCTTTTGCCTCTAATGTGATATGAGGTGCCCTTTCAACATTTTCAGTCGGATCATATTCAGCGGCGAGCAGATTTTTAAGCGATTTGGATTGTCTTGGTGCCATTAGATGAAGATGAAATTGAAAAATTTAGGGTTTAGATGAAGATGAAATTGAAAAATTTAGGGTTTAGATGAAGATTTGATGAAGAATTGAATGGAAATGGAGTAAATATGAGAGATGATTATGATTGGAAATTGAATGAAGAAATAAATGAAGGAATTTGAAAGATTTGGGAGTAAATATGTTCGAAGTAAATGCAAATGAAATTGAAAGTGGGTATATATAGGAGAGAGAATGTGGAACTCAAACGGTTTAATTTGAAATTATCAAATAAATTTTTTGATCGGGTTCTGAGATCCGCATTAATTACATCACATCATACATAAATGTGTGACGGTTTACAGCCCACAAACAGTAACAAGTTGCACTTTTTGTTTTCCCAAGGTAAAAATACCATTATTTCTTTGAAAAATTTAGGGTTTTGATGACGATTTGATGAAGAATTGAATGGAAATGGAGTAAATATGTTCGAAGTAAATGCAAATGAAATTGAAAGTGGGTATATATAGGAGAGAGAATGTGGAACTCAAACGGTTTAATTTGAAATTATCAAATAAATTTTTTGATCGGGTTCTGAGATCCGCATTAATTACATCACATCATACATAAATGTGTGACGGTTTACAGCCCACAAACAGTAACAAGTTGCACTTTTTGTTTTCCCAAGGTAAAAATACCATCATTTCTTTGAAAAATTTAGGGTTTAGATGAAGATTTGATGAAGAATTGAATGGAAATGGAGTAAATATGAGAGATGATTATGATTGGAAATTGAATGAAGAAATAAATGAAGGAATTTGAAAGATTTGGGAGTAAATATGTTCGAAGTAAATGCAAATGAAATTGAAAGTGGGTATATATAGGAGAGAGAATGTGGAACTCAAACGGTTTAATTTGAAATTATCAAATAAATTTTTTGATCGGGTTCTGAGATCCGCATTAATTACATCACATCATACATAAATGTGTGACGGTTTACAGCCCACAAACAGTAACAAGTTGCACTTTTTGTTTTCCCAAGGTAAAAATACCATCATTTCTTTGAAAAATTTACATGCCACGTAGGATTATAAGATAAATATCTTTAAAAAGTTTGCTTACGTGGCACGCACAATGACCAAGTATTTAAAAAAAAATATTATGACTCATTTCAGTGCATCTGGAGGTTGACTGGACACTCCAGTAAAGTACCAGTGAAAACCATTTGAAAGAGACTGGTAACCTCAAACATGCACGTCAACTAATACAGACAAATGAGAGGGACACATTTACAAAGTACCAGTAATATTTTCTGAAGAATTTTTCAGTGAGAAAATAAATTAATAAATTCCCCCTGAACTTAAAACATTTTTAAGAACAAAAATATCTTTCAAGTCTTTCCCCTTGGAATGTTGATCCAGAAATCTATTAATGCAAAGATAGTACACAACGGCGTTCAATATCTGAGCAGTCATAGATTTATAAATCTTTAAATCAAAGATCCTCAGTAGTACACAATGGCGTTCAATACCAAGGTTCCAGATTTAAGGGTTTAACATTCCTAACTCACCAACAAGATATTCAAAAGTTTTGACATCCAGAGGTTTAGTAAAAATGTCAGCGAGTTGTTTGTCAGTGGGAATAAAATGGAGTTCAATGTTGTTTTTCATAATATGATCACGGATAAAATGATACCTAAGATCAATATGCTTCGTTTTGGAGTGCATGACTGGATTGTTTGAGATAGCAATGGCACTGGTATTATCACAAAAGATTGGGGTCTTTGAATACTTAATACCATAATCAAGCAACTGGTTCTTCATCCAGAGTATCTGAGCACAACAACTGGCTGCAGACACGTATTCAGCTTCAGCAGTGGACAATGAAACTGAAGTTTGCTTCTTACTGGTCCAGCTGACCAGTTTGCCACCAAGGAAATGACATCCACCAGTAGTGGATTTCCTGTCTATCTTACAACCTGCATGATCTGAATCTGAATAACCCATTAGATCCATGCTTGAGCCTTTGGGATACCAAAGACCCAAACTGGGGACACCCTTAAAGTACTTCATTATGCGCTTTACAGCAAGCATATGAGATTCCTTTGGATTAGACTGATATCTAGCACATAAACATGTTGAAAACATAATATCTGGTCTACTGGAAGTTAAATACATCAGTGAACCAACCATGCCTCTGTAGACAGTGGTGTTCACTGGTTTACCATCTGGATCGGAGTCCAGTGTCAGTGGTGCAGAAATTGGAGTTAGTTTAGATGGTGAAGAGTTCATATCAAATTTCTTTAAAAGATCTCTAACATATTTTTCCTGATTAATAAAAATGCCATCATTGTTTTGTTTAATCTGGAGTCCAAGAAATTATGTTAATTCACCCATCAAACTCATTTCATATTCAGTTGACATTATTTTCAAAAATTTCTTTAAAAGATCTCTAACATATTTTCCCAAAAATAATATCATCAACATAAATTTGTACCATTAATAGATTACCTTTTTCATAAAGAATAAATAAGGTATTGTCAATTGCACCTCTTTTGAAACCATTTTTCAATAAATGTTTAGTGAGAGTGTCATACCAGGCACGTGGGGCTTGTCTGAGGCCATAAAGCGCTTTGTCCAGACGATATACCCAATGTGGATGCTTTTCATCAACGAAACCTGGTGGTTGTCTGACATAAACTTCTTCTTCAAGCTTTCCATTCAAGAAAGCACTCTTTACATCCATCTGGTAGACCTTGAACTGATGATAAGCAGCGAATGCTAAGAATATTCTGATCGCTTCAAGTCTAGCCACTGGAGCAAATGATTCATCAAAATTGACATCTGACTGGCAGTAGCCTTGTGCTACCAGTCTGGCCTTGTTTCTGATTACGTGGCCATCTTCATCTACCTTATTCCTGAAGACCCATCTTGTTCCAACTGGTTCTTTCTTTCCAACTGGGAAAGGAACCAGATACCAGACCTTGTTCCTTTCAAACTGGTGAAGCTCTTCTTGCATAGCAGTCACCCAGCTTGGATCTTCCATAGCCTCGTCAATCTTCTTTGGTTCCATCAATAGAAAACTAACATATAATCATTGATTACTGGAGGCTCTTCTGGTCTGAACTCCTTTACTGGAGTCACCTATGATCTGATCAATAGGATGAGCTTTTGTCCATCTGGAGTACTGACCAGGATTGTTACTGACAACAATATCAGTGCAAGAATTCACTTGAGTCTCCTCTGGAGTTGCTTCAGGAGGAGGATCTTGCCAGACTACTTCAGCATCTTCATCTGAGTCATTTAAATCACGATTTGCATCATGAAATTCTTCATTTGAAGGCATTTCTTGAAGTACTGGTTCAGTTTGGAATTCTTCATAAGAGAACATTTCTGGTATATTCTCAACTGACACTGATACTGGGGGAGTAGTACGAACATCTGATCCAATATTAATTTCAGAGGGTAGTTTGAAAATAATAGAAGGATAGAATGGAGTATCACTGGAGCGTTTCTTTTTCTGAACAGGTTCCAGATCAGGATGACTGGAAATTGTGTCTTCTGAATCTTCTTTATTGTAGTTGATAGGATCAGATGCACAAAAGACAATTGGAGTTACTGGGGGAGTGTCAAGGGCTGGCTTCTTGTTGATTGCAGCATTTGATTCATCAAATGTGACATGAATTGACTCATGGACCTTCTCCAGTCTCTTGTTGTAGACTCTGAAGGCCTTGCGAATGGCTGAATAGCCTAAGAAATACCCTTCATCAGCTTTGGCATCAAATTTGCCTAACTAACTGGAGTCGTTCAGGATGTAAACTGGACATCCAAAAACGTGAAAATAACCAATATTTGGTTTTCTATTTCTTAAGACTTCATAGGCTGTCTTTTTGTGTCGCTTCACATACACTGACCGGTTCTGGGTGTGGCAAGCAGTAGCAATTGCTTCAGCCCAGAAACTGGTAGACAGACCAGATTCAGCAAGCATACTCCTGGCAGCTTCTATCAGCGTTCGATTCTTCCTTTCCACCACTCCATTCTGTTCTGGAGAGCGGGCTGATGAGAAATTCTGGGAGATGCCAGTGTCAGTATAGAATGACTCCAGAGTTGCATTCTGGAATTCTGTTCCATTGTCACTTCTTAACTGACACACCTTTCGACTGTACTTGAGCTCAATTTGCTTGATAAGACTGATGATTTCAGCAGCAGCTTCACTTTTAGACCTGAGAAAGATAACCCAACAATATCTGGAAAATTCATCTACTATTACCAGGGTGTATCTTTTACCAGAACGAGTCTGAACATTCACTGGACCAAAGAGGTCCATATGAAGCATATGAATAGGTTCAGATATGCTGAAATTCTGTCTGGTCTTGAAACTGGTACGTTTCTGCTTACCCATCTCACATCCTGGACATGGCCTTTCCTTTTTGAAGGAAACTGAAGGTATCCCATCTGCAAGTTGTTTTCTGGAAAACTTATTAATATTCTTGAAATATAAATGGGATAACCTTTTGTGCCATAACCAGTTTGTGTCTTCATCAGCTTGAGTATAGAAACACTACTCTGAAGCAGAGCTTTCCATATCCATCACGTACACATTCCCTTTTCTGGGAGCAATCAACACTACCTTCCAGTCCTTGTTGAATACGATACCCTGAGCAATATTGAATAAAACTTGATAGCCATCATCATACAGTTGGCTTACACTGATCAGGTTATATTTCAAACCATTCACAAATGTAACACGTTTGAACTTGACTTGTTCATTGTTCAGAACACCGTATCCCTCAGTCTTTCCACAACCATCATTTCCAAAAGTAATGGAGGGTCCATCAGAAATGGTGAACTCCTCCAGCAGGGTCTTACATCCGGTCATCGTCCTGCCAGCAGCACTGTCAAGATACCAGATATATTTCTTTCGATCGCCCTACACATCCACCAGATATTATCAGTTAGATTTGGGAACCCATCGACTGATGGGTTCACTGGACCCTCCCTTATAGGTCCCTGGGGCAATCTGGTTTAGTTCACTTTCTTCAACAGTGGTCTTAGTTGAAAAGACCACTGGGGTTGATAGTTTTGAAACCTTTTTCTTTTTTTTTCAACTGGAGAAATAGATTTAACTTTCTTTGCAAAAGGTTTTGTATTTTGTCTAGCGCCAGATGAAGTACCCTCAATAAAGTTTAATCTTGCATTAAAACTTTGAAATTGACGAGTCAGTGTTGAATCTGGCTCTCTAACCTGGACAAAACATTTTCATCAGATGATACCTTAGCCTTTCCAGTTCTAGGCTTAGGTAGGGGATTGGTCTGAGGAAAAGGTTTATTCCGATAAACCTCTTTAACTGGAGCAGTCATCTGGAATGCTCCAGTCTTAACCTCTGGCGATTGAACTGGGAAAATATTGGCCTTGGGACTTACAGGCTCATCATAAACAGTGGTGGGCCTGAACCCCTCTGGTAATCGATCGATTACTGGTATTAATGATGCTACATGAGTATTTCTATCTAAATATGCACGTTTTTGAGCAGGAAATTGATTTACTCCAGCATCATATGGCTTTTTGGTTTCTAGCCATGATTTAATCACCAGTTTTTCTTTCTCTAAAATGACTTCATGATCTTGTTTTTCTTGAATCAATTGTTCAGTTACCAGAACCTGGGCTTGAAATGCCAGTTCAATGTCTTCAAGTTCTTTCAATTTTGATTTTAAAACAGTTATTTCAGAAAAATCTGTTTCTAGACCATTTACACAATCAGATCTAACAGTTTCTACAAATATCAAATCAGAATTAAGAGCTTCAGCAATGTCCAGTTTTAATTCTTGGTCAGTTGCAGTATCATAATCACTAACCTTTTTAATAACAATGTCCACCCATCGTCCAGATGTGACATCTTCCTTCACCAGGTGCTTTTCGTTTGCCAGAGCCATGTAGCAGCAATCTCTTTCTTCTTCTTCATCAGCAGATGAATCATCAGAAGGAACCCACTTCTCTTCAGTAGTTGCGATCATGCACTTATTATTGTTTTCCATTTGTTGTGCCATGAGAGCAATCTGGGCCTTAAGCTTTTTATATTTCAATTTATAGCTATCATCAGGCTTATTATTTGAAGAAAAAGAAAATGGACCAGGCTTGGATACAAACTGGCTGGACCTGCAATCTTTCATGAAATGACCCTTTTTGCCACACTTAAAGCATGTCAAATTGGTCTTATCAGTTGAAGAACTGGATGCAAATTGTCCAGATGGCCTATTTGCTTTTGCTTTGAAATGGTTAAACGTTTTAGCAATCATTGCAACAAGGTCATCATCATCAGTTTCATCAAAACAGTCTGGAGAGATTTGACTGGCTTCTCCAGAATCCATGAGTTCATACACCATCTTCTTCATAGAAAATACATTCTCAGAAGATATCAGTGTTGTACTTTGTGGTTCAGTATGACTAACCACATTAGGACTACTGGAGGCATGGTTATAAGCATTTTGTTCTGTCACCACTCTCTGAGCTTGATTTTCTTCAGTGTACCTGAAAGCTCCATAAAGAGTTGAGAGAGTGTGTGTGTGCAGAGTTTTACCTTGTCGTAAGACCAGGATCATGTGAGACCATTTGGTGGGCAGAATATCACAAAATTTCTCCAGAAGTATATCCTTGTCCTTCTCAACCCCAAGACCTCTCAACTGGTTTATGATACTCATAAATCTGGTGTAAGTACCAGTGAGAGACTCATTAGGCTGAGCAAAAAATGACTCATACCTCTTGTTTAAGGAGACCTTTCTGGTGACAATGGTGTCATCTCCTCCTTCATGCTGGTTTAAAAGTTCATCCCACATGGTTTTAGCACTAGGAAAAAGAACTAGTGTGGGAATTAGTGTAAGTCCCAACTCAATAGATGGTACTACCTGAAGACACCTCAATGTCGATGGTGGAGTTACTTTGCAATATAAGCTCTGAACTAGAGACGACCAGTTACAGAGAGTATATACCAAGTTCTAGATAGATTACTTATTTAAGTGACAATAAGTAAAGAACAATGCAATAATACAAATAAATTGTAAAGTAAATTGGTGAGACAATATGTAATTTTCAAGTGTAATTTATTTATTAACTATAAATAAATTACAAGGTTGTTGCGGAACCAAGATAATACAAAGTATGTAAATATCCTAACAACCTATGAACTACAATTGATCTACACTTGGAATTTCTCAAACAATCGAAACACTTAAAGTTGTGAAATGTTCCTTTTAACGATTGAGAGAATATTGCACAAGTTCACCAAGAATATTGCAGGTATGCAAAGTGTGAATTCCTTCGAAGTTGTTCGAAGAAGTTAATATTCTTGTTGTGCAATGACTTGTATTTATAGGCAAAGTTAACATTGGGATGTTAACTTTGGCCGTACTAATGTGGTTGAGATCATTTAAGGATTAACATTTAATTCCTTAAAAAGCAGTGTAAAGTTGCAGTATAAAGCAACTTTACTCAACCAGCTTTATATACCTTTTATTACTTAATAATAAGATAAATCTTATTATCCGGGTAAAAGCACATAAAGCATAAAAGTCAATTCCTCGTAATCAGTGTAAAGTTCAGTATAAAGCAACTTTACTCAACCAGCTTTATGTACCTTTTTGTACTTAATAATAAGATAAATCTTATTATCCGGGTAAAAGCACATAAAGCATAAAAGTCAATTCCTCGTAATCAGTGTAAAGCTTTGTAAGAGCTTTCCACTGACGGTCTCCAGTTTGTAACTGACTAGAATGTCAACTGGGCTTCGCTGCCATTGTCATTCTCTATCTTCCACTTGTTGTCTTCGACTCCAACTGGAAGGATTCTTCAACTGGTCAGTTCTCAACTGGAGGAAGTCTTCAGTTGCATTAACTGTATGATGCAACTGGACTTCAATATATTTCTGGACAAATCTTCTGGGTCTCCAATTTCACTGGGTCTCCAGGTGCAACTGGAGATTGCCCAGTTTACCAGTAAACTGGTCCTAACAAATTCCCCCTATTTGTCTAGAAATATTGGCAAGTCTTTTTCAGTCCTTGTATCTGTATAAGTGTGAACTGGAGAGACTTGTTTGATTAAATCTATCTAAGTTTTCCAAGGCATTTTTATAGATCAATAAATGCCTTGGGTTTTTCTTTTAAGTTTGTTAGATCTAATCTATTATCTACCTTGTGGTTACAAACTGGTAACTTCATTTATACAAGGAAATGAAATTTATACAAGTTACAGAATGTAAATAAAATTACAAGTAGATAACTAAAGAGAGAACTTAATGAGATGGCCCTTCGCCAGTTCTTCTTCTCTTGGTCACTGAAGAGATAGGTTGTGAGGCTTCAGGGTCAATATTCAACTTTAGTTCCAGATTTTCTTTGTGTTGAATCTTGCCCCTTAGGAAGTTCACCCATGCTTTCTCAAACCTATTCTTTTGTGCCTTGGCATCCAAAACATTCACCATTTCAACCCATTCACTGAACCCATACTGCATTGCACCAGGATTGTCAGTTTTAACCAATGGCCCTCTGGTATAACTAACTTCAACTTGAAAGTGCTTGGTGCCTGGCTTGATTGTTACATTAACACCATTGATAGTCCCACTATGTCTTCTGGTTGTCATGATCTGGGAGTAATAGCTTCTTGCTTCAGATTCATTTGATATTTTAGTACTCCCAGCACCAGCAGCCAGTACAGCGGACTTGATGTCTTCATTTGATACCTCGCCAGTTGGTTCAACAAACGTGCTAAGGTCAGCATCTCTGGTCAGTGGTCTTCTTGGTTGAGGGATTCTCCTTGGTGGATTCACTACCCTTTTTACAACCTTCTTAACATGTTCGATTCTTTTTAGAATCCCACTGGCCCTATTCTCCTTAGCCTTCTCCACTGATATGTTCAAACTTTTGGCATCAAATTCAGCTTCATCATCAGGATAGTGTCTGTCCAGTTCAACATCAAGCATTTCTTTCAACTGGTCAACTATCCTGGGATCATTCTTAACTCTGGCATACTCCTCCTTAGTGATTCCCAATAAATGAGCATCACTAATGTCAAGCAATTTGATCTGTGCAAGATGTGCTCTGGCTTCAACTTGGTTGGCTTGTTTTATCTTCTTTCTTTCTTTTATTTGATTACCAAGTCTAGCTAGTTGTTTGCTTACACTATCAGAAACTGGAGGAAGTACATCAGCATTGCCAGTTTCTAACATAGGTATATTAGTGGCCGGCTGGGCAGATACATCAACTGCTAAACCTTTGCCCTTATCAACAATATTCCCCCTATCACCTACATCACCAGTTTCAACAACTCTTTGCTCACCAGCTTCAGTACTGGCAGCCACAATCAATTCACCACCAGATTGACTTTCAGATGGGGTTCTTCCAGGTGCAACTGGTGCAAGGACTGCACTTCTTTCCCCCTTGGAAGCATCTAGAATTACCCTAATAGTTTCCTATTCAAAAAGGTGAGATGGCAACCGGTCAAGAGGCTGCCATGTTTGCATGTCCTTGCACTCCTTGAAAATTCCACACATCATCCCGAAAGACCTCCACAGATGGTTGGTCTCCTTTGACTGGGTCAAAACATTTGCTGTAACCTGTTCTTGACCAGTTTTTAGTTCATTTAAAAGCTTGGAGTCTTCATCCAGACCAGAAACCACCTTATCCTTCACTTCTTCACCCTTCTTCTTCAAGCTTTCTACTTTAGTTTTCCGTTTATCCAAAGATTGAGCATGTAGTGTTACCTGGGTGTTCAAGTTATCAATGTTGACCCTCAACTGGTTGATCTCATTTGTGAGTGGGGCCAGATCAACCTGAGGAGTGGCCAGCTTAGTGATCTCAGACATCACCCTTTCAATCAATTGTGCTTCTCTTGCACCCAGTGTATCATCTATCTTCTGACCAACTGAAGTCATTAACTGCTGTCCAAGTTCAGTTACATTTAGGCCAGGTTTTTCAATCAATTCCTTTACCTGCCTTTCAATCTCTTTCAAATCAACTTCTGATGTTCTAACAGTGTTTCCCAGCAAGTTGGAGATTGAGGTTGTAACCTTGGACTGAGTGAGGTCAAAGGCTTCTTTTAAAGTACCTGCCAGATTGTTGCAGCCAATGACCAACTCATTCAGCTTCTTCAACACCAAGTCTTCATTAGATGAAAACTTGTTAATCCCCAGATCAACCACTTTAATGTTGGTCAAGTGATCCTTGTGGTATCTGGAGAAGGACTTGGTGTTTTTGTCAAGTGTCTTTTGAATCTCCTCCACCCTGGTGAGAAGGTTTTGGAGATCGGCTTGTACAAAGACAACTTGACTGTCCAGTGACGGAGGAGAAGGTGTCACTGCCCAGTTGACATATCAGCAGTTGAAGAAATAGTAGGAGTGGTGGTAGAAGAAAGGACTAGAATAACAATGTGTTGTTCATGCTGAGAATGCTCAGGTGTGAACAACGGCGGCGGTGGGGGTGGCATTTCTCGAAGGAGTGAGAATTGCCCAGTTGGTGAAGGTGCCATACGTCTGTTTCCAGACATATAGTTATAAGTTGGGAATGGTATTTCAGTAGGCTCATTTTGTTGGGATAGTGAAAGTGAAATTGATGCATCTGGAAGCGAGACTGGAGATGAAGGGTTTTGATCTGGTACAGCAGAATCAAAAATCTCCAAGTCTGAAGCAGTTCCTTCAGAATCTGAAGACTCTATAAGGATTTCCTCGTCATTAACATTCATGTCCAGATCCATGAATGTAACTGAGGGCTGACCAGAAGGGTCAGTCTCCAGATGACCTTCCCCAGTTTCCTGGATGGGTGCATATGTTGGAGGATCAGATACCAAAGTATCTTCACCAGGAATAGAGGTTATTGGGTTGCTTCAGTTATGGTTGCTCTATCCTCAACCACAACATTAGACGAACTGGAGGGTCCCTCATTATTTTGAGGCCCGCCCAGTTGTCTTTCTGACTCACCTTTGATTGGTGCATCAATTTTAGCGAATGCCAGTTGCATTCGATCTGGAATTTTGACCTCTCCAGCTTCAGATACTAGAGAGTCTAAATTCCTCAACAAATCTGGCACAGTGTAAGGTGAATCTGTGCTTGTATATGCTTCACTGCCCAGAATTTGTCGAAAGCAGAGAGAGAGAAACCTTGAGAAGGGGATACAAACTCCCCTGGTGCCCTTCAGTTTTTGTACTAGGCTTCTGAACAAGATATCCGCAAAGTCTACTCTCAATCCATTCCACAAGTAGTATGCCATCTCTGCTTGTGAGGAGTTAATCTGGTCAAGACCACCAGAACTCCCACCCATACTCTCCACTAGGTGGATGAAAAAGTACCTCCATGAAGGTGTAAGACCCTTCATGGTCATCGCACCCTTCGTCTTCAAAACCCCATTGTCCAAGCACTCCTTATGTCCCATTTCTAGGAGGACTTGACGAAAATTAATATTTGGGGGTAAGACAACTGGAGATTCACCCTCTCTCCAGTAGTTGAGGTGTAAGGCATCCCTCAACACGTCAGCGGAAAAGGTACACTGGATTGTTCCACCTTTTAATGTGAAAGTGATGGAGGAACAATCTGAAGAAAGAGTGGCAGTGTACCAAAACTCACACAAGTAGTCGTGAAACATCTTGCGTGGGTTTAGAGAGAATGAGGGTCCTATTGGAGAATCCTTCAAAAAAATTTGGATTCTACCAATAAGGGTATTGGACCCTTGAGATCCTTGTAAGCTTGCCATCGGATTATTTGGATTGAGTTTGATGACCGAAGCATTACTAGGAGCACCAGATGCCGGTTTGACATCTGGTGAAGGAGCATATGGAACAGTCAAGAGATTTACATCTCTTGAACGGGATGATCTAGGTGCCATTGGAAAATGAAATTGAAATTTAGGGATTAGGGTTCTTGATTTATGAAGCAGAGAGAGAAATGAAGCAATTTAGATGATTGGGAAGTAAATGAAAGAATGTGAAGGAAAGTAAATGTGTTCAGAGTAAATAAGGTTATTTATAAGGAATTCAAGATCCCAATGTAATACCAAAAATTATATTTTATTGAACAAAATCAATTTTGTAGATATTTTTACAAAATAAGTTTGAATTTTGAAATAAAATCATAATTTACCATGTCAACATTAAATGCTACGACGGCTTATCTTACCCACGCGCCCACTCACTTTTTATTTTCCCAATACAAACAGTTGTCAAATACCAAAATGACTTTAAACACGTCAGATGACGGTATCAAGTGGTTTAAAACACTCGAGTACCATCACGTGTCACACATATTGACCAAGTATTTCTAACGTTATAAAAAAAATTAAGACAACTGGAGATTCACCCTCTCTCCAGTAGTTGAGGTGTAAGGCATCCCTCAACACGTCAGCGGAAAAGGTACACTGGATTGTTCCACCTTTTAATGTGAAAGTGATGGAGGAACAATCTGAAGAAAGAGTGGCAGTGTACCAAAACTCACACAAGTAGTCGTGAAACATCTTGCGTGGGTTTAGAGAGAATGAGGGTCCTATTGGAGAATCCTTCAAAAAAATTTGGATTCTACCAATAAGGGTATTGGACCCTTGAGATCCTTGTAAGCTTGCCATCGGATTATTTGGATTGAGTTTGATGACCGAAGCATTACTAGGAGCACCAGATGCCGGTTTGACATCTGGTGAAGGAGCATATGGAACAGTCAAGAGATTTACATCTCTTGAACGGGATGATCTAGGTGCCATTGGAAAATGAAATTGAAATTTAGGGATTAGGGTTCTTGATTTATGAAGCAGAGAGAGAAATGAAGCAATTTAGATGATTGGGAAGTAAATGAAAGAATGTGAAGGAAAGTAAATGTGTTCAGAGTAAATAAGGTTATTTATAAGGAATTCAAGATCCCAATGTAATACCAAAAATTATATTTTATTGAACAAAATCAATTTTGTAGATATTTTTACAAAATAAGTTTGAATTTTGAAATAAAATCATAATTTACCATGTCAACATTAAATGCTACGACGGCTTATCTTACCCACGCGCCCACTCACTTTTTATTTTCCCAATACAAACAGTTGTCAAATACCAAAATGACTTTAAACACGTCAGATGACGGTATCAAGTGGTTTAAAACACTCGAGTACCATCACGTGTCACACATATTGACCAAGTATTTCTAACGTTATAAAAAAAATTAAGACAAGACTGAATCTGGTCACTGGAGGATCAGTCCAGTGCCATTTTCAAACAAAAACGAATTTTAGTCAGAAAATTATTTTGAGTCTTTCCCCCTAAAATGATGATCCAGAAATCGATTAGTGCCAGGATAGTATCACAAAGGCGTTCGATAGCCTGGCGAGCAAAGATTATATGGACCTCCTCAACTGGAGAACTTCATCAGTGTCACTGACGCGTTCAATAACAAAGAAATCTCCAGTTTTAAGGATTTAACATTCCCAGTTCACTGATGAGATGTTTAAAGGTTTTCTCATTGAGAGGTTTTGTAAAAACATCAGCTAACTGTTTGTCAGTGGGGATAAAATGTAATTCAATGTCTCCTTTCATAACATGATCACGAATAAAATGATACCTGATGTCAATATGCTTTGTTTTGGAGTGCATCACTGGGTTGTGAGATATAGCAATTGCACTGGTGTTGTCACAAAAGATTGGGGTCCTTGTATACTTTTGACCATAATCTAGTAACTGGTTCTTGATCCAGAGAATCTGGGCACAACAACTGGCTGCAGAAATGTACTCTGCCTCAGCAGTGGACATAGAGACTGAAGTCTGCTTCTTGCTGGTCCAACTTACCAGTTTTCCTCCAAGGAAATGACAACCACCAGTTGTTGATTTTCTATCTATCTTACAACCTGCATGATCAAAATCTGAATAACCCATTAGATCTAATCCTGAGCCTTTGGGGTACCAAAGACCAAGATTAGGACACCCTTTCAGGTATCTAAAGATACGCTTTACAGCGTGAAAATGTGATTCTTTAGGGTTAGCCTGAAACCTGGCACATAGACATGTTGCAAACATTATATCTGGTCGACTGGCAGTCAAATACATCAGTGAACCAACCATACCACGATAGTCAGTTATGTTCACTGGTTTGCCAGTTGGGTCAGAGTCCAAATTTAATGGTGCTGTAATAGGTATGTTTTTCGATGGGATTGAATCATATTTGTATTTTCTTAACAAATCTCTGACATATTTTCCTTGGTTTATGAAAATTCCATTTTCAGTTTGCTTAATCTGAAGACCTAAGAAAAATGTTAATTCACCCATTAAACTCATCTCATACTCAGATGACATGATTTTAGAAAACTTTTTACACATTGCATCATCAGTTGAACCAAATATAATGTCATCAACATAAATTTGTACCAATAAGATATTACCTCTTTCTTTCAAGATAAATAAGGTATTATCTATTGCACCTCTTTGAAAGCCATTTTTAAGAAGATGTTTAGTTAGAGTATCATACCAGGCTCTTGGGGCTTATCTTAGACCATACAAAGCTTTGTTCAGTCTATAGACCCAATGAGGATGCTTCTCATCGATGAAACCTGGAGTCTGCTTAACATAAACTTCTTCTTCCAATGTTCCATTTAGGAACACACTTTTGACATCCATCTGGAAGACCTTGAACTTCAGATGGGCTGCATAAGCCAGAAATATTCTGATGGCTTCAAGTCTTGCAACTGGAGCAAAAGTTTCATCAAAGTCAACGCCCTCTGCTTGACAATAACCCTGGGCAACTAATCTGGCCTTGTTTCTTACAACATGGCCATCTTCATCCATCTTGTTTCGGTAGACCCATCTGGTACCAATGGGTTCTTTCTTTAACCCTGGTGGACAAGGAACAAGCTCCCAAACATTGTTCCTTTTAAACTGGACGAGCTCTTCTTGCATAGCTTCCATCCAGCTTGGGTCTGCCATAACCTCGTCAATCTTCTTTGGTTCAATTAAAGATAAGAAGGTGACGTTTAAGCATTGCTTACTGGTGGCTCTTCTAGTCTGAACCCCATTATTTGGATCTCCCATAATCTGTTCAATTGGATGTGCTCGAGTCCATCTAGTGTATTGACTAGGCTGGTGTAAAACAATATCAGTGCAAGTCACCTGGCTCTTCTAGTCTGAACCCCACTATTTGGATCTCCCATAATCTGTTCAATTGGATGTGCTCGAGTCCATCTAGTGTATTGACTAGGCTGGTGTAAAACAATATCAGTGCAAGTCACCTGGTGATCTTCTTCAGTTGCAGTAGCATCTAGAGGAGGATCAGTCCAAACTACTTCTACATCCTCATCAGAGTCAATGAGGTCACGATTTGCATCATGAAATTCTTCATTCAAAGGCATTTCTTGAAGAACTGGAGAAGTTGGAGTTTGAACTGGTGCTGATATTGGAGTGGCACGTACATCAGATCCAATCACCAATTCTTGTGGTAAGTTAAAATTGATGGAGGGATAGAATGATGTGTCACTGGTGGTGTTCTTCTTCTTAACTGGTTCCAATTTGTTGTAACTGGAAACATCTTTTGGTGAAACAACTGACTGATTAACTTGGTCAGTTTCACCAAAATTGATTGGAACGACTGGAGTAATATCAAGGCTTGGTCTCTTGTTGATTGCTTCAGTTGATTCGTCGAATGTGACATGAATTGTCTCATGAACCTTTTGGAGTCTATAATTATAAACTCTAAAGGCCTTTTGAATATCTGAATAACCTAAAAATACCCCTTCATCAGCTTTTGCATCAAACTTTCCAAGCTGGCTGGAATCGTTTAAAATATAAACTGGATAACCAAATACATGAAAGTATCCCATATTTGGTTTACGATTCCTGAGTACTTCATAGGTAGTCTTCTTGTGTCTCTTGATGTAGACTGACCGGTTTTGGGTGTGACAAGCAGTTGCAACTGCCTCAGCCCAAAAACTGGTGGGAAGACCTGATTCAAATAGCATACTTCTGGCTGCTTCTATCAGTGTGCGATTCTTTCTTTCCACATCTCCATTCTGCTCTGGAGAGTGTGCTGATGAGAAGTTTTGAGAGATGCCAGTGTCATTGCAAAATGTTTCAAGTACCTTATTTTGAAATTCAGTACCATTATCACTTAGCAACTGACAAACTTTTCGAGTATGCTTGAGTTCAATTCTTTTAATGAGAGAGATGATTTCAGCAGGTGCATCACCTTTGGATATGAGGAATATCACCCAGCAGTATCTGGTAAATTCATCAACCACAACTAGAGTGTACTTCTTTCCAGCTCTAGTTTGAACATTCACTGGACCAAAGAGATCCATATGTAGCATGTGAAGAGGTTTAGTGATGCTAAAGTTTTGCCTAGTTTTGAAACTGGCCCTTTTCTGCTTGCCCATCTCACACCCTGGACATGGCTTTTCTTTATTGAAAGAAATTTGAGGTATCCCATCAACCAGTTGTTTGCGAGACAACTTGTTAATGTTTTTGAAATTAAGATGGCATAATCTTTTATGCCACAGCCAGTTGGTGTCCTCATCAGCTTTGGTATAGAAGCACTGCTCTTTTGGAGCTGGTTCCATATCCATGATGTACACATTGCCTTTTCTTGGTGCAACCATCACCACTTTACAATCCTTGTTAAATATGGTGCCTTGAGCAATATCGAACAAAACTCTGAAGCCATCATCACAAAGTTGGCTGACACTGATCAGGTTGTATTTCAAACCATTCACAAATGCAACTCTTTTGAATTCGACTTGTCCATTATTGAGCACACAATATCCTTCAGTCTTTCCAGATTGATCATTACCAAACGTCACTGTCGGTCCATCTTGGACAGTGAACTCTTCGAGCAGGGGCTTACATCCGGTCATAGTCCGGCCAGCAGCGCTGTCCAGATACCAGATATTCTTCTTTCGATCACCCTGCACACCCACAAAAATCATCAGTTATTTATTTGAACCCATCTTTTCTTGATGGGTTCACTGGACTTCTCTATAGAAGTCACAGTTGATTGTTGTGGTGTTGAACTGGAGGCTGCATCTGGATCTTTTTCACCAGATCCAGGTGCAGGAGTAAAAACGATTGGTACTTGATACTTGCTCCCCTTTTTCTTATCAGTTTTAGTTTTGAAGGGGGTTTTAATATTTTGTTTCAAAACTGGAGGTGATGAACCTCCTTCCAGATTTTTAATCCGGGCAGTACAACTCTGAACCTGTCGAGACAAAAGTTGGAGTTGACTATCCAGTTTAAACAAAATATCTTTTTCATCAGGCAGCTGAACCTTGGACCTTGGTTCAGCTGGAGTTTTAGTCTGTCGGGTCTTGGGCTCCTTAGACTTTTGAGGTAAAGGTTTGTTACCAGTGGCCTTTTTGACTGGAGCTTTCGCCTGTTTGGCTCCAGTTTTAACCTCAATGGGGGTGGTCTCAATGGGTTCAATTTCAACAGCTTCAGGTTGATCATAAGAAGTTTCAACCCTGAGAGCTGGAGGCAATGCATAAAGATCTGGTATGAGAGCTGCCATCTCCAGATCTCCAGATTTCCATGCATTCTTCTGGGCATCGATAGTTCTAGAAAATGCATCATAGTTCTTACCAGATGCTTTTACCCATGACTTGATAATCTTTTGTTCTTTTTCAAGATCAGAAAATAATTTTTGATTATCAAGTTCCAAAGCCTCAATTTTTAAAACTGACTCCTTGAGAGCCAACTGGACACTTTGTAAATCATTAAGTTGTGGCTTGACATTGTTCAGTTCAATTAAGATAGTGTCAAGATATCTTTCACTATCTGCTCTTACAGTTTCCACAAAAACTAAATCACCACTTAATGATTCAGCCAGGTCCAGTTTCAGTTCAGGGTCAACTTGGTTGTCATAATCACATACCTTTTTCAAGATGATGTCCACCCATCTTCCAGTGATGACATCTTCTTTTGCCACATGTTGTTGTTGATCTTCCAAGGCCATGAAACACATGTCCCTTGTAATAATGATGTTAAGCTGTTATAGGATGGTGTGCTATAGTATTTGTGCTCATAGACCTAATTTTCTAACACTGCTGGGCTGCTGATATATGCAACAAATTATTGAGCAACCGTAAATATCATTAATGATTAAAAAAGTACAATACTTTGATTGTATTGGGCTCTTCAAATATTGGGCTGCTGATCATACTTCAATACTGCTAATACCAATAAATTTTTTATAATTTATGATTGATTAATTTAATTATATTCTAAATTATATAAACTCCTAAAAAATTAAATAAATAAAAATACAATAATCATAGTGGGGGACTGGGGGCCAATTATATACTACACACACTATACTTCCAACCACAGAGCTATCTTTATTTATTAAATCAAATATTTACTAAAACCAACACATTAATTTAACTACAAATTTAAAGAAACAAGCATGGTCACATCAAATATATACAACACTTTTCTTGCTGTAAAATGTATACTAATGTAAGTCCCCTGGTACGGGTCGTTAATAGCTTGCTCCAGTTATCTTGAGGTGCGGAATCCCTCACTATAACTTGGTGATCAACAATAAGCCCCTAGATCACCTGCTGCCTCGCAGATCTGCTTCGGGCTAGCGGAACAACCTTTGACGACTTAACCTGCACAAGTATGCTTGATATTTCAAAAAATGTTTAAACCTAATCTCTGTTGAGGTTCGGTTTATATAGGTAACACCCGACATGGGCTTCAGCGAGTCGGCCTCGCAAATCCAGCCCAGCCCGTCACTAATGCGAGGTCGCATTCTGTGATTGGCCTCGTATTTGACCCTGCAAATACGGAGTCGTATTCCCTATGTGAAATGCGAGGTCGCATTTCACCCTTAGCAGATTTATTACACATTCAATACTTAAACTTAATCTAGTATTCTATGCATAATACTAAGTTCATTAATGACAATCACATTACAAAGACATATAACAATATAAGCCCAAACAATCTAGACTGCTATTGACATAGAGGTGCACTTACAGACTCCCCCTTGGCAATAGCTTCTAGACGTTAACATACATATGTCGTTGTCTTGTCTTTGTCATCAATCTACTTCCTCTGCTTTTTCTTCTTGCTCTTGCTCTGCTCCTTCCCAGTCTCAGTCCCAGTCTCGAAATCAAAATCTAACTCTGACTCTTAAGGAGTATGAGTCAACCCTAACCGTTCTTTCTCTTGATTCCACATAGATCCTGGATCATAATAATAATCCGCAATCTCTGTCCTAGCTCTCATATGAGCTTGTGGATCATACCCAAATCTCTTCTCCAGTCTATGCACAATTACAGGATGCAAATCTGACTCGGTAGAAGTATTTGTAGTAGAGTCGGTCTTGGTAGACTCACTATCCTGAGCACTAGCATCTTTATTTTCAAGAGCAACAAACCCTTACCCTTATCCTTATCTAATCGATCAATGTCAACATCTTCTGTAAGGGGTTTGGTTTAAGGTGCCTCAAGCTCAACTACCATATTTATCTCTGTATACATCTGTTCTTGAGCTTGTGGAGCTTCTGAGGTTGCCTTGCCAGCAATACCAGCCTGGCTAGACTCTCCTTGAGTCTCTGTTCTTAAAATAGAACTCCCTCCTAGCTCTTGAGTAGCTCTGGCCGCATCAGGATCTTCATTCTAATCATCATCATGCCTTGCCTTAGCCAGCTCATCACCTCTGCAACCTAAGTTATCTCTCTCAGCTCTAACCTTGAGATAGTTATCGACGAGCTCATGCAGTTTTTCTTCGGAGATATTGACTCCCTTCTTCAATGCATCTGCCATCCTGATAACCTTCTCATCTAGAGTCAAATACTTCTTGTACATACTGGATACTACCACCTCGGCCTTGTCCAACTTGTCTTCCAAAAACTTATTCTTGTCACTAACAACCTTAAAATCTCCAACTAAACGAGTGATCAAACCTCTCATCTCATTCATCTGTCTCTGCAGATCACCAAGATTAGTTTCTTCACTTGTTTGTCGTTGTGGTTGTGGATGTGTAGTCTCAAGAACAGTAACAACTGGCACACTTTGTGAACTACCAGTAGCAGCAGAAGTCTCTTGTTCCCTGACAAGTCTAGTTCTCTTTGGCATAGGCTGCTCTGGCACCCAATCTTCATCCGTTTCTCTCCTTCTTCTTCCTTGAGCTGCCTCAGTAGGTTTAGGAACCATCTTAGATCCAACTCTGATGAATGCATGAGATCTATAAGGATCTTCATCACCATCACTGCTAGAATCATCATCAGAATGGATAGAAGGCTCTCTGTCTGTTTGAACATCAGCAACAGCTTTTCCTCTACCTTCAGCATTCACACCAGATCCACTAGCCTGACCCGCTCCTGACCCACTAGCTTCTTCAGTATCAGACCCACTAGCTCTAGCTGCTTCAGAACCAACTGCAGCTCCAGCTACATAATCATCTATGTCCCGGTCAAGGTCTATATCTACTAGGTCATCAACATTGGCATTGTACCTTTGCACTTGGGCAATATCACCATCTGGATCAGCCATCTCTTCCAATAAATCATCTACAATCTCAGGATTGGCTCCAGGTTGGTTTATCACATCATCTGCAACCTGTACAACAACTTCAGGCTCTTCTGGTGTATCTTCCTGAACTACTACGTCATGTAACTGCTCAACATTCTCAACAGCTTCACCACCCTCTGGCTGAGGCCCTTCATAAGCTGATATGACCCCATCAGTAAGTGCCACGTAGTTGGCATTAACGATTGCACCAAATAATGCTACATCTTGTGCATTTGGATCATTCTGGTATCGAGACACAAACTCATCATAGCCACGTCTGATGATCGAGCTCACTTGCTTCACTTCTCCTACAGCTGGTAGATTTGGAAGTCGAGCATTGATTATCATCATCACAAACCGAGGATACATCAAAAACCTCCTCTTTCCTGTGGCTGTGATCTGTTTCTTCATCTCATCGAAAAAGAATTTAGAGAAACTGTATGGCTTGTTAAATACCAAGCCCACCATCTGTACTTGGGCTTCCTGGTTCAATGTATCATAACCAGACTTCTTGTTGCTTAAACTAACCAGCAACACATGCGCAAGATACCTCCACCTGCCATAAAAACCCTTCTTGAACAGAGTTTTACTTGACATATCTGCAGCAAACCCCATTCTTCTGAAAGCACCTTGAATGACTTCATGTCTGTACTTGGTGAGACTTGTAACACCACCTTCTTGTTCAACTGTGCCCAGATTAAGAATGTTAACGAGGTCAGCAGCTGTGAACTGTATCTGCTGCCCAGCAACTATGGTATGAAAGATATACACATCTCCTGCCTTCACACAGTCAACATTATTCCAGAAATCTCTGAGATAATCTAAATATATAACTGGAGAATGTGTAAGAACATGATGAATCCTTGATCTTCTGAAGAAGCAAATATCTCGTGATAATAAGCCGTTCCTTCCTGATTATCATCGAAGTTCATCACATAATTATGACCTGCTATGAAATTTCTTGCCATTTCTGTAATCAATAACAAATAATTAATTACTCAAATAGACATAAAAATTCATATGCATAACATACACAACTAAAATTATCTCGGTAATTTAGTCAAAAACATAAATTATCCCTGTAATTTACAACATAACATAAATTATCTCTGTAATTTAGTTAAAGATAGATTAACTTATTTTCAAATCTTTATTAACATAAACTTTTGAAAATCTGTTAAATTAACTTTAATTAACCCTGTAATTAAGTTAAATATAAAAATTAACTCATTTTCAAATTTTTATAAGAATAAACTTTTGAAAATCTGTTAAGTCATAAATACGAGGTTGTATCCCTGTACGAGGTCGTATTTCAAGGTCAAAATAAGGTCAACCAAACTCTAAAATACGAAGTCGTATTTTCCAATTTGGCCACGTATTTGATCAAGTCGTAAATCGGCATCGTATTTCGAAAGTCAAACCGGTCAAAATAAATTGACATTTACGAGGTCGCAAATCTGGGCTAGCAAAACCCCAAATGCGAGTATGTCGCACTGTTCATCTTCCCCAACGCGATTTCGCGATTTACCCAACCAAAACTGGTAAAAATTGTTTCTTTATACTCATATTCAAACGATAAAGATACCCCAACCCTTATTTTTAACCAAAAACATCAAAATCGAATGAAAATTGAAAAACCTAGTTCGAAAATTTCGAACTCTATTTTCTTGATTTTCTTGTTGCATGGTTAACTATAGGACGATTAGATAGTATACCTAGATTCAGTATTTCACGAGGATCACAAATATATCACTCAAAAACACTCGATCTAATTATATATATCAAATCTCAAACGGGGTAGCAAAGTAGTATTTTCGGGGTCGTAAAGCTCTAATTTTGATTTTTAATATGTGAGGTCGTGTTTGGCTAAAATGGGTTTATATACCCACTTGACCCGAATGGATCTGGGTCAACCCGGCCCAATTACGAGGTCGTATTTTCTTAAAGCCCAATTAGACCAATTACGAGGTCGTATTCTGCTTCATGCAATTACGAGGTCGTAATTACCTCCTGCACACTTTAAAATCAAAATTTCGTCAAAGTTTCTGAATAATTGATCAACGATTACCACGAACTTCCTGGAAATATGAAAATTTAAAAGATCAAACCTGTAGACTTCCAATTTTCATCTTTTCCTCAATCTTCGTCTTAACCTGAAAAGTTAATAAACTTACACAAAATTCTTTAACTTTTCAACGATCAATCTTTCCAAAACTTTCTCGAATTTAGCTTTCCCGAATCTGTACCACTTGCAACAATCCATATTTCTAACCAGTTATAAAATTGATTCTTCATTCTTATACCTCCCCCTCAATTTTATGACTAGGAAGTATAACGATGACTAATCATTATAACAACCATCATTCTTATGTACTCCCCCTCAATTTATGACTGGGATACATAACTATGATAGAACAAAATATTGATTAAATACTTCATATTCTTATGAAAACACAATTGACTAGGTACTTCTCCTCAATTTATGACATGTTTTCATAACTATATGATCTAAATAATCAATGCTTAAGCCTTTCACATTCATATATGTTTCTATATCTAAGGTAGCAAAGACCTTTCATATTCAAACAATATATCTATGTCTAAGGCATAAAATATTAACTATGTAGCCTTTCACATTCAAACATGACATTTCTATGTCTAAGGCATAATATAGTCAATAACCTTTCATATTCACTTAACGTCTATGACTAAGATTTTATTAATCTTCTTCATTCACATTAAGTCTATATCTAAGGCATAATATAGTCAATAACCTTTCATATTCACTTAACGTCTATGCCTAAGATTTTAATAATCTTCTACATTCACTTAATGTCTATGTCTAAGGTTTCACATAACCTTCTACATTTACATATTTCTAAGGTTTTACTAACATAGTTGATAATCTTTCATATTAAAATAAAATTATTTCTATATCTAAGATCTTCAACTAGAAAAACATTGAGCATTGTCTACCTCATATTCTAGACCTTGCCTGATAACAATGTTTTTAATACCTCAGAATATTGCTCAGAAATCCTTCTTTTAGATTGACTTCTCTGCAAATACACTGAAAAAGAATTTTGAGACAACAAAATTTTAATTGCTATACCCGAAACTCGATCTTCTGAAACTTCAGATTTGAAAGACAAACTTCAAACTCTCTGTATCGTCATAATAATCAACTAATGCACCATAGCTTGTTCTAGTTCTCCCCCTCAACGATAAATCCCTCCGAATTAAGCATATGCAATCTTCCTTCTTGAATATATTGCTCGAGTCCCTGCTCGCCTTGCATAACCGGCATGTAATAGAGAAGTAGAATTTCCAACAATCAATCCTGAACTAGTTGACTCCCATGAAAACCAGAAACTTTGAAACTTGAATCACAAACTTCAGAAACATGGAACCTGTTTCAAAAGCAATCTAAATCATGTCTTGAAGATATGGAGACATATATAAATCATTGTGCTTCCTTGTGCTAATACCTGCAAAAAAAATATTTCACACTTGTATGTGCAGGTTTTATATAAGTGTAAAAAAAATAAAAATGAAAATGATAATGTTATTCTTCATTATTTCATCACTATTACATTTGATAGTAATGACTTAATCTAGAACTACATTCTTCATTTTCTTCTCCAAATTTGTTATTCTTCACTATCATAAGTTATAAGCATATGACATTATCTTAGTCTAGAACTACAAATCTTCAAGAACTTGAACCTTAAAATCCCTGTTTTATTGTTCAATAATTAAAACCTTACACTTCTTATTGAAATCTTAAGGTTTAAAATAAGGACCTATAAACTCATTGTTTATCCGTCAACTTATTCGAAAAATTCTAGAATCTTAAGATCTCTGTCTTATCATTCTACACATACTTATCAAAATTTAGAATCTTAAGATCTCTGTCTTATCATTCTACACATACTTATCAAAATTTAGAATCTTAAGATCTCTGTCTTATCATTCTACGCATATTTATCAAAATTCTAGAATCTTAAGATCTCTGTCTTATCATTCTACACATACTTATCAAAATTTAGAATCTTAAGATCTCTGTCTTATCATTCTACGCATATTTATCAAAATTCTAGAATCTTAAGATCTCTGTCTTATCATTCTACACATACTTATCAAAATTTAGAATCTTAAGATCTCTGTCTTATCATTCTACGCATATTTATCAAAATTCTAGAATCTTAAGATCTCTGTCTTATCATTCTACACATACTTATCAAAATTTAGAATCTTAAGATCTCTGTCTTATCATTCTACGCATATTTATCAAAATTCTAGAATCTTAAGATCTCTGTCTTATCATTCTACACATACTTATCAAAATTTAGAATCTTAAGATCTCTGTCTTATCATTCTACGCATATTTATCAAAATTCTAGAATCTTAAGATCTCTGTCTTATCATTCTACACATACTTATCAAAATTTAGAATCTTAAGATCTCTGTCTTATCATTCTACGCATATTTATCAAAATTCTAGAATCTTAAGATCTCTGTCTTATCATTCTACACATACTTATCAAAATTTAGAATCTTAAGATCTCTGTCTTATCATTCTACGCATATTTATCAAAATTCTAGAATCTTAAGATCTCTGTCTTATCATTCTACACATACTTATCAAAATTTAGAATCTTAAGATCTCTGTCTTATCATTCTACGCATATTTATTCGAAAAATTCTAGAATCTTAAGATCTCTGTCTTATCATTCTACACATACTTATCAAAATTTAGAATCTTAAGATCTCTGTCTTATCATTCTATGGATAACCTAATCTAAGGTCTTCCAACAAAGTATCCTTTAATATACAAACTTATATAGATTCCGTTTCTAAAGTCACTTGTCTTTAACTCTGTAAAAACATCTAACTGAAACCTAATCTCTTATACTTTTGCATATGAGACTTGACAATGCAAAAATCCCAAAACCATATGAAATACTCCTATGATTGCCTTATCAAACTAGTATTTATCTTTGTTCCGGATATATTTGCATGATCCATATCTTGCTTCCATGATGAGATCTTGCTCAATAACCTACAAAAACGAATATATGTTCGTTGTCCTGCACATCTCAACACACACATCAAATCTTCTCAAAGTAATAACATACAATCTGAAGAAATGAATAAAATAGCAAGATAAAATGAATATACTTAACACTCTCTGGAGGTCAATAATAAACTGTTAGCACATTAGCACTAATCAAAATCATTTGACATCTCTGTATTAAATCTTTTTGATTCAACAAAACTCTTTTCAAAGATCGATCTCAAACTATGAATCATCTCTGTGTTCATTCTTTGAAAACCTTCTTTCTAAAGATCTTGATAAAATGATTCTTTTAAAGATCAAATTCAAAACTATAAACAACTCTGTGTCCATTCTTATGAAAATCTTCTTTCTAAGAATCAAAACAAAATAGTTATTAACTCAATATCTGTTTATTGAAATCAACATCTCTGTGTTCTTTTCCTTAAACCCATATTCTGTTAATGTGACATACTTTCTTTTAGATTTTGATCACAACACTATCGCTTAATGTAACACCCAACATTTAAAAATACGGATTTACAAAAACTTTTCACCTAACGGTGCTAAAGAATGCGGAATATCATATCAAAAGTCCAAACCATAAAATCCAGTTTGGTCTGTTCATAAAATAGAAGGTGTTACTCGGCACATCATCAAAATAGTATAAATGGAAATCCTACGGTTTCCCAACATAACACAACCGTATACAAGTCATATCAAAACAAAATAGTCATAACGAAATCAAATGTCTAAAAGGAGTAGCAACTATGGGTAACTAATAGCATCTTCAAGTATTCTACCCATGCCTCGCTCATTATCCATCAACACACTTCTAGCTTGCTAAACCTGAGGGGACCACACATTTCAAGAAACAAGTGTTACCTAACAAATTAGCTAAGTAAGATAACACTAAGTTACTAAAACCTTTGTCCAATTAAAACTTGGTAAAGCAGCTTTTCATATTAAAGACACATTTCACATATCATCACATACATATCATAGCATCAACATCTTTCATGGTAGGATTAACCATCCTAAATGTGCCTAATCATCATTTCATCCTCACATATCATCATATTAGGTGTGACATAAGTCACGCATATCATATAAGGTGTAAGTTTGTGTGTAGGCTGTCATAAGACCTAACGGAAACCTCACACCTGATTAGATGGATGAGCCATACGGCGGTCCACCAAGTGTCGTTAAGGAATGGCAAGCCACTCCAGGAGTAGTCCGTATGTTCAAGACATTGGTGGGTAATCACTCCACCCGGAGATACTCTAACCACGTAATTACGTTGCAAGGAGCCACCCAAGCAACAACATATACGCACCCACCCGGCTAAGGTGAATACAGGTTAAGCTTAACACTTCATCATATATACGAGCTCGATTTCATCTCATATAGTTTAGGTGACAAAGTTACCTAAACATAACATATAATCATCTTTTACGTTTGGGCCCTTAAACGTGCACGTGACATGGCAACTTATAAAGTCTAGTGAACTAGATGACCAAGCCATACATACATGCACATCACAATCAACAAACACTTGCATCACATTTCATTACATTGCATATCATTTCATAACATAACTTTGCATTGCATATAAAGGGAAAATGCATTTCAGGTCTCATAAGTCGAATACATATCCCATATAACCTCCCATATAATCCGATACCCTTAAGTATACAAGATAAGATTAGAGAAGTTATATTCTGAAAACCATGCTTTTGTTGAGTCCCTCAGCGTGACAAAGTAGTGTATCTTACCTCGTAGAAGCGCACACAAATGATAACTAAGGTTACCGTGCAAAGCAAGTGTTCCCAACTACCTATAATGAACATAGGATCAATTAATGAGTATAAACGAGGCTAAACCGGCCTACAGTCTATATACTTGTCAAATAATAGTCTCTGTTGACTACTTCCATCTATTTGTAGACTACTAGTCTACTTTTGACTACTTTCATTCTTTGTAGACTACTATACTTTTCTGTAGACTACCTGACTCACTTGTAGACTACTTGACTCTTTTTGTAGACTACTTTCTTTTTGTAGACTACTTTCATATTCTGTAGACTACTTTCATCTTTTGACTATATTCAGTTTTATAGACTACTTTTGGCATACAAGACGACCAAATGAGAGAAAACTCAGTTCTTAATAAATGTAGGGGACTCAAAGAACTTTTCAAAAATGTAAGATTCATCTCCTAACTCATTATTATAAAGGAGATACGATTTTTGCAATATGACTGAATTTTCAGACCTTATAAACTCTTTGTTTTATAAAAGATCTCAAACATCAAACATCCATGGAAATTAACCATGACACCTACAGTTCATATATACCCAAAATATGATTCAATTGACACTATGAAATCATATATTGATTCATGGATTCATTACACACCTTATACAAATCATTTGACACCCGATTTGACCTAAATCGTCTCATAAACATAATTGAATCCAAATCGAAACTCCACCAAAACGACTCCAAATCATAAACACGACTTTAATACTTCAAAATCCTTCATATTTAGACCATAATGATGCAGTACAACCTTTGATTAAAACATACATGATTTACATCATTTAAACAATTGTTATTTCGACATCAATTGATCCTCTAATACCTAGATCTGATTTCAAATGACTCATATAATTGAAAAGATAGAAAATTAACGTTAATATACCTTTCCTACCTGTAGATCTCAAAGAGGATGCAAAAATCTTGATCAAACATAGTCGAATCACACGTTTTGAAGGATTTTCGGCTTAGAATTTGATAGGGAGTCATGGGGGGCGGCTAGGGCTTGAGAGAAAGGTTATTTTTCTGCATTTGATCATCTAATGACTCCTTCCTAAACCTTAATCCTGTTTTTGACTTTCACCACATGTCAAATTTGGTCCCTAGGCTTCATAAAATCATATTATTAGCCCAAAACACCTCTATGGACTATATACAACTTGATACACACTTTGAACACCTCTAAAAGGCATAAAACTACATCTTTAACACATTACTACATCCATCAATTAGACATCCAAGTCTCCCATATAAACTACGTTAACCACACATAAGCATTAAATCTTCCATAGATTTAACAGACACGTTATGTTGACTTAACGACTCAAGTCAACCGTTAATTAAAAAGTTTGGGATGTTACACTTAACTACCCTACTCGTTTATTCACTGTTCCATAAGAACGTAGTTGAGTCCTATTGGAAACTAGATTCTATTTTGACTATATCTCTCGTGCAATAGGAACTTTTATTTAAACAATACAATACAGATAAAAATTTAAACATTTCACGAAAAACATAACACACACACACATACACTAAACATAAACGAATAACATAGTTACAAGAGCTAAAGTTACTGCTGATTAGATCAGATTAGCATGTTACATAAGCCTACTGGTGAGAAATAATTCTCTTATTATTAGTTATGAACAGTGATCCATCAACGATTACCAATATGTTTGTCTTCTTAAACACTCGGTACTTCCAGTCTCCTTTTTGGTTTGTGACACTTTCGACATACCCTGGCCAAGGACAGTCACCATGCAACCCGAGTAGCCTAATATGTCACTTAATCACGTTTGCGAACTTATGTGCCCCATATTCAGATACACTCTCACAATCGACACAAGCACTAAAATTAAGACATTTGGTGAGTAAAGTGAGAAAGTCTTTAAGAATCAAGTCAGCGGTGACAGGTCGGTGATTCCTTACGCACAAAGCGACTTAACTTGACTCACGTACGGAAATATACTCAACATTGCATAATGCCAAGTACTTGCATATTTGTCACATTATTTTAAGCACTTATGAAAACCCATGACTTTCGATGAGACCCGTGTAGCGAACTTTCTGACAACCTATCCCAAGTTGGAAGCTTTAGGTAGGCTAGGTATACAAAGACACCCCAAGGACTTACTTGTTCGAATCTCAAAGGCCACATTAGCTTCATATTTTCAACAGATTTATAGTTTTGTTAGATATTTGCATATCTTGTCACAAATATACATCCGAAAAAGCAATACATACACATATATGTACCCGAGGCCTTCTATATAAAGACCAAATATACCTAATTACAATGCAAGATCTTTCATAAGATTTAAAGGACTTGTCTATCTTAAGAACAAGCATTCTCAGCCATATATCTGAATACGTTTCCCATAAGAACATTGTATACATTTAAGTTCAGATTATAAGGAAACTTTGGTACTTTGTGCCTACCGATACATCATATAATGGTATCACTGAACTGAGCATTTTAAAGTACAATTAAGTAGGCTTAAAAGCTAAAGTATCGTCACGTCTAATTATCTTGATGCAGTGACCTTACTCTTTTTATTATATTTCTTTTTCTTTTCTGATTTTTCTCATTTTTATTTTGCTTTTCTGACACTGTATGACACACATACATTACGACACAAACACTGACTCATTTTACAAAGTTCCTTTTGAGAGACACTGTCACTATAGATTTCTCGTTCCAATCAATTGGACTAACAACTCGAAACGAGTTCGGTCGAAAGCCTTAATGAACAGATCAGCTAAATTAAAGTCACTCGGCACCTTTTCTAGGACTATTAATTTCTTTTCAGCACAATCACGTATAAAATGAAACCTTATGTCTATGTGCTTAGTCCTACTGTGCTTAACAGGATTATTGGTTATGGATATGGTGGATTCATTGTCTATCTTTATGGGACTACAAAGGAAATTCTGACCATAAACACGCAGTTGTTGCTGAATCCATAGAACATGTGAACAACATCCACCAGCTGCCATGTATTCCGCCTCGCAAGATGAGATTGCAACAGAAGTCTGCTTCTTATATTGCCATGAAACCAATCTTCCCCCTAAGAACGGACATCCACCTGAAGTCGATTTCCTATCAAAAT
Source organism: Erigeron breviscapus (assembly GCA_034093135.1). NCBI lineage: Eukaryota > Viridiplantae > Streptophyta > Magnoliopsida > Asterales > Asteraceae > Erigeron > Erigeron breviscapus. Next base: position 92,357,033 of record CM067172.1, read on the forward strand.
TGCAGCCTCCATAGTCAGCATCTGTATAAGCCACAAACTCAAATTCTCCCCCAATTGAATACCAGAGACCTAGTACTGGTTGCCCTTTGAGGTAGCGAAGAATTCGCTTAACAGCTTTCATGTGACTTTCCCTGGGACATGACTGAAAACGAGCACACAAACAAACTGCAAACATGATATCTGGTCTTGATGCTATAAGATACATCAATGAACCTATCATGGCCCTATAACGAGTAGGATCAACTTCTGGATCATTGAAAGAAAACATTCCAAGTTGATGGTTCTTTTGTATAGGAGTATCCATAGGTGAAGTATCTTCCATGCCAAATCGTTTCAAGATATCTTGTGCATACTTTGTCCGATGAATGAAGAATCCGTCCTTTTTCTGTTCAACATGCAAACCTAAAAAGAAGTTCATCTCTCCCATAGCGCTCATCTCAAAAGTCCCTTTCATGATCAGCTCAAATTCCTTGCACATCTTTTCGTCTGATGACCCGAAAATAATATCATCCACGTAAACTTGTACAAGTAGGAAATCCTCTCCCTTCCATTTTGTAAACAACGTACTATCGATCAATCCTCTTTCAAAACCATTCTCTAGAAGATGGTTCGACAGTTGTCGTACCATTCCCTTGGAGCTTGATGTAATCCATACAAAGCCTTATTCAGTCGATAGACTCTATCAGGATGTTCTGGATCTTCAAACCCTGGCGGTTGAGTAACATACACTAATTCTTGGACAGTACCGTATAAGAACGCGCTCTTGACATCCAACTGATATACCTTAATGTCCTTGAAAGCATCAAATGCTAGAAACAAGCGAATAGCTTCTAGCCTAGCAACCGGTGCAAACACCTCAGTGTAGTCTAACCCATCCTGTTGAGCAAAACCTTGAACGACTAGCCGATCCTTATTACGTGTCACAATGCCTTTTTCATCCTTTTTGCACCTAAAAACCCATCTGGTGCCGAAAGGATACTCTCCCAGAGGTAGATCAACAAGCTCCCAGACCTGGAGTTTATCAAACTGAAGTAGTTCTTACTGCATTGCTACAACCCAAGATGGATCTTTTAAAGCCATTTGAATATTACTTGGCTCTTCTTAAGATACAAAGCAGCTGAACATACATTCATCAACTATACCGGTTTCTTTCATCTCTGCGAACAAACCAGACAGCTTATTAATTTGAGCTCTTGTCTTAATCCTTGCACTTGGTTCACCAATAATGTCCTCAACTGGATGATACTTGTTGACTCTGTGTTGTATAGCTTTATCAACTTGAAGATTTACACCCAAATTTGAACCTATTTCTCCATGAGGAAGTGGAGTAACTGGTTCCGATTCTTGTGCATTTGTCTCTTCAGTATCCTTTGATGAACCATCTGCATTGATGTTGTGTGAAGTTGACACAAGCTCTGTATCTTGATCTTTTCTTAATTCCTCATTATTCTTTGATGTTGTAGCAGTCGCGGATTCTGAAGGAGTAGTAAACCTTGCTCCTATATTCTGATCACGTAGCAATACTACATCATCCACCTCTGAACTACCTGCACCAAAAGAAATAGGACCATTAAAGGAGGTAAACACATCATCATAATTAAACAAGATAGTAGACCCTTGATGCACAGGGGGATTATAGCTAGAAATAACGACATTGTAACCAACATCAACTATTTCAGCCTTAATGTTGTACACCCTCCTATTTGGAGATCCCGGAATGTAACCAAGAAAAATTCCCTCTTCAGCCTTCTCAGCAAATTTGGGTTGGTCACGAACTTTTAAAAACGTGCATGGGACTCCAAAAGGTTCCAACCCAGTTAAATTTGGTTTTCTATTGTTTAAAAGCTCGTAAGGTGTCTTATTAAATCTTTTAAAAACGTGCATGGGACTCCAAAAGGTTCCAACCCAGTTAAATTTGGTTTTCTATTGTTTAAAAGCTCGTAAGGTGTCTTATTAAATCTTTTAACAATTAAAACCCTATTTAACACGTGACAAGCAGTGTTAACTGCTTCCCCCCAAAACATAGTAGGAAGCCTTGAATCAGCTAGCATAGTCCTGGCGGTCTCTATCAATGTCCTGTTTTTCCTCTCTGCTACTCCATTCTGTTGAGGCTCATAGGGTGCACTGAATTGATGCTCAATTCCTTTGCTCAGACAATATACTTCCATAATCTGATTCTTGAACTCTGTCCCGTTATCACTTCTGATTCTCTTCACTCTTGTGTTGTACTGATTTTCAACTCTTTCCAAGAACTCCATGAGGATTTGAGCAGTCTCATCCTTGGTCTTCAAGAAAAATACCCACGAGAATCTAGAATAATCATCAGTAACTACTAGACAGTAGTACATAAACCCTATGCTTCGAACATTTACTGGTCCAAATAAATCCATGTGTAGTAGCTGAAATGGAGCGGCAATAGAATTCTGAGTCTTCGGCTTGTGTGGCTTTTTAGTTTGTTTTCCTTTTAAACACGGCACACATTTATCCTCTACCATAAATCTCTTATTTGGAACACCGAGAACCAATCCATTGCTTGTAATATAATTCATTTTTCTGAAATGGATATGACCCATCCTTCTATGCCATAGCAGAGACTCATCTTCAGAAGCTTTGGAGAGCAGACAAACTGGCTCCACTGAATCAATTACACCTAATTCAAGACCATAGATGTCCTTCTTTCTTGGAGCCTTCAGTAAAATCCATTCCTCTGGAATAACATAACCTGGTTTCAAGATAAGAGCTTCCCTTTCTGTAAAGTGAACAGGATTCCCTTTGTCGCATATTTGAGATACGCTCATCAGATTATGCTCCAGCTGCTCAACAAAGTTCACATTATCCATTTTAATCTTCCCATTGACGACTTTTCCAATACCAGAAATACTTCCGCCCTTGGGACCAGCAAAACTAACATAAGACCCTTTAACAGGTGTAAACTCCGTTAACAGTCTCTTGTCACCAGTCATATGTCTTGAACATCCACTATCGACAAACCATAACCCTTTAGTTCTCCTTAGTGGCTCCTTATGTTCAACAACATCAAGATGTGCCATCAAGCTCGTCTCAGCTTCGGCGACATCTTCGTTCTCAGCTCTTACTGGTTCTGATGATTCAGGTTCCTCTTCTACCCTCTGATGAACACTACCATGATCATTGGCACATACCATAGGATCAAATGAATTATCAGCAAGATCATTCATTTCTTCATCAAGGTCTTGAATTATTGCCATGAATGCATGATTCTGATCATCGGTACTAGTCGAACCCCAATTATATGTACCATCAGATTGAACAAATAAAGCTCTTAAGTTGTCTGTATCTCCTGAGCTTCTGATTCCAGTATTAGCATATTGATGTCCGGAATTCTGACTCACTATAGAACCACTTTGATTGAAGTTCTGACGGCCTGTAGCTGAATTGTTGTCCCGTCTTGGCCTCTGACACTCTCTTGCAAAATGTCCAAAACCATCACAGTTATAACACTTCACCTTGGTCTTGTCAAACCCTACTTTGCCATTCACAACCTTCCTTCCGGTTCTATCTGTGAAACGCTGAACTCTCAATGTTAACATAGCTAATTGCCAGTTCAGATCCATTTCTTCCAAGTCATCTGGATCAACTTGCTTGTAATCCTCCCTAACCAAATCAGGATCAGTCAATTTTCCTCCAATTAACTTCTCATGAGCAGACACAAATGAAGCGAGCATGCCCAAATGTCCCTCAGCAGATCTTATGCTCATCGGCATCCCTGTGTAACCCGAGCTTGGAGAACTACCATTCTGAATCCCATTATGCACTACCATGGCCGATTCTGGAGAAGTTACATACATCAAGTTGCTATCAGAATCCGTTGACATCTTCATCTTGTCATCATCTCCACTATAGAAGGCAGTAATCCCTCCACTTGAAGATTTTGCAGAAGGAACGCTTGATTTGCTATGATAAAGTTCAGGACGCTGAACAAAATCACTGCTACCTGCTTCCTTCGACTTTCGTTTCATATCTTGACCTCTCAGCTTTCGAATGATCTGATCCAGAGTCCATGTGCTAAATTCGGGATTTTGTTGGATTGAAGTTACAAACCCTTCCCACTTAACTGGAAGAGCTTCCAACAACTTCTCGATGACATCTTCTGGATCAGGTTTGTACCCAAAGTATGCAAGCTCAACCAGCAGATGACTGTAACGAATCAAGATCTCATCAAGAGGTTCATCTTTGAAGCTAGTAAAGACATAATACTGCTTCTTTAGCAAATCCTTCCTTCTCTTCTTGAGATCATCATCACCTTCACAATGCTCTTTGAGTGCATCCCATAAGCCTTTTGCACTGTCATACATTTCAAACAAGTGCAAGAATTCCCCTTGGAGAGCCATTCGGAGTGATCCTAAAGCTTTACTTTTTGCTTCGTAATCTTTCTTTTGATCGACAGTCATTTGCTCATACGAAGCCGCTTTTCCACCACCAGAACCAGTAGGTTCTTTGTCACTTTGCACAGTGGGATGAACATAACCATTAACAATACATATCCACATCCTCACATCCATTAACCTGCAATATGACTCGAATCTGCCCTTCCAACTGAAATATCTATCAAGGCTTATTAACTTGGGCGGTGAGTTGGCCTTTCCGGTTTCGTGATCCATCAGAATTAGTTGATTCAGCAAAGATTGATAATTTGCGGGTAATTGAGACGTCATTTTCTCCGAGCTAGCAAAATTCACGAACTGTTTACAAAAATAAACGAGGTCGTAAAAGTTCACGAGGTCGTAAAGAAATACGAGGTCGCAATTAAATACGAGGTCGCAATTGAATTACGAGGTCGCAATTAGACTACGAGGTCGCAAACGAATACGAGGTCGCAAAGATACGAGGTCGTAAAGAAATACGAGGTCGCAATTAAATACTCGAGGTCGTAATTGAACTGGCGAGGTCTTAAAGAGCTCACGAGGTCGCAAACGATGCTGGAATCCTTAGATCTCTTGAATTCGAAACCCTAAAAACCAACAACAACACCTTCGACTGCTGCAAATACAAATAGAGGTCACAAACAAGATTTCCGATCGTAAACTCGTGAAAGAATCACGTCTAAACGACCCTAAATCAATATTGTCTATCACCAACAAGCTATAACCTTCCGGTATTAAACCAAGAGGCTCTGATACCAATTGTAAGTCCCCTGGTACGGATCGTTAATAGCTTGCTCCAGTTATCTTGAGGTGCGGAATCCCTCACTATAACTTGGTGATCAACAATAAGCCCCTAGATCACCTGCTGCCTCGCAGATCTTCTTCGGGCTAGCGGAACAACCTTTGACGACTTAACCTGCACAAGTATGCTTGATATTTCGACAAATGTTCAACCCTAATCTCTGTTAAGGTTCGGTTTATATAGGTAACACCCGACATGGGCTTCAGCGAGTCGGCCTCGCAAATCCAGCCCAGCCCGTCACTAATGCGAGGTCGCATTCTGTGATTGGCCTCGTATTTGACCCTGCAAATACGGAGTCGTATTCCCTATGTGAAATGCGAGGTCGCATTTCACACTTAGCAGATTTATTACACATTCAATACTTAAACTTAATCTAGTATTCTATGCATAATACTAAGTTCATTAATGACAATCACATTACAAAGACATATAACAATATAAGCCCAAACAATCTAGACTGCTATTGACATAGATGTGCACTTATAACTAACAGCAAGAATAAAGAAAGTTAAAACAGTTAATACAAACATTAGTTTACAAAACAAAATAGTGACAAACACACATACAGTAGTTTTGTTCGAAAACATACTTTCCAAATCTAATCACCAAACATAATATCAATCAACAAAGATGGAAAACAGCAACCCCTGCAACTTTCGACTCCTCCTTTTGCCATTCAAATCTAATAGACGAACCAATACCCATTTTATTTTGAGTCACAAAGTTCCTCATGTCAACAATTGTAAGGGAAATATGATCTATTAATATTAATATTAATATTAATATTAATATTAACTATTAATATTAATATTAATATTAATATGACTATATAAATGAATACCATAAAATTAATTTTATGGTATTCATTTATATAGTTACATATTAAATATATTAATATTAATATTAATATTAATATTAATATTAATATTAATATTAATAGTATTTAATATGTCTATATAAATGAATACCATAAAATTAATATTAATATTAATATTAATATTAATATTATATTAATATTAATATAACTATTAATATTAATAGTTAATATTAATATTAATATTAATATTAATATTAATATAATAAATACTAATTTTATGGTATTCATTTATATAGTTACATATTAATATTAATATTAATATTAATATTAATATTAATATTAATATTAATATTAATATTAATATTAATATGTAACTATATAAATGAATACCATAAAATTAATATTAATATTAATATTAATATTAATATTATATTAATATTAATATAACTATTAATATTAATAGTTAATATTAATATTAATATTAATATTAATATTAATATTAATATTAATATAATATTAATATTAATATTAATTTTATGGTATTCATTTATATAGTTACATATTAAATACTATTCATTTATATAGTTACATATATTAATATTAATATTAATATTAATATTAATATATGTAACTATATAAATGAATAGTATTTAATATGTAACTATATAAATGAATACCATAAAATTATAAAATTATATTAATATTAATATTAACATTAAGATTTTATTTCATATTAATATAATATTAATATGAACTTTGATTTTTAATATAATATTAAATTAAATATTAATATGAATTGATTTTTATATTAACATTAATATTAATATTAATATTAATATTAATATTATATAACTATTAATATTAATAGTTAATATTAATATTAATATTAATATTAATATTAATATTATTCATTTATATAGTTACATATTAATATTAATATTAATATTAATATTAATATTAACATTAATATTAATATAATATTAATATGAACTATATAAATAATAATTTTATGGTATTCATTTATATAGTTACATATTAAATACTATTCATTTATATAGTTACATATATTAAATATTAATATTAATATTAATATTAATATTAATATTAATATCTAATTTTATGGTATCATAGTAATTTGTTAATATAAAAATCAATTCATATTAATATTTAATTTAATATTATATTAAAAATCAAAGTTCATATTAATATTATATTAATATGAAATAAAATCTTAATGTTAATATTAATATTAATATAATATTAATATCTAATATTGATATTAAATTAATATTAATATTAATATTAATATTAATATTAAATTATATTATTTAATATAATATTAAATTAATATTAATATTAATATTAATATTAATATTAATATTAATATTTAATATTGTACTATATAAATGAATGTATTTAATATGTAACTATATAAATGAATACCATAAAATTAATTTTATGGTATTCATATTAATATTAATATTAATATTAATATTCAATATTAATATTAATATTAATATTAATATTAATATTAATATTAATATGAATACCATAAAATTAATTTTATGGTATTGTGCTTATATATTAATATTAATATTAATATTAATATTAATATTAATATTAAATTAATATTAATATTAATATTAATATTAATATTAATATTAATATTAATTTTATTTCATATTAATATAATATTAATATGAACTTTGATTTTTAATATAATATTAAATTAAATATTAATATAATATTAATATTAATATTAATATTAATATTAATATATATATATTTATTTATTTATATATATATATATTAATATTAATATTAATAATAATAATAATATTTACATAATGTTAATTGTTAACAGGTACTTAACAGGTCTAACAGGTCCGTACCCGTTAAGACACGAAATTTTTTGTGTCTTAACAGTCCGGACCTGTTAAGACACGAAACCTGTTAAGGTTAAACACGAAACCTGTTAAGAACAGGTCGTGTCGTGTCGTGTTAACAGGTTTCGTGTCAAAATTGCCAGCCTTAATACTTATAGATACGAAATACAAGTTTGGCATTAGTGTAAACATTCAGTCCATGTTTACACACAAAAGGTTTGGGAATTGTCTACAAAATAACAAAAATACTTTTAATTAAAGACACATTTAGTAAATATATACATATCAGATGTAATAACATTTGTATAAACAAAAACTTACAATATATTTGCCATCAACATTGAATTTCTCAAGCACAATGATGAATGAAGGCTTTGAGGGAGTATGAAAATGCGACTTCAACCGACATTCGTGCTCAATTTCCTTAGTCTCCTCAAATTCATAATTATGATTTTCATAACCTAAAACAAAGTATGTACTATAATTTACTAATATTTAATTAAAACAGTTTAAATAAAATATAACGAAGGTGAATAATAATAATATAAAAGTAAATTGTTTAAATACATACCAATCCCAACCTCGCTTACATTAAACACATCAACCTTAAAAACACCATTGTTCAATCGTTTAAATATCAACTTATATCCATTGTGCACATTGTTCTTCAAACATAATTTAGTCCACTCATCTCCACTAAAACCCACAGCACGAATCTTTTTGTCCCCTTTTCTATGAGTCAAATAATCATAGACAACACCAATAGATATTGAACTATACTTCTTACCATGTAACTCGGTCGGGCGCCTTGGTTGTGTCAAATAATTGTCACTCAAGTCTTCCAACAAGCAATAGTTGATAAACTGAAAACAAATATTCCAGACTTAAATACTACGAGTAACATATAATCGAAAAACACATTTAAACAAAGACCAAAAATTACATAAAGTATACATGTTGGTTAATTGTGCTCTTTCTAACATTCAACAAACATCGCTGAACAATCAACTCATTATCATCATTACTTGTTGTTTGGACCCCAATTGAGTCGAAACAAATTATTTCAACCTCATTTGGTGATAACAACTTCAATAACAACTGGGAGATAGTCTTATTCCCACTTAAATTATCCATGACAAAAGCATGCGAATGACCAAATGAAAGTTTAACATGACCAGACTCAGCAGGTAACAAACAGCTTGGGTAACGACGACCAACAGAATCAATCACAGTTAAAGATTCACAATTTTCCGGTAACTTTCTCTTAAAAATTGGAGGTAAAATCTATATGATAGAAACAAAATATAAGCAATCTAAATAACATAATGCTTAAGTCATTTAATAGAAATGAGATTAATGAATTCTAAAATATATATTACCAAGCAGTTTTCAATCTTCACTTCAGGAATAAGTTTCATTATGCATTGGAAAGGTACCTATGTATAATATAATACTAAAGTTAAATTCTTTAAAATAAGTAAAACATAAAAATAAAAGCAACAAATGAAGGGTCCCCATTGTTGGGATCTCAGAAAAATAGAAAACATTAACTATAGAAAAATAGTTCAATGCCATTAAACTCTTTTTCTGAAGTGCAGTCATGCAGTTATATCTTTTAAAACAACCTCAGTTGTTGTACAAAACAAACAATCATTGAATCAGAAAATGGGTAAAATTTAACATCTACCAAAATTGACAAAAAAGAGGAATATATATTCCAACAATAATATTCAGTTGGTCCCCTATATATAAAATTGGTAAAATAAGACCATCAAAATTACTATTAAAAATTTGATCAAACACTTATACCCAAAACGTTACTCCTAAATTAGCATGCCGATATTGTATAAAAAATAAATATACACTGATCCCCAAACACTAAAGCAATTTATTTAATATAACAAACTATTTCAACAAAACCCTAATCGACAAGTCAAAATAAAAAAATTGATACTGAAACCCTAATAATCTTTCATAAATAAAAACATACTAATTGGTACACAATTAAAAATTAGAAGAAAAAAAATCATAAACCTTATCTTCAAGTGCCATTGATTAGATTTTTTAAGGCAGGAATTCACAAAAAGACTTTGAAAGAAGATTATAGTTGTACGTAGTAATTAAAAGTAAACAAAAGTCAGTAAAACAAAAGTGTTAGGTGATATGAGTAGTTTTTTTTATCGGTTTTATGACAAAAGTTAGATATTTTTTTTAATTTACTAATTAAATATATTTATCAGTATTGGACTAAAAATTTTTTTGGGCTAATAAAAAAAACAAGATCCACTAAGAGGAAACACTACAACAAATATGTTATTCCTCAAAGGAGTAGGGAGCTACGGAACTCACCTTGATCGGCAATGAAGTTAAGTTTGATATAAAGTCGGGTTAATGTCGTTCAATATTCACTTCACGTCCACCACCTATATTTCGATAATATACATACACATTAACATACATAAATATATACATATACGTCATTCACTAGGGTTAAAACCCTAATTGGATTTTAATACGACTTATGGCCTTTAAAAGACTCCCGAGACTTGACATTATCGATGGAAGGGTCGAGAGATAACTGGAAACAATGTAAAGTCGTCTTGAATAGAAATCATTTTTATTACACATTTATATATAATTGAGGTTTAGACGTTTAGTATTCTATGGATGATTCTCGACTCTCAAAGGACCCTTGCAGCTTTAATTCGACACTAGAATGAGCCCAAACGACACCCAAGAACAGCCCAAACGAACCCAAGAACAAAGCTAAAAGGCTGGACAAAACAGAAAACAGAAACTGCATATCACCGTCTCACACGGTGGCCACCACCGTCCCAGACGGTCAGCCAGGGAGGAAGCAGCGTCTCGCACGGTGGCCTTCACCGTCCCAGACGGTCAGTCAGCCCAGGACCACTGTCTTGCACGGTCATTGCCACCGTCTCAGACGGTGGCTTGGATTTTGTTGTTTCACCGTGTTGCTCCAGCGTGCAGCAGAACCTTTCACCGTCTGGACCATTTTGAAGATGCAGGTCACCGTCTCAGACGGTCCCTGGGACCGTTCCAGATGGTAGAAGCAGGACACGAGCAGCAGCAGGAGTTATTTGCAGGAAAATAAACCCAAAACCCTTTTCTTTAAAACCCAAAACCCTAATTTGATGTAGGAAGTCGTGGGACTCGTTTTGAAGCAATATTAGACATTCAAATGCTTAAATACACGTAATACAAAACAACTTTCCATTCCAAAACATCCAGAACTCATCAAAGTCGATTCTTGACCCATTTTGCCCAAAAACCCTAATTTTACCCAAGAAACCCTAAAATCCGACCCGTTGGGTTTTAACCCGACCTAAATGATCTTGCACACTCATTTTAACATATTCTAACTAGTAGTAACAAAACCCACACCAAAATCTTGTTCTTAACATGAAATTTGCATTAAATTCGGTTTTGACCTAAAAAGTCAAAGTAAAACCCTAATGAGCCAAAGACTTGATTTTCGACTTGAAACTCGATAACTTAGCTTAGAAACAAGCTAATAAACATGAAATGATTAACTTGAGTGAAGTTTTACTTACCAAGAGTTACTTCAAGAGTCAAACCCGATTTTGAGCTAAATGGGTTGAAAGTCTTGCACCTTGAAATCTAAGTTCTTGATATGGGGATTACAAGAGGATGTTGATGATGATTCTTGTATTGATTTTTAGTTCAATAATTCTAATTGGATGTAGATGAAATTTGAGAGAAAGATGAGATGAGATATGTTAGGACCAGTTCACCTGGAACTGGCCAGTCACCAGTTCACACTGACCAGTTCACCAGTTGCATCTGGTGACCAATAAACTGGTGACCAAGAAGATTTGTCCAGAAATATATTGAAGTCCAGTTGCATCGTACAGTTAACGCAACTGAAGACTTCCTCCAGTTGAGAACTGACCAAGTTGAAGAAAGCATTCCAGTTGAAGTCGAAGACAACAAATGGAAGATAGAGAATGGCAATGGCAGCGAAGCCCAGTTGACATTCTAGTCAGTTACAAACTGGAGACCATCAGTGGAAAGATCTTACAAATCTTTACACTGATTACGAGGAATTGACTTGTATACTTTATGTACCTTTACCCGGATAATAAGCCTTGTCTTATTATTTAAATATAAAAGGTACATAAAGGTGGTTAAGTAAAGTTGCTTTCTCGTACAACTTTACATAGTATTTTAAGGAATAAATGCTATTCCTCAAATGCTCTCAACCACATTTGTACGGCCAAAGTTAACATCCCAATGTTAACTTTGCCTATAAATACAAGTCATTGCACAACCAGAATAACAAGTGAAATCACAACGTGAGAAAACTTCACACTTTGCAAACCTGCAATATTCTTGGTGAACTTGTACAATATTCTCTCAATCGCTAAAAGGAACATTTCACTACTTTAAGTGTTTCGATTGTTGAAGAGAAATTCCGAGTTTAGATCAATTGTATTTCATAGGTTGTTAGGATATTTACATTCGTGTATTATCTTGGTTCCGCATCAACCTTGTAATTTGTTTAATATCAATAAATAAATTACACATTGAAAATTACATATTGTCTCATCAAGATTGTTTACAAGTTAGTTGTATTATTGCATTGTTCTTTACTTATTGTGTTTTATATAAGTAATCTATCTAGAACTTGGTATATACACACTGCAACTGGTCATCTCCAGTTCAGTGCATATATTGCAAAGTAACTCCACCATCGACATAGAGGTGTCTTCAGTAGTACCATCTAACAAGTTGGGACTTATAAGTGGTATCAGAGCAGAAGGCTAAAATACTTGCCTAGATCTGCTAAGATGAACACTACTGAAGGTGGAGATGGTTCTGGTTCAGGTGAAAACCCATTGAATAATAATGCCCAACCTTTTCAAAATGTTAACACCAATCCTCCTCCTCCTACTGCCCCAAACCACGTCCATGTACACTATTCTAACACTCCTGTTCCCAAATTCGATGGAAACAGTGAGACTTTTGGTACATGGAAAGCTAGAATGCTGTTGCATTTTGGTGGGATTGAAAGGTATATGTTGAAAATCCTTAAGGATGGACCATATATACCTATGTCCATTGGGGTCAGTCCTCTTCTTGATCCAACTGGAAGAAGAGGTTCTAGGGAAAAGCCAGAAGACCATTGGTCTGATGAGGATCGCAGACTGGTGACTTGGACACCAGACTGAAAAACATGATCCTTGGGGCTGTCCCTGAAGACCTAATTCCAACACTTGTGTTGTTTCCCAGTGCCAAGTCTATGTGGGATGAATAGTGATTCAATTTGAAGGAGGTGATGACACAATGTCACCAGAAAAGTTACCTTGAACAAGAAGTATGAATCCTTCTTTGCCTTGCCCAATGAAAGTCTAACTGGTACATACACCAGATTTTCTAGCCTCATTAATCAGTTGAGAGGCTTGGGTGTAGAGAAGGATAAGGATATTCTTCTTGAGAAGTTTTGTGATATTCTTCCTTCCAAATGGGAGAACATGGTTCTTGTCTTGAGACAAGGTAAAACCTTGCACAGCCATACTCTTGCATCGCTCTATGGAGCCTTCAGATTCACTGAAGATAACAATGCTGCAAGGCTGGTGGCTGAGCAAGATGCCATGAACCATGCCCAGAGTCCCAAGATTGCTAGTGTAACTGAGCGACCTTGTGCTGCTTTAATGTCTGCTGAGAGTGTCCAGGTACACTCGATGAAGGAGATGTTGAACAGTTTCTTAAACTCTGGACTGACCACTGAAAACAGTGATGGTTGTGATGAAACTGACGATGATGATCTGGTCGCCATGATTGCTAAAACCTTTAATAGGTTTAAGCATAAATCTAAAAGATTTAATGGCCCCAACAATGCTTCCAGCTCCAGCTCTCTGGATAAGACCAATCTTACATGCTATAAGTGTGGCAAGAAGGGTCATTTTATGAAGGAATGCAGATCTAGTCAGTTGAACAACCAAACTGGCCCCTCTGTCCCTAATTACAATCGGCCTGATGATAGCTATAAAGCTAAATACAAGAAGCTTAAGGCCCAGATTGCCCTCCTTTCCATGGAAAAGAAAAAGGACCAGTGCTTAATTGCACAAACTGAAGGAAAATGGGAGTACTCTGATGATTCATCTGATGATGAAGAAGAGGAAAGGGACATGTGTTTCATGGCCTTGGAAGATCAACAACAGCAGCATGTGGTGAAAGAAGATGTCATCTCTGGAAGATGGGTGGACATCATACTGAAGAAGGTATGTGATTATGATCACCAGGTTGACCCTGAACTAAAACTGGACCTGGCTGAGTCATTAAGTGGTGATTTGGCATTTGTAGAAACTGTTAAAGCTGATAGTGAAAGGTATCTTGACACTATCTTAATTGAACTGAACAATGTCAAACCACAACTGAATGATTTGCAAAGTGTCCAGTTGGCTCTCAAGGAGTCAGTTTTAAAGATTGAGGCTTTAGAACTTGATAATCAAAAATTATTTTCTGATTTTGAAAAAGCACAAAAGATTATCAAGTCATGGGTAAAAGCATCTGGCAAAAACTATGATGCAATTTCAAGAACTATTGATGCCCAGAAAAATGCATGGAAATCTGAAGATCTGGAGATGGCAGCTCTTATACCAGACCTTCATGCATTGCCTCCAGCTCTCCAGGTTGAAACACCTTATGAAAAACCTGAAGCTGTTGAAACTGAAACCAATGAGACCACCCCCATTGAGGTTAAAACTGGAGCCAAACAGGCTAAAGCTCCAGTCAAAAAGGCCACTGGTAACAAGCCTTTACCTCATAAGTCTAAGGAGCCCAAGACCCGACAGACTAAATCTCCAGTTGAACCTAGGTCCAAGGTTCAACTGCCTGAAAATGATATTTTGGTTAAACTGGAAAGTCAACTCCAACTTTTGTCTCGGCAGGTTCAGAGTTGCACTGCCTGGATTAACAATCTGGAAGGAGGTTCACCACCTCCAGTTTTAAAACAAAATGTTAAACACTCCCTTTCTAAACCTAATCAAAAGAATGTTCCATCTGGAACAAAATCTGGTAAAGTTAAGGTGAGTAAGTATCAAATACCAATCGTTTTTACTTCTGCACCTGGAGCTGGTGATAAAGCTCCAGATGTAGCCTCCAGTTTAACATCTCAACAATCAACTGTGGCTTCTGTAGAGAAGTCCAGTGGACCCATCAAGAAAAGATGGGTTCACAAAAAGAACTAATGATTTTTGTGTGTGTAGGGCGATCGAAAGAAGAATATCTGGTATCTGGACAGCGCTGCTGGCCGGACTATGACTGGATGTAAGCCCCTACTGGAAGAGTTCACTGTCCAAGATGGACCGACAGTGACGTTTGGTAACGATCAATCTGGAAAGACTGAAGGATATGGTGTGCTCGATAATGGACAAGTCAAATTCAAAAAGGTTGCATTTGTGAATGGTTTGAAATACAACCTGATCAGTGTCAGTCAACTTTGCGATGATGGCTTCAGAGTATTGTTCGATATTGCACAAGGCACCATATTTAAAAAGGATTGGAAAGTGGTGATGATTGCACCAAGAAAAGGAAATGTGTACATCATGGATATGGAACCAGCTCCAAAAGAGCAATGTTTCTATACCAAAGCTGATGAGGACACCAACTGGCTATGGCATAAAAGGTTATCCCATCTTAATTTTAAGAACATTAACAAGTTGTCTCGCAAACAACAGGTTGATGGGATACCCCAGATTTCCTTCAATAAGGAAAAACCATGTCCAGGTTGTGAGATGGGCAAGCAGAAGAGAGCCAGTTTTAAAACTAGGCAAAATTTTAGCATCACTGAACCTCTTCACATGCTACATATGGATCTTTTTGGTCCAGTGAATGTTCAACTAGAGCTGGAAAGAAGTACACTCTAGTTGTGGTTGATGAATTCACCAGATACTGCTGGGGTGGTATTCATCAGATCCAAAAGTGATGCACCTGCTGAAATCATCTCCCTTATCAAAAGAATTGAGCTCAAGTACACTCGAAAAGTTTGTCAGTTGCGAAGTGATAATGTACTGAATTCCAAAATAAGGTACTTGAAACATTTTGCAATGACACTGGCATCTCTCAAAACTTCTCATCAGTTCACTATCCAGAGCAGAATGGAGTTGTTGAAAGAAAGAATCGCACACTGATAGAAGCGGCCAGAAGTATGCTATATGAATCTGGTCTTCCCACCAGTTTTTGGGCTGAGGCAGTTGCAACTGCTTGTCACACCCAAAACCGGTCAGTCTACATCAAGAGACATAAGAAGACTGCCTACGAAGTGCTCAGGAATCGAAAACCAAATATTGGATATTTCCATGTATTTGGTTTTCCAGTTTATATACTGAACGATTCCAGTCAGCTTGGAAAGTTTGATGCAAAAGCTGATGAAGGAGTATTTTTAGGCTATTCAGATATTCGAAAGGCCTTTAGAGTTTATAATTATAGACTCCAAAAGGTTCATGAGACAATTCATGTCACATTCGATGAATCAAATGAAGCAATCAACAAGAGACCAAGCCTTGATATTTCTCCAGTCATTCCAATTAATTTTGGTGAAACTGACCAAGTTCATCGGTCAGTTGCTTCACCAGAAAATGCTTCCAGTTACAACAAACTGGAACCAGTTAAGAAGAAGAAAAGCACCTGTGACACATCATTTTATCCCTCCATCAATTTCAACTTACCACAAGAATTGGTGATTGGATCTGATGTTCGTGCCACACCAATATCAGCACCAGTTCAAGCACCTACTTCTCCAGTTCTTCAAGAAATGCCTTCCAATGAAGAATTTCATGATGCCAATCGTGACCTCATTGACTCTGATGAGGATGTAGAAGTTATTTGGACTGATCCTTCTCCAGATGATATTACAACTGAAGAGGATCGTCAGGTGACTTGCACTGATATTGTAGTTCACCAACCTAGTCAATACACTAGATGGACTAAAGCCCACCCAATTGAACAAATTGTGGGTAATCCAACTAGTGGGGTTCAGACTAGAAGAGCCACCAGTGAGCAATGCTTAAACGTCACCTTCTTATCTTTAATTGAACTAAAGAAGATTGACGAGGCTATGGCAGACCCAAGCTGGGTGGAAGCTATGCAAGAAGAGCTCCTCCAGTTTGAAAGGAACAATGTTTGGGAGCTTGTTCCTTGTCCACCTGGGTTAAAGAAAGAACCCATTGGTACCAGATGGGTCTACCGAAACAAAATGGATGAAGATGGCCAGGTTGTAAGAAACAAGGCCAGACTAGTTGCCCAGGGTTATTGTCAAGCAGAGGGCGTTGACTTTGATGAGACTTTTGCTCCAGTTGCAAGACTTGAAGCCATACGAATATTTTTGGCTTATGCAGCCCATCTGCAGTTCAAGGTCTTCCAGATGGATGTCAAAAGTGCGTTCCTTAATGGAACATTGGAAGAAGAAGTTCATGTTAAGCAGCCTCCAGGTTTCATCGATGAGAAGCATCCACATTGGGTCTATAGACTGAACAAAGCATTGTATGGTCTTAGACAAGCCCCAAGAAAGAGGTGCAATAGATAATACCTTGTTCTTAAAAATGGCTTTCAAAGAGGTGCAATAGATAATACCTTGTTTATCTTGAAAGAAAGAGGTAATATCTTATTGGTACAAATTTATGTCGATGACATTATTTTTGGTTCAACTGATGATGCAATGTGTAACAAATTTTCTAAAATCATGTCATCTGAATATGAGATGAGTTTAATGGGTGAATTAACATTTTTCTTAGGTCTTCAGATTAAGCAAACTGAAAATGGAATTTTCATAAACCAAGGAAAATATGTCAGAGATTTGTTAAGAAAATACAAATATGATTCAATCCCATCGAAAAACACACCTATTGCAGCACCATTGAATTTGGACTCTGACCAACTGGCAAACAAGTTAACATAACTGACTATAGAGGTATGGTTGGTTCACTAATGTACTTGACTGCCAGTCGACCAGATATAATGTTTGCAACATGTTTATGTGCCAGGTTTCAGGCTAACCCAAAAGAATCACATTTGCACGCTGTAAAGCGTATATTTAGATACCTGAAAGGGTGTCCTAATCTTGGTCTTTGGTACCCCAAAGGCTCAGGATTAGATCTAATGGGTTATTCAGATTCTGATCATGAAGGTTGTAAGATAGATAGAAAATCAACAACTGGTGGTTGTCATTTCCTTGGAGCAAAACTGGTAAGTTGGACCAGCAAGAAGCAGACTTCAGTCTCTATGTCCACTGCTGAGGCAGAGTACATTTCTGCGGCCAATTGTTGTGCCCAGATTCTCTGGATCAAGAACCAGTTACTAGATTATGGTCAGAAGTACACCAAGACCCCAATCTTTTGTGACAACACCAGTGCAATTGCTATCTCTCACAATCCAGTGATGCACTAAAAAACAAAGCATATTGACATCAGGTATCATTTATTCGTGATCATGTTATGAAAGGTGATATTGAAATTCATTTCATCCCCATTGACAAACAGTTAGCTGATGTTTTTACTAAACCTCTCGATGAGAAAACCTTTAAACATCTCATCAGCGAACTGGGAATGTTAAACCCTTAACTGGAGCTTTCTTTGTTATTGAACGCGTCAGTGACACTGATAAAGTTCTCCAGTTGAGGAGGTCCAGATTATCCTTGCTCGCCAGGCTATCGAACGCCTTTGTGATACTATCTTGGCACTAATTGATATCTGGATCATCATTTTAGGGGGAAAGACTCAAAATAACTTTCTAACTAAAATTCTTTTTTGCTTGAAAATGCAACTGGAGAACTCTCCAGTTGGAAACTGGTACTGGATTGATCCTCCAGTTACCAGGTTCAGTCTTTGTCTAATTTTCATAACGTTACAAATACTTGGTCAATTTATGTGACACGTGATGATACTCGAGTGTTTTAAACCACTTGATATCGTGATCTGACGTGTTTGAAACCATTTTAGTACTTGACAACTGTTTTTTTTTTCTTTGTTTCCCCCCCCCCCTTTCTTTATCTCTTGGGGGGTAAGATAGCCGTCGTAGCATTTAATGCTGACATGGTAACATTTAATGCTTACATGGAAAATTATATTTTTATTTCAAAACTCAAACTCATTTTGTCAAAATATCTTCAAAATTGATTTGGTTTAATAAAATATAATTTTTGGTTTTACATTGGGATCTTGAATCCCCTTATAAATACCCTTATTTACTCCAAAACTCATTTACTCTCTTTTCATTCTCTTCATTTACTCTCTTCATTTACTTCCAATCATAAACATTGCTTCATTCTTCTCTTTGCTTCACAAATCAAAAACCCTAAATCCTAAATTTCATTTTCATTCAATGGCTCCTAGATCATCTAGATCAAGAGATGTAAATCTCTTGACAGTCCCATATAATCCCTCACCAGATGTCTCACAGGCACCTGGTGCTCCGAGTAGTGCTGCCATAAAACTAAATCCAAATAATCCTATGGCCAGCTTACGAGGATCTCAAGGGTCCGATACCCTTATTGGTAGAATTCGAAAGTTTTTAAAGAATTCTCCAATCGGACCCTCATTCTCTCTAAACCCACGTAAGTTGTTTCACAACTACAAAAAACCCCCCCTCCCCCCCCCCCCCAAAAAAAAAAGGAAAAAAAGAAGGGGACAACGTGTAAAAAAAAAAAAAAACAAAAAAAAAAAAAAAAAAAAAAAAAACAAAAAAAAAACAACTACTTATGTGAGTTTTGGTACACTGCCGTTCTTTCTTCTGATTGTTCCTCCATCAGTTTCACTTTAAAGGATGGAACAATCCAGTGTACCTTGTCAGCAGATACGTTGAGGGATTCCTTACGCCTCAACTACTGGAGAGAGGGTGAATCTCCAGTGGTCCTGCCCCCTAACATTAACTTTCGCCAAGTACTCCTGGAAATGGGACACAGGGAGTGTTTGGAGAATGGGGTGCTGAAGACCAAAGGTGCGATGACCATGAAGGGCCTTACACCTTCATGGAGGTATTTCTTCATCCACCTAGTGGAGAGCATGGGTGGGAGTTCTGGTGGACTTGACCAGATCAACTCCTCGCAAGCAGAGATGGCTTACTGCTTGTGGAACGGATTGAGGGTGGACTTTGCAGATGTTTTGTATAGAAGCCTTGTACAAAAGCTGAAGGGCTCCAGGGGTGTGTGTATCCCCTTTTCAAGGTTCCTCTCACTCTGTTTTAAGCAAATTCTGGGCAGGGAAGCATATAATAATACAAACTCACCGTATACTGCTCCAGATATGCTAAGGAATCTAGACTCACTGGTATCTGAAACTGGTGAGGTTGAAATTCCTGAACGAATGCACCTGGCATTCGCTTCAACTGATGCACCTCTTGAAGGTGAGTCAGAAAGGCAACTGGGCGGGCCTCAAAATAATGAGGGACCCTCCAGTGTGTCTAATGTTGTGGTTGAGGATAGAGCAACCATAACTGAAGCAACCCCCATCACATCTATCCCTGGTGAAGATACTTCGTTATCTGATCCACCAACAGATGTACCCATCCAGGAAACTGGGGAAGGTCATCTGGAGACTGACCAGGGAACTGGTCAGCCCTCTGTCACATTCATGGATCTGGACATGGGTGTTAACGACGAGGAAATCCTTATGAATCTTCGGATTCTGAAGGTACTGAAACAGACCAGGAGATCTTGATGCTTCTGTACAAGCTCAAGACCCTTCATCTCCAGTCTTACCTCCAGACGCATCAATTTCACTTTCACCCCCTCAAGTAAATACGCCTACTAATATATCCTTACCAATAAATGTCGCTCCCTTACCAACTGGGCAATTCTCATTTGCTCGAGAAATGCCCCCACCACCGTCGCCGTTGTTCACACCTGAGCATTCTCAGCATGAACAACACATTGTATTTCCAGTCCTTTCTTCTTCCACTACTCTTCCTATATATTCAACTGCTGGTCTGACAACTGGGGAAGCTTCCATCAGTTTGCCTCCTCCAGTTGCTCCAGTAGTAACTGCTCGTGGTCCAGTGACACCTTCTCCTTTGTCACTGGACAGTCAAGTTGTCTCCATTCAATCCGATCTCCAAAACCTCTTAACTAGGGTGGAGGAGATTCAGAAGACACTTGACAAAAACACCAAGTCTTTCTCCAGATACCACAAGGACTCTTTGACAAACATCAAGGTGGTCGATCTGGGGATAAACAAGTTTTCTTCTAATGAAGACTTGGTGTTTGGAAAGCTTAATGAGTTGGTCACTGGCTGCAACAATCTGGCTGGTACTCTAAAGGAAGCCTTTGACCTAACTCACTCCAAGGTCACCAGTTCAATCTCCAACCTGCTAGGAAATACTGTCAGAACTTCAGAGGTTGACTTGAGAGAGATTGAAAGGCAGGTCAAGGAATTGCTTGAGAGACCTGGCCTAGATGTAACTGGCCTTGGAGAGCAGTTGGCCTCTTCAGTTGGTCAGAAGATAGAGGATACGTTGGGTGCTAGAGAAGAGCGTTTGATTGAAAGGGTGATGTCTGAGATCACCAAGCTGGCCACTCCTCAGGTTGATCTGGCCCCACTTACCAGTGAGATTAACCAGTTGAGAGGCAGCATAGAAGTAGAGTTTGATGCCAGAAGTCTTAACATTTCAGTGGAGAAGGCTAAGCAAATGAGGGCCAGTGGGATTCTGAAAAGAATTGCCAATGTCAAAAAGGTTGTGAAGGATGTTATGAATCCACCAAGAAGAAGGATTCCACAACCAAGAAGACCACTGAGCAAACATGCAAGAGATGCTGACCTAAGTACATTCGTTGAACCAACTGGCGAGGTTTCAAATGAAGACATTAAGTCCGCTGTACTGGCTGCTGGTGCTGGGAGTATCAAAATCACAAATGAAACTGAAGCAAGAAATTACTACTCCCAGATCATGTCAACCAGAAGACATGGTGGTATAATTAATAGTGTCAATGTTACAATTAAGCCAGGCACCAAGGTCTTTTAGGTTGAAATTAAGTATGATGGTGGGCCACTGGTGAAAACTGATGACCCTGGTGTGCTACAATATGGGTTCAGCGAATGGGTCGAGATGGTGAATGTGCTTGATGCTAAGGCACAAAAGAATAGGTTTGAGAAGGCATGGGTAAACTTCTTAAAGGGCAAGATTCAACATAAAGAGAATCTGGAGCAAAGGCTGAATATTGACCCTGAAGACACTCAACCTATTTCTTTGGTAACCAAGAGAAGAAGAACTGGCGAAGGGCCATCACATTAGTTCTTTCTTCAGTTTATCTACTTGTAATTTTGTATTTACATTCTGTAACTTGTATATTCCATTTCCTTGTATAAAAGAAGTTACCAGTTTGTAACCACAAGGTAGATAAATAGATTAAAATCTAACAAACTAAAAGACAAACCTAAGGCATTTATTGATCTATGAAAATGCCTTAGATAACTTAAATAGATTTAAATCAAACAAGTCCTTCCAGTTCACACTTGTACAGATACAAGAACTAGAAAAGACTTAGACTATATTTCTAGACAAATAGGGGGAATTTGTTAGGACCAGTTCACCTGGAACTGGCCAGTCACCAGTTCACACTGACCAGTTCACCAGTTGCAGCTGGTGACCAGTAAACTGGTGACCAAGAAGATTTGTCGAGAAATATATTGAAGTCCAGTTGCACCGTACAGTTAACGCAACTGAAGACTTCCTCCAGTTGAGAACTGACCAAGTTGAAGAAGCATTCCAGTTGAAGTCGAAGACAACAAATGGAAGATAGAGAATGGCAATGGCAGCGAAGCCCAGTTGACATTCTAGTCAGTTATAAACTGGAGACCATCAGTGGAAAGATCTTACAAATCTTTACACTGATTACGAGGAATTGACTTGTATACTTTATGTACCTTTACCCGGATAATAAGCCTTGTCTTATTATTTAAGTACTAAAAGGTACATAAAGGTGGTTATGTAAAGTCACTTTAACATACGACTTTACACTGCCTTTTAAGGAATTAAATGCTATTCCTTAAATGCTCTCAACCACATTTGTACGGCTAAAGTTAACATCCCAATGTTAACTTTGCCTATAAATACAAGTCATTGCACATCCAAGAATATTACTTCTTCGAATAAACTTCGATAGAATTCATACTTTGCAAACCTGCAATATTCTTGGTGAACTTGTGCAATATTCTCTCAATCGCTAAAAGGAACATTCACTACTTTAAGTGTTTCGATTGTTGAAGAGAAATTCCAAGTATAGATCAATTGTATTTCATAGGTTGTTAGGATATTTACATTCGTGTATTATCTTGGTTCCGCATCAACCTTGTAATTTGTTTAATATCAATAAATAAATTACACATTGAAAACTACATATTGTCTCATCAAGATTGTTTACAAATTATTTGTATTATTGCATTGTTCTTTACTTATTGTCTTTTATATAAGTAATCTATCTAGAACTTGGTATATACCTCTGCAACTGGTCGTCTCCAGTTCAGCAAGTATATTGCAAAGTAACTCCACCATCGACATAGAGGTGTCTTCAGTAGTACCATCTAACAAGTTGGGACTTACAACCTTTCATCAAAAATTAGATTTTTAACAAGATCCTTTCATCATTTTAAAAGCTAAATCGAAAAGACACACTTTTGGTCTTGACATGGGTTGGATCATCGAATCTCCTCATAGATCTCGACATGCATGTGTCTTAGTGAGTGATTCTACCAACATCAAGACTCCCTCCTCAAGATTAACAAGAAAATAAGAATAAAATACAAGTTTCATGAAAAGCTTTTTGAAGAAACATGATTTTTGTTTGTTTTTTTGCTTTTTTTTGGGGGGGGGGGGGGGGGGGGGTGGGGGGGGGGGGTGGGGGGGGGGGGGGTGGGGGGGGGGGGGGGGGTGGGGGGGGGGGGGGGGGGTGGGGGGGGGGGGGGGTGGGGGGGGGGGGGGGGTGGGGGGGGGGGGGGGGGGGGGGGGGGGGTGGGGGGGGGGGGGGGGGGTGGGGGGGGGGGGGGGGTGGGGGGGGGGGGGGGGGTGGGGGGGGGGGGGGGGGGGGGGGGGGGTGGGGGGGGGGGGGGGGGGGGGGGGGTGGGGGGGGGGGGGGGGGGGGGGGGGGGGGGTGGGGGGGGGGGGGGGTGGGGGGGGGGGGGGGGGTGGGGCGGGGGGGATTAAAACAAGTTGTTGAACAAGAAAGGAGTGTTTCTAACTACCTTCAAAGACTCGATTATATGTAAAGAAGGGGCTGATTTTCGTGACATTCAAGACCACCAAAAGACTCCATACTTGACCTTAGATGATAGATTAGCAAGAAATGTTATTATTACAATAGTTAAGATTGGATTTGAGCCCCATTTCCACTTGAAAAATCCGAAAATGATGAAGAATAATGGAGGAGGTGGAAGAAAGTTTGAGAGAGAAATGGTTGTGTGTGTGTGTGTTGTAATTTGGTGAAGAGTGTGTGTGAGGGGGGGGGGGGGCCACAAGGTATAAGGTAGGGTTTCTATCTTTTTTTTTTATAAAAAGTGTGTATGTAAGTATGTATATGTATATATATTTTAAGTGGGTATTTGTTTTATAGGTGTAACATGTATTTGTTTGTTCATATAAATTGATTAGTTGTCTTAGTATATGTACATGTATGTGTGTCGTGTATGTGTACATATATATGCATATATTTGTATTTTAAAAGTTGTTACTTAATCCATTTATTCATAATCTTGTATTTATATTAGACTCGTACATATATACTTATTATTGTTCAAGCATCTTCATGTACTTAAGGAGTTTTAATTATTTTTAAGATGCTCATGGTATTCTCATGACCAAATGTAATTTAGTTGGCTTGAGGATTCAATTTGTTGGACATTTTTAAGAATTTTGATTGTTATCTCAACTTGTGAGACTCACATTATTATTTATATAACTTAACTTCTCGAAATAAAGTTTTTGGTTTATTGACATTTCATCAAGTTCAATTAGAACTAGTTTATAGATTGGGATTGTCTTGAATGATTATTGTTATTGTTTATGGCATTTCTAAGATAGTTAGTCATTTACGGTATTTCATTGAACTAGAGGGCAATTATCACTACGCCTTAAATGTCTAGAAGGTCAATTCTCTTAATAAACCTCTAGGAATAATCGTCTAGATAAGTCAAGTAAATTATCCTAGTCGGGATTTTGAGGGTGTTACATCATTACCCCCTTAACTGAAACTTCGTCCTCGAAGTTCGATCATTCATACGGTAGTAAAAATGGATAGACCAACAGTATGGGTGTCTACACGGAGACATAAATGTGTGAAAGTCAAACAAGATTTTATCACGATTCTTGGTTTCTTGCGAGCTTTTAACTCTAGGGTTGGGGGCATCCATTCCTCGGTTCCCTAAAATTCCTCTTGATTAGAAACTTCGAAAAAGAGAAAGGTTACGAATGTCGCTCACTTCTTGAGACGACTGGAGATTTATCGCATGTAATCGTTGCGGGCTGTCAATCTTGCCTAGATCAATACTAAATAATGGGATGATAATAAGAATGGCAATACGGAGGTATAAAATGAGCAAACGGCTCGTAACGTGAGTTACAATAAAATAGTGAGAGACGTTGGGATATCGATCGTTGGTGGCTATTCATTTCCATTGTTACTTTGCATGCCTATCTTTATCATTCTCTTTACTAATTAAGGAATCGTTCCAATGGCCTCTCGCCTGCTTTCATTTTCTTCAACTTTACGTTCGACATGCTTGTCGCTACTAACCTTGTCTTCGTTTGTGACCAAGCACTTGTTAAGGGATTACCCCTTTAACAAAAGTGATACTAACTGGGGTGCCGAGTTGCACTAAAATTGGAAAGGTACATCTTCGTAGTATCTCATTTTAGGGTTTTCCAATGTCGTCTTTGTTGCCTTATAGCGTTCGAGGGAATCATGAATTGTATGACGATAGTTCCATCTTGTTCCTCACACTCACCTTCGTCTTTTCAACTTCGTCCTCACTTTCCCAAAGTCACCTTTTTCATTATTCTCTAAGTCATATCGTCACCAATTTCTCTTGCTTTTGCCGATATTGGCTTTCAAATCGTTTTAAGGTACCTTTAATTTCCTCCTTTTTACGTTAGAAGGACCATTATCTATGACTCATCACCGGCAAATCTCTTTTAACATCGCACTTATAACCTATTCGGTTTTCTCCATTTTCCTTTTGTTTTCTTATGGGCCCCCATACTCCTTACCGTTTCGTCACTCAAATCCATCTCTAACTAGAGTAATCGTCGTCTTGAACAGCACACAAGCAGTCGCTAGTACTCCTTGCAGTTATCTCAAGGGTACTTGTCGGATCATGTTGATACGGATCCTTTGATCCTAACTCATCACAGATGCGAATTATCCTTATCACCCTTCCGTTCAAACATTCCATAACTAGATCTTCACGGAGTTTGTTAGTTGTTTGAAACTTAGTTCAGCGACCAACTTCCTTGATCGTTGTGGTAGCATGTGCCTTGACTTATAGCATCGTATTTCTTATTTGCTTTTACTACTAACTTAGCGATTCCATATTGTTTTCCTTGTACTCTTTTCTTAGGCGCACTACTCCTTGCGTCGATGGTCCTTGACGATTAACCATGTATTGCAAATTGTTTTTCACTCAGATTCATCTTGTTTTAGCTTACCTCCCTACGACCGTTGACCTTGAGGGGATACTCTTCACGACTCCCCGTGCTTCTAAACTCGGGTGTTGAGCGTATATCGCTTTCTCTTGGCTTAGTTGATATGTTCTACTAATAGCTTGTCTTTCGATAGAGGTTTTCCAAGTGATATTCAGAGGATAACGTGTGGAGTGCCGTAAAGACGAATGCTACCAGAACTACATCGGGTAAATGGTGTCAATGCCTTCACTTCATTTGTTTGAGTCAAATGACGTTTCTTCACTTCATATTCTACCTCAAATCATCTTCAATGATGCTAGTGAATAACTCTTCTTGAAAGATAAAGTATAATCTTGCACTTCATACTCCTTGTTCGAGTATCTACCTTTGCTGTGATTACCCCCTTAACATTTTTCCTTTAGAAAAAGGTGAGGGATCTCCTGCTGTTCACTTCATCTCGCCTTCCTTGACGATCTTCAGCTCAGCAATTTCCTTATTCCTTCGTGTAACAAATCTCCATCTACACACTTGTTTCGAAAAAGAAAGGATAGCTCGGAATCCTTTTTGTTACTCTTTAATCATGAGGGTTACTCAACCCATCCTAATATCTTATTGCCCTTAATTAGTTTTCTTCTTCCAATTGCCTTCATTTTCCAGCATTGCTAGTGATCTCCTCCAAGTTCTAGGGACGTCCTTGTACTTAACCAAAAGTGACCTTCATGTCACACAACCTTCCATTCGTTGACCACTCAATCTTTCTTTTTGGTCGACGAACATCGACAGTAAGGACCTTCGATTCTTTCTCTAAGTTATAGCTTAGTATACTTCCTCGATTGTGCTTCCTTGTACTTGACTCATACACCACAAATCTTCTCTGCCCTACTTTATGTACCTGATTCAATAACATCTTCTATGCTATATAGTTATCCCAAGTATTTCACTTATGGACGGCCGATGTCTCACGTCTTTCGTATCCCTTGATGTCGCAGCAAGGGCAGGGTTCTAGTTACTCGATTTTGCCATTGCGGAGTGTTACGTAAGTGAGTGGTGTGTTGTTAGGGTACTAACCTTTGAAGAGAAACGGCGATGATCATTACTTTGAATAATCAAGAATATAGAGTTTGGTTTCGAATGAATGAAGTAGGAAATATATAAACAAGGAATTCATTAAGGCTCGAATTGGACTCCTTGCGCGAGTTAAAGAAATCACTTCTATGTCTTTCGTTGCCCAATGGACTCCAACTTTCGACGACTCAATATATGTCGCACCGGCTTAGAATATAGATTGTTGTTTGCGTGCACGTGTTAGAATAGAAATATCGCACCAAATTTCAGGGTTACCGTTCTCAGGACGTGTCGTCTAGAATATATATGGGAATGCGTCCTACTAGTGTCGTTGTATTGTCATATGGCTTTAATACCGCTCGTCTTTCATACGTCTCCAACTTCATTCGACGTTTCCATATGCTTCGCACCATCTCAGATCGAATACAAAGGTTATGCGTAGTATCTGAGGGGATAGAGTTGCGTCATATCTTGGGACTACAATTCTTAGAGTATATTGTCCAACGTTCGTGAGAAGATGCTCCACCGGTGATATCGCATTGTCGTAGGTCCATAATGAATAGTAGTGTCATAAGAAATAGAATGTGGGATAATTTCAAAAGAGCACTAGTGAACGAATATTGGATTGGAGGGGTACTTAATGACAACTTTCATACTTAGGAAATTTCTAATTCATAATGAATTTCTCAGGGCCAATCACTAGTTCTCAAGCGGTCATATCTCAACGCGCAATATCTATATCAGTAGTAAGGACTAACCACATTGTCATCATATCTAGCAGGTACTAGTTCTCAATAGTCAAATCTTAGAGCATAATAACTATCTCAATGATATGGCACAGCTATATAATCATTAAATCGTTCATGCACTAACCCTCAATTAGCTCAACCTTAGGGCGCAATAATTATCTCAATAGAAAGGCATGACTATTAAATCATCAAAATATTCACGCACTAGTTTCAAATAGCTCAAACTTAGGGCGCAATAATTATCTCAATAGAAAGGCATGACTATTAAATCATCAAAATATTCACGCACTAGTTTCAAATAGCTCAAACTTAGAGAGTAAAGGCTCTTATATCCATATCGTCCATGAATTTTCATATCAACTTGTCATGCCTATATTTTCTTTCTAGATCGATCCTAAATAATCAACATCATTACTCAATAATTTGAACAAGTCATACCCCAAAATGATTTCGTGTCTTATAAAAAATCTCATTATTTTAAAGTGCATATGCTACTTAAAGTTCAGCATCATAAATCACAAAGCTTTTACGCATGCATTTATCTCGCAATTTCCACATTGCACATTCCAAACTTTCACATTGATATTACAAGCTTTCACATTGCACATTGTAAACTTTCACATTGCACATTACAACTTTCACATTGCAATCAAATCATGCCCAAATTCACATGTTATAGCATAGAGTAGCATGTATCAACGAATATCATTCAATCTTATTCATTTCACTTCTAATGTGCAAAAGGGGAACCCTACTAAACTAGCATAATCCTCAAGTAAAGCATGTCTCGAATTCCTATATGCTTAGGTGAATGTCTAAATGCAACACGTATTCTCATTAAAACGAGTTTAATAAAGATCTTTTTTTTTTTTGAAAAGGAATCCTTTTGAACATAAGTCCAAGTGGCCGTTTGAGTTTTACATGGTCCTCTCATAATTAAACGTAGATTCATGACTTTACGTTTAATTATGGTCCTACCATGTAAAGCTCAAACTAATCCGCTTAACCTTATGCTCGACTCGACTATAAAAATTCGTTTTGAAAAGAGGCTATAGTTTTGGGATTCCCGGGGGAACCCCAATGTTCTCTATAACCTTAGTCTCTGATACCATTTTCTGTAACACCCCAACTAAGGCGGAACAATGAGATATACAGAAAGTCGAGTATTCAAGACAAAGGATAATAGATAACATTCACCATAGCTTTATTTGATAAAAATAATTTTACAATGCACAAGCATGTGAACCAATTCCCAAGTACAATACGTCTACCATACTTGGATATTGAGTCCACGAAACAAATAACAAATACATGAGATGGTATACTACAATGATCAGGGCGGATTCCATTGCCCGTCACAAGGTTTGATCTTTGACTCCAAAGTGCAATGCAAATAATCATGATGCATGTAATTCCTCAAAGCTTATGCTAATTCCTGAAAAGCATGAAGAAAAAGTGTCAACTACGAAAACGTAGTTGGTGAGTGCATAGGTTTGCAAGTAATCTCGTTACATATCCATTTCAAGATAGTTGAGAAATCCATGGTAAATTATACGTTCTCATTTGTCACATTTATCGTGAGAGAAAAATATATCAATCGATTAATCATTCATCATACCAAAACCATTTGGTCATCAATACTTCAATATTGTCAATTTCAAATACTTTCAAGATTCCATATAAGGTCCAATACCCAACCCGTATGTTCAAACCATAATATCCAACCATAAATAATATCAATACCACTTGGTCAATGGTAAGACTACCATGACATAATTTGATGAGATTGTTCTTGAGCCACTACTAAGACCGGTTATGTCCCAATAATCAAATATATATTGTTCCAAATGATAAGATAATGATAAGCACATGCTGTCAATCACGTGCATAAAGATAACCAAGGGTCGTGCCATGGAGACGACCATAAATATATAGTAGTTAGAGCACCGCGAGGCCGGACTGGCAATGAAGGTGGCCACAAAGGCAGACCAAACATCCCACCGTTACCTATAATAGTGGATGAGGGGACAAATCCTAGTTGCGCAACCCTCTAACTACAGGCCTCAATGAGTTAATAGTAGTGTACAGGGGACCACCGTTTGACAGTACTCAAGCTCATCATATAACATATAACACGTTGAACATACAATGTAATTCCCATATCATTATCATTATTTCAAAGAATCATTTCATAAGAGAAAGTCATTTTAATTAATCATGCTTTTCACCCCGCAAGTAAAACATATAAAAGAGTTTGAAAGGGGGCTATGACTCACCTTGATATGCCGCATATCATATTCACTTATCCAAAATGGGTACTTCCCATCTATCGCTTCCTTGATCATATATTCGTCATATTCCTCAATCACATTTTGAGCCAAGACTATCCCTACGATAGGACTAATATACGTAAGTTCCTATCTTAAGCCATCACTAAGAAATGCCACTTTCATTATGTTGTCATAAATTTTGGGATCCAAGTATATTGTTAACATTCGCATCTTTTTGGTTGTAGAGAGTGTTGGTGTAAAAGGGTCGTTTCCATTATACATGTAGTTATAAGTTGTTAGAATTTCGGTAACTTGCATTTGATTATCATGGTTCCCATTGTGTGCTTTGCTTAATTATAATATTTGACATTAGTAACTTCATAATATTAATATTTATGAATACTTTCTGATTTATAACTATTTATTTAATTTAATATTATTTATTTAATTATTTATTCATTTTATCGATCTAGTAATTAAATAATTCCTTAAAAATACTTTTAAGGATCATAGTTGCCTTTGTAATTTATAAATAATTATAGTTGAGTTATATTCTGATTATTATGCTTTTTAACTTAGAGTATTGTGATATATATATTTATTTATGTAATTTTTCTATTAATTTAAAAATAGTTATTAATTAGTGATTTTCACTTACTTAATTATTTCTAAATTATATGACATTTGTTCTTTGACTTGAAATGATTTTACTCCAGTAGGTTTTAGTCACTTTCATCATTGGTTGTGATTATTTAACCAATTTCATGATTTATATAATTTATTTATTTATTTTTACCTTTTTAATTATCATTAAATTTAATAATTAATAGAAATTCTTAGAAATCACCACATAACTTTTTGGCTAAAAATCCCAGGCCTTTTTGGCAACTTTTATCATGGGAAAAATCATATCAATTTAACCTCTCTTGTGTCTCGCTCATTTTGAGGATTCTAAGCTTATAAATCGTTTACCGAAATAGTGATTTAAGCCTCATTTTTCGAGCAATTCAAATGCGTCAAAATAATTTTCATCCTTATTTCATTATTTACAGAATGTTCATTATATTTTGGTGTCTTAAGTCGTGATCGTGGTGGTGGTGTGATATGTGCAAATTAAAGCTTTCGGTTAGTGCTTATATGAACCGAATTAGTGACTTGTAGGCTTGTCTTTGCCATTTAATAACCAAGTTAAGTTTTATAACTTTTATTTGACATATTCTCAGTAGGTTTATAATACTTTTTGTTACGAGATTGTTGGAGTTGATTAAAGTTGCAATCTAGTGACTTTTAGCTTATTTTGTTGTGAAGAACTTTTACTTGGAATTTTCTGTTTTAACACTTATTTTGATAAAATGTTGAGTAGTCATTCTTGGTTAAGTTGAATTATTTGGACGTTGGTGATTTTTATACAGAGACATATATGTGTCCTATATTTATGTGAAATTTTGCTAAATTTTTAGACATTGTTTACTGCCTCTAAAAATTACCAAACCAAAACTGGTCAGAACAAGAGCTACTGTGCGACTCAATATATTTTATAAAAGATTTCTATGATGAACATTTACGAAAAATCTCCCAATTTTATTTTAAGTTAGGGACACTTTGAACTCAGTTCACACCAAGTTTAAACTTCTGAAGCCTATTAGTTAAGAAATTAAAAATCGTCAAAGTTGACTCAACATTAAGACCAAAAAAGTACACAGTATATAGTGTCTACCTATATACTGTGTACTTTTTTGACCACTTTTGGTAGAAAAATCATATCTTTGCTTTGGTTTAGTATTTTTGAGTGATTCCAGTTGGAGGTTAAACTTAACTCTTTTATCTACAACTTTTATTTTTACACAAACACGTGATTTTGCCTGTTTCAGTGCGTTTTACTCATTTGAAATACGAAGTTTGAATCTGTTCAGCCTTTCTTGAAAACACCAAAGCATGCATTTACTTTGTTACTTCACCCAACCCCAAATTTGACATTTTCAATATACCTACTTTAACTTGAACAATATTCTACCATGTTAATAGTGTTTCTACAGATTTCATATCAAATTTTCCATAGATTAAATTGTTGGTTTAAAGTGAAGTGTTCATATTTGTGGTTCAAGCTTTCGGTTTGTGATTTTTGATGTTGTCCTTGTTTGATTCTTATAAAAACCCATACTTCTTGATATATTATCTTTAAATCCAGATTTTTAACCTATATTTAACATGAGTAATCATACAAAATAATAAATCAAAGATCCATCTCAAATTCCATAACAAAAACTATCTCAAAACTACTTGAATCTATACATGCATGTTAAGATCTAACCATTTTACATACAAATAAGTTATAATCTTTCATATACCTTTTGAAAACTCCTTTATATTCAAAAATCACAGAATATGAACATATACCTTTCACCAAAAATCAGATTTTTAACAAGATCCTTTCATCATTTTAAAAGCTAAATCGAAAAGACACACTTTTGGTCTTGACATGGGTTGGATCATCGAATCTCCTCATAGATCTCGACATGCATGTGTCTTAGTGAGTGATTCTACCAACATCAAGACTCCCTCCTCAAGATTAACAAGGAAATAAAAATAAAATACAAGTTTCATGAAAAGCTTTTTGAAGAAACATGATTAAAACAAGTTGTTGAACAAGAAAGGAGTGTTTCTAACTACCTTCAAAGACTCGATTATATGTAAAGAAGGGGCTGATTTTCGTGACATTCAAGACCACCAAAAGACTCCATACTTGACCTTAGATGATAGATTAGCAAGAAATGTTATTATTACAATAGTTAAGATTGGATTTGAGCCCCATTTCCACTTGAAAAATCCGAAAATGATGAAGAATAATGGAGGAGGTGGAAGAAAGTTTGAGAGAGAAATGGTTGTGTGTGTGTGTGTTGTAATTTGGTGAAGAGTGTGTGTGAGGGGGGGCGGGGCAAAAGGTATAAGGTAGGGTTTCTATCTTTTTTATTTATTTATAAAAAGTGTGTATGTAAGTATGTATATGTATATATATTTTAAGTGGGTATTTGTTTTATAGGTGTAACATGTATTTGTTTGTTCATATAAATTGATTAGTTGTCTTAGTATATGTACATGTATGTGTGTCGTGTATGTGTACATATATATGCATATATTTGTATTTTAAAAGTTGTTACTTAATCCATTTATTCATAATCTTGTATTTATATTAGACTCGTACATATATACTTATTATTGTTCAAGCATCTTCATGTACTTAAGGAGTTTTAATTATTTTTAAGATGCTCATGGTATTCTCATGACCAAATGTAATTTAGTTGGCTTGAGGATTCAATTTGTTGGACATTTTTAAGAATTTTGATTGTTATCTCAACTTGTGAGACTCACATTATTATTTATATAACTTAACTTCTCGAAATAAAGTATTTGTTTTATAGGTGTAACATGTATTTGTTTGTTCATATAAATTGATTAGTTGTCTTAGTATATGTACATGTATGTGTGTCGTGTATGTGTACATATATATGCATATATTTGTATTTTAAAAGTTGTTACTTAATCCATTTATTCATAATCTTGTATTTATATTAGACTCGTACATATATACTTATTATTGTTCAAGCATCTTCATGTACTTAAGGAGTTTTAATTATTTTTAAGATGCTCATGGTATTCTCATGACCAAATGTAATTTAGTTGGCTTGAGGATTCAATTTGTTGGACATTTTTAAGAATTTTGATTGTTATCTCAACTTGTGAGACTCACATTATTATTTATATAACTTAACTTCTCGAAATAAAGTTTTTGGTTTATTGACATTTCATCAAGTTCAATTAGAACTAGTTTATAGATTGGGATTGTCTTGAATGATTATTGTTATTGTTTATGGCATTTCTAAGATAGCTAGTCATTTACGGTATTTCATTGAACTAGAGGGCAATTATCACTACGCCTTAAATGTCTAGAAGGTCAATTCTCTTAATAAACCTCTAGGGATAATCGTCTAGATAAGTCAAGTAAATTATCCTAGTCGGGATTTTGAGGGTTGTTACATCATCCCCTTTCTAAACCTAATCCCGGTTTGGTGTACAATCATTTGGCGCCATCAGTGGGACCCTCGCATCACTCAAATCCGAAAAACCCACAATAAGATTTTTGTGCATCCACGCCGCGAGAAATGGTGAAGAAAAACAAAAACCGATCCTTGAAAAACAGAAGATCCATTTTGGCAGTTAACCAGTGTAACAACCCTCAATTTCTGACTAGGACAATTTACTTAGACTTATCTAGGTATCTATCCCTAGAGGTTTATTAAGAGAATTGGCCTTCTAAACATTTAAGGCATAGTGATAATTGCCCTCTAGTTCAACGAAATACCGTAAATGACTAGCTATCTTAGAAATGCCATAAACAATAACAATAATCATTCAAGACAATCTCAATCTATAAACTAGTTCTAATTGAACTTGATGAAATGTCAATAAACCAAAAACTTCTTTTTCAAGAACTCAAGTTAAATAAATAATAATGTAAGACTCACAACTTGTAACAAAATTTAATAAACCTTACAAAATGTCCAACAATTCAATCACCAAGCCAATTAAAGTATATGTGGTCATGGGAATAAATTTTCTATCTCAAGAATGAATTTATAAATTAATATGTATATAAAAGTGCTTGAATGATAATAATAAGTATATATATGTCTAATATATACACAAGTTATAATTGAGAATTAACTAACAAATTTATAAACACAAATCGTATACAGACACATACATACGGCTACATGTATATACATATATATATAAAACCTATAACAAATGACCTTACAACAAAATATATATACATATATATATATATATATATATATATATAAACATTTACACATCCAATACTTATACAATCAAAAATATAACATAACCAAACCACTAACACATGACTTGTCCAAAAACAACCCATAATGTGAACCTAGACCAAGTTAGGAACCAAATTCAAACTCATCACCACACACCACACCTCCTAGCCAATGGATATCACTCCACCACCCCTTCAAGCCAATAAACCTGCCCCCAACTCCCTTCTTGCTCCCTCATCACGTGATAAGGGCTAGGGAACACAAACACCCTCTCATAATTTACACACACAACACATATTCCTCCAAGAAAATGCTCTCTTCTCTATCTCTTTCTCTTTTCATTTTCGGCAGAAAAAGGGGGCAAAAACACCCCTAAAACTCAACAATAAATCATCAAACAAACAAGTAATCATTTCAATAATGTAAGGAGCAAAGCCATGAAGGGTTGGAGCATGGATGATGATGCGAAATCAGCCCCCAACAGCCTCAAAACTCTCGACCAGGAGGCTGTCCGAACAGCCCTCTTCCTTCTTGATTTCGAGCCACATGCAAGCCAAAATGGAACTCAAATTAATCTAAACTATTGTAATAACAAACCTTCTTGTTGATTTATCATTGAGAGTCATGCATGAAGCCGTTTGGGTGGTCACAAGTCTCAAAAATCAGCCCCATCACCACCATATTCGACCCATCTAAGGTTGTTCCCTCAAAACCGATTTCAATACATCTTTATCCATAAATTTTTCAATGATCCATTAATGTTTTTGAGTTTGACTATCAGTAAATATGTGTTTTGTAAGTAAATAATGCATTGCATGTTGAGAAAATACAAGATCTTTACATGCATGTTGTTTTTAGGATGATCAAGAGATGTTTTTGCAAGAACTAAGTTTAATGATTAAGTTTTGTATAAATTCAGTTTTAGTTGATGATTGATGATCTTGAAATTGTTAATAATCTGCATATCTGATGTTAAAATAACACAAAAGTGAACAACAAACATGTGAGAGGTGATTAAGAGTGTAAGATAAGCAAACTAAGTCATTGGTGAGTTGTTTGGACCCAAATGCTTCTGACAGAATTATTCTTCTGTCTTTGGACGGATAAACTGGGCATGTAAGGGCCGTTTCAAGAAAAACTTTCAAAATAAAAGTTGTAGATAAAAGAGTTAAGATTAACCTCCAACTGGAATCACTCAAAAATACTAAACCAAACCAAAGATATGATTTTTCTACCAAAAGTGGTCAAAACTGGATTTTTGTCTTAATGTTGAGTCAACTTTGACGATTTTTAATTCCTTAACCAATAGGTTTCAGAAGTTTAAACTTGGTGTGAACTGAGTTCAAAGTGTCCCTAACTTAAAATAAAATTGGGAGATTTTTCTTAAATGTCCATCATAGAAATCTTTTATAAAATATATTGAGTCGCACAGCAGCAAGCTTTCTGACCAACTTTGGTTTTGTAATTTTTAGAGGTAGTAAACAATGTCTGAAAATTTAGCAAAAATTCACATAAATATAGGACACATATATGTCTCTGTACAAAAATCACCAACGTCCAAATAATTCAACTTAACCAAAAATGACTACTCAACATTTTATGAAAATAAGTGTTAAAACAGAAAATTTCAAGTAAAAGTTCTTCACAACAAAATAAGCTAAAAGTCACTAGATTGCAACTTTAATCAACTCCAACAATCTCGTAACAAAAAGTATTATAAACCTACTGAGAATATGTCAAATAAAAGTTATAAAACTTAACTTGGTTATTAAATGGCAAAGGCAAGCCTACAAATCACTAATTCGGTTCATATAAGCACTAACCGAAAGCTTTAATTTGCAAATATCACACCACCACCACGATCACGACTTAAGACACCAAAATATAATGAACATTCTGTAAATAATGGAATAAGGATGAAAATCCATTTGAAGCACTTTAATTGCTTGAGAAATGAGGCTAAAATCACCATTTCGGTAAACGATTTTTAATCATAAAACCCTCAAAATGAGCAAGACACAAGAGAGGTTGAATTGATATGATTTTGTATGGATAAAAGTTGCCTAAAAGGCCTGAGATTTTTGACCAAAATGTTTAGTGATGATTTCTAAGAATTTTCATGAATTATTGAATTTAAATAGTAATTAAAAGACATAAAAATCCATAAATAAATTATGCAAATCAAGAATGAAGTTAAATCATCTTAACAATTGATAAAAATAACTAAAACCTACTGGAGAAAAATAGTTAAAAGGCAAGGGACATGTGTTACATAATTTAAAGATAAATAATTGAGTAAAAATAATTAATTAAAAATTATCATTAAAATAAATGGAAAATACACAAATAAAAGTATAAATCATGAAATTATAAATTAAGGAGCATATATATCAGAAGATAATTCAAATGAAATTATCCATAATTTATAAAGGTAATTATGACACTTAAAAGTATTTTTAAGGAATTATTTAATTAATAAATCAATAAAATGAATAAATAATTAATTAAATAATATTAAATTAAATATATAATTACAAATCAGAAAATATACATAAAATATTAATATTATAAGACCACTAATGTCAAATGTTATTACTAAGCAAAGTATACAATGGAAATCATATAAACCAAATCCAAATTACCGAAATTCCAATAAACATACAAAAACGTATAATGAGAAAACGACTCTTACCACCAATCTTTACAACCAAAAAGATGTGAATACTAGCAATACACTTGGATCCCATAATTGATAACAACATAATAAAAGTGGCATTTCTTAGTGATGGCTTAAGATAGGAACTTACGTATATTAGTCCTATCGTAGGGATAGTCTTGGCTTGAAGTGTGATTGAGGAATATGATGGATATATGGTCAAGGAGGCGATAGATGGGAAGTACCCATTTTGGATGAGTGAATATAATATGCAGCATATCAAGGTGAGTCATAGCCCCCTTTCAAACTCTTTTATATGTTTTACTTGCGGGGTGAAAAGCATGATTAATTAAAATGACTTTCTCTTATGAAATGATTCTTTGAAATAATGATAATGATATGGGAATTATATTGTATGTTCAACGTGTTATATGTTATATGATGAGCTTGAGTACTGTCAAACGGTGGTCCCCTGTACACTACTATTAACTCATTTGAGGCCTGTAGTTAGAGGGTTGCGCAACTAGGACTTGTCCCCTCATCCACTATTATAGGTAACGGTGGGATGTTTGGTCTGCCTTTGTGGTCACCTTCATCGCCAGTCTGGCCTCGCGGTGCTCTAACTACTATATATTTATGGGCGTCTCCATGGCACGACCCTTGGTTATCTTTATGCACGTGATTGACAGCATGTGCTTATCATTATCTTAACATTTGGGACATTATATATTGATTATTGGGACATAACCGGTCTTAGTAGTGGCTCAAGAACAATCTCATCGAATTATGTCATGGTAGTCTTACCATTGACCCAGAGGTATTGATATTATATTATGGATGGAAATTATTGATTGAACATACGGTTTGGGTATTGGACCTTATATGGAATCTTGAAGGTTGTTGAATTTGGCAATATTGAAGTATTGATGACCAAATGGTTTTGGTATGATGAATGATTAATCGATTGATATATTTTTCTCTCACGATAAATGAGACAAATGAAAACTTTATAATTTACCATGGATTTCTCAACTATTTTGAAAATGGATATGTAATGAGATTTACTTGCAAACCTATGCACTCACCAACTACGTTTTGTAGTTGACACTTTTTCTTCATGCTTTTCAGGAATTAGCGTAAGCTTTGAGGAGTTATATGCATCATGATTGTTTGCATTGCATTTTGGAGTCAAAGATTAAACCTTGTGACGGGCAATGGAATCCGCCCTGAACATTGTAGTATACCATCTCACGTATTTGTTATTGTTTCGTGGACTCAATATCCAAGTATAGTAGACGTATTGTACTTGGGAATTGGTTCACATGCTTGTGCATTGTAAATTATTTTTATCAACTAAAGCTATGGTGAATGTTATCTATTATCCTTTGATTTGAATACTCGACTTTCTGTACATCTCATCATTCCGCCGTGGTTGGGGTGTTACAGAAAATGGTATCAGAGACTAAGGTTATAGAGAACATTGGGGTTCCTCCGGGAATTCCAAGACTATAGCCTATTTTCAAAACGAATTTTATAGTCGAGTCGAGCATAAGGTTAAGCGGTTTAGTTTGAGCTTTACATGGTAGGACCATAATTAAACGTAAAGTCATGAATCTACGTTTAATTATGAGAGGACCATGTAAAACTCAAACGGCCACTTGGAATTATGTTCAAAAGGATTCCTTTTCAAAAAAAAAAAAAACAAAGGATCTTTAATAAATCCGTTTTTATGAGCATACGTGTTGCATTTAGACATTCACCTAAGCATATATATAACGATTCGAGACTTTCTTTACTTGAGGATTATGCTAGTTTAGTAGGATTCCCCTCTGCACATTAGAAGTGAAATGAATAAAATTGAAAGATATTCGTTGATACATGCTACTCTATGCTATAACATGTGAATTTGGGCATGATTTGATTGCAATGTGAAAGCTTATAGTGTGCAATGTGAAAGCTTATAGTGTGCAATGTGAAAGCTTAATGTGCAATGTGAAAGTTTGTAATATGCAATGTGAAAGTTTGGAATGTGCAATGTGGAAATTATGTGAGGAATGCATTATGATTCATGATGTTGAACTTTAAGTTGCCCATGCACTTTAAAATAATGAGATTATTATAAGGCACGAAATCATTTTTGGGGTATGACTTGTTCAAATTATTGAGTAATGACGTTGACTATTTATGATCGATTTAGAAAGAAAATATGGGCCTGACGAGTTGATATGAAATTTCATGGACGATATGGATGTAAGAGCCTTTACTCTCTAAGTTGGAGCTATTTGAAATTAGTGCGTGAATATTTTGATGATTTAGCAGTCATGCCTTTCTATTGAGATAATTATTGCGCCCTAAGGTTGAGCTAATTGAGGGCTAGTGCATGAACGATTTAATGATTATATAGTTATGCCTTATCATTGAGATAGTTATTATACTCTAAGATTTGACTATTGAGAACTAGTACCTGCTAGATATGATGATAATGTGGCTAGTCCTTACTACTGATGTAGATATTGCGCGTTGAGGTTTGACAGCCCGGGAACTAGTGATTGTCCCTAAGAAATGCAAAATGAATTAGAAATTTCCTAAGTATGGAAGTTGTCATTAAGTACCCCTCTAATCCAATATTCGTTCACTCGTGCTCTTTTGAAATTATCCCACATCCTATTTCTTACGACACCACCATTCATTATGGACATATGACGACGGCGATATCATCGGTGGAGCATCTTTCCATGAACGTTGGACGATATACTCTGAGAATTGTAGACCCAAGATATGACGCGACTCTATCCTCTTAGAAACTACGCATAACCTTGGTATTCAATCTGAAATGGTGCGAAACATATGTAAACGTCGAATGAAGTTGGAGACTTATGAAAGACGAGTGGTATTAAAGCCAAATTACGATTTGACGACGCCGATAGAACACATTCCGATATACATTCTAGGAGACACATTCTGGGGATTGTAGCTCCGAAATTTGGTGCGATATCTCTATAATAACACGCGTACACGAATGGTTATCCATGTTATCTAAGTTGGTGCGGCACATATTGACGTCATCAAAAGTTAGAGTCCATTGAGCAACGATAGACATAGAAGTGATTTCTTTAAACCGCGCAAGGAGTTTGATTTGAGCCTTAATGATTCTTTTGTTTTTGTTTTCTTATTCATTCATTCAAAACCAAAATTCTGTATCCTTGTTTTTTTTCAAAGTAATGGTCACCACCGCTTCTCTTCAAAAGTCAGTAACCTAACAACATACAATTCACTTACGCAACACTCAGCAATGGCGAAATCGAGTAACTAGAACCCTGTCCTTGCTGCGACATCAAGGGATACGAAAGACGTGAGACATCGGCCGTCCATAAGTGAAATACTTGGGATAACTATATAGCATAGAAGATGTTATTGAATCATGTACATAAAGTAGGGCGGAGAAGATTTGTGGTGTATAAGTCAAAGTACATGGAAGCACAAGCGAAGAGTATACTAAGCTTTAACTTGGAGAAAGAATTGAAGGTCTTCCCTATCTATGTTGATCAACCAAAAGGAAAAATTGAGCGGCCGACGAAAGGAAGGTCGTGTGACATGAAGGTCACCTTTGGATAAAGATAAGACTTCCCTAGAACTTGGGGGAGATCACTAGCAATGTTGGAAGACGAAAGTAATTAGAAGAGGAAAACCAAGGACAATAAGATAATTAGGATGTGTCGAGTAACCCCCAAGATGGAAGAGTAACAAAAAGGGATTCTGAGCTATCCTTTTCTTTCAAAACCAAAATTCTGTATCCTTGTTTTTTTTCAAAGTAATGGTCACCACCGCTTCTCTTCAAAAGTCAGTAACCTAACAACATACAATTCACTTACGCAACACTCAGCAATGGCGAAATCGAGTAACTAGAACCCTGTCCTTGCTGCGACATCAAGGGATACGAAAGACGTGAGACATCGGCCGTCCATAAGTGAAATACTTGGGATAACTATATAGCATAGAAGATGTTATTGAATCATGTACATAAAGTAGGGCGGAGAAGATTTGTGGTGTATAAGTCAAAGTACATGGAAGCACAAGCGAAGAGTATACTAAGCTTTAACTTGGAGAAAGAATTGAAGGTCTTCCCTATCTATGTTGATTCAAAACCAAAATTCTGTATCCTTGTTTTTTTTCAAAGTAATGGTCACCACCGCTTCTCTTCAAGAGTCAGTAACCTAACAACATACAATTCACTTACGCAACACTCAGCAATGGCGAAATCGAGTAACTAGAACCCTGTCCTTGCTGCGACATCAAGGGATACGAAAGACGTGAGACATCGGCCGTCCATAAGTGAAATACTTGGGATAACTATATAGCATAGAAGATGTTATTGAATCATGTACATAAAGTAGGGCGGAGAAGATTTGTGGTGTATAAGTCAAAGTACATGGAAGCACAAGCGAAGAGTATACTAAGCTTTAACTTGGAGAAAGAATTGAAGGTCTTCCCTATCTATGTTGATCAACCAAAAGGAAAAATTGAGCGGCCGACGAAAGGAAGGTCGTGTGACATGAAGGTCACCTTTGGATAAAGATAAGACTTCCCTAGAACTTGGGGGAGATCACTAGCAATGTTGGAAGACGAAAGTAATTAGAAGAGGAAAACCAAGGACAATAAGATAATTAGGATGTGTCGAGTAACCCCCAAGATGGAAGAGTAACAAAAAGGGATTCTGAGCTATCCTTTTCTTTTTCAAAACACCAAAACAAACGGATATT
Source organism: Erigeron breviscapus (assembly GCA_034093135.1). NCBI lineage: Eukaryota > Viridiplantae > Streptophyta > Magnoliopsida > Asterales > Asteraceae > Erigeron > Erigeron breviscapus. The sequence goes on from CM067172.1 coordinate 92,399,930, forward strand.
TGCTACATGAAGGAATCAGGAATTTGGCGAAATGAAGATCGTCAAGGATGGTGAGATAAAGTGAAAAGTAGGAAATCCCTTACATTTTTCTAGAGGAAAAATGTTAAGGGGGTAATCACAACAAAGGTAGACGCTCGAACAAGGAGTATGAAGTGCAAGATTATACTTGATCTTTCAAGAAGAGTTATTCACTAGCATCATTGAAGATGATTTCGAGTAGAAGATAGAGTAGAGAAACATCATTTGACACAAACAGTAAAGTGAAGGCATTGACGCCGTCTACAAGATGTAGTTCTGGTGGCGTTTATCTGTATGGCGGTTCACTCGTTATTCTTTGGATACGAATTGGAAAACCTTTATCGAAAGATAAGCTATTAGTAGAACATACCAACTGAGCCAAGAGAAAGCGATATACGCTCAACACCCGAGTTTAGAAGCACGGGGAGTCGTGAAGAGTAACCCCTCAAGTTCAACGGTCGTAGGGAGGTAAGCTAAAACAAGATGAATTTGAGTGAAAAATAATTTGCAACACATGGTTAATCGTCAAGGACCATCGACCCAAGGAGTAGTGCGCCCAAGAAGAGTGAAGGAGAAAACAACATGGAACTGCTAAAGTTAATAGTGAAAGCAAATAAGGAATACGACGTTAGAAGTCAAGGCACATACTACCACAACGATCGAGGAAGTTGGTCGTTGAACCACTCTTCAAGAAACTATAAACTCCGGGAGGAGCTAGTTATGGACTTTTTGAACGGAAGGGTGATAAGGATAATTCGCATTTGAGATGAGTTAGGATCGAAGGACCTGTATCAACATGATGTGAAAAAGAATAATGGAATTAACTTCAAGGATTAGCGACTGTGCGTGTGTCATTCAAGACGACGATTCCCCTAGTAAGAGATCGGCCCGAGTGGCGAAACAGTAAGGAGTATAGTTACCCCTAAGAGAACGGAAGGAAAAGGAAGGGAACCAAATGGTTGAGGAAAAGGATAAAGTAACCGATGTTTCCCCTAAATTATATTATATCACAATCTCTAAGGACATTAGGTTATTGTATTTGTAAAGAAGCTTAGCATAGAAAGCTGAAAATGGATATGAGGCTCAGGAGAGCAAAGTAATTGACAGTTTTGTAGAGGTCAGGAGGACCTACGAAGGATTATTTAAGGGAGGAGTTCATGCGAATAAGGACATCGAAGTATTTACCTTGAAATGATGGTGGTGATATGATTACTTAAGAGCATAAGGATTGTGTAAATCCTATCATGAGGAATGCGTAGGTATAGCAAAAGAAACCGAATAGGTTATATGTGCGATGATAAAAGAGATTCTCGGTAATGAGTCATAGATAATGGTCCTTCTAGCGTAAAAGGAAGTGATTAAAGGTACCTTAAAACGATTTGAAAGCCAATATCGGCAAAAGTAAGAGAAATTGGTAACGATATGACTTAGCGAATAATGAAAGAGGTGACTTGGGAAAAATAAGAGCGAAATCGAAGAACAAAAGTAAGTATGAGGAACAAGATGGAGCTATCATCATACAATTTATGATTCCCTCGAACGCCATAAAATAACAAAGACAACACTAGAAAACCCTGAAATGAGATACTACGAAGATGTACCTTTGCAATTTTAGTGCAACTCGACACCCCAGTTAGTATCACTTTTGTTAAAGGGGTAATACCTTAACAAGTGATTGGTCACAAACGACGCCAATATTTTCAAGAAGCGACAAGCGTGTCCAACGTCAAACCAAAGAAGGATGAAAGTGAGCGAGAAGCTATTGGAGCGATTCTTTAGTTGGGGTAGAAGACGATAAAGGAAAATATGCAAGGTAACAATGGAAATGAATAGCCACCAACGATCGATATTCCAACGTCTCTCACTATTATATTGTAACTCACGTTACGAGCCGTTTGTTCGTTTCACACCTCCGTATTGCCATTCTTATTATCATCCCATTATTTAGTATTGATCTAGACAAGATTGACAGCCCGCAACGATTACATGCGATTAATCTCCAGTCGTCTCAAGAAGTGAGCGACATTCGTAACCTTTCTCTTTTTCGAAGTTTCTAATCAAGAGGAATTTTAGGGAACCGAGGAATGGATGCCCCAACCCTAGAGTTAAAAGCTCACAAGAAACCAAGAATCGATATGAAACCTTGTTTGACTTCCACACATTTTATGTCTCCGTGTAGACACCCATACTGTTGGTTTATCCATTTTACTACCGTATGAACGATCGAACTTCGAGGACGAAGTTTCAGTTAAGGGGGTAATGATGTAACAACCCTCAATTTCTGACTAGGACAATTTACTTAGACTTATCTAGGTATCTATCCCTAGAGGTTTATTAAGAGAATTGGCCTTCTAAACATTTAAGGCATAGTGATAATTGCCCTCTAGTTCAACGAAATACCGTAAATGACTAGCTATCTTAGAAATGCCATAAACAATAACAATAATCATTCAAGACAATCTCAATCTATAAACTAGTTCTAATTGAACTTGATGAAATGTCAATAAACCAAAAACTTCTTTTTCAAGAACTCAAGTTAAATAAATAATAATGTAAGACTCACAACTTGTAACAAAATTTAATAAACCTTACAAAATGTCCAACAATTCAATCACCAAGCCAATTAAAGTATATGTGGTCATGGGAATAAATTTTCTATCTCAAGAATGAATTTATAAATTAATATGTATATAAAAGTGCTTGAATGATAATAATAAGTATATATATGTCTAATATATACACAAGTTATAATTGAGAATTAAATAACAAATTTATAAACACAAATCGTATACAGACACATACATACGGCTACATGTATATACATATACATATAAAACCTATAACAAATGATCTTACAACAAAATATATATACATATATATATATATATATATATATAAACATTTACACATCCAATACTTATACAATCAAAAATATAACATAACCAAACCACTAACACATGACTTGTCCAAAAACAACCCATAATGTGAACCTAGACCAAGTTAGGAACCAAATTCAAACTCATCACCACACACCACACCTCCTAGCCAATGGATATCACTCCACCACCCCTTCAAGCCAATAAACCTGCCCCCAACTCCCTTCTTGCTCCCTCATCACGTGATAAGGGCTAGGGAACACAAACACCCTCTCATAATTTACACACACAACACATATTCCTCCAAGAAAATGCTCTCTTCTCTATCTCTTTCTCTTTTCATTTTCGGCAGAAAAAGGGGGCAAAAACACCCCTAAAACTCAACAATAAATCATCAAACAAACAAGTAATCATTTCAATAATGTAAGGAGCAAAGCCATGAAGGGTTGGAGCATGGATGATGATGCGAAATCAGCCCCCAACAGCCTCAAAACTCTCGACCAGGAGGCTGTCCGAACAGCCCTCTTCCTTCTTGATTTCGAGCCACATGCAAGCCAAAATGGAACTCAAATTAATCTAAACTATTGTAATAATAAACCTTCTTGTTGATTTATCATTGAGAGTCATGCATGAAGCCGTTTGGGTGGTCACAAGTCTCAAAAATCAGCCCCATCACCACCATATTCGACCCATCTAAGGTTGTTCCCTCAAAACCGATTTCAATACATCTTTATCTATAAATTTTTCAATGATCCATTAATGTTTTTGAGTTTGACTATCAGTAAATATGTGTTTTGTAAGTAAATAATGCATTGCATGTTGAGAAAATACAAGATCTTTACATGCATGTTGTTTTTAGGATGATCAAGAGATGTTTTTGCAAGAACTAAGTTTAATGATTAAGTTTTGTATAAATTCAGTTTTAGTTGATGATTGATGATCTTGAAATTGTTAATAATCTGCATATCTGATGTTAAAATAACACAAAAGTGAACAACAAACATGTGAGAGGTGATTAAGAGTGTAAGATAAGCAAACTAAGTCATTGGTGAGTTGTTTGGACCCAAATGCTTCTGACAGAATTATTCTTCTGTCTTTGGACGGATAAACTGGGCATGTAAGGGCCGTTTCAAGCAAAACTTTCAAAATAAAAGTTGTAGATAAAAGAGTTAAGATTAACCTCCAACTGGAATCACTCAAAAATACTAAACCAAACCAAAGATATGATTTTTCTACCAAAAGTGGTCAAAACTGGATTTTGTCTTAATGTTGAGTCAACTTTGACGATTTTTAATCATAAAACCCTCAAAATGAGCAAGACACAAGAGAGGTTGAATTGATATGATTTTGTATGGATAAAAGTTGCCTAAAAGGCCTGAGATTTTTGACCAAAATGTTTAGTGATGATTTCTAAGAATTTTCATGAATTATTGAATTTAAATAGTAATTAAAAGACATAAAAATCCATAAATAAATTATGCAAATCAAGAATGAAGTTAAATCATCTTAACAATTGATAAAAATAACTAAAACCTACTGGAGAAAAATAGTTAAAAGGCAAGGGACATGTGTTACATAATTTAAAGATAAATAATTGAGTAAAAATAATTAATTAAAAATTATCATTAAAATAAATGGAAAATACACAAATAAAAGTATAAATCATGAAATTATAAATTAAGGAGCATATATATCAGAAGATAATTCAAATGAAATTATCCATAATTTATAAAGGTAATTATGACACTTAAAAGTATTTTTAAGGAATTATTTAATTAATAAATCAATAAAATGAATAAATAATTAATTAAATAATATTAAATTAAATATATAATTACAAATCAGAAAATATACATAAAATATTAATATTATAAGACCACTAATGTCAAATGTTATTACTAAGCAAAGTATACAATGGAAATCATATAAACCAAATCCAAATTACCGAAATTCCAATAAACATACAAAAACGTATAATGAGAAAACGACTCTTACCACCAATCTTTACAACCAAAAAGATGTGAATACTAGCAATACACTTGGATCCCATAATTGATAACAACATAATAAAAGTGGCATTTCTTAGTGATGGCTTAAGATAGGAACTTACGTATATTAGTCCTATCGTAGGGATAGTCTTGGCTTGAAGTGTGATTGAGGAATATGATGGATATATGGTCAAGGAGGCGATAGATGGGAAGTACCCATTTTGGATGAGTGAATATAATATGCAGCATATCAAGGTGAGTCATAGCCCCCTTTCAAACTCTTTTATATGTTTTACTTGCGGGGTGAAAAGCATGATTAATTAAAATGACTTTCTCTTATGAAATGATTCTTTGAAATAATGATAATGATATGGGAATTATATTGTATGTTCAACGTGTTATATGTTATATGATGAGCTTGAGTACTGTCAAACGGTGGTCCCCTGTACACTACTATTAACTCATTTGAGGCCTGTAGTTAGAGGGTTGCGCAACTAGGACTTGTCCCCTCATCCACTATTATAGGTAACGGTGGGATGTTTGGTCTGCCTTTGTGGTCACCTTCATCGCCAGTCTGGCCTCGCGGTGCTCTAACTACTATATATTTATGGGCGTCTCCATGGCACGACCCTTGGTTATCTTTATGCACGTGATTGACAGCATGTGCTTATCATTATCTTAACATTTGGGACATTATATATTGATTATTGGGACATAACCGGTCTTAGTAGTGGCTCAAGAACAATCTCATCGAATTATGTCATGGTAGTCTTACCATTGACCCAGAGGTATTGATATTATATTATGGATGGAAATTATTGATTGAACATACGGTTTGGGTATTGGACCTTATATGGAATCTTGAAGGTTGTTGAATTTGGCAATATTGAAGTATTGATGACCAAATGGTTTGGTATGATGAATGATTAATCGATTGATATATTTTTCTCTCACGATAAATGAGACAAATGAAAACTTTATAATTTACCATGGATTTCTCAACTATTTTGAAAATGGATATGTAATGAGATTTACTTGCAAACCTATGCACTCACCAACTACGTTTTGTAGTTGACACTTTTTCTTCATGCTTTTCAGGAATTAGCGTAAGCTTTGAGGAGTTATATGCATCATGATTGTTTGCATTGCATTTTGGAGTCAAAGATTAAACCTTGTGACGGGCAATGGAATCCGCCCTGAACATTGTAGTATACCATCTCACGTATTTGTTATTGTTTCGTGGACTCAATATCCAAGTATAGTAGACGTATTGTACTTGGGAATTGGTTCACATGCTTGTGCATTGTAAATTATTTTTATCAACTAAAGCTATGGTGAATGTTATCTATTATCCTTTGATTTGAATACTCGACTTTCTGTACATCTCATCATTCCGCCGTGGTTGGGGTGTTACAACCAGGCAACAGCCAACCGCCCAGATCTGGCCGAAGCTGTGCCAGAAGGTTTTTATTTCCCTCTTCAGGGAGAAAATAAGGACTCCAACGACCCTCTTATTATCCAAGCCACGATATTTAATATCGAAGTACGCAGGGTCTACTTGGATAGTGGAAGCGAATGTGATGTCATTTTCGAACATTGCTTCCTCAAATTACCAGACGCCATACGAGCCCGAAAATTGGATCCCAGAGGCCTACTAGTTGGCTTTTCAGGAGAGCATGCATGGCCCCTTGGGAAATCGATCTTGACGTTACCATCAAAGAAGGGAAACAATAAAGGACCGAAACACTGGACCTCTCGATAGTACGATCCCCATCACCTTACAACATCCTTTTGGGAAGAGCTGCAATGCAGCGATTGGAAATAGTCCCCTCGGTGATCCACAGGCTCGTCAAGTTTCGATCTAAGACCGGAATAGGCACGATCTGCTCATCCTACGAGCAGATGAAACTAATTAATGATGTGAAACGAATGGAAGACGGAGAGATCTTCGTCTCGAAGGAGCCCCAACGGCCGAAAGATACAACGAAAATAGTTATCAACCCAGCCTTTCCGGAACAACTGATTTCTATAGGCGCCAACTTTCAGACGAATGTAAGCGCAGGCTCCAGAAGCTACTACAATCAAATATAGACATCTTCGCATGGGAATACGCAGATATGACAGGGGTCCCTAGGACCATGACGTTGGAAGGAAAGTCATTCGTGACGGAGCATCGCCTGAATGAACGAAAACACATAGAGCTAGTCCATCAGAAAAAACGCAGCCTCTCCGCCGATAGGGACGAAGCTGCCAGGATAGAAGTAGAAGAGCTGTTGAAGGCAGGAATAATAAGGGAATCCGCCTACCCAATCTGGATTGCAAACCCGGTGATGGTGAAAAAAGGAGACGGGGGGTGGCGGATGTGTGTTGACTTTACGAACATCAACAAAGCATGTCCCAAAGATTGCTATCCCCTGCCGGAAATCGATTGGAAGGTAGAATCATTAGCAGAACACAAACTAAAATGCTTCTTAGATGCATACAAAGGCTACCACCAAATATAAATGGCAGAGGAAGACGAAGATAAGACAGCCTTTTACACGAGCAAATGAACTTATTGCTATCGAAAGATGTCGTTCGGTCTAAAGAACACAGGGGCTACCTATCAAAGGCTGGTTGACAAGGCATTCGCCACGCAGCTAGGGAGGAATCTAGAGGCCTATGTCGACGATATGGTCATCAAAAGCAGGGACGAATAGAGCCTCATAGAAGACATCCGCGAGACCTTCGAAAACCTTCGAAGAATCAATATGAAGCTCAACCCCAAAAAATGTTCCTTTGGCGTCGAAGAGGGAAAATTCTTGGGATATTACATTAGCAACAAAGGCATACATGCGAATCCCTCTAAAATACACAAATTAAGACAGGTCTCCGCACCGAAGACGATCAAGGAAGTCCAGAGTTTAGACGGCAAACTCGCCGCGCTCAGCCGTTTTCTCTCCAGAGGGGCTGACAAACAGCTCCACTTCTTCAAAAAATTAAAGGGCTGCATCAAGAAGAAGGATTTTGTATGGACATATGAGGCAAACAAAGCTCTGGAACAAATGAAAGAATATATTGCAGACCTACCAACACTAACGGCGCCAAAACCAAAAGAAACGCTCTTCGTATATTTGGCAGCCTCGCCCGAATGCGTCAGCGCTGTGTTGGTAGCCGAAAGGGAGAGGCAGCAAATACCAATCTACTTTTTAAGTAGAGTTTCGCAAGGTGCCGAAGCAAATTACCCAGAGCTGGAAAACTCGCCCTAGCCTTGGTCCATGCAGCACGGAGGCTACGAAGGTATTTCCAAGCGCACCCAATCGTCGTGCTATCTGATAAGCCAATAAAGCAGATACTATTGAGACCAGAGAAATCAGGAAGGGTAGCCAAGTGGGCCATTGAACTCGGGGAGCACGACATAGAGTTCAGAGCTCGGCACGCAATTAAAGGACAAGTTTTAGCCGATTTCATAAGTGAAGTGCACGAAGGTAAAAATTCATTAACACACTCTACGTCACTAGAGGTAACAGGAACTGTTGAAAGTGATGTCTGGAGATTATACACTGATGGGGCTGCCAGCTCAGACGGTTGTGGAGCTGGCCTTATGCTGATCAACCCAAAAGTCAAAGAATTCACTTCTGCTTTGAGGTTCGAGTTCGAGGTAACAAATAACGAAGCTGAATACGAAGCACTACTAGCAGGGCTTCGGATCGCAAAAGGTATGAAAATTTGAAATATACGGGGGTACGTTGATTCCCAATTGGTGGCGTGTCAAGTGAAAGGAGAGTATGAAGCGAAACAAGAAACAACGAAGCTGTATCTGCGGAAAGTACAAGAACTGATGGAATGTTTTAGCCACTTCAAAATAGAGCATATCCGAAGAAGCCAAAACAAGAAAGCGGATGCCCTAAGCAAGTTAGCCTCCCTCACATTCGGCCACCTGGGAAAACAGGTGCTGGTGGAAGTTTTGAAAGAAAGGTCAATTGAAGAAAAACGAGTATCGGACCTTGTGGAGGAAGAAGGAAAGAACTGGATGACTCCATCTATGAGTTTTTGGTAAGCGGAATACTTCCAGCAGACAAAGACGAAGCTCGAAAGATAAGAATTAAAGCCCCACAATACAAGATTCTGGATAAAAAACTGTATAAGAAGGGGTTCGTCACGCCATGGCTACGGTGCGCATGGCCTAAACAAGCAGAAATGATTATCCGGGAGATACACGAAGGAATCTGCGGATTGAATTCGGGATCAAGGTCCGTCGCCACGAAGGCCATGAGGTTAGGATATTTTTGGCCGACAATGCATCAAGACTCTGCAACACTGCTGAAAATTTGCGAAGCATGCCAGCTACATGTTAATGTCCCGAGACAGCCCAAAAAAGATATGACTTCGGTAATTTCAGCATGGCCCTTCATACAATGGGGAATTGATCTCGTCGGGCCACTCCCCGAAGCCCTAAACAAGAAAAAGTTCTTAGTGGTAGCCATTGACTATTTCACTAAGTGGGTAGAGGCGAAACCGCTCGCTACGATGAACGGGGATCAGATGAAGAAGTTCGTATGGGAACACATCATATGTAGATTCGGGATACCGCAAACAATAGTATCCGACAATGGGCCGCAATTCGCCAAAGGAGTTTTCCCCGAATTTTGTAAGCAATTACAAATCAAGCAATCATTCACATCCGTATACCATCCTCAAGGAAATGGACAAGTGGAGGTAACCAACAGAGAAATAATTAAAGGAATAGAAAAACGATTGGGGCAAAGTCACAAAGGATGGGTAGATGAATTACCGTTAGTCCTTTGGGCCAACAGAACGACCCCAAAGCGAAGCAACGGTGAAACCCCATTCAGCTTAGCATTCAGGACGTAAGCAGTGGCACCAGTAGAATTACAGGTATCCACCCACAGGATGTTAAATACGGAGGAAACTTCAGAAGAACTATGAATAGACCTGGACTTGTTGGAGGAGCGACGAGAGATCGCATCCATCAGAGAAGCTACATTTAAAAAGAAAATCGAGGGGTACTACAATAAAAGAGTAAACCAAACAACATTTATAACCGGAGACTATGTGCTACGTTTGAATAGTGCAAGTGAAAAAGAATACACCGGGAAACTAGGGCCAACATGGGAAGGCCCATACAGAATACAGATGACCTTTGGGAACGGAGCATACAAGCTAGAAACACCCGTGGGGGATCCGGTTGACAGGACCTGGAATAGCTCGAACCTACGAAAATTCTATTGTTAAGATTTATTTCTTTTCAATAATGTGTACAGGCCAAAATGCCTTTAAAATATCCAATAAAGCAAAAAGTCCCCTTGGGGGACATTGCATTATAAAAGACCAATAGTCTTAAATATTCAATAAAGAGGGTCGCTACCTCAGTAAATGAAAAAACGCGACCAAGTGGGAACAAACTGACAGGGACGCCTGAACAGACACCCCGATGTACGCGATCACATATACATAAACATGGAATAAAATAGCATAAAGACGAAAGAGTCTGATACATAAATTCCATTCATAACAAAAACTAATCAAAACGGGGCTTTACGACCAAAAAGTCGTACACCCCGGGATTGCGAAGATGAGTAATGTCATGAATATAGTTACTGTGATAACTTGCCAATTTCAGGATGGCCCGATCGAAAACTTCTTTTACTTTCACATACTCAGGAGAGTGCTCAGAATGAGTAGCAGACAACACACCTTTCTTCTTTGAAGCATTCACCACAGCATCAATCAAACTAACCGCCTGTGGGCCTGTGGCAAGGGTCTCACACACTTGAGGGATGACCTTATTCAAAAGACCCTTCACCTCCTCTCGGAGTTCAACATTTTCAAGATCCTTCTGCAAAAGTTCATCATGGCGCTTCCCCAACCCTGTGCGAAGAGCCTTCACTTCAACATCTTGTTCTGTCAATCGCTTTTCCAGATCAGCGATCTTGTCAAGCAAACTCCCAACAACAAGTTGAGAATCCTTCAAAATGTCTTAAGAATATTCGTACTCTCGACACAAACCGCGGACCAAGAGATTCTTCCGCTGACCCATATCTTCTGAAAGCAACTCCTCTTCCATAAATCTGCGAGCGGTAGTACCAGAAAAGGAAACAGGGTGTATATCAGCAAGACCCTTTCTCTTCTTCGCAGCAACATCATCCATAGGAGCAGCAGAAGACCCGATGTCGGCAACCTTCCTCTTGGACGACATACTTTCACCAGTAAGAAGATATGAAAAATAAATCCACAGTATGTAATAGAAAAGGACAAATGTAAAGGGAACAGTAAATGACGGCGGTATTTAACAAAGAAAAAGGAAGAAAGACGACTCACAAAAAGTAGATGGGGACAGTTGCAGAAAAATAATGAAAAATAAATCCACAGTATGTAATAGAAAAGGACAAATGTAAAGGGAACAGTAAATGACGGCGGTATTTAACAAAGAAAAAGGAAGAAAGACGACTCACAAAAAGTAGATGGGGACAGTTGCAGAAAAATAAATGAAAAAATAAAGAGACGGCGAGGCGCTTTTTAAAGACATGGAGCAACAAAACCCTAACCGTCGATAGCACGCCTCGAGATACGTGCACTGACACACAAGGCTTTTTGGATTCCAGAAATTGTAGTATCCCCCTCAAGGAGTTAGTAAGTTGGCAGTAATAGTCCAAGGCAATGCTTATTTAGCAAAAAACATCCCCTTGGACTGGGAGGCTTGATGATATACCCTCCCAACGCCACATAAAACCTGTCACGCGAAGGGTCAGCAACGCACTATGGCACAAAGGTTGTCCGTAACGAAGGCTTCCGCAGAAGATAAAAGAGATAAGAATTATTTCCCTATAAAGTCGGGATTTATTCTTATCACAAAAGACCGGTAATTATGGAAATAATATTCCTGACCTTAAACCAAGGAAACCCTAGAAAGCTTGACTTTCTCTCCACGATAAATTCTCCCTATAAATGGAGAACCTAAAAGACCTTCCAAGGCATCATAATTCGTATCAATAACATACACAACATTCATATCATAATAAACTTGATCAAATAGATCAGAGCACATTCTAAACATGATCAAACAGGTCCAAAACTACTAGCACGATCATAATCGGCTAACACATATTTGATTGGCGTAAAGAGGCACGAACCTACCTTCGGGGAATCGCCAACAAATAACCAAAAACACCCATCATCCCCTTTCTAAACCTAATCCCGGTTTGGTGTACAATCATCTACTCCATAATTTCTTGGCTTATTTAGGACTAGAAGATTGACAGCTCCACACACTCTACATATCCAAGTGTAAATAACTAAGACAACTCCAATATTTCACTTGCACTAGAATCACCTTCCCTTCTTAAATGAATTCTGGGGTATTTACCTGTCTTGACTTTGCTCAGTCTGACCCCAACAATATCCTCTTGAAGAACCCTAGTCAGCTTGAACTTCTCCAATTAATCTTTTTCAGAAGCTGATGGCTTTTTGGAGACAGTTCCAGCTTTCTTCTTGACTTGAGCTGACTTCTTCTTTTTCTATAAATAGTCATCCAAGTGTTCTTCTTCCAGTTCTTGTAAAGCTTTAAGGGAGGCTTCTTCTTCTTGCTTCAACCTTCTTTCTTTTTCTTATTTGTTGGTGCACTCTTCTCGGTGACAAAAGCAGTCTAGATGTGATATGTATTTTATATCCAAGTCTTGTAATTTATATTGGAAATTACCGTCTATCAATAAAATTACCTTTACATATATCGTGATCATATTGGGGTCTTTATATATGTTTATATGTCGGTTTATTATTTATGTTTTGCAGGTACTTAACATGGATGTAAACAATACATATAAAGGGTAATTAAGTTAATGTTGGTTCTACGTTTATGTAGTAGGAACATTAACTTAAATATTCCTAAGTTTCATTTGAGAGTTCTTGGGAACAAGTAAAATGTGCTTGGTCTGAAGAACACTCAAATGGTTTGAGAGTTTTTGGGAACAAGCAAAGTGTGCTTGTTCAGAAGAACACTCAAAAAGTTAGTGTGTTCTGGGAAACACGCAAACAGGCCAAAACCTTATGGGCTTACATGGAAAGACGCAAACCCTATGGGTTTTGTGTGTTCCTGGTCCTTGCCTATAAATAGAGTCTGTGTGTTTGCGTGATAGTGGACGAGTGGTAGAGAGAGAAATTGGCAAAATCTTGAGATAGAAACTACTAGAGCTAAGAACACACAAATCTAGTAGATCTTATGGTGTTAATCGTCTCACGCATGAACCGTAAAACACACACTTGTGTTGGTTGGCTTAGGATTTGGAATACATATTGGGTATTGTTGTCCGGAGAGCTGCCTCAATATATTAACTGATGATATACCATATACGGAGCTCTACCTCCGCATACAAAACTGATACGAAGGACCCTTCGTCAACAGCAAAGGTACTAATACATTGTACCAAGCAGATCTATCCGTAGCCGAAGCTACGATGTACACCTCCGTAATATCGGAGCTCCTAAAGATGATCGCAAACAATAACGAACAAATTCTATCAAAACTTCGGAAAAGGGAATGATATCAAATACCCCTATAAACTAGGACACGATCCAAGAGTCCTAGATATGTCTTCCATACTTAGAAGATATCATAAAAGAGGAAGAGATTTACCCTAAGATCTCTACCTTCCTCCCCAAGACTTTACCCTCTATATAAATAGAGGAGGAAGCCATACGGCACATCATCATACATAATTCTCTCTAAATACATAATTCACATTCGACCTCCGAATTCATCCACGAAACCCTAAACTATCCCACAAACCCTAAGTCGCACGAAACGACTTAGGATCAATAAACAATAGGCGTAAAGCGGTCTTCGACCCTCTGACCGGAAGGGAATCGCCAACAAAACACCTCCAAACCTACTCACACCTCCGGTTGAGCCATAGTACGATTATTTGATCAAACATTAACCAAATACGAGTGTTTATGTTCACGCATAGAACTATATATAAGTGTGTGTATATATATATATATATATATATATCTTACAAAAATATATATATAATATATATATATATATATATATATATATCTTACAAAAAGGTGATATAGAAACCGTGGGTTATCTCGAGAGATTCTGCACCTCGACATATCCTTAGTCAATTTCGGTTAAGACACATCTTAATCCTAAAACTGTTTTGTCAAGGAACAATATCGGGTTCAGGATCTGAGAAAGATTGAAGAACAACGTGTTTTGTGTGTTCTTGTACAGTACTTTTGCGTGTGATGTGTAAAAATCGAGTTAAATTCACTACTAGAAAATCTTTGTATACCCACAGAATTTCCCATGACAGAAAATCCGTGGGAAAATTTCCCACGGATTACCCACGGAATGGAGTTGAATTTATGAAATCAAGTTATCTTAAAATTTTGCCACAGATTTCCCACGGAATACCCACACAAAAAAAATCCGTGGGAAATCTGCGAAAAATCTAAGGAAAATAAATAAGTATCTGAAATATTTCTGTAACAACTTGCAAAAATCTGAGTAAATATAAATTAATTCAATATTTTCTGTAACAATTTAAAAGAACAAACTAAATACTTGAGTTCTTTTATATAAAATATGTTGACTTATATAGTTCCAAATATTGAACGTGCGTGATATTATTATTTATTTTTCACAAAAATATTTAGAAATAACTTATAGAATAAAAGGAAATAGAAATATTTATCCTATAACATTTTACGATTTATAGATAATTCGTAAACATCTAGCTGTATACAAAAAAAAAATACAACTACAAATCAACAATACATCTTTACTTTATAAATTTGATAAAAGACGGCTAATGAAGGATACAAGAACCATAAGGTATTATGTCTAAAGCCTTAATAGAAGCATATTTAAAGTTTGACAATATAACGTCAACTATTTAGACTAAATCGCGGATTAAACATTTAGCAAACAATGATTATTGCCTGTGTCGAAATATACCCAAATAATTATAAATGGACAATGTATCCGTGATTTTTGGTTGGCACGTTTTCTTTTCTCCTTTTGACAAAGCACACCAATTATCATAAGTTAAGTATTATTATATTAACATTTGCTTTATGTGATTCATTTCTGTATTCTCTTTCTGCATAATTCTCGTGACTAAACAGAAATTTAACTCAATCATATGTTATTATTATAATATATATATAATAAGAGCACACACCTACACAACACACACTCTCTCACGACTCTCACCCTCTAGCTCTCAAATAAACACACTCACACACATAAACATACACATATATGTATATATAGATATATGCAAGTATAGATAAATAAGAAGCCTCACAAGCTCCATGTCTCTCGGCTTTCTTCTTCACCAGACCACCCTTGTGCTACTGTTTTTAGAACCAGTACCACAACTAAAGATATATATATATAATATAATATATATATATATATATATATATATATATATATATATATAATATATATAGTGTATATTTATTTATATAATGTCAATAATAGAGTTTGTAACAACCCTCAATTTCCGACTAGGACAATTTACTTCTATTTATCTAGATAACTATCCCTAGAGGTTTCTTAAGAGATTTTGCCTTCCAGACATTAAGGCATAGTGATACTTGCCATCTAGTTCAGTAGAATTTCCAAAGATAGCTAGTTGTCTTAGAAATGCCATAAACAATAACAATAATCATTCAAGACAATCCCAATCTATAAACTAGTTCTAATTGAACTTGATGAAACGTCAATAAACCAAAAAACTTCATTTTCAAGAACTCAAGATATATAAATAATAATGTAAGACTCACAACTTGCAACAAAATTTAATAAACCTTACAAAATGTCCAACAAATTGATCACCAAACCAATTTAAGTAAACATGACATGAGAATAAAAATTTCTATCTCAAAATATATTTATAAACTAATATGTACCTAAAAGTGTTTAAATAATAATAAGTATATGTTTATATGTCTAAAATAAATACAAGATTATGACTAATGGGTTTATGTAACAAATTAAAAACACAAAGTATGCATATACCCACATACACTCACACGACATACACATATACATGTACTAGGACAAACAATGCATTTACATTACAAATAAACCTATATTACACCTATAAAACAAATACCCACTTAAAATATATACATATAACTACATCCTCAATTTTTATAAAAAAAAAAATGATGAAAACCCTTCATTTCCCTTGATGTAGAACCGGCCCCCTCCCCCCTTTTACACCCTCACACACTTCATTTTTCCTACTACACATTCACCCTTCTTGAAACCCCCAACACCTACATCTTTTCTCTCAAAATAAAAACTCCTCCATCTTTCTTTTCTCCTTCTTGTCTACGGCTCAAAAAGGGAAGAAAAACAAGAACAAAAATCAATCTAAACTATATTAATAATAAGGGTTATATAGGATTAAACAAGGGTTGATTCAAGATACATTTAAGGGTTGTTTCAAGACAAGATTAAGGGTTATTTGAGGCCCTAAAAGTCACGAAATTTCTGCCCAAAATCCCTTTCAAATCCGAGTTCATCAAGGGTATAAATCTCCACCTCTTTGTTTAATCTATCTTGTTTTTGTATATATTAAAAGATCTTTATCAAAAATCATGTTTTTCTTTTATTTTCTTCTTGATTTAAACTCAATGAGGGCAAGGTTGATAGATCCTTATCTCACATGTTCATGCATGTAAAGATCTAGAGAAAGGATTCAATGAACAAGACCCAAGAGTTGTTGTTGTAAGATTTGTTGCTAAATGGGTTTATAGATTTGATTAAAACTGATTTTTTTTATAAAATAAACACCAATATATTCTGAGATTTTTCATAAAAAGAAAGATTTTATGTTGTTAAATGATAGATCTATAAAGATTGGTAATGAAAAGTGTTGATTTGAATGCATGCATGTTAGATCTAAGAAAGTTGAATCTTGTTGTTGGATTATGAAATGGATCTTTGGATGATGATTGATGATTTTGAAATTGATAATAATCTGGAAATTTGATGTTGAGGGATATAAAAATAAAGTATTAATCTTGTAAATGATGAACTCAAGTGTTAATTAAGCAAGAATGGTCATTGGTGAGTTGTTTGGACCCAAATACTTTCTGACAGAAATAATATTCTGTCTTGAAATGGATAAACTGAGAATGTGAGGGCCGTTTCAAGTAAAACTTTCAAAATAAAAGTTGTAGATAAACGAGTTAAGTTTGACCACCAACTGGAATCACTCAAAAATACGGAACGAAAATAAAGATATGATTTTTCTACCAAAAGTGGTCAAAACTGGATTTTTGTCCTAATGTTGAGTCAACTTTGACGATTTTTAATTTCTTAACTAATAGGTTTCAGAAGTTTAAACTTTGTGTGAACTGAGTTCAAAGTGTCCCTAATGTAAAATAAAATTGGGAGATTTTTCTTAAATGTTCATCATCGAAATCTTTTATAAAATATTTCGGGTCGCATAGCAGCAAGCATTCTGACCAACTTTGGTTTTGTAATTTTTAGAGGTAGTAAACGATGTCTAAAAATTTAGCAAAAATTCACATAAATATAGGACACATATATGTCCCTGTATAAAAATCACCAATGTCCAAATAATTCAACTTACCCAAGAATGACTACTCAACATTTCATGAAAATAAGTGTTAAAAAAGAAAATTCCAAGTAAAAGTTCTTCACAACAAAATAAGCTAAAAGTCACTAGATTGCAACTTTAATCAACTCCAACAATCTCGTAACAAAAGGTATTATAAACCTACTGAGAATATGTCAAATAAAAGTTATAAAACTTAACTTGGTTATTAAATGGCAAAAACAAGCCTACAAATCACTAATTCGGTTCATATAAGCACTAACCGAAAGCTTTAATTTGCACATATCACACCACCACCACTATCACGACTTAAGACACCAAAATATAATGAACATTCTGTAAGTAATGAAATAAGGATGAAAATCCATTTTGACGCAATTGAATTTCTTGGAAAATGAGGCTAAAATCACTATTTCGGTAAACGATTTATAAGCTTAGAATCCTCAAAATGAGCGAGACACAAGAGAGGTTGAATTGATATGATTTTTCCCATGATAAAAGTTGCCTAAAAGGCCTGGGATTTTTAGCCAAAAAGTTATGTGGTGATTTCTAAGAATTTCTATTAATTATTAAATTTAAATGATAATTAAAAAGGTAAATAAATAAATAAATAAATTATATAAATCATGAAATTGGTTAAATAATCACAACCAATGATGAAAGTGACTAAAACCTACTGGAGTAAAATCATTTCAAGTCAAAGAACAAATGTCATATAATTTAGAAATAATTAAGTAAGTGAAAATCACTAATTAATAACTATTTTTAAATTAATAGAAAAATTACATAAATAAATAAATATATATCACAATACTCTAAGTTAAAAAGCATAATAATCAGAATATAACTCAACTATAATTATTCATAAATTACAAAGGCAACTATGATACTTAAAAGTATTTTTAAGGAATTATTTAATTACTAGATCGATAAAATGAATAAATAATTAAATAAATAACATTAAATTGAATAAATGATTATAAATCAGAAAATATTCATGAATACCAATATTATAAGTTTCTAAGGCCAAATGTCATGATTAAGCAAAGCGTACAATGGGAACCATGATAATCAAAGGCAAGTTACCGGAATTCTAACAACTTATAACTACATGTATAATGAAAATGACCCTTTTACACCAACACCCTCTACAACCAAAAAGATGCGAATATTAACAATATACTTGAATCCCAAAATTTATGACAACGTAATGAAAGTGGCATTTCTTAGTGATGGCTTAAGATAGGAACTTACGTATATTAGTCCTATCGTAGGGATAGTCTTGGCTCGAAATGTGATTGAGGAATATGACGGATATATGATCAAGGAAGCGATAGATGGGAGGTACCCATTTTGGATAAGTATATATAATGCTCAGCATATCAAGGTGAGTCATAGCCCCCTTTCAAACTCTTTTATATGTTTTACTTGCGGGGTGAAAAGCATGATTAATTAAAATGACTTTCTCTTACGAAATGATTCATTGAAATAATGATAAGGATATGGGAATTATATTGTATGTTCAACATGTTATATATTATGTGATGAGCTTGAGTACTGTCAAACGGTGGTCCCCTGTACACTACTATTAACTCATTGAGGCCTGTAGTTAGAGGGTTGCGCAACTAGGATTCGTCCCCTCACTCACCAAGATGGCAGCGGGTTGACTGGCCGCCTGAGTGGCCGCCCTCATCTCCGGTCTGCCTAGGGGTGCTCTAATCTACTTTTGTTATTGGTCGTCTCCATGGCACGACCCTTTTATTATCATTATTGCACGTGATTGACAGCATGTGCTTCTATTATCATATCTTCGGGACATGTTATCATTATTATTATTTGGACGTGAAAGGGTCTTAGTAGTGGCTCAAGCATATACTCATCGAATTATGCCTTTGGCAGAATGGAAATTATTATTATTATGGATGGAAATTATTGATTGAACATACGGTTTGGGTGCGATATATGATTGATCGCTTGATATACTTTTTCCTCTCACGATAAATGTGACAAATGAGAACTTTATAATTTACCATGAATTTCTCAACTATTTTGAAATGGATATGTAACGAGATTTACTTGCAAACCTATGCACTCACCAACTACGTTTTCGTAGTTGACACTTCTTCTTCATGCTTTTCAGGAATTAGCGTAAGCTTTGAGGAATTATATGCATCATGATTATTTGCATTGCACTTGGGAGTCAAAGATCAAACGTTGTGATAGGCAATGGAATCCGCCTTGATCATTGTGAGTCCCTTAAGTTCGATGGTTAACCAGGAAAGTGCAAAATACAACAAGTCTAATAATCACTAGAAAAGGACTAGTATTACTTTAATATAAATGCAAGTATATAAATAAAGTAATACAAGACTTAAAGCAATAAACAAATAAAGTGGAACATTATGTATTGTTTCATGGGTATTTTATTTATGAAGTTAAATAAAATACAAGGTTGTTGCGGAATCAAGATAATACAATTAAGTATGTATCCTAACAACCTATGAGTTACAAATGATCTATATTTGTCAAATAACTCTTTAGGATCGAGATACTTAAAGTTGTGAAGTATCCCTGTTTAAGATCGAGAGTATTTGGACAAATTCACTTAAATGCAAAATGAATGCTTAAAAGTATTTTTGTCAAGGAAATGACTTTGTATTTATAGGCAACAAAATTCACCAGTGAATTTTGTGCCGTACAAATATGGTTGCATACATTTAATGATCCGACAAGAACATTAAATGTATTGGATAAGGAATAAGGATAAAGTCACATCAAGTGCAAGTGTATCCTTTTATCCAACCACCTTTATATACGTATACTTTGGTAAAGAACAAGTGGATTGTTCTTTGGAAAGTGTGTAAAGGCAAAAGTCAATCCTTGATATCAGTGTTCAGACTTGTAGGATCTAGAACACTGACAATCCTCCAGTGTACAGATCTGGTAAGACTTTCCAGTGGACTCCGCCATTTGTTAAGTCTTCTTTCTTCAGACTTCAGTCTTTGACTTCAGTCAGAATGTCTTCAGTAGAGTTGATCTGGACTGGGGTGAAGTCCAGTGAGCTCATCTGGAGAATACTCCAGATTTCCTATACAAGTATTTGCTCACTGGTCTTCAATTATTTCTGGAAAAATCTTCAGAGGGACTCCAGATTCCAAGTCTGGAGTAGGTCCAGTAGAACACGATTCTGGTCAGATCTTTAGTGAGGCTCCAGTAGTCGAGTCTGGAGCGAGTCCAGTAAATCTGGACTAAATCTGGACCTAACAAATTCCCCCTATTTGTTTAGAAATAATGCAAGTGTTTTCAAGCTTGAATTTATACATTTTGTAAGCTTGAAAAACACAAGTTTCGATTTGTCTAAAAAATCTAAGTTACTGGAAAACACTTTATAGATCATGAGTGTTTTCAGTTTCATCAATTAAGTTCTAACTTAGACTAAATCTGGTCATTTACTTAAAAAAATAAAAAATTGCAACTATTATTACATTCATCAACTAATAAATAGTACACAATTTTCATAAGACAATAATTTACAATAAGTAAACAATAAGAGTTAGGCCCTTCTTTTTGATGTCCTTTCTGGAGCATCTTCAGTAGCCTTTCTCTTTGGTGATGGAGAAGATGGTAATGAATCTGGTGATCTTATGCCCAATGCAACTTCCATCTGTTGCTTTCTTCTCCATACCTTCTCAATCCTTTTCAGAAATGCCTTAACATCAGTCGACACATCTGTCTTCCCCTTGAATGTTAGAGCAATTTCCCTAAGTTCACTCCATCCAAAAGCTTGGACTGAAGTACTTCTCCTCTCATCAGTGAAGTTACCCTCCCTGGTCAACTTTACCTCAAACTTAGACATGCCTTCATGATCTTCAGCCAACTTGATTTCAGCACCAGTGATCCTTCTTGCATCAGCCCTGAAGTTCAACATTTCATTGTATTTTTCTTTCAGCTTGGCTTGCTGGATCAAAGCTTCAGTATCCTTGGACACTCTCCTTTGCTCTACAGCAGTTTGGAGTTCTTGACGATTTATTCTTCGAGAAGTGTCCAGGGGAATGAAAGTACTTACATCAGCATCTCTGATTGCTTTGATCTATCTGGCAGTCAACTTTGGTAAACCAGTAAGTCTCTTTCAGTACTCTATCTCCACTGGAGACTTACCAGTTCAGCTTTTCTCTGTCTGATGAGTTCTGGTACACTCATGCCATAAATAATTGAGTCATAGACTTGCTCTTCTTCAGCGTAGAATGAGCGTACATGAACATCATCTAATGCATTTAGGCATTGATGAACTCTGGGGTCATCCTTCATCCTTTTAAAAACTTCAATATTAATGCCTAACCTTCCAGCATTGTAGGAGTCCAGAGTACCCATGTTTGCCATCTCCCTTTGATGGGCCAGCAGTTCATCCTTTTGATTTCTTTTAAAAATCTCTATCATTATGCATTCCTGCTCTAACTTCCTTGAAGTTTCATTATCAACATCTTCAGTTTGCTCTTCCTCTTCACCAGATACAACTTTTTCTTTTCCTTTAACAGCCTTCAGTGTAGTAGGAATATCTGGGAAGGTTTCAAACTGGGGCTCACTGGCTTCAGTACCATCAGCCTCTTCAGTAAGCCCGGCTTCAGTGCCATATGCTCTTTGTGTTTCAGTAAGCCCGGCTTCAGTGCCATATGCTCTTTGTGTTTCAGTAAGCCCGGCTTCAGTGCCATATGCTCTTTGTGATTGGTCACCAGACAACTCTTCCCCCTTGGAAGGATCTCCAGTTCTTGACTTGAGATCATTCCACATTTGTTCAAGCATAAGTCTGTCCAGTGGACCAAAAGATGTACCTTGTACTGGAGTTGTTTCAGTCACAACTTTCTTTAGTGCCTGCACTTCCTTCTGAACATTTGCAACAGCTTTGGAAAAGTGCTTTGGCAACTTCTCATCCAGTAGCTTCTCTACTTGGGGTAATACCCCATCATAAATACTACGAAGGACAGTCCCAGAAACTTCTTCACATAATTCTTTTAACATGTTGTTTCTGAACTTCCTTGTACATTCATCACTTAGAGTACTAACAACTGCACTCTGTTCCAGTGTGGGCCTACTCTCCAGAGAGCTTACCCTGAAAACCAAATTCTGAACCTCTTCTTTCAGACCTGCCAGTCCACTAGTGACTGCACTCTGAACAGAAGTAACCAACCTATTCTCTAATCCCTGGACTGCCACCTTGATCTTTTCAGTGTTGGTGTTTGTGGCCAGTACCAGTTCATCAAGCTTCTCATAAACCAGCTTCTCATTCCCAGCGAAGACATTCATCTCTGAAGCAAGGTTATTTGAAAGTAAAGATTTGAAGTCTGAAATAACCTGAGATGAAGTCTGGAGTGATCTCTCCAGGTCCGCCACCTTACTTAAAAGGCCTTGGACCTCGGTTGAAGAAGAAGTTGAGAGACCAGTGGGAGGTTCAAGAGTGGAGGGTAATCTGGTCATTAGAGGAACTTGTGCCCAGTCCTCTTCAGTTGCAGCTTCAGACGTTGCAACTGGTGACTCCGGCGCACGAGGAGGAGGTTGAGATTCTGAAGGTTGAATGGTTGCTGGAGTGAAGTATTGGGTGTTTTTTGGAATTGAAGGTGGTGGTGGTGGTGGCATGTTTGGTTCTGGTGGTGGCATTTTTGGTGTAGGTGTTGGCATTTCTGGTAGATCTTCATCTTCTTGTACATCTTCACCCAGAAAGTTCAAGTTCACATCAAAGCCTTCAGACATTGGAGATTCAACAACATCCCATTCTTGAGCAATCCCAACTGTCTGTTCACCAGACTGTTCACCAGTCTCTATATTTACCTGTTCACCAACCTCAACATTCAAGTCCAGTGGAGCCTCTTGCTCACCAGAAGCATGTTCATCAGTCTGAACATCTTCAACAACTTCTTCAACAACCTGGGCAACATGTTCAGCGTGTTCATCAGTTTCTTGCCCAACAGCCTCTTCAGATTCAAAGATTGGAGACCCATCCAGATTCATAACATCACCTGGATGTCTTTCTGGAATAACCTGGAGTCCAGCTCTCATCAGACGCCTATTAGTTCTAGGTCGTCTGGAAGGTTCAACAACTTCTTGACCTTGACCTTCTGGAGCAACTTGTCTTGTGGGCTGTACAGCCTCTATTATCTGTACATCATCACCAGATGGTCCTTCAACATCTTGGACACTAACTGGACCCATTTCAACTTCTTCCCTTTGGAAGGAAAGCATGGACTGAGGAATATCTACCTCATCCACTGGAGACCTAAGATTGACTAGGTCCCTCATATACTCACTCACAGAAAAGTGAGTAGTATCCATATCATACTGGTCGCCAAGTGCATTCTTAAACATCAGTGAAAGGAATCGAATATAAGGAACAAATGGCTTTCTTCCTTTCACTCTTAGGCGCTCAACCAGGTCGTCAAAAAGAATTTGGGCAAAGTCCACCCTAAGCCCAAACCACAAGCAATAGGCAATCTGGAGGTGGGTTTGATTGATCTGATCTAACCCTCCAGAGCTGCCTCCTAGACACTCAACAATATGAGTGAAGAAATATCTCCATGAGTCTGATAGCTTACTCATGTAGATAGTCCCTTTTCTGGATAGCTGGCCATGCTCATCCAATATATCTGTATGCCCCATCAACCTGCATACTTCCCTTGTGTTGATACCAGTGGGAAGTTCGATAGGCAACTCATTCTGTTCATGATAGCTTAACTGAAGAACAGACCTGAGAAGACTAGCTGTGAAACCAAGGGATCTGGTACCTCCCTTGAGAGTATAGTTGATCGATGAAGTTTCATCGTCATATGTTGCTGTGTACCAGAATTCACACAAATATTCATGGTACATCCTTCCTGGATTCAATGTTAATGCACCATATAGTGGGCAAGAGAGAAAGAAAGAGTTTAATCTAGCAATGATCGATTGGGCATCATGAACACTGGACAGAGAGAGTCTTGCCATCCAGTTATTCATATTTATTCTTATGGCACTTGCCTCAAGATTGATATGAGGTGCCCTTACAACATCTTCCGAAGGAGCAAATTCGTTGGCAAGCAAATTTCTAAGAGATCTTGACTGTCTAGGTGCCATTTATGAGAATAGATGAAAATGAAAATGAAATTGAATATTTAAGGTTATGATGAAGATTTGATGAAAGAATGAATGAAAATGGAGTTAATAAGAGAGATAAATATGATTGGAAATTGAATGAAGAAAGAAATAAATGAAGGAATTTTGAAAGATTTGGGAGTTATGTTCGAAGTAAATGCTATTGAAATTGAAAGTGGGTATATATAGGAGAAACAATGTGGAACTCAAACGTCTTATTTGAAATTATCAAATAACATTTTTGATCGGGTTTTGAGATCCGCATTAATTACATCACATCACACATAAATGCATGACGGTTTACAGCCCACAAAACAGTAACAACTTGTACTTTTTGTTTTCCCAAGGTAAAAAGACCATCATTGCGTTGAAAAAGTTTACATGCCACGTAGGATTAAAATATCTTCAAAAAGGTTGCTTACGTGGCACACACAAAGACTAAGTATTTAGAAAATATTATGACATATTTCAGTGCATCTGGAGGTTGACTGGACACTCCAGTATCACTGGTGGATTAGTCCAGTGAACATGTACTGATGGTACACTGGAGGGACACTCCAGTAAGGTACCAGTGAAAACCATTTAGAAAGACTGGTAACCTCAAACTTGCACGTCAACTAATATAGACAAATGAGAGGGACACATTTACAAGGAGACAAAAGTCAACTCAAACACGCACTTCAATCTGTCTAGTTACCAGTGAGAGGGACACATTTACAAAGCACCAGTAATATTTTCTGAAGAATTTGTCCAGTGAGAAAATAAATTCCCCCTGAACTTAAAACATTTTTAATAGAAAATATTTTTCAAGTCTTCCCTGGAATGTTGTTCCAGAAATCTAATAATGCAAAGATAGTACACATAGGCGTTCAATATCTGAGCAGTCACCAGATTTAAGGATTTAGCATTCCCAACTCACCAACAAGATATTCAAAAGTTTTGACATCCAGAGGTTTGGTAAAAATGTCAGCGAGTTGTTTGTCAGTGGGAATAAAATGGAGTTCAATGTTGTTTTTCATAATATGATCACGAATGAAATGATACCTTAGATCAATGTGCTTCGTTCTGGAGTGCATGACTGGATTGTTTGAGATAGCGATGGCACTGGTATTATCACAAAAGATTGGAGTCTTTGAATATTTAATACCATAATCAAGCAACTGGTTCTTCATCCAGAGTATCTGAGCACAACAACTGGCTGCAGACACATATTCAGCTTCAGCAGTGGATAATGAAACTGAAGTTTGCTTCTTACTGGTCCAGCTGACCAGTTTGCCACCTAGGAAATGACATCCACCAGTTGTGGATTTCCTATCTATCTTACAACCTGCATGATCTGAATCTGAATAACCCATTAGATCCATGCCTGAGCCTTTGGGGTACCAAAGACCTAGACTGGGGACACCTTTAAGGTACTTCAGTATGCGCTTAACAGCAAGCATATGAGATTCCTTTGGATTAGACTGATATCTGGCACATAAACATGTTGAAAACATAATATCTGGTCTACTGGCCGTTAAATACATCAGTGAACCAACCATGCCTCTATAGACAGTGGTGTTCACTGGTTTGCCATCTGGATCAGAGTCCAGTGTCAGTGGTGCAGAAATTGGAATTGGTTTAGATGGTGAAGAGTTCATATCATATTTCTTTAAAAGATCTCTAACATATTTCTCCTGATTAATAAAAATGCCATCTTTGTTTTGTTTAATCTGGAGTTCAAGAAAATATGTTAATTCACCCATCAGACTCATTTCATATTCAGTGGACATGATTTTTGAAAATTTCTTGCACATGTTTTCATTAGTAGACCCAAAAATAATATCATCAACATAACTTTATACCAGTAACAGATTACCTTTCTCATGAAGAATGAATAAGGTATTGTCAATTGCACCTCGTTTAAAACCATTTTTCAACAGATGTTTAGTCAGAGTATCATACCAGGCACGTGGGGCTTGTCTGAGGCCATATAGCGCTTTGTCCAGACGATATACCCAATGTGGATGCTTTTCATCAACGAAACCTGGAGGTTATCTGACGTAAACTTCTTCTTCAAGCTTTCCATTCAAGAAAGCACTCTTTACATCCATCTGGTAGACCTTGAACTGATGATTAGCAGCGAATGCTAAGAAATTCTGATTGCTTCAAGTCTAGCCACTGGAGCAAATGATTCATCAAAGTCGACATCTGACTGGCAGTAGCCTTGTGCTACCAGTCTGGCCTTGTTTCTGAATACGTGGCCATCTTCATCTACTTTGTTTCTGAAGACCCATCTTGTTCCAATTGGTTCTTTCTTTCCAACTGGGAAAGGAACCAGATACCAGACCTTGTTCCTTTCAAACTGGTGAAGCTCTTCTTGCATAGCAGTCACCCAGCTTGGATCTTCCATAGCCTCGTCAATCTTCTCTGGTTCCATCAAAGATAGAAAACTTACGTATAAGCATTGATTACTGGAGGCTCTTCTGGTCTGAACTCCACGACTGGAGTCACCTATGATCTGATCAATAGGGTGAGCTTTTGTCCATCTGGAGTACTGACCAGGATTGTTACTGACAACAATATCAGTGCAAGAATTCAGTTGAGTCTCCTCTGGAATTGCTTCTAGAGGAGGATCTTGCCAGATTACTTCAGTATCTTCATCTGAGTCATTTAAATCACGATTTGCATCATGAAATTCTTCATTTGAAGGCATTTCCTAGAGTACTGGTTCAGTTTGGAATTCTTCATAAGAAGATATTTCTGGTACATTCTCAACTGACACTGATACTGGGGGAGTAGTACGCACATCTGAACCAATATTAATTTCAGAGGGTAGTTTGAAAATAATAGAGGGATAGAATGGAGTACTACTGGAGAGTTTCTTTTTCTGAACAGGTTCCAGATCAGGATGACTGGAAACTGCGTCTGGTGAATATTCATTTTTGTCGTTTATAGGATCAGATTCACAAAAGACAATTGGAGTTACTGGGGGATTGTCAAGGGCTGGCTTCTTGTTGATTGCAACATTTGATTCATCAAATGTGACATGAATTGACTCATGGACCTTCTCCAGTCTCTTGTTGTAGACTCTGAAGGCCTTGCGAATGGCTGAATAGCCTAAGAAATACCCTTCATCAGCTTTGGCATCAAATTTGCCTAGCTGACTGGAGTCGTTCAGGATGTAAACTGGACATCCAAAAACGTGAAAATAACCAATGTTTGGTTTTCTATTTCTTAAGACTTCATAGGCTGTCTTTTTGTGTCTTTTGATGTACACTGATCGATTCTGGGTGTGGCAAGCAGTTGCAATTGCTTCCGCCCAGAAACTGGTAGACAGACCAGATTCAGCAAGCATACTCCTGGCAGCTTCTATCAGCATTCGATTTTTCCTTTCCACCACTCCATTTTGTTCTGGAGATCGGGCTGATGA
Organism: Erigeron breviscapus; assembly: GCA_034093135.1. Lineage (NCBI taxonomy): Eukaryota > Viridiplantae > Streptophyta > Magnoliopsida > Asterales > Asteraceae > Erigeron > Erigeron breviscapus. The sequence goes on from CM067172.1 coordinate 92,427,951, forward strand.
GAAATTCTGGGAGATGCCAGTGTCAGTACAGAATGACTCCAGAGTTGCATTCTGGAATTCTGTTCCATTGTCACTTCTTAACTGACACACTTTTCGACTGTACTTGAGCTCAATTTGCTTGATAAGACTGATGATTTCAGCAGCAGCTTCACCTTTAGACCTTAGAAAGATCACCCAACAATATCTGGAGAATTCATCTACGATCACCAGGGTGTATCTTTTACCAGCACGAGTCTGAACGTTCACTGGACGAAATAGGTCCATATGAAGCATATGAAGAGGTTCAAAAATGCTGAAATTCTGTCTGGTCTTGAAACTGGTACGTTTTTGCTTACCCATCTCACATCCTGGACATGGCCTTTCCTTTTTGAAGGAAACTGAAGGTATCCCATCTGCAAGTTGTTTTCTGGACAACTTGTTAATGTTTTTGAAATTTAAATGGGATAACCTTTTATGCCATAACCAGTTTGTGTCTTCATCAGCTTGAGTATAGAAACACTGCTCTGAAGGAGAGCTTTCCATATCCATCACGTACACATTCCCTTTTCTGGGAGCAATCAACACTACCTTCCAGTCTTTGTTGAATACGATGCCCTGAGCAACATTGAATAAGACTTGATAGCCATCATCACACAGTTGGCTTACACTGATCAAGTTATATTTCAAACCATTCACAAATGCAACACGTGTAAACTTGACTTGTCCATTGTTCAGAACACCATATCCCTCAGTCTTTCCACAACCATCATTTCCAAAAGTGATGGAGGGTCCATCAGAAATGGTGAACTCCTCTAGTAGGGTCTTACATCTGGTCATAGTCCTGCCAGCTGCACTGTCAAGATACCAGATATACTTATTTCGATCGCCCTGCACATACACCAGATATTGATCAGTTAGATTTGGGAACCCATCGACTGATGGGTTCACTGGACCCTCCCTTATAGGTCCCTGGGGCAATCTGGTCTAGTTCACTTTCTTCAACAGTGGTCTTAGATGAAAAGATCACTGGAGTTGATAGTTTTAAAACCTTTTTCTTTTTCTCAACTGGAGAAATAGATTTGTCTTTCTTAGCAAAAGGTTTTGTATTTTGTCTAGGGCCAGATGAAGTACCCTCAATAAAGTTTAATCTTGCATTAAAACTTTGTGATTGACGAGTCAGAATTTGAATCTGGCTCTCTAACTTGGACAAAACATTCTCTTCAGATGATACCTGAGCCTTTCCAGTTGTAGACTTAGGTAGGGGATTGTTCTGAGGCAAAGGTCTATTCTGCTTAACCTTTTTAACTGGAGCAGTCATTGGACAGCTCCAGTCTTAACCTCTGGGCAAAGAACTGGGAAAGTATTGGCCTTGGGAGTTACAGGCTCATCATAAACAGTGGTGGGCCTGAATCCCTCTGGTAATCGATCGATTACTGGTATTAATGATGCTACATGAGTATTTCCATCTAAATATGCACGTTTATGTAAGACCCTACTGGAGGAGTTCACCATTTCTGATGGACCCTCCATCACTTTTGGAAATGATGGTTGTGGAAAGACTGAGGGATATGGTGTTCTGAACAATGGACAAGTCAAGTTTACACGTGTTGCATTTGTGAATGGTTTGAAATATAACTTGATCAGTGTAAGCCAACTGTGTGATGATGGCTATCAAGTCTTATTCAATGTTGCTCAGGGCATCGTATTCAACAAAGACTGGAAGGTAGTGTTGATTGCTCCCAGAAAAGGGAATGTGTACGTGATGGATATGGAAAGCTCTCCTTCAGAGCAGTGTTTCTATACTCAAGCTGATGAATATGCAGTCAATTGATTTACTCCAGCATCATATGGCTTTTTGGTTTCAAGCCATGATTTAATTACCAGTTTTTCTTTCTCTAAAATGATCTCAAGATCTTGTTTTTCTTGAATCAATTGTTCAGTTACCAGAACCTGGGCTTGAAATGCCAGTTCAATGTCTTGAAGTTCTTTTAATTTTGATTTTAAAGCATTTATTTCAGAAGAATCTGTTTCTAGACCATTTACACAATCAGATCTAACAGTTTCAGCAATGTCCAGTTTTAGTTCTTGGTCAGTTGCATTATCATAATCACTAACCTTCTTGATAACAATGTCCACCCATCGTCCAGATGTGACATCTTCCTTCACCAGGAGCTCTTCATCTGCCAGAGCCATGTAGCAGCAATCTCTTTCTTCTTCTTCATCAATAGATGAGTCATCAGAAGGAACCCACTTCTCTTCAGTTGTTGCAATCATGCACTTATTATTGGTTTCAATTTGTTGTGCCATGAGAGCAATTTGGGCCTTAAGCTTTTTATATCTCATTTTATAGCTATCATCAGGCTTATTATTAGAAGAGAATGGACCAGGCTTGGATGCAAACTGGTTGGACCTGCACTCTTTCATGAAATGACCTTTTTTGCCACACTTAAAGCATGTCAATTTGGTCTTGTCAGTGGAAGAACTGGATGCAAATTGTCCAGATGGCCTATTTGCTCTTGCTTTGAAACGGTTAAATGTTTTAGCAATCATTGCAATAAGGTCATCATCTTCAGTTTCATCACAACAGTCTGGAAGGACTTGACTGGATTCTCCAGAATCCATGAGTTCAGACACCATCTTCTTCATAGAAAATACATTCTCAGAAGATATCAGTGATGTACCTTGTGGTTCAGTATGACTGATCACATTAGAACTACTGGAGGCATGGTTATAGGCATCTTGTTCTGCAACCACTCTCTGAGCTTGATTTTCTTCAGTGTACCTGAAAGCTCCATAAAGAGTTGAGAGAGTGTGTGTGTGCAGAGTTTTTCCTTGTCGTAAGACTAGGATCATGTGAGACCATTTGGTGGGTAGAATGTCACAAAGTTTCTCCAGAAGTATATCCTTGTCCTTCTCAACCCCAAGACCTCTCAATTGGTTTATGATACTCATAAATCTGGTGTAAGTACCAGTGAGAGACTCGTTAGGTTGAGCAAAAAATGACTCATACCTCTTGTTTAAGGAGACCTTTCTGGTGACAATGGTGTCATCTCCTCCTTCATGTTGGTTTAAAAGTTCATCCCACATGGTTTTAACACTAGGAAAAAGAACTAGTGTGGGAATTAGGGTTTCTGGAACGGCCCTGAGGATCATGTTTTTGAGAAGGGTGTCTAGATTCACCAATCTCCTCTCCTCTTCTGACCAATGTTCCTCCCTCTTTTCCCTTCCTCTTCTAGATCCAGAAGGATCAAGAAGGGGATTGAGAGGTGATGTTGGTACATAAGGACCTTCGTTTAAAATTTTCATCATATTCCTCTTAATACCAGTGACATGCAAAACCATCCTAGCCTTCCACGTACCAAATTCATCACTGTTCCCACTGAATTTAGGAACAGGATTATTTGAGTAGTGCACATGCACGTGTGGAGAAGCAGGAATAGGAGGAGGAGGTGGTGGATTAGTGTTATTGACAATTGGTGGTTCATTTTGATCATTAATGTTTGCATTAGGATCGGGACCAAGACTAAAACCTTGTGTATTTTCTTGGTTAGCCATCAAGAAACAGATCTAGGCAATGTTTAGCCTTCTGCTCTGATACCAAATGTGAGTCCCTTAAGTTCGATGGTTAACCAGGAAAGTGCAAAATACAACAAGTCTAATAATCACTAGAAAAGGACTAGTATTACTTTAATATAAATGCAAGTATATAAATAAAGTAATACAAGACTTAAAGCAATAAACAAATAAAGTGGAACATTATGTATTGTTTCATGGGTATTTTATTTATGATGTTAAATAAAACACAAGGTTGTTGCGGAATCAAGATAATACAATTAAGTATGTATCCTAACAACCTATGAGTTACAAATGATCTATATTTGTCAAATAACTCTTTAGGATCGAGATACTTAAAGTTGTGAAGTATCCCTGTTTAAGATCGAGAGTATTTGGACAAATTCACTTAAATGCAAAATGAATGCTTAAAAGTATTTTTGTCAAGGAAATGACTTTGTATTTATAGGCAACAAAATTCACCAGTGAATTTTGTGCCGTACAAATATGGTTGCATACATTTAATGATCCGACAAGAACATTAAATGTATTGGATAAGGAATAAGGATAAAGTCACATCAAGTGCAAGTGTATCCTTTTATCCAACCACCTTTATATACGTATACTTTGGTAAAGAACAAGTGGATTGTTCTTTGGAAAGTGTGTAAAGGCAAAAGTCAATCCTTGATATCAGTGTTCAGACTTGTAGGATCTAGAACACTGACAATCCTCCAGTGTACAGATCTGGTAAGACTTTCCAGTGGACTCCTCCATTTGTTAAGTCTTCTTTCTTCAGACTTCAGTCTTTGACTTCAGTCAGAATGTCTTCAGTAGAGTTGATCTAGACTTGGGTGAAGTCCAGTGAGCTCATTTGGAGAATACTCCAGATTTCCTATACAAGTATTTGCTCACTGGTCTTCAATTATTTCTGGACAAATCTTCAGAGGGACTCCAGATTCCAAGTCTGGAGTAGGTCCAGTAGAACACGATTCTGGTCAGATCTTTAGTGAGGCTCCAGTAGTCGAGTCTGGATCGAGTCCAGTAAATCTGGACCTAACAATCATTGTAGTAAATTATCTCATGTATTTGTTATTTGTTTCGTGGACTCAATATCCAAGTATGGAAGACGTATTGTACTTGGGAATTGGTTCACATGCTTGTGCATTGTAAAATTTCTTTTATCAAATAAAACTATGGTGAATGTTATCTATTATCCTTTGTTTTGAATACTCGACTTTTTGTACATCTCAACGTTCCGCCTTAGTTGGGGTGTTACAGAAAATGGTATCAGAGACTAAGGCTATAGAGAACATTGGGGTTCCTCCGGGAATTTCAAAACTATAGCCACTTTTCAAAACGAATTTTTATAGTCGAGTCGAGCATAAGGTTAAGCGGACTAGTTTGAGCTTTACATGGTAGGACCCTAATTAAACGTAGGTCATGAACTACATTTAATTATGAGAGCACCATGTAAAACTCAAACGGCCACTTAGACTTATGTTCAAAAGGATTCCTTTTCAAAAAAAAAAAAAAAAAAAAAAAAAAGATCTTTATTAAACTCGTTTTAATGAGAATACTTGTTGCATTTAGACATTCACCTAAGCATATATAACGATTCGAGACTTTCTTTACTTGAGGATTATGCTAGTTTAGTAGGATTCTCCTTTTTCACATTAGAAGTGAAATGAATATAAGATTGAAAGATATTCGTTGATACATGCTACTCTATGCTATAACATGTGAATTTGGGCATGATTCGATTGCAATGTGAAAGTTGTAATGTGCAATGTGAAAGTTTGTAATATGCAATGTGAAAGTTTGGAATGTGCAATGTGTAAATTATGGGAGAAATGCATGCGTAAAAACCTTATGATTCATGATGTTGAACTTAAAGTTGCATATGCACTTTAAAATAATGAGATTATTACAAGGCACGAAATCATTTTGGGGTATGACTTGTTTAAATTATTGGGTAATGTTAGAAACAAACTTGAGCTTAATTGAAGGTTTAATGGAGGTTTTAGGTTAGTGTGTGTAAAGTGTGTTAGTGTGTGAAAGGGAGGTTGAAGATGATCTAGAGAGAGAAAGTATAAGTTTAGAGAGAGGTAAGTATGGAATTATGATTAAGGCTTAATTACAAATGACTTAGGAAGGAGTATTTATACTCTAATCACAATTATAACTAATACTCCTTCCACTATTGAATATTTACAATTTAACACCATATTTATATTTCTAACAATCTCCCCCTTGGTGTTGAATTGTAAATGATGCATCGTCTTCGGTCTTTAAATAACATGATGAGCCCATTTGTTGAAAATCCTCAATGTTGATTGGACTTTGAAGCTTTCTCATTGTCTTCAATGTCTTGTATCAACCTTGACTTTGAATCTTCTCAACAAACAAATATATTTGACGATGACTTATTAAATCTTGATCTTCTCTTGCAACTTTGAATACTTTTGGTTTGCGGAAGCTTGATTTAACTTTGAATTCTTTTGGCTTTGCGGAAGCTTGATTTAACTTTGAATTCTTTTGGCTTTGCGGAAGCTTGATTTAACTTTGAATTCTTTTGGCTTTGCGGAAGCTTGATTTAACTTTGAATTCTTTTGGCTTTGCGGAAGCTTGGTTTTGACTTTGAATTCCTTGAATTCTTTTGGTATTGCGGAAGCTTGATTTAACTTTGAATTCTTTTGGCTTTGCGGAAGCTTGATTTAACTTTGAATTCTTTTGGCTTTGCGGAAGCTTGGTTTTGGAATGCGGAAATTTGATTTGACTTTAAAACTTCAAATCTTGATCGAACTTGTCTCTGAATCAATAAACATCTTGGAGCACTTGATTCTTTGATCAATTAACATTTGCTCCCCCTCAATCAAACAATGCAAATTATTCAATAACAAATCTTTAATCTCTTGCTCCCCCTCGAACAAACAATCATTTCGGAGCATATTTAACGACTCATGAGTTTACTCTTGCTCCCCCTCAAATGAACAATCTCTTCAAATAAAGAACAAACTTAACTATCCAACTTAATTTTCTTTGTAGTATCAACAAAAGACAATCTCTATTCAATCTTAAACTTTTCATCTCTTCTCAAACATTATTCAATCTCAAACTCTTGTAATCATCAAACAATGGTCAATTATTCAATAAATCTTTCAAATATCGACCATGTACTTCATCTTGAATATACTCGATCTCGAATCAATCCTTTAACTTTCTCAAAACAATCTTTCAACTTATCACGATAATTATTCACTCTCTTCACCTAAACTAACGATCTTTTGAACAACCAAACACTATGAATTATCCTCAATCAATATCTATCAATCAAATTCTACCTAAAACTTTGAACTCTATCTATCAATCATTTAATCATTTCTCCCCCTTATGATGAATATGTGAAACGTGTTCATCATACAATAATGATTGATAGCATAAAAGGTAGATCACAACAAACAATATTCAACCAAATTAACCCAACCCAATTCCCAATTCCCAATGAACCTATTGGTGAACTAGAATGTAAGGTTGCGTTGTTGGAAAAAAAAAATTATATGGTGTTTGTGTTCTTTGTGTTTGTGTGAAGAGAAATGAAAACCGGATAAAAATGATCCGTTAACACAACCAAAAATCAAAAGGATTAATGGTGTGGCCTAAAAATATGATTACTATTTTCAAGACTTCCCATTATCATCGAGAAATGCACAAAACTTATCTCTAAATGGTTCGGTCTATGGCTTTTCAACCGATAGATTGCTTTAAAGAATGTAATTCATGGTCAGTGTCACAAAGGCGTTCGATAACCATGTCTTACTATCCTTAAAGACTTTTGGGTAAATAAATCCGAGGTCACTTAGACTTCTCGTTTACTCAGCAAATTCATAAAATGAAAATGTGAGACCTACGTTCAACGTTGGAAATGATGTTAGCATTGGTAGGATTTCCATTCGATCATCATGGAATATCAAAAATATGATATCACTACGAATGTTCCGGCAATATCACAAAGATATGCAATGTTCACAAAGACATATAAAGACTCATTGTGTCCTAGTCAAATGAAAGATATATCAAGTACGCTCTAGACTCAATAAGTGATCAAATGAAGTCGGGGACCGGAGCAGAGTGTCTCCCTTTTTCAATATCAACATCTTCCAAATGAAGAGTCGATAGAAATGTGAAAATCTCCGTGAGAATAAAACAAGCGTTTGTTAAGAAATACTTGAGTGGTTAGGAAAAGATGTGCATTGCTTCACTGGGTCCATGAAGTCTTCTTCAATATCAAGAAATCAACAAATGAAATCCGATAGAAATGTGTTGACCCGGCTTTTTTAAGAATTTTGGGGAGGGCTTTCATTTCTTTTAGCCCTTTCTCACATCCTTTCACTGTAACCTCTCACTTTTCGACTACTCCCTCATGTCCTATTTGCACAAACAACATCTCACTCATAGACCCTCACAATCTAGAATTGAGAATATAACTCCGGGGTTAGATCTCATCGGCGATGACAAGATCATAGAGTTTTTATGAGTGGCCTAAACTCTCATGTGCAAATCTAACACCGAACTTCTTTGAATTTGATCGAAAATGGTTTGAAAATCTTCCAAAGTGTTTTAAGATGGAAAATGAGTTTAAACACTTGGAAGTTTTGGTTTTATAAACAAACTCCCCCTAAATATATGCATGATATAAACAAAGGTTTTGCATATAAAGGGTGAGTAAAAGGTTTGAAAGTTGCTCACAAACATTAAAAATGAGACAACAAAGGCAGTACACAAAGGCGTTCGATGCCTTGCATCTCATCCGAAACATTGTGAGAAACTCAAAGACAAAGTAAATAAACAAAAATTTTGAAAGGAGAAAATCTTTTTGGATTTTTCGAAAAAGAATGAAATTATAAACACGGTTTTAGAACGGGTTATACACTGAAGTGTGCATAAGCCACTATTCATCAAATCACTTGGAAATCACTTTTGGAACCCATTTGAGATTGGGTCCAATGGTTTTTGAATTCTTGAAAGTCCATATGTAAGTCTCATCGATTTGATGAATCGAAGTTGCATTCCACGGAGAACTAAAACCCGGTGGTTTAGTTGAAAAGATTTTTCGTGGAAGCAACGGTGAAAAATCATTTGATTTATTTGAAAAACTTTCAATCTTGTACGATTGAGTTGGAAAATGATTTTTCGAAGCAAAATCATTCACTTTTTGCACAACTGCTTTCACAGGTTTTGGTGCAAGATCAAAAAGTTCAGAAAATGAATATTCGAATGATTTTGACTCAACTGACTTATCTTTAGAAATTGGTTTCCATTTAGAATTAGTCAACTGAGATTTTGCTTGAGAAAGATGTTCAGAATTATCCTCGAAGGATAGAAAAGAGACAAAAGTAGTTGTTCCATCAAAAATAGGTTTCTTAGAGTACTTCTTACCCTTTTGCAAGGAGTAATTAGTAAACTGAGACACCTTTCTTTCAAAAGGTTTTGAAAATTTACCCGTGTAAACCCTCTTTGGAACATCAACTTTAGGTTTGGATGAAATAGGTTTTGGAAAACTTTTGGACATCTCAGTCTTGTCACAAACACAATCAAGATCAGTCAGAGTTGAGGACTCGGTAGTCTCAACAACATCACATTTAGTTTGCACAGGGGAATTCACAACTTCACAAATAGGACAATCAGGTTGAGTGCAAATTTCAACAACTTCTTTGGTTGTGTCAGAAGAGATAGAACAATGATTTTGACTTTGAAAAGATTTGGTTTGTGTTTGCAATTCAATCTCAAGGTCAGAAATTTTCTTGGTCAAAGATGTTTCGTTTGACTGAAGTTGCAAACACTTGTCTTCAAGACACTTGATTTGAGCACAAAAATTTGTTCTTTCTTTTTCAACATCGCTCACATCAATTCGAAGTTGTTCAAAAACTTTGAGAAATTTTCGCTCTTTGCTCACAAAAATGGTGGACTTATTTCGCAACTCATGGGTAAGTTCAGAAATCTTTTGTTGCGAAACAAGTTCGTTTGATTGATTGTCTAAAATAATTTTGTTGAGCTCTTTGGAAAAATTGTCCAACTCATTTGTTAATTTGAAATTCTTTGATTGCAAATGATCATTTTCTTTTTGAAGACATTCCATGTTGGACAAAATGAGATCATTTGCAGATTTGAGCTCTTTATTTTCGGATTTGAGTTGGTCAATTTCAAGTCGAAGACTTACCATAGTAGACAAATTGAGAGAATTACCAGACTTGAGCTCTTTGTTCTCAGATTTGATTCGGTCAGCTTCAGACAAACAGAGATTATTAGCAGTGTTGAGCTCGTTGTTCTCAGATGTGAGTTTCTTAATTTCAAGTTGAAACCTCTGGTGTTCTCTCACAAACGTTTCAAAAATATTCACATCGACTTTGTTTTCTTCAAAAACAATCACTGCACATTTACTCTTCTTGGTACACCAACAAATATGATTATCATGATGACGTATTTCTTCCCAACTTGGTTCTTCACCCATTAAAAAATCTTTCACTTTCGCAACAAACTTGTCCGGTATTTTAATATCCATTGTGAATCAAAACTTGATGACAATCTAATAAACGAACAATTCAAGACAAGAACTTAAAAAATTTAGCCCAAAAATTTAGAATTTTAAGCCCACCAAACAATTTTATTCAGCCCAAAAAAAAAATTAAACACTTGAGTCCAACAAAAGTTTAGTCCAAGAAAAAATTTAACCTTTCAGCCCAATCAAAAAAAATTTGTAAGCCCAACAAACAAGTAAAAAAAATTAGAAGATAAAAGGGAAAAAAAAAACTTAAGTCCAGAAACAATACTTAAAAAAATGAAATCAATACTAGACTTTTAAAACTTATCAAGAGACAAACACACGTGAATCAATTTTGAATTATAACATGACAGCTCAAGTTTATTCACTTTATCACGCGTGATCACTGACAACTGAACAAAGTCCACACTAGCACATGGTATCCTACTCTCTCACGCCTTATGACACACCACAATTCTCAAAACTTAGAGAAAATTTAAACGGTCAATAAAAAAACTTAGATTCTTGTGAATGCTTTACACATGACACCACAATTCTCAAAACGTGTACTTTAAAAAATTTGAACTTGACCACACAAGCTAAAGAGAAAACAAAAAAAACACGTGGACTAGTAAGTTTGAGTACTTTATCAACTCAATTGAATTAAAAAAAAAATACAAATACTGACAACCTTATCTTGACAACACGATACACTTTTCTTTTTCTATTTCTCGAGGTGACTAGACAACACCAATTCGACAACTACACACTCAATCTAATAAACTAACAAGGTTTGGCAGCTCACTTTTGTACACTTTACACGCTACACCCTATTGACAACACTTATGTATTTTCAAGAATCTAAATCAATATCTATTCACTCTCTCTCTTGGACTTTTAGACAAAAAAAAATAATTCAACACATAACTTCTCTGAATCTATCTTTTATTCTCCCTCACTCACTAAACGTTCTAAACAAATTCTGTCTAATATCTTTGAGTTACGAATTCAAATCTATTTGAATCTCTTATATCTTTTTATTTTCTTTATTTCTTTACTTTCTTTACTTTCTTTACTTTCTTTATTTCTTTACTTTCTTTACTTTCTTTATTTCTTTATTTCTTTATTTCTTTATTTCTTTATTTCTTTATTTCTTTATTTCTTTATTTCTTTATTTCTTTATTTCTTTATTTCTTTATTTCTTTATTTCTTTATTTCTTTATTTCTTTATTTCTTTATTTCTTTATTTCTTTATTTCTTTATTTCTTTATTTCTTTATTTCTTTATTTCTTTATTTCTTTATTTCTTTATTTCTTTATTTCTTTATTTCTTTATTTCTTTATTTCTTTATTTCTTTATTTCTTTATTTCTTTATTTCTTTATTTCTTTATTTCTTTATTTCTTTATTTCTTTATTTCTTTATTTCTTTATTTCTTTATTTCTTTATTTCTTTATTTCTTTATTTCTTTATTTCTTTATTTCTTTATTTCTTTATTTCTTTATTTCTTTATTTCTTTATTTCTTTATTTCTTTATTTCTTTATTTCTTTATTTCTTTATTTCTTTATTTCTTTATTTCTTTATTTCTTTATTTCTTTATTTCTTTATTTCTTTATTTCTTTATTTCTTTATTTCTTTATTTCTTTATTTCTTTATTTCTTTATTTCTTTATTTCTTTATTTCTTTATTTCTTTATTTCTTTATTTCTTTATTTCTTTATTTCTTTATTTCTTTATTTCTTTATTTCTTTATTTCTTTATTTCTTTATTTCTTTATTTCTTTATTTCTTTATTTCTTTATTTCTTTATTTCTTTATTTCTTTATTTCTTTATTTCTTTATTTCTTTATTTCTTTATTTCTTTATTTCTTTATTTCTTTATTTCTTTATTTCTTTATTTCTTTATTTCTTTATTTCTTTATTTCTTTATTTCTTTATTTCTTTATTTCTTTATTTCTTTATTTCTTTATTTCTTTATTTCTTTATTTCTTTATTTCTTTATTTCTTTATTTCTTTATTTCTTTATTTCTTTATTTCTTTATTTCTTTACTTTTCTTTACTTTCTTTACTTTTCTTTTATTTCTTTTATTTTTATTTTCTGTATTTTTTATTTTATTTTCTTTTATTTTAATTAATGAAAATGTAACTTTGTCGATACAAACAATGTGAGAAACGTGATCTTCTACTGTAGCTGCAAAAGATCGTTGACTTTTCTAACTTTTGAATATATCAAATGCCGAGCAGTAAGCTGAAACACATAAAACTCAAAATTAATCCCTCATTAATCAAATCAAACACTAATCCACTCCTAATTGATGATCAAAATCACTAATTAGCCTCGAATTCAACAGTTACAGAAATTTCAGAATCAATCACAAAATTTGATGAAAAGTTTGGCTAACTGTTTTTGTATGGTTTGCCGAGCAATTAGCTCGGCATATGGTTGATTTGGCAAAGAGGTTGATCGGTCAAGTCGGCAAACACGAGTATTCAACGATTTGGTCGTGAATCTACTTCGGCAAAAACTTGTTTTTGGTTTTGGTCGATTTTGCAGAACACAAGGACGAATGTATGGTGTTTGCCGAGCTCGGTAAACACGAGATGATGATGCTTTGGCAGATTCAAGTCGGCAAATGCAAGAAACGACTTCTGCAAACACTAGTTTTTCACTTCTGCAAATGACTCAAATGACCTCGACAAATGAGGTGTTTTTCTGAAAACTGGACCAAGTGATTTGTTGATTTGCCGAGCTCGGAAAATGAGTGTTTTGTTACTTTGGAAAATGTATGTTTTGCAGGAAAACAGTTTCACCAACGACCACAGTGGCCGGAAAAGATGATTTGCAGAACACAACCGCCGGAAAACACCAAAATGCCGATTTCTCCTTCGATTCTCTGAATGAGAACACGAAATTACCACCAAAATGCTCAAAAACACACCGAGAACAAATCCTAACCAACAAAAACTGTGTTCACGTTCGCCGGAAAACTCGCCGGAGAAATTAAAACTTCGATAACTTTGTTGTTTCTTCGAGTTAAGACCTGAAATCACCACCAATCGACTCAACAACACATTCCGCACAAATCCTGACCAAAAACTTATCCGATCTAGACTTGCCGGAAATGAGTCAACTCGTCGGAAAATTAACCGACACCAAAAGTCAGCCATCGGAAATTCGAAGAGATGAAAATGTTCAGAATAAGATCGCGAGTAAAACCTTATGCTTTTCAAGACGATTTGATCACAAACGAAGTAGAAATTTAAGAAAGAAGTTGTAAAAACAAGTTGTTGATATTTTTCTTTTCTGTATTTTTTATTTTATTTTCTTTTATTTTAATTAATGAAAATGTAACTTTGTCGATACAAACAATGTGAGAAACGTGATCTTCTACTGTAGCTGCAAAAGATCGTTGACTTTTCTAACTTTTGAATATATCAAATGCCGAGCAGTAAGCTGAAACACATAAAACTCAAAATTAATCCCTCATTAATCAAATCAAACACTAATCCACTCCTAATTGATGATCAAAATCACTAATTAGCCTCGAATTCAACAGTTACAGAAATTTCAGAATCAATCACAAAATTTGATGAAAAATTAAGCTCAAATTTTCGAATTTTGATGTAATGGATCGATCAACGGTTGTTGTTTTGCTCTGATACCAAATGTTAGAAACAAACTTGAGCTTAATTGAAGGTTTAATGGAGGTTTTAGGTTAGTGTGTGTAAAGTGTGTTAGTGTGTGAAAGGGAGGTTGAAGATGATCTAGAGAGAGAAAGTATAAGTTTAGAGAGAGGTAAGTATGGAATTATGATTAAGGCTTAATTACAAATGACTTAGGAAGGAGTATTTATACTCTAATCACAATTATAACTAATACTCCTTCCACTATTGAATATTTACAATTTAACACCATATTTATATTTCTAACAGGTAACGAGGTTGATCATTTACGATTAGTTTGAAGGAGAATATGAGCATGACGAGTTAATACGAAATTTCATGGACGATATAGATATAAGAGCCTTTACTCTCTAAGTTTGAGCTATTTGAAACTAGCACGTGAATATTGCGATGATTATGTAGTCATGCCTCACTACTAAGATAGTTATTGCGCCCTAAGATTGAGCTAATTGAGGGCTAGTGCATGAACGATTTAATGATCATATAGTTGTGCCTTATTATTGAGATAGTTATTATGCTCTAAGATTTGACTATTGAGAACTGGCACCTACTAGATATGATGATAATGTGGTTAGTCCTTACTACTGATATAGATATTGCGCGTTGAGACTTGACCGCTTGAGAACCAATGATTGTCCCTGAGAAATTCATTATGAAACTAGATAATTTTCTAAGTATGAAAGTTGCCATTAAATACCCCTCCGACATTCGTTCACTTGTGCTCTTTTGAAAATTATCCATCATCCTATTGCTTATGACACCACAATTCATTTTGGACATACGACAACGCGATAACATCGGTGGAGCATCTTCTCACGAACGTCGGGCGATATACTCTAAGAATTGTAGTCCCAAGATATGACGCGACTCTATTCCCTTAGATACTATGCGTAACCTTTGTATTCGATCTGAGATGGTGCGAAACATATGGAAACGTTGGATGAAGTTGGAAACTTGTGGAGGGTGAGTGGTATTAGAGCCAAATTACGATTCGACGACGCCGGTAGAACACATTCCGATATACATTCTAGACGACACATTCTGGGGATTGTAGCTCCAAAATTTGGTGTGATATCTCTATTCTAACATGCGCACACGAACAGTTATCCATACTATCTAAGTCGGTGTGGCATATATTGACGTCATTTGAGAGTTGGAGTCCATCGGGCAACGAAAGACAGAGAAGTGATTTCTTTAACTCGCGCAAGGAGTCTGATTCGAGCCCTAAGGATTCTATTGTTTTTATATTTCCTATTTCATTCATTCGAAACCAAACTCTATATTCTTTATTATTCAAAGTAATGATCATCACCGTTTCTCTTCAAAGGTTAGTACCCTAACAACACACCACTCGCTTACGTAACACTCCGCAATGGCAAAATCGAGTAACTAGAACCCTGCCCTTGCTGCAACATCAAGGGATACGAAAGACGTGAGACATCGGCCGTCCATAAGTGAAATACTTGGGATAAATATATAGCATAGAAGATGTTATTGAATCATGTACATAAAGTAGGGCGGAGAAGATTTGTGGTGTATAAGTCAAGGTACATGGAAGCACAAGCGAAGAGTATATTAAGCTTTAACTTGGAGAAAGAATTGAAGGCCTTCCCCATCTATGTTGATCGACCAAAAGGAAAAATTAAGCGGCCGACGAAAGGAAGGTCGTGTGACATGAAGGTCACCTTGGGATAAATATAAGACTTCCCTAGAACTTGGGGGAGATCACTAGCAATGTTGGAAGACGAAAGTAATTAGAAGAAGAAAACCAAGGACAATAAGTCAATTAAGGTGTGTCGAGTAACCCTCAAGATGGAAGAGTAACAAAAAGGATTCCGAGCTATCCTTTCTTTTTCGAAACAAGTGTGTAGATGGAGATTCATTACACGAAGGAATAAGAAATTTGCTGAATTGAAGAGCGTCAAGGAAGGCGAGTTGAAGTGATGAGCAGGAGATCCCTCACATTTTTCCTCTGGAAAAATGTTAAGGGGGTAATCACAGCAAAGGTAGATACTCTAACAAGGAGTATGAAGTGCAGGATTATACTTTATCTTTCAAGAAGACTTATTCACTAGCATCATTGAAGGTGATGTGGAGTAGAGGATAAAGTGAAGAAACGTCATTGACTCAAACAAGTAGAGTGAAGGCATTGACGCCATCTACAAGATGTAGTTCCGGTAGTGTTCATCTTTATGGCGCTCCACACGATATTCTCTGAATATCAATTGGAAAACCTCTATCGAAAGACAAGCTATTAGTACAGCATATCAACTAAGCTAAGAAAAAGCAGTATACGTCCAACACCGATGGAAGCTAGCTTTACCAAAAAGGAGAAGCATGGTCGATAAGTAGAGGAAGCACGATGACCTGTGATGGTTATCCCCTCAAGGTTAACGGCCAAATGAAGGTAAGCTAAAACAAGATGAACTTGGGCGAGAAATTTTGCAACACATGGTAACCCGTCAAGGGCCATCGACCCACGAAGTAGTGCTCCCAAGAAAAGTGGAGAAGGAAAACCACATGAAATCGCTAAGTTAGTAGTGAAAGCAAACAAGAAATACGACGCTAGAAGTCAAGGCACATGCTACCATAACGATCAAGGAAGTGGGTCGCTGAACTAAGTTTCAAACAACTAACAAACTCCGTGAAGAGCTAGTTATGGAATGTTTGAACGGAAGGGTGATAAGGGTAATTCGCATTTGTGATGAGTTAGGATCAAAGGATCCATATCACCATGATCTGACAAGTACCCTTGAGATAACTGCAAGGACTAGCGACTGCTTGTGTGCTGTTCAAGACGACGATTACTCTAGTTAGAGATGGATTTGAGTGACGAAACGGTAAGGAGGATGGTGACCCATAAGAAAACGAAAGGAGAATGGAGAAAACCGAATGGTTGAGAAAAGGATAAAGTAACCGATGTTTCCCCTAAATTATATGATATCACAATTTCTAAGGACAATAGGTTATTGTATTTGAAAAGAAGCTTAGCTTAGAAAACTGAAAATGGATATGAGGCTCAGGAGAGCAAAGTAATTGAGAGTTTTGTAGAGGTCAGGAGGACCTACGAAGGATTATTTTAAAGGAGGAGTTCATACGAATAAGGATATCGAAGTGTTTACCTTGAAATGATGGTGGTGATATGATTACTTAAGAGCATAAGGATTGTGTAAATCCTATCATGAGGAATGCGTAGGTATAGCAAGGAAACCGAATAGGTTATATGTGCGATGTTAAAAGAGACTTGTCAGTGATGAGTCATAGATAATGGTCCTTCTAGCGTAAAAGGAAGAAATTAAAGGTACCTTAAAACGATTTAAAAGCCAATGTCGGCAGAAGCAAGAGAAATTGGTAACGATATGACTTAGAGAATAATGAAAGAGGTGACTTTGGAAAAAAAAATAAAAATAAAAAATAATAAGGGCGAAATTGAAGAACAAAGGTGAGTGTTAGGAACAAGATGGAACTATCGTCATAGAATTTATGATTCCCTCGAACATTATAAAGCAACAAAGACGACATTGGAAAACCCTAAAATGAGATACTACAAAGATGTACCCTTGCAATTTTAGTGCAACTCGGCACCCCAGTTAGTATCACTTTTGTTAAAGGGGTAATCCCTTAACAAGTGATTAGTCACAAACGACGCCAATATTTTCAAGAAGCGGCAAGCGTGCCCAACGTCAAACCAAAGAAGGATGAAAGTGAGCGAGAAGCTATTGGAGCGATTCTTTAATTGGGGTAGAAGACGATAAAGGAAAATATGCAAAGTAACAATGGAAATGAATAGCCACCAACGATCGATATCCCAACGTCTCTCCCTATTTTATTGTAACTCACGTTACGAGCCGTTTGCTCATTTTACACCTCCGTATTGCCATTCTTATTATCATCCCATTATTTAGTATTGATCTAGGCAAGATTGACAGCCCGCAACGATTACATGCGATTAATCTCCAGTCGTCTCAAGAAGTGAGCGACATTCGTAACCTTTCTCTTTTTCGAAGTTTCTAATCAAGAGGAATTTTAGGGAAACGAGGAATGGATGCCCCCAACCCTAGAGTTAAAAGCTCGCAAGAAACCAAGAATCGTGATAAAATCTTTTTTGACTTTCACACATTTTATGTCTCCGTGTAGACACCCATACTGTTGGCCTATCCAATTTTACTACCGTATGAATGATCGAACTTCGAGGACGAAGTTGCTGTTAAGGGGGTAATGATGTAACAACCCTCAATTTCCGACTAGGACAATTTACTTCTATTTATCTAGATAACTATCCCTAGAGGTTTCTTAAGAGATTTTGCCTTCCAGACATTAAGGCATAGTGATACTTGCCATCTAGTTCAGTAGAATTTCCAAAGATAGCTAGTTGTCTTAGAAATGCCATAAACAATAACAATAATCATTCAAGACAATCCCAATCTATAAACTAGTTCTAATTGAACTTGATGAAACGTCAATAAACCAAAAAACTTCATTTTCAAGAACTCAAGATATATAAATAATAATGTAAGACTCACAACTTGTAACAAAATTTAATAAACCTTACAAAATGTCCAACAAATTGATCACCAAGCCAATTTAAGTAAACATGACATGAGAATAAAAATTTCTATCTCAAAATATATTTATAAACTAATATGTACCTAAAAGTGTTTAAATAATAATAAGTATATGTTTATATGTCTAAAATAAATACAAGATTATGACTAATGGGTTTATGTAACAAATTAAAAACACAAAGTATGCATATACCCACATACACTCACACGACATACACATATACATGTACTAGGACAAACAATGCATTTACATTACAAATAAACCTATATTACACCTATAAAACAAATACCCACTTAAAATATATACATATAACTACATCCTCAATTTTTATAAAAAAAAATGATGAAAACCCTTCATTTCCCTTGATGTAGAACCGGCCCCCTCCCCCCTTTTACACCCTCACACACTTCATTTTTCCTACTACACATTCACCCTTCTTGAAACCCCCAACACCTACATCTTTTCTCTCAAAATAAAAACTCCTCCATCTTTCTTTTCTCCTTCTTGTCTACGGCTCAAAAAGGGAAGAAAAACAAGAACAAAAATCAATCTAAACTATATTAATAATAAGGGTTATATAGGATTAAACAAGGGTTGATTCAAGATACATTTAAGGGTTGTTTCAAGACAAGATTAAGGGTTATTTGAGGCCCTAAAAGTCACAAAATTTCTGCCCAAAATCCCTTTCAAATCCGAGTTCATCAAGGGTATAAATCTCCACCTCTTTGTTTAATCTATCTTGTTTTTGTATATATTAAAAGATCTTTATCAAAAATCATGTTTTTCTTTTATTTTCTTCTTGATTTAAACTCAATGAGGGCAAGGTTGATAGATCCTTATCTCACATGTTCATGCATGTAAAGATCTAGAGAAAGGATTCAATGATTCAACAAGAACAAAAATCAATCTAAACTATATTAATAATAAGGGTTATATAGGATTAAACAAGGGTTGATTCAAGATACATTTAAGGGTTGTTTCAAGACAAGATTAAGGGTTATTTGAGGCCCTAAAAGTCACAAAATTTCTGCCCAAAATCCCTTTCAAATCCGAGTTCATCAAGGGTATAAATCTCCACCTCTTTGTTTAATCTATCTTGTTTTTGTATATATTAAAAGATCTTTATCAAAAATCATGTTTTTCTTTTATTTTCTTCTTGATTTAAACTCAATGAGGGCAAGGTTGATAGATCCTTATCTCACATGTTCATGCATGTAAAGATCTAGAGAAAGGATTCAATGATTCAACAAGAACAAGACCCAAGAGTTGTTGTTGTAAGATTTGTTGCTAAATGGGTTTATAGATTTGATTAAAACTGATTTTTTTTATAAAATAAACACCAATATATTCTGAGATTTTTCATAAAAAGAAAGCTTTTATGTTGTTAAATGATAGATCTATAAAGATTGGTAATGAAAAGTGTTGATTTGAATGCATGCATGTTAGATCTAAGAAAGTTGAATCTTGTTGTTGGATTATGAGATGGATCTTTGGATGATGATTGATGATTTTGAAATTGATAATAATCTGGAAATTTGATGTTGAGGGATATAAAAATAAAGTATTAATCTTGTAAATGATGAACTCAAGTGTTAATTAAGCAAGAATGGTCATTGGTGAGTTGTTTGGACCCAAATACTTTCTGACAGAAATAATATTCTGTCTTGAAACGGATAAACTTGGTGTGAACTGAGTTCAAAGTGTCCCTAATGTAAAATAAAATTGGAAGATTTTTCTTAAATGTTCATCATCGAAATATTTTATAAAATATTTCGGGTCGCATAGCAGCAAGCATTCTGACCAACTTTGGTTTTGTAATTTTTAGAGGTAGTAAACGATGTCTAAAAATTTAGCAAAAATTCACATAAATATAGGACACATATATGTCCCTGTATAAAAATCACCAATGTCCAAAATAATTCAAATTACCCAAGAATGACTACTCAACATTTCATGAAAATAAGTGTTAAAACAGAAAATTCCAAGTAAAAGTTCTTCACAACAAAATAAGCTAAAAGTCACTAGATTGCAACTTTAATCAACTCCAACAATCTCGTAACAAAAGGTATTATAAACCTACTGAGAATATGTCAAATAAAAGTTATAAAACTTAACTTGGTTATTAAATGGCAAAAACAAGCCTACAAATCACTAATTCGGTTCATATAAGCACTAACCGAAAGCTTTAATTTGCACATATCACACCACCACCACTATCATGACTTAAGACACCAAAATATAATGAACATTCTGTAAGTAATGAAATAAGGATGAAAATCCATTTTGACGCAATTGAATTTCTTGGAAAATGAGGCTAAAATCACTATTTCGGTGAACGATTTATAAGCTTAGAATCCTCAAAATGAGCGAGACACAAGAGAGGTTGAATTGATATGATTTTTCCCATGATAAAAGTTGCCTAAAAGGCCTGGTATTTTTAGCCAAAAAGTTATGTGGTGATTTCTAAGAATTTCTATTAATTATTAAATTTAAATGATAATTAAAAAGGTAAATAAATAAATAAATAAATTATATAAATCATGAAATTGGTTAAATAATCACAACCAATGATGAAAGTGACTAAAACCTACTGGAGTAAAATCATTTCAAGTCAAAGAACAAATGTCATATAATTTAGAAATAATTAAGTAAGTGAAAATCACTAATTAATAACTATTTTTAAATTAATAGAAAAATTACATAAATAAATATATATATCACAATACTCTAAGTTAAAAAGCATAATAATCAGAATATAACTCAACTATAATTATTCATAAATTACAAAGGCAACTATGATACTTAAAAGTATTTTTAAGGAATTATTTAATTACTAGATCGATAAAATGAATAAATAATTAAATAAATAACATTAAATTGAATAAATGATTATAAATCAGAAAATATTCATGAATACCAATATTATAAGTTTCTAAGGCCAAATGTCATGATTAAGCAAAGCGTACAATGGGAACCATGATAATCAAAGGCAAGTTACCGGAATTCTAACAACTTATAACTACATGTATAATGAAAATGACCCTTTTACACCAACACCCTCTACAACCAAAAAGATGCGAATATTAACAATATACTTGAATCCCAAAATTTATGACAACGTAATGAAAGTGGCATTTCTTAGTGATGGCTTAAGATAGGAACTTACGTATATTAGTCCTATCATAGGGATAGTCTTGGCTCGAAATGTGATTGAGGAATATGACGGATATATGATCAAGGAAGCGATAGATAGGAGGTACCCATTTTGGATAAGTATGTATAATGCTCGGCATATCAAGGTGAATCATAGCCCCCTTTCAAACTCTTTTATATGTTTTACTTGCGGGGTGAAAAGCATGATTAATTAAAATGACTTTCTCTTACGAAATGATTCATTGAAATAATGATAAGGATATGGGAATTATATTGTATGTTCAACATGTTATATATTATGTGATGAGCTTGAGTACTGTCAAACGGTGGTCCCCTGTACACTACTATTAACTCATTGAGGCCTGTAGTTAGAGGGTTGCGCAACTAGGATTCGTCCCCTCACTCACCAAGATGGCAGCGGGTTGACTGGCCGCCTGAGTGGCCGCCCTCATCTCCGGTCTGCCTAGGGGTGCTCTAATCTACTTTTGTTATTGGTCGTCTCCATGGCACGACCCTTTTATTATCATTATTGCACGTGATTGACAGCATGTGCTTCTATTATCATATCTTCGGGACATGTTATCATTATTATTATTTGGACGTGAAAGGGTCTTAGTAGTGGCTCAAGCATATACTCATCGAATTATGCCTTTGGCAGAATGGAAATTATTATTATTATGGATGGAAATTATTGATTGAACATACGGTTTGGGTGCGATATATGATTGATCGCTTGATATACTTTTTCCTCTCACGATAAATGTGACAAATGAGAACTTTATAATTTACCATGAATTTCTCAACTATTTTGAAATGGATATGTAACGAGATTTACTTGCAAACCTATGCACTCACCAACTACGTTTTCGTAGTTGACACTTCTTCTTCATGCTTTTCAGGAATTAGCGTAAGCTTTGAGGAATTATATGCATCATGATTATTTGCATTGCACTTGGGAGTCAAAGATCAAACCTTGTGATAGGCAATGGAATCCGCCTTGATCATTGTAGTATATTATCTCATGTATTTATTATTTGTTTCGTGGACTCAATATCCAAGTATGGTAGACGTATTGTACTTGGGAATTGGTTCACATGCTTGTGCATTGTAAAATTTCTTTTATCAAATAAAGCTATGGTGAATGTTATCTATTATCCTTTGTTTTGAATACTCGACTTTCTGTACATCTCAACGTTCCGCCTTAGTTGGGGTGTTACAATGGGTATATGAAATATCATGGTTTTCCTTCTCCTTCACTCGGCTCATCACCACCGTAGGCCATACAACCACCCCACGAGTTCACCTCTCACGGCTACCTTTCTATGAAATGATCAACCCACAATTTCACCACCAAAACTTTAACTTCTCGGCCACCACCTTTATACTACTATTGCTGCCATATAGTTGCTGCTGCTCGTTATTGCTTTTGCCACGAACCACCACCCTTTCACCACTACCAGAGATTAAGGACATCAAGGAGAGTCATTCGAGTACACGTAAGGTTTGATTAAATCAATCCATGCTTACTTATTTATAAACGTTATTATATATATAAGTAGTAAAATTTCTACGAGCTACCACCTTTTGCCATCATCAATCACCTAGAAAATATGTTGTTTTATCACTTATATGCTTCCCATAACGAATTGAAAACAAGAAATACAAAATTGTAATCTGACCGTTAACATCATTAAAGTTTCTGACAGTTTCAGTCCTAAACTGTTAAACTGTTTACAGTTTTAGTCCTTCGTCCGTCAGTTTCTTACTAAAATGATGACTCTATGAAAATGGGTTATTCTATACAGTTTCCTTTACCGAAGACTAATACGTTTGGACTATTCGGGTACATTTCAGACTGTTACATACCTCATACTGTTTGACAGGCGTTTCAGGTGAGTTTCGTAGCTCCCTACTCAATTGAGATTCGGGCTGAAAAGTGTATGTTAACTTATTAAGTTGGATTCACTGAGTCCAACATATTCATATACTTTATGTTCTACGATAATTCCACTGTGCGCTATATAATTTCCGTAATATTCTGGGCCCAGCTCGGGGTGATATAGAATGGTGGCCCATGCGTGGTCGTAGAGAATTAGGCGGTTTGACCTAGACTACGGCTTAAGTTAAAACTCTTCATATAGCATGCATGGTTAGGAATTTTGTGTGCAACGTGAATTATGTGAATCCTAAAAAGTGTACATTGTGAATTCGTAGTTAAGACCACCTATGTGATAACTTGAGTTCAATGTGATGAATGTGGAAAGAGTACAATGTGGTTAATGTGTACATTGATTGAACTTGATTGTAGTTGATATGGTTTGTTGTTATTAATTTGTGTTAGTTTGATGATTTAGGGCAAAATGAAGTTATGGCATTAACTTAGTATATTATTGTGGCAACCATAAAAGAGCCTGATCAACTATTTTATGGTTACCCGGTATTATAACAAGTTAATGGCATCACGGATTGCACATGTTGGCTTAGAGTATAATAAGGAACCGATATGCTTAATGGGAGTTTTTTTTTTTTTTTTTTTTTTTTTTTTTTTTTTTTTTTTTTTTTTTTTTTTTTTTTTTTTTTTTTTTTTCCCTTACTAACTAACTTTTTTTTTTTTTTTTTTTTTTTTTTTTTTTTTTTTTTTTTTTTTTTTTTTTTTTTTTTTTTTTTTTTTTTTTTTTTTTTTTTTTTTTTTTTTTTTTTTTTTTTTTTTTTTTTTTTTTTTTTTTTTTTTTTTTTTTTTTTTTTTTTTTTTTTTTTTTTTTTTTTTTTTTTTTTTTTTTTTTTTTTTTTTTTTTTTTTTTTTTTTTTTTTTTTTTTTTTTTTTTTTTTTTTTTTTTTTTTTTTTTTTTTTTTTTTTTTTTTTTTTTTTTTTTTTTTTTTTTTTTTTTTTTTTTTTTTTTTTTTTTTTTTTTTTTTTTTTTTTTTTTTTTTTTTTTTTTTTTTTTTTTTTTTTTTTTTTTTTTTTTTTTTTTTTTTTTTTTTTTTTTTTTTTTTTTTTTTTTTTTTTTTTTTTTTTTTTTTTTTTTTTTTTTTTTTTTTTTTTTTTTTTTTTTTTTTTTTTTTTTTTTTTTTTTTTTTTTTTTTTTTTTTTTTTTTTTTTTTTTTTTTTTTTTTTTTTTTTTTTTTTTTTTTTTTTTTTTTTTTTTTTTTTTTTTTTTTTTTTTTTTTTTTTTTTTTTTTTTTTTTTTTTTTTTTTTTTTTTTTTTTTTTTTTTTTTTTTTTTTTTTTTTTTTTTTTTTTTTTTTTTTTTTTTTTTTTTTTTTTTTTTTTTTTTTTTTTTTTTTTTTTTTTTTTTTTTTTTTTTTTTTTTTTTTTTTTTTTTTTTTTTTTTTTTTTTTTTTTTTTTTTTTTTTTTTTTTTTTTTTTTTTTTTTTTTTTTTTTTTTTTTTTTTTTTTTTTTTTTTTTTTTTTTTTTTTTTTTTTTTTTTTTTTTTTTTTTTTTTTTTTTTTTTTTTTTTTTTTTTTTTTTTTTTTTTTTTTTTTTTTTTTTTTTTTTTTTTTTTTTTTTTTTTTTTTTTTTTTTTTTTTTTTTTTTTTTTTTTTTTTTTTTTTTTTTTTTTTTTTTTTTTTTTTTTTTTTTTTTTTTTTTTTTTTTTTTTTTTTTTTTTTTTTTTTTTTTTTTTTTTTTTTTTTTTTTTTTTTTTTTTTTTTTTTTTTTTTTTTTTTTTTTTTTTTTTTTTTTTTTTTTTTTTTTTTTTTTTTTTTTTTTTTTTTTTTTTTTTTTTTTTTTTTTTTTTTTTTTTTTTTTTTTTTTTTTTTTTTTTTTTTTTTTTTTTTTTTTTTTTTTTTTTTTTTTTTTTTTTTTTTTTTTTTTTTTTTTTTTTTTTTTTTTTTTTTTTTTTTTTTTTTTTTTTTTTTTTTTTTTTTTTTTTTTTTTTTTTTTTTTTTTTTTTTTTTTTTTTTTTTTTTTTTTTTTTTTTTTTTTTTTTTTTTTTTTTTTTTTTTTTTTTTTTTTTTTTTTTTTTTTTTTTTTTTTTTTTTTTTTTTTTTTTTTTTTTTTTTTTTTTTTTTTTTTTTTTTTTTTTTTTTTTTTTGAAAAGCCGACAACAAATAAGATATCTGAATCTTGATGGAACAAGATAGAGTAGGATAGCTTTATCAGAATAATAAGAGTATTAACTACACACAAGTTATATATAAATTTCGCAATAAAGAAAAGATGGAAAATAGGCATGTGAAATTTAATAACTGTTTATCTAATCCTACTTTATAGTTTGATTAACCAAAATCTCTGAATCTAAGAAGATCACATATTTATCTATTAACTGCATACTTGTTAGTCCCAAGTTTAACCCAATGATCCTTCAAGTCAATTGGATAATCAAGATCGTACCCTGCTAACAACAATTTCTCTATGACCTTTGCGAATGTACCACTACCCATTCTTCTCCCCGGCAATCTTACAATACGACTTTTTCCGACATATGTTGGCAACGGATACATGGAAAGAGTAGCTGTACAACAAGTGGAGGTCCATCCCTCTGTACTCCACCCGCGACAGGTCCTAGGTATCCCTGTGCATGAAAAAAAAAAAAAAAAAAAAAAAAAAAAAAAAAAAAAAAAAAAAAAAAGTGAAAAATTGAAAAAAAAAAAAAAAAAAAAAAAAAAAAAAAAA
Organism: Erigeron breviscapus; assembly: GCA_034093135.1. NCBI lineage: Eukaryota > Viridiplantae > Streptophyta > Magnoliopsida > Asterales > Asteraceae > Erigeron > Erigeron breviscapus. The sequence goes on from CM067172.1 coordinate 92,454,035, forward strand.
AAAAAAAAAAAAAAAAAAAAAAAAAAAAAAAAAAAAAAAAAAAAAAAAAAAAAAAAAAAAAAAAAAAAAAAAAAAAAAAAAAAAAAAAAAAAAAAAAAAAAAAAAAAAAAAAAAAAAAAAAAAAAAAAAAAAAAAAAAAAAAAAAAAAAAAAAAAAAAAAAAAAAAAAAAAAAAAAAAAAAAAAAAAAAAAAAAAAAAAAAAAAAAAAAAAAAAAAAAAAAAAAAAAAAAAAAAAAAAAAAAAAAAAAAAAAAAAAAAAAAAAAAAAAAAAAAAAAAAAAAAAAAAAAAAAAAAAAAAAAAAAAAAAAAAAAAAAAAAAAAAAAAAAAAAAAAAAAAAAAAAAAAAAAAAAAAAAAAAAAAAAAAAAAAAAAAAAAAAAAAAAAAAAAAAAAAAAAAAAAAAAAAAAAAAAAAAAAAAAAAAAAAAAAAAAAAAAAAAAAAAAAAAAAAAAAAAAAAAAAAAAAAAAAAAAAAAAAAAAAAAAAAAAAAAAAAAAAAAAAAAAAAAAAAAAAAAAAAAAAAAAAAAAAAAAAAAAAAAAAAAAAAAAAAAAAAAAAAAAAAAAAAAAAAAAAAAAAAAAAAAAAAAAAAAAAAAAAAAAAAAAAAAAAAAAAAAAAAAAAAAAAAAAAAAAAAAAAAAAAAAAAAAAAAAAAAAAAAAAAAAAAAAAAAAAAAAAAAAAAAAAAAAAAAAAAAAAAAAAAAAAAAAAAAAAAAAAAAAAAAAAAAAAAAAAAAAAAAAAAAAAAAAAAAAAAAAAAAAAAAAAAAAAAAAAAAAAAAAAAAAAAAAAAAAAAAAAAAAAAAAAAAAAAAAAAAAAAAAAAAAAAAAAAAAAAAAAAAAAAAAAAAAAAAAAAAAAAAAAAAAAAAAAAAAAAAAAAAAAAAAAAAAAAAAAAAAAAAAAAAAAAAAAAAAAAAAAAAAAAAAAAAAAAAAAAAAAAAAAAAAAAAAAAAAAAAAAAAAAAAAAAAAAAAAAAAAAAAAAAAAAAAAAAAAAAAAAAAAAAAAAAAAAAAAAAAAAAAAAAAAAAAAAAAAAAAAAAAAAAAAAAAAAAAAAAAAAAAAAAAAAAAAAAAAAAAAAAAAAAAAAAAAAAAAAAAAAAAAAAAAAAAAAAAAAAAAAAAAAAAAAAAAAAAAAAAAAAAAAAAAAAAAAAAAAAAAAAAAAAAAAAAAAAAAAAAAAAAAAAAAAAAAAAAAAAAAAAAAAAAAAAAAAAAAAAAAAAAAAAAAAAAAAAAAAAAAAAAAAAAAAAAAAAAAAAAAAAAAAAAAAAAAAAAAAAAAAAAAAAAAAAAAAAAAAAAAAAAAAAAAAAAAAAAAAAAAAAAAAAAAAAAAAAAAAAAAAAAAAAAAAAAAAAAAAAAAAAAAAAAAAAAAAAAAAAAAAAAAAAAAAAAAAAAAAAAAAAAAAAAAAAAAAAAAAAAAAAAAAAAAAAAAAAAAAAAAAAAAAAAAAAAAAAAAAAAAAAAAAAAAAAAAAAAAAAAAAAAAAAAAAAAAAAAAAAAAAAAAAAAAAAAAAAAAAAAAAAAAAAAAAAAAAAAAAAAAAAAAAAAAAAAAAAAAAAAAAAAAAAAAAAAAAAAAAAAAAAAAAAAAAAAAAAAAAAAAAAAAAAAAAAAAAAAAAAAAAAAAAAAAAAAAAAAAAAAAAAAAAAAAAAAAAAAAAAAAAAAAAAAAAAAAAAAAAAAAAAAAAAAAAAAAAAAAAAAAAAAAAAAAAAAAAAAAAAAAAAAAAAAAAAAAAAAAAAAAAAAAAAAAAAAAAAAAAAAAAAAAAAAAAAAAAAAAAAAAAAAAAAAAAAAAAAAAAAAAAAAAAAAAAAAAAAAAAAAAAAAAAAAAAAAAAAAAAAAAAAAAAAAAAAAAAAAAAAAAAAAAAAAAAAAAAAAAAAAAAAAAAAAAAAAAAAAAAAAAAAAAAAAAAAAAAAAAAAAAAA
>CM067172.1:92460950-92480591 GCA_034093135.1 Erigeron breviscapus
ATATATATATATATATATATATGTAACAATCCTTGTATTTGTTTATATATCAATAAATCAAATACATTAGAAAACAACGTGTCTCAATGCTACATACTTGATTATATTTATATATATATCTTTATATAGTTTCTGCCATTTATTCTTGCATTAATTCATATTGTCATTTGTTTCTTGTTATCCATATCTGGATCGTAAACTAAACTTGTCCATCAAGATTAGTTGTACTTGCCAGTCGGGTTTAGTCATTCGTCTTTATATTTGGGACTCACAATTGGTATCAGAGCAGCAAGGTTGAATTACTACAATTCTTTAACCTTTGATCTGCTAAGATGACTGACTTTGAACAAGGACCTGACCCTAATAATGCTACCCCACCCCCTGTCATCAACAACAATATACCCTCACACAATGTTCACGTACACTTTCCAACTAATCCTGTTCCCAAGTTTGATGGGAACAGTGAAAACTTTCAAACATGGAAAGCGTGCTTACTTAAGTATATTGCTGGTGTTGAGAGACATTTACCAGACATTTTAAAAGATGGACCCTTTGTCCCTATGAATGCGTCAACTGTCGTCAGAAATGCCGATGGGACTCCTAGGCAGTCACCTAAGGAGAAGGATCATTGGTCAGAGGAAGATCATAGACTTGTTGACTTGGATACTAAGTTACAAAATATGATTTTATACGCAGTTCCAGAAACCCTTATGCCCACTCTTGTTTTACTCGAAAATTCTAAATTAATGTGGGCGGAACTACTGACACAGTTTGAAGGCACTAATGAGACAATTGTCACAAGAAAAGTTGCTTTAAACAAAAGATATGAGTCTTTCTTTGCTATACCTGGGGAGTCTTTAACCCAAACTTACATTAGGTTTACAAATCTGGTAAACCAACTGAAAGCCCTAGGTGTAACCAAAGACAAAGAAATTTTGTTAGAAAAGTTTTGTGACATTTTACCTTCAAAATGGGAAAATTCTAAATTAATGTGGGCGGAACTACTGACACAGTTTGAAGGCACTAATGAGACAATTGTCACAAGAAAAGTTGCTTTAAACAAAAGATATGAGTCTTTCTTTGCTATACCTGGGGAGTCTTTAACCCAAACTTACATTAGGTTTACAAATCTGGTAAACCAACTGAAAGCCCTAGGTGTAACCAAAGACAAAGAAATTTTGTTAGAAAAGTTTTGTGACATTTTACCTTCAAAATGGGAAAATCTAATCTTGGTCTTGAGACAAGGCAAAACATTACACAGTCATACTCTTGCTTCCCTTTATGGAGCATTTAGGTATACTGAAGAGAACAAAGCTGAAAGAGCTTTGGCTGAGCAGGATGCCAAGAACCATGTTTCGACAAGTTCTGGTACGGTTCAGTATTCTGAACCACAAAGCACTGCTCTACTATCTTCTGAGAGTGATATTTTTGACTCAATGAAGAAGATGGTTTCTCAAATGTTAAAAACTGGTGTCTCTGCTAATGTCACTCATGATTGTGATGAGGATGACAATGATGATCTGGTTGCCATGCTGGCTAAAACGTTCAATCGTTTTAAGGCCAAATCAAATCGATCTGGCAAACCTTTTGCTTCCAGTGCTTCTATTGATAAGTCTAATCTTGAATGCTTTAAATGCGGCAAGAAAGGACATTTCATGAAGGAATGCAGATCTAGTCAACCTTCATCATCACAATCTGCTCCTAACCATTCTATTTTTCAGAAGTCTGATGACAGCTATAAGGCCAAATACAAGAAGTTGAAGGCTCATATGGCTCTTTTGGCACAAGACAACTCGAGCAACAGTTGCATGATTGCCAAGACTGAAAAGTGGGAAGACTCCGATGAATCATCTGATGATGAGGAGGAAGTTAGGGATATGTGTTTCATGGCACAAGAAGACCAAGGTCATTTGGTCAAAACTGATGTTGAATCTGGCCGCTGGGTGGATATAGTGATGAAAAAGGTCAGTAATTTTGGCTATGAAGAAGATGAGGAACACAAATTGGACCTTTTGGTTCTTTTAGAGGCTGACATCTCTTTTGTTGAGACAGTGCGTTCAGAAAGCCTAAAAATGTTTGAAAATAATACTTCTGAACTGAACGCCAGTCAGGCCAGATTAAAAGAACTGAAAGATGTTCATCTGGCCCTAAAAAGTTATCAATCAATGGTTGCCACTTTAGAGTTGGAAAAAGAAGAACTAAAAACCATCCTTGAAAAAGAACAAAAAATAATCAAATCTTGGATGAGTGCACCAAAACCAGATGCTGCAATTAAAAACACTTTTGCAAATCAAAAAACAGCATATGAATCTGGTGATCTTCACATGGCATCTATAATCACTGATTTAGATGCACTTCCAAAAGAAATGAAACCGGAAATTACTTTTCCTAAAGTTGGCAAACAAAAAATTGTAACTAATAAGGTCAAGGAACAATCTGAGGGAAATTCTGAAACAGCTCAGACAACTGGTTCAGAAAAGAAGGCTAAAACCAAAAAGCCATCTCCTCAGACTTCATCTAAGGTTCCAAAAGGACTAAAGAAGAAGAAAACTGTCTCCCCCACTGAGCCCTCTACCTCAGATTCTGGTAAGGCTCAGGTGTCTAATGAAGAATCTATGTTGTTAAGGTTAGAAAGTCAATTTCAACTATTGGCTAGACAAGTGCAGAGTTGTAATGCACGTTTAAAAAATGTTGAAACCACACCTCTTCAACCTAAACAAAATGCAAAACCTTTTTCTAAGCAAATCAAGCAAAAATCTGAGAAGAAAAAGGTTGAGCACCCCATCAAACCAACAACTTTTGTGTCAACTGAGATAATGACTGAAATCCCATTTGACCCTTCAGTTCCACATATACCAAAGAAATCTGAGACTGCTAAGGGAGAGTCTAGTGAACCCATCCAAAGATGGGTTCCCAAAAAGAACTAATCTTTGATTGTGTGCAGGGAGACCGAAAGAAGAACATATGGTTTCTGGACAGTGCTGCTGGCCGAACCATGACTGGTTATCAAACCCTGCTGGAGGAATATAGGGTGCAAGAAGGGCCCTCAATTGTTTTTGGAAATGATGGAAATGGAAAAACTGAGGGATATGGTGTGGTGAATAATGGTCAAGTCAAATTCACACGAGTTGCATATGTGAATGGTTTGAAATATAACCTGATCAGTGTCAGTCAACTTTGTGATGATGGCTTCAAGGTTTTATTTGATATCTCACAAGGCACCATATTCAACAGAGATGGAAAGGTAGTACTGGTTGCACCAAGGAAGGGAAACATTTATGTCATTGATATGAATCCATCTATCTCTGAACAATGTTTCTACACAAAGGCTGATGAAGACACAAACTGGTTGTGGCACAAGAGATTATCCCATCTGAACTTCAAAAACATTAATAAGTTGTCAAGAAAACAACTTGTTGATGGGATACCCTCTATGTCTTTCAACAAAGACAAGCCATGTCCAGGTTGTGAAATGGGCAAGCAGAAAAGAGCTTCATTCAAAACTAAGCAAAGCTTTAGTATAACTGAACCTCTTCACTTGCTTCACATGGACCTTTTTGGACCAGTGAACGTTCAGACCAGAGCAGGAAAGAAGTACACCCTTGTCGTTGTAGATGAATATTCAAGATATTGCTGGGTGATTTTCCTCAAGTCTAAGAGTGAAGCTGCTGCTGAAATCATTGCTCTCATCAAACAAATTGAGCTCAAGTACAAGCGAAAAGTTTGTCAGCTCAGAAGTGACAATGGCACTGAATTCAGAAATGCCACTCTGGAGTCCTTCTGCACTGAAACTGGCATATCTCAGAACTTCTCCTCAGCACACACACCAGAGCAGAATGGTGTTGTAGAAAGAAAGAATCGTACGCTGATTGAAGCTGCCAGAAGTATGCTGAATGAATCTGGTCTTCCCAAGAATTTCTGGGCTGAAGCTGTTGCAACTGCTTGCTACACTCAGAACAGATCTATCTATGTCAAAAGACATAAGAAGACCTCCTATGAAGTACTCAGAAATAGAAAGCCTAATATTGGATACTTCCATGTATTTGGGTGTCCAGTATACATTCTGAATAACTCTAATCAGCTTGGAAAATTCGATGCAAAAGCTGATGAAGGGTACTTCCTAGGATATTCATCAAATCGCAAAGCCTTTAGAGTCTTTAACAAGAGACTTGAAAAGGTTGATGAGTCAATTCATGTTACCTTTGATGAATCCAACTCTGCAATCTTTAAAAATTCCATTTCTGAACCACCCTCAGAAAGTCCAATCAGTTTTGGTGATTCTGATCCTATTGCAGAATCTGATCAGTCACCTGAACATGTTTCTGAACATCTCCGTTCAGAACCAGAAAGAAACAAGCAAAGCAACATTCCATTCTATCCCCCAGTTAGTTTCAAACTACCTTCTGAACTAACTATTGGATCAGATGTATATGCTGCTACACCCATGATATCAGATTCCACTGAGCAACATCAATCTGAAGAATTTCATGATGCAAGTCATGATATGCAGGAAGAAGAAGAAGCTGAAGATGTATTTTCTGAAGCTCCTCCAGAAGTTACTCAGAGAAATTCTTGCACTGATATCATTTCTCACCCTGGTCAATACACTAAGTGGACTAAAGCACATCCTATCGAGCAAATCATTGGGAATTCCACTAGTGGGGTTCAGACCAGAAGAGCCACAAGCGATCAATGCTTATTCGTCAGCTTCTTATCTCTTATTGAACCCAAGAAGATTGACGAGGCTATGAATGACCCAAGCTGGGTTGAGGCCATGCAAGATGAGCTCAACCAGTTCAGAAGAAACGATGTATGGGAACTCGTTCCTTGTCCCAGTAACCTGAAGAAGGAACCAATTGGGACAAGATGGGTCTTCAGAAACAAGATGGACGAAGATGGTCACGTCATTAGAAACAAAGCTAGACTTGTTGCAAAGGGATATGCACAAGAAGAGGGAATAGATTTTGATGAAACTTTTGCACCAGTTGCTAGACTTGAAGCTATCAGAATTTTCTTAGCTTTTGCAGCTCATCATCAATTTAAAGTCTATCAAATGGATGTCAAAAGTGCATTTCTGAATGGCGATCTAGAAGAAGTTGTGTATGTGCATCAACCACCAGGGTTCATCAATGAAGAAAAACCACATTGGGTGTGCAGACTGAACAAAGCCTTATATGGTCTGAGACAAGCACCCAGAGCCTGGTATGATACTCTTACTAAACATCTTCTTAAAAATGGTTTTAAACGAGGTGCTATTGATAAAACTTTATTCATATTGCATGATAAAAGTGATATTCTTTTAGTACAAATTTATGTTGATGATATTGTGTTTGGTTCTACTAATGAGAAGATGTGTAAAAACTTTTCGAAAATCATGTCTTCTGAGTATGAAATGAGTATGATGGGAGAACTAACATATTTTCTGGGACTTCAAGTAAAACAAACTGAAGATGGTATCTTCATAAACCAGGAAAAATATGTTAGAGATTTACTAAAGAAATATCAATTTGATTCAGTCTCATCAAAAGATACTCCTATTTCTGCTCCACTAACTTTGGATTCTGATCCACATGGAAAACCAGTGGACCAAACAAAATATCGAGGTATGGTTGGTTCACTGATGTATTTAACTGCAATTTTTTTTTTTTTTTTTTTTTTTTTTTTTTTTTTTTTTTTTTTTTTTTTTTTTTTTTTTTTTTTTTTTTTTTTTTTTTTTTTTTTTTTTTTTTTTTTTTTTTTTTTTTTTTTTTTTTTTTTTTTTTTTTTTTTTTTTTTTTTTTTTTTTTTTTTTTTTTTTTTTTTTTTTTTTTTTTTTTTTTTTTTTTTTTTTTTTTTTTTTTTTTTTTTTTTTTTTTTTTTTTTTTTTTTTTTTTTTTTTTTTTTTTTTTTTTTTTTTTTTTTTTTTTTTTTTTTTTTTTTTTTTTTTTTTTTTTTTTTTTTTTTTTTTTTTTTTTTTTTTTTTTTTTTTTTTTTTTTTTTTTTTTTTTTTTTTTTTTTTTTTTTTTTTTTTTTTTTTTTTTTTTTTTTTTTTTTTTTTTTTTTTTTTTTTTTTTTTTTTTTTTTTTTTTTTTTTTTTTTTTTTTTTTTTTTTTTTTTTTTTTTTTTTTTTTTTTTTTTTTTTTTTTTTTTTTTTTTTTTTTTTTTTTTTTTTTTTTTTTTTTTTTTTTTTTTTTTTTTTTTTTTTTTTTTTTTTTTTTTTTTTTTTTTTTTTTTTTTTTTTTTTTTTTTTTTTTTTTTTTTTTTTTTTTTTTTTTTTTTTTTTTTTTTTTTTTTTTTTTTTTTTTTTTTTTTTTTTTTTTTTTTTTTTTTTTTTTTTTTTTTTTTTTTTTTTTTTTTTTTTTTTTTTTTTTTTTTTTTTTTTTTTTTTTTTTTTTTTTTTTTTTTTTTTTTTTTTTTTTTTTTTTTTTTTTTTTTTTTTTTTTTTTTTTTTTTTTTTTTTTTTTTTTTTTTTTTTTTTTTTTTTTTTTTTTTTTTTTTTTTTTTTTTTTTTTTTTTTTTTTTTTTTTTTTTTTTTTTTTTTTTTTTTTTTTTTTTTTTTTTTTTTTTTTTTTTTTTTTTTTTTTTTTTTTTTTTTTTTTTTTTTTTTTTTTTTTTTTTTTTTTTTTTTTTTTTTTTTTTTTTTTTTTTTTTTTTTTTTTTTTTTTTTTTTTTTTTTTTTTTTTTTTTTTTTTTTTTTTTTTTTTTTTTTTTTTTTTTTTTTTTTTTTTTTTTTTTTTTTTTTTTTTTTTTTTTTTTTTTTTTTTTTTTTTTTTTTTTTTTTTTTTTTTTTTTTTTTTTTTTTTTTTTTTTTTTTTTTTTTTTTTTTTTTTTTTTTTTTTTTTTTTTTTTTTTTTTTTTTTTTTTTTTTTTTTTTTTTTTTTTTTTTTTTTTTTTTTTTTTTTTTTTTTTTTTTTTTTTTTTTTTTTTTTTTTTTTTTTTTTTTTTTTTTTTTTTTTTTTTTTTTTTTTTTTTTTTTTTTTTTTTTTTTTTTTTTTTTTTTTTTTTTTTTTTTTTTTTTTTTTTTTTTTTTTTTTTTTTTTTTTTTTTTTTTTTTTTTTTTTTTTTTTTTTTTTTTTTTTTTTTTTTTTTTTTTTTTTTTTTTTTTTTTTTTTTTTTTTTTTTTTTTTTTTTTTTTTTTTTTTTTTTTTTTTTTTTTTTTTTTTTTTTTTTTTTTTTTTTTTTTTTTTTTTTTTTTTTTTTTTTTTTTTTTTTTTTTTTTTTTTTTTTTTTTTTTTTTTTTTTTTTTTTTTTTTTTTTTTTTTTTTTTTTTTTTTTTTTTTTTTTTTTTTTTTTTTTTTTTTTTTTTTTTTTTTTTTTTTTTTTTTTTTTTTTTTTTTTTTTTTTTTTTTTTTTTTTTTTTTTTTTTTTTTTTTTTTTTTTTTTTTTTTTTTTTTTTTTTTTTTTTTTTTTTTTTTTTTTTTTTTTTTTTTTTTTTTTTTTTTTTTTTTTTTTTTTTTTTTTTTTTTTTTTTTTTTTTTTTTTTTTTTTTTTTTTTTTTTTTTTTTTTTTTTTTTTTTTTTTTTTTTTTTTTTTTTTTTTTTTTTTTTTTTTTTTTTTTTTTTTTTTTTTTTTTTTTTTTTTTTTTTTTTTTTTTTTTTTTTTTTTTTTTTTTTTTTTTTTTTTTTTTTTTTTTTTTTTTTTTTTTTTTTTTTTTTTTTTTTTTTTTTTTTTTTTTTTTTTTTTTTTTTTTTTTTTTTTTTTTTTTTTTTTTTTTTTTTTTTTTTTTTTTTTTTTTTTTTTTTTTTTTTTTTTTTTTTTTTTTTTTTTTTTTTTTTTTTTTTTTTTTTTTTTTTTTTTTTTTTTTTTTTTTTTTTTTTTTTTTTTTTTTTTTTTTTTTTTTTTTTTTTTTTTTTTTTTTTTTTTTTTTTTTTTTTTTTTTTTTTTTTTTTTTTTTTTTTTTTTTTTTTTTTTTTTTTTTTTTTTTTTTTTTTTTTTTTTTTTTTTTTTTTTTTTTTTTTTTTTTTTTTTTTTTTTTTTTTTTTTTTTTTCTTTTTTTTTTCTTTTTCATCATTTTTTTTTTTTTTGTTCCATCTTTTTCCTTATTCATTCTTTCATTTACTTCGTTTCATTTACTCTCTAATCATCAATCTCTCTCTTATTTACTCTCTAAATTCATAACTCTTCTTATTTCTACTTTTATTCTCTTCTTATTTCTCTCTAATCATCAATCTCTTCTTATTTACTCTCTAATCATAATCTCTCTCTTATTTACTCTCTAATCATCAATCTCTTCTTATTTACTCTCTAATCATAATCTCTTCTTATTTCTCTCTAATCATCAATCTCTCTCTTATTTACTCTCTAATCATAATCTCTTCTTATTTACTCTCTAATCATCAATCTCTTCTTATTTACTCTCTAATCATAATCTCTTCTTATTTACTCTCTAATCATCAATCTCTCTCTTATTTACTCTCTAATCATATCTCTTCTTATTTACTCTCTAATCATCAATCTCTCTCTTATTTACTCTCTAATCATATCTCTTCTTATTTACTCTCTAATCATCAATCTCTCTCTTATTTACTCTCTAATCATAACTCTTCTTATTTCTCTCTAATCATCAATCTCTTCTTATTTACTCTCTAATCATAATCTCTTCTTATTTACTCTCTAATCATCAATCTCTTCTTATTTACTCTCTAATCATAATCTCTCTCTTATTTACTCTCTAATCATTCAATCTCTCTCTTATTTACTCTCTAATCATAATCTCTTCTTATTTACTCTCTAATCATCAATCTCTTCTTATTTACTCTCTAATCATCAATCTCTCTCTTATTTCTCTCTAATCATCAATCTCTTCTTATTTACTCTCTAATCATATCTCTTCTTATTTACTCTCTAATCATCAATCTCTTCTTATTTACTCTCTAATCATCAATCTCTCTCTTATTTCTCTCTAATCATCAATCTCTTCTTATTTACTCTCTAATCATATCTCTTCTTATTTACTCTCTAATCATCAATCTCTTCTTATTTACTCTCTAATCATCAATCTCTCTCTTATTTCTCTCTAATCATCAATCTCTTCTTATTTACTCTCTAATCATATCTCTTCTTATTTACTCTCTAATCATCAATCTCTTCTTATTTACTCTCTAATCATCAATCTCTCTCTTATTTCTCTCTAATCATCAATCTCTTCTTATTTACTCTCTAATCATATCTCTTCTTATTTACTCTCTAATCATCAATCTCTTCTTATTTACTCTCTAATCATAATCTCTTCTTATTTACTCTCTAATCATCAACTCTCTCTTATTTACTCTCTAATCATCAATCTCTTCTTATTTACTCTCTAATCATCAATCTCTTCTTATTTACTCTCTAATCATCAACTCTTCTTATTTACTCTCTAATCATCAATCTCTTCTTATTTCTCTCTAATCATCAACTCTTCTTATTTACTCTCTAATCATCAATCTCTTCTTATTTACTCTCTAATCATCAACTCTTCTTATTTACTCTCTAATCATCAATCTCTCTCTTATTTACTCTCTAATCATAACTCTTCTTATTTACTCTCTAATCATCAATCTCTTCTTATTTACTCTCTAATCATAATCTCTTCTTATTTCTCTCTAATCATCAATCTCTTCTTATTTACTCTCTAATCATAATCTCTTCTTATTTACTCTCTAATCATCAATCTCTTCTTATTTACTCTCTAATCATAATCTCTTCTTATTTCTCTCTAATCATCAATCTCTTCTTATTTACTCTCTAATCATAATCTCTTCTTATTTACTCTCTAATCATCAATCTCTCTCTTATTTACTCTCTAATCATAACTCTTCTTATTTCTCTCTAATCATCAATCTCTCTCTTATTTACTCTCTAATCATAATCTCTCTCTTATTTACTCTCTAATCATCAATCTCTTCTTATTTACTCTCTAATCATCAACTCTTCTTATTTACTCTCTAATCATCAATCTCTCTCTTATTTCTCTCTAATATTCAACTCTTCTTATTTCTCTCTTCATCAATCTCTTCTTATTTACTCTCTAATCATCAATCTCTCTCTTATTTACTCTCTAATCATCAATCTCTCTCTTATTTACTCTCTAATCATCAACTCTTCTTATTTCTCTCTATCATCATCTCTTCTTATTTACTCTCTAATCATCAATCTCTCTCTTATTTACTCTCTAATCATCAATCTCTCTCTTATTTCTCTCTAATCATAATCTCTTCTTATTTCTCTCTAATCATCAATCTCTTCTTATTTACTCTCTAATCATCAATCTCTCTCTTATTTACTCTCTAATCATCAATCTCTTCTTATTTCTCTCTAATCATCAACTCTTCTTATTTCTCTCTAATCATCAATCTCTTCTTATTTACTCTCTAATCATAATCTCTCTCTTATTTACTCTCTAATCATCAATCTCTTCTTATTTCTCTCTAATCATAATCTCTTCTTATTTACTCTCTAATCATCAATCTCTTCTTATTTACTCTCTAATCATCAATCTCTCTCTTATTTACTCTCTAATCATCAATCTCTCTCTTATTTACTCTCTAATCATAACTCTTCTTATTTACTCTCTAATCATCAATCTCTTCTTATTTACTCTCTAATCATAATCTCTTCTTATTTACTCTCTAATCATCAATCTCTCTCTTATTTACTCTCTAATCATAACTCTTCTTATTTACTCTCTAATCATCAATCTCTTCTTATTTACTCTCTAATCATCAATCTCTTCTTATTTACTCTCTAATCATCAATCTCTTCTTATTTCTCTCTAATCATATCTCTTCTTATTTACTCTCTAATCATCAATCTCTCTCTTATTTACTCTCTAATCATCAACTCTTCTTATTTCTCTCTAATCATCAATCTCTCTCTTATTTACTCTCTAATCATCATCTCTTCTTATTTACTCTCTAATCATCAATCTCTCTCTTATTTACTCTCTAATCATAACTCTTCTTATTTCTCTCTAATCATCAATCTCTCTCTTATTTACTCTCTAATCATCATCTCTTCTTATTTACTCTCTAATCATCAATCTCTCTCTTATTTACTCTCTAATCATAACTCTTCTTATTTCTCTCTAATCATCAATCTCTTCTTATTTACTCTCTAATCATCAATCTCTCTCTTATTTACTCTCTAATCATCAACTCTTCTTATTTACTCTCTAATATCAACTCTTCTTATTTACTCTCTAATCATCAACTCTTCTTATTTACTCTCTAATCATCAACTCTTCTTATTTACTCTCTAATCATCAACTCTTCTTATTTACTCTCTAATCATCAACTCTTCTTATTTACTCTCTAATCATCAACTCTTCTTATTTCTCTCTAATATTCAACTCTTCTTATTTCTCTCTATCATCAATCTCTTCTTATTTACTCTCTAATCATCAATCTCTTCTTATTTACTCTCTAATCATCAACTCTTCTTATTTCTCTCTATCATAATCTCTTCTTATTTACTCTCTAATCATCAATCTCTCTCTTATTTACTCTCTAATCATAACTCTTCTTATTTACTCTCTAATCATCAATCTCTTCTTATTTACTCTCTAATCATCAACTCTTCTATTTACTCTCTAATCATCAACTCTTCTTATTTCTCTCTATCATACTCTTCTTATTTCTCTTTCATATCTACTTCGTTTCATTTACTCTCTAATCATCAATCTCTCTCTTATTTACTCTCTAAATTCATAACTCTTCATATTCCCTTTTCACCTTCTTCTTTTCACTTTCATTTTCAAATCTCAAATGGCTAAATCATCTTCATCTTCACATAAATCACTCATAACATTTGAATATATTCCATCAAGTGATGTGAAAACTTCTGCCATATGGCCTAAGAACTTCACTGCATCTCAAATCCGATTCAATATGAGCAACTTTTTGGCTCAATTGAATATACATACCACATCCTTAATGGGAAGAATCAACAAATTTTGGGAGCAATCCCTCTTCCATTATGCGATGACCGCCAATCCGCAAGCAATGTATCATCGATACTTGCTTGAATTCTGGTATTCAGCAGTGGTGAGTAAGGATGAACAATCTATATCCTTCACTCTAAATGAGGGCACAAAGAAGTGTGTCATCACCCTCGAGGGGTTCAGAACTTCCCTTCATCTGAACTACCTCAAACCTCCCCAGGTGTTTGAGAAAAGACTCAAAGGAGTCAATTTTAGGGAGGTTTTGGTCGCCACTGGTCATGGTGACATGGAGGATGAAAATGGTAACTTGAAGACCTCTGGACATATTTTCATGTCTGGTTTTGGTACATGTTGGAGGTTCTTCTGGACTCAAATAGTGGAGAGTCTTGGTGGCAACCATGGAGGGTTGGACCAACTCTCACTACCCCAAGTTGAAATGGGGTATTATATCTGGAATGGAGTGCAAGTAGACTTCGCTGAGATCCTCTTCTCTCAGTTGATTACAAAATTAAAGGGGAAGAGAAGTCTACATATTGCATTTCCAAGGTTTTTAAGCTTATGCTTCAAAGATATACTTGGTGATGCTTATGATCAAGTTGGGTATGATGCATCAGTACCAGAATATAGCAGGGATTTCTCGAAGGCAACAATTACTGGAGATGAACCAGAACTCTCCTCTGCTATGATTCAGGTATTTTCTAAAACTGGTACAGCCACACTAGCTGGCCCAGAAAGGACACTAAGTGGGCCACAAAAGAATGTGGGACCCGTTAGTGTGCCTACTATTGAAATCTCAAATTCTGGTGACGATGCAACTGCTGAAGCAGCTGTTGAACCAGAATCTGGTGAGGGTACTAGTGACCCAAACCAGGGCATATCTGACCAGATCGCACAAGTGAATGCTTTCTGGGATGACGATGAGCCACTTCAGGAGAATCTTGATTCTTTTGCTGCATTATTCTCAACAAATTGAACCTTATGTACCACCACCACCATCTCACCAAAATCCTATCTTTCCACCAGGCACCAATCCCGCATACGTAACCGATCCATCTTTCACTCCTTCACTTCAATTTCTACACCCACAAATTTACAATGTACCACCACCACCATCTCACCAAAATCCTATCTTTCCACCAGGCACCAATCCCGCATACGTAACCGATCCATCTTTCACTCCTTCACTTCAATTTCTACACCCACAAATTTACAATGTACCACCACCACCATCTCACCAAAATCCTATCTTTCCACCAGGCACCAATCCCGCATACGTAACCGATCCATCTTTCACTCCTTCACTTCAATTTCTACACCCACAAATTTACAATGTACCACCACCACCATCTCACCAAAATCCTATCTTTCCACCAGGCACCAATCCCGCATACGTAACCGATCCATCTTTCACTCCTTCACTTCAATTTCTACACCCACAAATTTACAATGTACCACCACCACCATCTCACCAAAATCCTATCTTTCCACCAGGCACCAATCCCGCATACGTAACCGATCCATCTTTCACTCCTTCACTTCAATTTCTACACCCACAAATTTACAATGTACCACCACCACCATCTCACCAAAATCCTATCTTTCCACCAGGCACCAATCCCGCATACGTAACCGATCCATCTTTCACTCCTTCACTTCAATTTCTACACCCACAAATTTACAATGTACCACCACCACCATCTCACCAAAATCCTATCTTTCCACCAGGCACCAATCCCGCATACGTAACCGATCCATCTTTCACTCCTTCACTTCAATTTCTACACCCACAAATTTACAATGTACCACCACCACCATCTCACCAAAATCCTATCTTTCCACCAGGCACCAATCCCGCATACGTAACCGATCCATCTTTCACTCCTTCACTTCAATTTCTACACCCACAAATTTACAATGTACCACCACCACCATCTCACCAAAATCCTATCTTTCCACCAGGCACCAATCCCGCATACGTAACCGATCCATCTTTCACTCCTTCACTTCAATTTCTACACCCACAAATTTACAATGTACCACCACCACCATCTCACCAAA
This sequence comes from Erigeron breviscapus, assembly GCA_034093135.1. Classification (NCBI taxonomy): domain Eukaryota; kingdom Viridiplantae; phylum Streptophyta; class Magnoliopsida; order Asterales; family Asteraceae; genus Erigeron; species Erigeron breviscapus. The sequence goes on from CM067172.1 coordinate 92,474,908, forward strand.
ATCCTATCTTTCCACCAGGCACCAATCCCGCATACGTAACCGATCCATCTTTCACTCCTTCACTTCAATTTCTACACCCACAAATTTACAATGTACCACCACCAATCAATTATGATGTCCCTTCTGAACATGACCTAGATTCTGAGACGGAATCTGAGAGTCCAACCGATGTTCAGATGAACAAAGTGTTAAAAGGGCTGGGTAGTTTACCCTTTGTGGCTCCTGCTTCTGCACAACCCCCACCTCCTTTCAATGTGGAAGCCCAGTTAGAGAAAACCCAAACCGAAGTCCAAGGCCTTATTCGTAGGGTGGAGGACTTATCTAAATCTCTAACTGCCAACACTAGCTCCTTGGCTGATATGAAAGGTGCTCAGATGTTCCTTGGAACTGAGCTGACCAAAGTAGCTGGGAATGAAGGACTAGTGGTTGGAAAGTTGAATGAACTGGTGATGACATGCAATAAGGTGAGCTCTGCAATCAGAGAAGCCTTCAGATTGACTAAGAGAGATGTGCAAGCTTCTGTAGTTGCGAACTTGACATCTGGGGTTGAATTGTTGAAACAAGAGGTTATGGCAGTGGGAAGTGAAGTCCATGAGCTGGTTCAGAAGCCAAGTATTAATGAAAATGAACTTGGGGCTTCTATCAGTGCTAATGTTGTGGAAAATCTGAAGTCTGAGCTCTCTCAGAACTTAGCTGCTCAGATTTCAGATTCTGTTGCTCAGAAAGTTGGTGAAGATATCAGAAAGATGATTGCTGAACTGACCAAGGATACAAATGATAAGGTGGAAAAAGCTATTCATGAAATCAAGACTTCAGTTTCCACGCTTGAAAGTTCAGTTCAGAATCAGTCTAAACAGTTGGATGAAGTTCTTACACTTCTAAAGAAAGAGAATGTTGTTGCTCCTCCTCCCCCTGCATCCTTCACTGATGAAGATAGAAAGATGCTTAAAGACTTGAAAGATCAAGAGGCACTGAACCTTAGCTCTTCATTCAGGCTAAAGGCTCAGTTTGCCACAATGGCTAAAGGCATTTGTGAGTGCCTAGAGCAACAAAGTTGGAAACCTTTGCAGGCACTTAAAAGTACTCTGGATCTTTATGCTAAAATGCCTGCAGAGATTTCCAAAGGGGGAAGTGGTGTGCCTCTTGGGTTGCTGGCCAGTACACAAGAAATGATTCATGCAACCAAGAAGCAAGCTGAGGTACCTTCTGGAAGTGCCTCAGTTCAGGGGGAACAAGTTCAGACTTCTGGTGTTGAAAAGAAAGATAAAGGAAAAGGCAAGGCCAAGGAAGCAGAGGAACCAAAGAAGGTTGTTAAGGGTACTGGACTGGTTGTTGGAGAAAATGTTGATGAACAAGGTTATCCACTCCACGATCCTAATGCTGATAGCAAGAAGTTAGAGACTTTGCAGAAGCAAGTCTCTAACCAATTCATAATGTGGAGTGAAAACAAGGAAAGGGAAAGGGTTCAGCACCAAAGCATGGGAACCCTAGATCATATTGATGCTGCATCTCTGGGTCTATCACTTGAACGATTTCAGAAAATCAAACATGACCCAAGAGTGCAGAAGGCTGTGAAAGATATGCTTGATTATGAGTATGGGGTGAACTACTCTCCACTGGAACAAAAGCTGGACCATCTCACCTTCAAAATGTCCATCCAAGACTTAGTGAAAAACAGAGAAATGGAAATGGCCAGAAAGAAGAAGGAGATTCTGGCTGGAGTTCAGAATGTAGAGAGGGAGTTGTTCAGGCCACCAACAAAGCCCAGAACTGGAACAAGGACTACAAAGAAAGATTCTCGTGATGTTGTCCATACTTCAATCAAACCAATTTCTGATGATGCTGCTGAGCTCCAAAGAAAACATGAGAAGGACCAGTATGATCATTACATGACTCATCGATCACATCAGGCCAGAATTGTTGATATTGAAGTTATTAAGGCTGATGGATTGAAGCTGTTCGATTTGGTTGTGAAAAGAGAAGGAAGGGCTACTGAAGAATATACTCAGGTTTCAGTTCATGAGTTTGGCATATCTGAGCACAGGGAGATGATTCAAGTTCTTAAAGGAAAGCCTAAGTCTGCCTTGACTGGTGCATGGTTAGCAAGGATTCAGCAAAAGATGCAAGCCAAGGTGGAAATTGAAGCAAGGCTATTTGGCAAAAGGGATCAGTCTCCACTGAAGAGAAAACCTACTGAGGCACCTTCTGGTTCAAGGCCTGCCAAGAAGTAGTTTTCTATTCAGAATTATCATGTACTTGTAAATATTTACATTTGTAACTTTCATTTCAGTGTGTAATATATAAGTTGCAAATTGTGACAAATAAGTAGATGATAGGTTTAAGTTAGAAAAACACAAGTAAAATTCTGAGACATCAATGATCTATAAGATGTACTTAAGAAATTTTTACAACTTAAACAAAAACTTGCATTTCAGACTTACAAACATGTATAGATAGAAGTCTGAGATGCATGCACTATTTCAGAACAAATAGGGGGAATTTGTTAGGTCGAGAATCGACCATGTATAATTTGTTCAGAAATAGCTTGAAGTTTAGTGAAGACATTACTTCAGAATTCTGAGATGCCTCAGAATTCAGAACTCCTTCACTGAAGCTTCACTTCAGTTCAGATCTACGTATCAGAATACCATTCAGAATGAAGTCAAAGACTGAAGTCTGAAGAAGAGAATCATCTCAGAAGCGAGCATCAGAGTGATTCTACCAGATCGAAGACTGAAGCATCTCAGTGATAAAGTACTTACAACACTTTACACTGATTACGAGGAAGACTTTTACTTTACACCTTTATCCAGTTAATAGAATTATCTATTAATAAAAGGTACAAAGTATAGGTTAGGAACCTAGTACTATAAGTCACATCAAGTGACTTATATACGCTTCCTTGTGCAGCATGTAAGGAATTATGGTTTAATTCCTTAAATGCTCACAACCACATTTGTACGACATTGTCCATGTCATCATGAACTTTGTCTATAAATACAAAGTCTTCTCACAACTTGCAAAATGCTTAAACTATTGCATTGCAACTTGTGAGATATACTCTAAGCAAAACTTACGAGTATTTCCAAGTCATCTTGATCACTTGTATTTCGGGATTGTTTAGAATATTTTATAAAAAAACGTTTAGATAATTTGTGAGAAATCCAAGGAAAATTTGTGAGATATTCTTTTAGTTGTCATTTTTTAATGTGTATAGTGTTTGTATGGATGTGCATTGTATGTAAGTACGTAGATGTAATACTCAAACACATATATATACACACATGGAAATGCAATATTATGGTTAATGAAACATGTTATTTCAAAAATGAACATTATTTAAAACAAATTAAAATGAAAATGTTACACATATTTGGAGTGGATAGAGTAACAGATTTTATAATCCATGAAAATTAGTTTGGCTGTATTGGTAATAACATGCTTTTACATGTTTGACTATTGATGGCATGTCAAGACTGAATGGTGCAATTGTGTTTCTATAAAGTAAAAACTTAGTTACATGGGTTAAATAATTAAAACAAATAGGAATATATATATAACTATCGTAAAACCGTGAATAAATATATTTAGTACATATGTACATAGATATATATTAGTACTTAAAATGATATACTTATAGGACATATATCTAGATTATAATAATAAGAGGAAAGATAATTAGAGTTCAAGCAATCCAAAAAGTACAAAAAGTATAAGGGGATATCTTCTTCCTCCTTTTTCCTTCTTCTCTGGCGAGACTGCCGCCAACCACCACCTCCTTCTTCTCCGGCGAGACAACCACCGCCACCACCATCATCTCCGACCACCCCAACCACGGCGCCGGCAGCAAGGGCTTCGCCCGTACCGTATCAAACCGCCACCATCTCTTGGATCGCCGCCCATCAAATCCATACGATTCCCATATGCGTCCCGTGACAACCAGTTTAGAATGGATGGGGGCAACGCCCGTACCGTATTCACCCAAAAACGAACCCGATTCTCGCCGGAAGTGGTGGCGGTGGTTGTATCGCCGGAGAAGAAAGAAGAAGGAGGAGGTGTGGCAGTCACCAGAGAAGAAGGTGGTGGCTGGCGGTGGCAGTCTCGCCGGAGAAGAAGGAAGAAGGAGGAAGAAGATCCAACGGTGCCTTGTACTTTTTGGATTGCTTGTACTCTAAATAACCCACCCCATATATATATATATATATATATATATGTATATATTTTATTTTGTTTTATATTATATATATATATTATATTTATATTTTTTAATAAATAGTAGATAAGTCTTACAATAAAAATAATAAAATAAAATATTGATATAAATTTAATTCGTATTAATCACAAATGTTGTAAATCACTAATATTCATATTAAATTTTATTTATGTATAATAAGTAATTTTATATTTATATGATAAGATGTATATTAAGATATATATTAGCTATAATCTATTGATATATATTAATTATTATTTTATTGGATATATATTAACTATTATTCTTTATTTAATATATTAAAATTATTTGTTAAAAAGTATAAATTTGTGATAACAAAAAAATATAAATTAAAGTTAGAATTGAAAACAAAAGTCAATTTAGAAAATCGAGAGTATGATTGGTCAATAAGTTATTTGATTCTTTTAGTATATACTATATTATGTCTGTGTCAAATACACGGGTTGTTTATGACATTTTAAAGATAAGATAAATTGTTAAATTATAAATTTAAATGTACAGATAAAATCAAATTAAAAGAATATATTTCTAAAACATTGAATGTATATATTGTATTTCATCATTTGTAATACTTTTTTGTAGACAATATTTCTTAATATTTTTTGATCTGACATTTGTTATTTATCGTCATCTTAAAGATATTTTTTGATTTAACTCGAGATATGTTATAACACGATTTTAGTTCTGAATTCAATCTAACAATGGCGGTTTGATAGTGTGTTCTTGGTGTGTGTGTGTGTTTTGAGAGAGAATGATCGAGTAAACTGAAAGCTTGGAATTAATGTGTGTGTGAAATGAAGTGTTTGTTATGACCTTCTTATGATTTCTAAGGTATGAGGGCTATATATAGTCTAACAATACAACTATGCTAATTATCATGATTAGCCCCTCAACCTTAGTAATCATTTATCTATGACTTAACAACAAGAATGTCTTCTAATCTTAATTACAATTTATCACTATTTTGGATTTCTAACATTCTCCCCCTTAGTGATTTATTGTAATGAATGAAGTACGTGTTATCTTGTCTTGAAGGAATGAAATTGATGAGCCCGGTGGTGAAGACAATTGGGATGTTGAAACAAGTCTTCAAAGCTTTTTCTTTTGTCTTTGGAGAACTTGATTCAGTCTTGATCTTGGACTTCTTGAAGTTAAATCATATGAAGATTCTCAATGTTCTTTTTGAACAGAGAATGATGAAAGCATGTTTGGCTTGAATCTTCGAGAATTGATGAATCATGAATCAGAGTTGTCTTTTGAAATGCAGAAGAGATGAATCTTGGTTTTGATTCTTCAATCTTCGATTCTTGAGTAAAATTCAACTTTTCGATTCTTCAGTTTTAATTCTTGAACGAATCTCATCTTCTTGAAATGAAGTTTCATGAATATGAACTCTCCCCCTTGATTTATGCATTGGAGTTTCTTGATAAAATGTTGTTGTATGACTTGA
>CM067172.1:92481591-92496591 GCA_034093135.1 Erigeron breviscapus
TGGTTAACTATTTTAGTACTTGACAACTGTTTGTATTGGGAAAATAAAAAGTGAGTGGGCTCGTGGGTAAGACAAGCCGTTGTAGCATTTAATGCTGACATGGTAGCATTTAATGTTGACATGGCAAATTATGATTTTATTTCAAAATTCAAACTTACTTTGTGAAAATATCTACAAAATGGATTTTGTTTAATAAAATATAATTTTTGTATTTCATTGGGATCATGAATTCCTTATAAATACTCTTATTTACTCCGAACTCATTTACTTCCTTCTACATTCTTTCATTTACTTTCCAATCATCAAATTGCTTCATTTCTCTCTCTGCTTCACAAATCAAGAACCCTAATTCCCAAATTTCAATTTCATTTTCCAATGGCACCTAGATCATCCCGTTCAAGAGATGTAAATCTCTTGACTGTTCCATATGCTCCCTCACCAGATGTCAAACCGGCGTCTGGTGCTCCTAGTAATGCTTCGGTCATCAAACTCAATCCAATAATCCGATGGCAAGCTTACAAGGATCTCAAGGGTCCAATACCCTTATTGGTAGAATCCAAAGTTTTTTTGAAGGATTCTCCAATAGGACCCTCATTCTCTCTAAACCCACGCAAGTTGTTTCACAACTACTTGTGTGAGTTTTGGTACACTGCCACTCTTTCTTCCGATTGTTCCTCCATCAGTTTTCACATTAAAGGATGGAACAATCCAGTGTACCTTGTCCGCTGACGTATTGAGGGATGCCTTACACCTCAATTACTGGAGAGAGGGTGAATCTCCAGTTGTCTTACCCCTAAATATAAACTTTCGTCAAGTCCTCCTAGAAATGGGACATAAGGAGTGTTTGGACAATGGGGTGTTGAAGACGAAGGGTGTGATGACCATGAAGGGTCTTACACCTTCATGGAGGTATTTTTTCATCCACCTGGTGGAGAGTATGGGTGGGAGTTCTGGTGGTCTTGACCAGATTAACTCCTCACAAGCAGAAATGGCTTACTGCTTATGGAATGGATTGAGAGTAGACTTTGCAGATATCTTGTTTAGAAGCCTAGTTCAAAAGCTGAAGGGCACAAGGGGTGTTTGTATCCCCTTCTCAAGGTTTCTCTCTCTCTGTTTTAAACATATTCTGGGCAGAGAAGCATATTTGAGTACAGATTCACCGTACACTGCTCCAGATATGTTAAGGAATTTAGACTCTCTGGTATCTGAAGCTGGAGAGGTCGAGATTCCAGAACGAATGCAATTGGCATTCGCTTCAACTGATGCACCAATTGAAGGTGAGTCAGAAAGGCAACTGGGCGGGCCTCAAAATAATGAGGGACCCTCCAGTTCGTCTAATGTTGTGGTTGAGGATAGAGCAACCATAACTGAAGAAACTCCAATAACATCTATCCCTGGTGAAGATACTTCGGTATCTGATCCTCCAACAGATGCACCCATCCAGGAAACTAGGGAAGGTCATCTGGAGACTGGCCCTTCTGGTCAGCCCTCAGTTACATTCATGGATCTGGACATGAATGTTAATGACGAGGAAATCCTGATAGAGTCTTCGGATTCTGAAGAACTGAAACAGACTTGGAGATTTTTGAGGCTTCTGTACAAGCTCAAAACCCTTCATCTCCAGTCTCGCTTCCAGATGCATTAATTTCACTTTCACCACCACAAGAAAATGTGCCTACTAATATACCATTCCCAACTTATAACGATTCACAAACTGGGCAATTCTCACTTGCTCGAGAAATGCCACCCCCACCGCCGCCGTTGTTCACACCTGAGCATTCTCAGCATGAACAACACATTGTTTTTCCAGTCCTTTCTTCTTCCACCACTCCTATTATTTCTTCAACTGCTGGTATGACAACTGGGGAGACTTCTTTAAGTTTACCTCCTCCAGTTGCTCCAGTAGTAACTGGGGGGGGGGGGGGGGGTGGGGGGGGGGGGGGGGTAGGGCAGGTCTAGATGCTGCCAAGGGGGAAAGAAGTGAAGTCCTTCCACCAGTTGCACCTGGAAGAACTTCATCTGGAAGACAAGCTGGTGTGGAAATGGTTGTAGCTGCCAGTACTGAAACTGGTGAGCAAGATGTGAGGGGGAATGTGTTGGATGCGAAGGCACAAAAGAATAGGTTTGAGAAAGCATGGGTGAACTTCTTAAGGGGCAAAATTCAACATAAAGAAAATCTGGAGCAAAAGCTGAATATTGACCCTGAAGACTCACAACCTATTTCTTCAGTGACCAAGAGAAGAAGAACCGGCGAAGGGCCATCTCATTAAGTTCTTTCTTTTCAGTTATCTACTTGTATTTTGTTTTACATTCTGTAACTTGTATAAATTTCATTTCCTTGTATAAATGAAGTTACCAGTTTGTAACCACAAGGTAGATAATAGATTAAAATCTAACAAACCTAAAAGAAAAACCTAAGGCATTTATTGATCTATAAAAATGCTGGATGTTGAACTGGACAGACACTATCCTGAGGATGAAGCTGAATTTGATGCCAGAAGTTTAAACATATCAATGGAGAAGGCTAAGGAGAATAGGGCCAGTGGGATTCTTAAAAGAATTGCAAATGTTAAGAAGGTTGTGAAGAAGGTATTGAATCCTCCAAGAAGGATTCCTCAACCAAGAAGACCACTGACAAGAGATGCTGACCTTAGCACATTTGTTGAACCAACTGGCGAGGTATCTAATGAAGACATCAAGTCCGCTGTACTGGCTGCTGGTGCTGGGAGTATAAAAATAACAAATGAATCTGAAGCAAGAAGCTATTACTCCCAGATCATGTCAACCAGAAGACATAGTGATACTATTAATGGTGTCAATGTAACAATCAAGCCAGGCACCAAAGTCTTTCAAGTTGAAGTTAGTTATACCAGAGGGCCACTGGTTAAAACTGACAATCCTGGTGCTATGCAGTATGGGTTCAGTGAATGGGTGGAAATGGTGAATGTGTTGGATGCGAAGGCACAAAAGAATAGGTTTGAGAAAGCATGGGTGAACTTCTTAAGGGGCAAAATTCAACATAAAGAAAATCTGGAGCAAAAGCTGAATATTGACCCTGAAGACTCACAACCTATTTCTTCAGTGACCAAGAGAAGAAGAACCGGCGAAGGGCCATCTCATTAAGTTCTTTCTTTTCAGTTATCTACTTGTATTTTGTTTTACATTCTGTAACTTGTATAAATTTCATTTCCTTGTATAAATGAAGTTACCAGTTTGTAACCACAAGGTAGATAATAGATTAAAATCTAACAAACCTAAAAGAAAAACCTAAGGCATTTATTGATCTATAAAAATGCCTTGGAAACTTAGATAGATTTAAATCGAACAAGTCTCTCCAGTTCACACTTGTATAGATACAAGAACTAGAAAAAGACTTGGCAATATTTCTAGACAAATAGGGGGAATTTGTTAGACCAGTTCACCTGGTAAACTGGCCAGTCTCCAGTTGCACCTGGAGACCCAGTGAAACTGTCCAGTTAAACTGGAGACCTAGATGATTTGTCGAGAAATATATTGAAGTCCAGTTGCACCTGGAGACCCAGTGAAACTGTCCAGTTAAACTGGAGACCTAGATGATTTGTCGAGAAATATATTGAAGTCCAGTTGCACCTGGAGACCCAGTGAAACTGTCCAGTTAAACTGGAGACCTAGATGATTTGTCGAGAAATATATTGAAGTCCAGTTGCACCTGGAGACCCAGTGAAACTGTCCAGTTAAACTGGAGACCTAGATGATTTGTCGAGAAATATATTGAAGTCCAGTTGCACCTGGAGACCCAGTGAAACTGTCCAGTTAAACTGGAGACCTAGATGATTTGTCGAGAAATATATTGAAGTCCAGTTGCACCTGGAGACCCAGTGAAACTGTCCAGTTAAACTGGAGACCTAGATGATTTGTCGAGAAATATATTGAAGTCCAGTTGCACCTGGAGACCCAGTGAAACTGTCCAGTTAAACTGGAGACCTAGATGATTTGTCGAGAAATATATTGAAGTCCAGTTGCACCTGGAGACCCAGTGAAACTGTCCAGTTAAACTGGAGACCTAGATGATTTGTCGAGAAATATATTGAAGTCCAGTTGCACCTGGAGACCCAGTGAAACTGTCCAGTTAAACTGGAGACCTAGATGATTTGTCGAGAAATATATTGAAGTCCAGTTGCACCTGGAGACCCAGTGAAACTGTCCAGTTAAACTGGAGACCTAGATGATTTGTCGAGAAATATATTGAAGTCCAGTTGCACCTGGAGACCCAGTGAAACTGTCCAGTTAAACTGGAGACCTAGATGATTTGTCGAGAAATATATTGAAGTCCAGTTGCACCTGGAGACCCAGTGAAACTGTCCAGTTAAACTGGAGACCTAGATGATTTGTCGAGAAATATATTGAAGTCCAGTTGCACCTGGAGACCCAGTGAAACTGTCCAGTTAAACTGGAGACCTAGATGATTTGTCGAGAAATATATTGAAGTCCAGTTGCACCTGGAGACCCAGTGAAACTGTCCAGTTAAACTGGAGACCTAGATGATTTGTCGAGAAATATATTGAAGTCCAGTTGCACCTGGAGACCCAGTGAAACTGTCCAGTTAAACTGGAGACCTAGATGATTTGTCGAGAAATATATTGAAGTCCAGTTGCACCTGGAAGAACTTCATCTGGAAGACAAGCTGGTGTGGAAATGGTTGTAGCTGCCAGTACTGAAACTGGTGAGCAAGATGTGAGGGGGAATGTGTTGGATGCGAAGGCACAAAAGAATAGGTTTGAGAAAGCATGGGTGAACTTCTTAAGGGGCAAAATTCAACATAAAGAAAATCTGGAGCAAAAGCTGAATATTGACCCTGAAGACTCACAACCTATTTCTTCAGTGACCAAGAGAAGAAGAACCGGCGAAGGGCCATCTCATTAAGTTCTTTCTTTTCAGTTATCTACTTGTATTTTGTTTTACATTCTGTAACTTGTATAAATTTCATTTCCTTGTATAAATGAAGTTACCAGTTTGTAACCACAAGGTAGATAATAGATTAAAATCTAACAAACCTAAAAGAAAAACCTAAGGCATTTATTGATCTATAAAAATGCCTTGGAAACTTAGATAGATTTAAATCGAACAAGTCTCTCCAGTTCACACTTGTATAGATACAAGAACTAGAAAAAGACTTGGCAATATTTCTAGACAAATAGGGGGAATTTGTTAAGACCAGTTCACCTGGTAAACTGGCCAGTCTCCAGTTGCACCTGGAGACCCAGTGAAACTGTCCAGTTAAACTGGAGACCTAGATGATTTGTCGAGAAATATATTGAAGTCCAGTTGCACCGTACAGTCAACGCAACTGAAGACTTCCTCCAGTTGAGAACTGACCAAGTTGAAGAATCATTCCAGTTGAAGTCGAAGACAACAAATGGAAGATAGAGAATGGCAATGGCAGCGAAGCCCAGTTGACATTCTAGTCAGTTACAAACTGGAGACCATCAGTGGAAAGCTCTTACAAAGCTTTACACTGATTACGAGGAATTGACTTTTATGCTTTATGTACCTTTACCCGGATAATAAGATTTATCTTATTATTTAATTGCAAAAGGTACATAAAGGTGGTTGAGTAAAGTTGCTTTATCATGCGACTTTACACTGCTTTTTAAGGAATTAAATGCTATTCCTTAAATGATCTCAACCACATTTGTACGGCCAAAGTTAACATCCCAATGTTAACTTTGCCTATAAATACAAGTCATTGCACAACAAGAATATTCAAGTGAATTCACAAAGTTGAATAACTTCACACTTTGCATACCTGCAATATTCTTGGTGAACTTGTGCAATATTCTCTCAATCGCTAAAAGGAACATTTCACAACTTTAAGTGTTTCGATTGTCTTGAGAAATTCCGAGTGTAGATCAATTGTATTTCATAGGTTGTTAGGATATTTACATTCTTGTATTATCTTGGTTCCGCAACAACCTTGTAATTTATTTAACATCAATAAATAAATTACACATTGAAAATTACATATTGTCTCATCAATTTATTTTACATGTTATTTGTATTATTGCATTGTTCTTTACTTATTGTCATTTAAATAAGTAATCTATCTAGAACTTGGTATATACTCACTGCAACTGGTCGTCTCCAGTTCAGTGCATATATTGCAAAGTAACTCCACCATCGACATAGAGGTGTCTTCAGTAGTACCATCTATTGAGTTGGGACTTACAATAACAATGCGTCATCATATCATTTCATAAGCATAGCATCATAACAATGCGTCATCATGTCATTTCATAAGCATAGCATCATAACAATGCGTCATCATATCATTTCATAAGCATAACATCATAACAATGCGTCATCATATCATTTCATAAGCATAACATCATAACAATGCGTCATCATATCATTTCATAAGCATAACGTCATAACAATGCGTCGTCATATCATTTCATAAGCATAACATCATAACAATGCTTCATCATATCATTTCATAAGCATAACATCATAACAATGCGTCATCATATCATTTCATAAGCATAGCATCATAACAATGCGTCATCATGTCATATATCGCATCATAGCATCATACGTTTATATCATCATAGCATCTTATCGTATTAACAACTTATACATTTCAGTTTATCATTTCCCTTATTTCATCATAACATCATTTTATAACATAAACATATCATCATTTCATCGTAGCATGCATAAGCTTACCGTTTATCATCAATGGTAACGTAATCATTCCCATAGTAACCTCCCATTCATTCCCGAATACATATAAACATACAAACATTCATTTGGGGAAGTTAACGTATGAAAACCTTATATTTTGTTGTCCCTCATGTGGTAAAAGATGTTATCTTACCTGGGTACAGCTAAACAATGAGTTACGTAGGTCTTACAGTGCTTGCTAAGTGCTACCGACAACCTAGAACGAGTATAAGATCGAAATATAAGCTAAACGAAACATTTTGTGCAACCTGGGCATCAGGTGCGTCGCACCTCCCAAGTGGTGCGTCGCACCAAGCATGCAAAAAACTCAGATCAGATACAGGTGCGCCGCACCAGCCCCTTGGTGCGTCGCATATCCCACTTGGTGCGCCGCACCTGGGGTGCGACGCACCATCCCACATTGGTGCGCCGCACCTCCCCTTGGTGCGCGATTATCTTGGTTCCGCATCAACCTTGTAATTTGTTTAATATCAATAAATAAATTACACTTGAAAACTACATATTGTCTCATCAAGATTGTTTACAAGTAATTTGTATTATTGCATTGTTCTTTACTTATTGTCTTTTATATAAGTAATCTATCTAGAACTTGGTATATACACACTGCAACTGGTCGTCTCCAGTTCAGTAAGTATATTGCAAAGTAACTCCACCATCGACATAGAGGTGTCTTCAGTAGTACCATCTAGAGTTGGACTTGCTATACTATATACGAACGGGTCCACTGCCCGAGAGTGTGTAGTAGTCAGTTTTAGGGTATTTCTTGTTTTAATTTTTAAACTCGATTTTACACATCAAGTTTTTGGCGCCGCTGCCGGGGACTTAATTTTAAGTAGTTGTTTATTTTGTAGTTCGATCCTTTTTCACATTCATTTGTGAGAAAGTTATTGCTTTATTAGATAGTTTGTATTTTATTTTATTTCAATTATACCACAGGTGCGGTTGACGGTTTGTTTGTGGTGAGTGTGCAGGTTCTTGTTAGTTGATGAACACAAGAGCTTCTGGCCGACCTTTGCTTAGCCCATTGTCTAATCCAGGGAAAGTCAGACGTCGACTTGTGTCCAGAGATAACCGGGAACAATCTACACCAATCAAAATAGATTTAGAAACCGAAACCAGTGTCCCACCCGTTCAGGATTCAGAAGATCAGTTGGTTAATAAGTTGAAAGAAGCAGGTAGAGTGTTTGGAACAGGTGAAGATTCAGATTCAGAAGAAGAAGAGAAAATTCAAACACCTGAACCGAGGTAGTTCTTACCCTACTTCTTCTTTTAATGCTAACAGTTCTGGTTATGGTGGTAACAGGTTTAGTAGGTTCACCAATCAACGAGGCTCGGATCCAGAATTAAGAGACATAGTGAAGGAGTTCATTGGTGCCCAAAAGGCAACTAATGAACAAGTTGCAGAAGAGTCCAAGAAGGTGATTTCTGTTTTGGACGCTTTGACTACTCGCTTGGATGGGCTCGGACATAAGTTGGATCAAGGAGCTAAGAATCAACAAGCCACCATTAAGGATTTAGAAGGAAGGATTGAGAGGCTAGGAAACTCGAATAGGCAGCCCGGTACTCTACCGAGCAACACTCAACAGAATCCAAAGCCTCAATTCAATAACCAAGGGCAAAGTAGTCAAGGATCGGGACAGAAGTATACCCCTCCAAATGCTCGAAATGAGCAAGTGAATGCCATCACTACAAGGACGGGTAAGACTTATGATTCTGCAAACCCTTTACCTAATGATTCTTCTCCACTTGTGCAGGAAAATGAAGAAGAGGAGACGGTTGATGAGGAAATTGAGATGGAACCGAACCAAGCCGTGCCGAAACCGGCCGTTCCATCCAAACCCGCTGAGAAACCGACGGTGAAGCCGTATCAACCAAAGATTCCATTTCCTCAACGGTTGAGGAAAGAAAAAGTCAAGGAACATTTTAAGAAATTTGTTGATCTTATTCAATCTGTGAATATAACTGTTCCTTTAGTTGATTTGCTTGCAGGTATGCCTAATTATGCAAAGTTCCTCAAGGAACTTGTAAGTGACAAGAAGAAGCTTGAAGAGGCTAAGACTGCAGTTATGAGTGCCGAATGTTCAGCAATCATTCAGAATCAGATTCCTCCCAAATTGGAAGATCCAGGGAGTTTTCTAATTGCTTGTTCTTTTGGTGCTTATTTGTGTGAGGCATTGGCCGATCTTGGGGCTAGTATCAATTTGATGCCTTATTCTGTTTATAGAAAGTTGTCTCTAGGAGAGTTGACCCCTACCCGCATGAGCATTAGGCTCGCGGATCGTTCTTTCCAATATCCCATGGGGATAGCGGAAAATTTGCAAATTAAGGTGGGGCATATGATATTTCCGGTTGATTTTGTTATTCTTGAGATGGAGGCGGATGCCAAAGTTCCCCTCATTCTTGGCCGACCATTCCTTATGACCGCGGATGCTATCATCCGGGTTAAGGCTAAGGAAATTTCCTTAGGAGTTGGTAATGATAGAGTTGTTTTTAATGTTGATAGAGCACTAAAGCATCCTTACTCTTGTGATGAAACTTGTTTCAGGTTAGATGTGATTGAAGAAGAAGATGCTTTGGAGAAAGAGCTCATGGATTTCTTGGATATGGAAGAAGGTGAAGCATTGCTAGCTTGCAGTGAAGAGGAGCAAGAATTGGTTGGAGATATGATGCAAGAGATTATGGCATTAAGTGTTGATGAAACTCCACCGGAAGATGAGACCTTTGAAGAGATCACCACTAGTGATAGCACACGGGTGCTAACTTCGGTAGAGAACCCTCCTACCGACTTGGAACTCAAGCCACTTCCGGACCATCTTGAGTATGCATATTTGGAAGGTACATCTCTTTTACCCGTTGTCATCTCATCCTCATTAATGGAGGATGAGAAATCTAGACTTATGACCGTCCTAAAGGCCCATAAAAAGGCCTTTGCATGGAAAATTTCCGATATTCCGGGTATAAGTCCAGAATTTTGCAAACATACCATAAACTTTGTTGATAATGTGAAACCGGTTGTGCAAAGGCAACGAAGATTAAATCCAAATATGAAAGATGTGGTTAAAAAGGAGATTATAAAGTTGCTTGATGCGGGAATCATATTCCCCATCTCGGATAGTCCATGGGTAAGTCCGGTACATTGTGTACCGAAGAAGGGTGGGATGACCGTAATTTTGAATGACAAAAATGAATTGGTTCCCACTAGGACTGTCACGGGGTGGAGGGTATGTATTGATTATCGGAGATTGAATGATGCTACCCGCAAAGACCACTTTCCCTTGCCCTTTATTGATCAAATGCTCGAACGGCTCGCCGGTAACGAGTATTTTTGCTTTTTGGATGGGTTCTCCGGGTACTTCCAAATACCCATTGACCCCAAGGACCAAGAGAAGACCACTTTTACTTGCCCTTTTGGCACTTATGCCTATAGAAGGATGCCATTTGGTCTTTGCAATGCCCCGGGTACTTTTCAAAGATGTATGATTGCCATATTTCAGGACATGATCGAAACATCCATGGAGGTTTTTATGGATGACTTTTCTGTTTTCGGTAGTTCTTTTGAAAATTGTCTTGAAAGTCTTGATAGAATGCTTGAAAGGTGTGAAAGGGCACACTTGGTCTTGAATTGGGAAAAGTGCCATTTTATGGTGAAAGAAGGTATTGTTTTGGGACACAAAGTTTCAAGGGCGGGATTAGAGGTAGATAAAGCAAAAATTGATGTTATAGCTAAATTGCCTCCACCCACTAATGTCAAATCAATTCGAAGCTTTTTGGGTCACGCCGGGTTTTACCGTCGATTTATAAAAGATTTTTCGAAAATCACCCGGCCAATGACCAAGTTGTTAGAGAAAGATGTCCCATTCAATTTTGATAAAGAATGTCTTGATGCATTTAACTCACTTAAAGTTAAATTGACCAATGCACCCATTATGTCTCCACCCAATTGGTCATTACCGTTTGAGTTAATGTGTGATGCTAGTGATTATGCTTTAGGGGCCGTTCTAGGCCAAAGGGAGGATAAGCATTTCCGCCCTATTTCCTATGCTAGCAAGACCTTAAACCCGGCTCAACAGAACTATACCGTGACCGAGAAAGAGTTATTAGCCGTGGTTTATGCCTTTGATAAGTTTAGACCCTATTTGGTTTTGAATAAGACTATTGTGTTCACCGACCACTCGGCTTTGAAGTACTTGTTCTCGAAACAAGATGCTAAGCCTCGTTTAATTCGTTGGGTCTTACTTTTACAAGAATTTGATATTGAGATCAAAGATAAGAGTGGGGCTGAAAATGTGGCAGCCGACCACTTAAGTAGGCTCGAAAACCCTCACCTTGAGGAGTTAAAGGAGCATGATATTAATGATTCGTTTCCTGATGAGTTTCTAATGCAGGTGGATGTGGAAGAAGATCCATGGTTTGCAGACATTGCTAACTATTTATGTGCAGGTGTTCTTCCTAAGGAAATGACTTATCAACAGAAAAAGAAGTTCTTTTCTGAGATTAAGCATTATTTCTGGGAAGAACCATATTTGTTTCGAATGTGTGCAGATGGCTTGATTAGGAGATGTGTGGCCGGTGCAGAAACCCGGAAGATTTTGGATGCATGCCACTATGGACAAACCGGTGGTCATTATGGACCATCTGTAACCGGTAAGAAGGTTTTTGATGCAGGATTTTATTGGCCTTCAATCTTCAAGGAAGCTCAAACTTTAGTGGAGACGTGTGAAATTTGTCAACGTCAAGGGAACATTTCAAAGAAGGATGAGATGCCACAAAACTTCATTCAGGTTTGTGAGGTATTTGATGTTTGGGGAATTGATTTTATGGGACCCTTTCCGCCTTCAAATAAGTGTCTTTACATTTTAGTGGCGGTTGATTATGTGTCGAAATGGGCCGAGGCTAAGGCCTTGCCAACTAATGATGCAAGGGTTGTCATTGATTTCTTAAAGCAATTGTTTTGTCGTTTTGGTTGTCCTAAGGCCTTAATCAGTGATCGTGGAACTCATTTCGCGAATCACCAACTTGCTAAGGTGTTGAAGAGGTATGGTGTTCATCATCGTTTCTCTACTTCTTATCACCCTCAAACGAGTGGCCAAGTAGAAAACACTAATAGGGCTTTAAAACGAATCTTAGAGAAAACCATAGGTGATAATCCTAAAAGTTGGTCTAGGAAGTTGGATGATGCATTATGGGCTTTTAGAACCGCATTTAAGACTCCAATTGGGACTACACCTTATAGGTTGCTTTATGGTAAGACATGTCATTTGCCTTTAGAAATAGAGCATAAAGCTTATTGGGCTCTTAGGAATTGCAATATGGACTTAGTTGAAAGTAGTGAATTGAGAATGTTGCAATTGCATGAGTTAGATGAGTTGAGGTTGAATGCTTATGAGAATTCCATGCTCTATAAAGAGAGAACTAAGGTTTGGCATGATCGTAGGATTAGAGAGAAGGATTTGAAAGCCGGTGATAAAGTCTTGTTATTCCTTTCAAAGTATAAGTTCAAGCAACCTAAGTTGACTTCTAGGTGGACCGGCCCTTTTGTGATCAAACATGTCTATCCGTCTGGTTATGTTGAATTGTTTAAATCGGATGGAGCTACTTTTATTGTTAATGGTCACAGGTTGAAGCTTTATCATGAAGAAGAGGAAAATGTGGGAGTCGTCGTTGACGAGCTTCCATTTTTCGAAAGGAATTGATGAAGAAAGGACCATGAGTCGAGCTAAAGACTCGTAAATAAATTAAGCGCTTCGCGGGAGGCAACCCGTGTTTCTTGTTTTAATTGTCATTGGTAATGTGTTTTAATAAGAATTGCAGGTAGGAGCCGCTCTCATGCCTTCCGGTAAGTCGTTTTCTAGGAAGAAACAAAAGGTAAGTGTGGGGGGGGGGGGGGGGGGGGGGGGGGGGGGGGGGGGGGGGGGGGGGGGGGGGGGGGGGGGGGGGGGGGGGGGGGGGGGGGGGGGGGGGGGGGGGGGGGGGGGGGGGGGGGGGGGGGGGGGGGGGGGGGGGGGGGGGGGGGGGGGGGGGGGGGGGGGGGGGGGGGGGGGGGGGGGGGGGGGGGGGGGGGGGGGGGGGGGGGGGGGGGGGGGGGGGGGGGGGGGGGGGGGGGGGGGGGGGGGGGGGGGGGGGGGGGGGGGGGGGGGGGGGGGGGGGGGGGGGGGGGGGGGGGGGGGGGGGGGGGGGGGGGGGGGGGGGGGGGGGGGGGGGGGGGGGGGGGGGGGGGGGGGGGGGGGGGGGGGGGGGGGGGGGGGGGGGGGGGGGGGGGGGGGGGGGGGGGGGGGGGGGGGGGGGGGGGGGGGGGGGGGGGGGGGGGGGGGGGGGGGGGGGGGGGGGGGGGGGGGGGGGGGGGGGGGGGGGGGGGGGGGGGGGGGGGGGGGGGGGGGGGGGGGGGGGGGGGGGGGGGGGGGGGGGGGGGGGGGGGGGGGGGGGGGGGGGGGGGGGGGGGGGGGGGGGGGGGGGGGGGGGGGGGGGGGGGGGGGGGGGGGGGGGGGGGGGGGGGGGGGGGGGGGGGGGGGGGGGGGGGGGGGGGGGGGGGGGGGGGGGGGGGGGGGGGGGGGGGGGGGGGGGGGGGGGGGGGGGGGGGGGGGGGGGGGGGGGGGGGGGGGGGGGGGGGGGGGGGGGGGGGGGGGGGGGGGGGGGGGGGGGGGGGGGGGGGGGGGGGGGGGGGGGGGGGGGGGGGGGGGGGGGGGGGGGGGGGGGGGGGGGGGGGGGGGGGGGGGGGGGGGGGGGGGGGGGGGGGGGGGGGGGGGGGGGGGGGGGGGGGGGGGGGGGGGGGGGGGGGGGGGGGGGGGGGGGGGGGGGGGGGGGGGGGGGGGGGGGGGGGGGGGGGGGGGGGGGGGGGGGGGGGGGGGGGGGGGGGGGGGGGGGGGGGGGGGGGGGGGGGGGGGGGGGGGGGGGGGGGGGGGGGGGGGGGGGGGGGGGGGGGGGGGGGGGGGGGGGGGGGGGGGGGGGGGGGGGGGGGGGGGGGGGGGGGGGGGGGGGGGGGGGGGGGGGGGGGGGGGGGGGGGGGGGGGGGGGGGGGGGGGGGGGGGGGGGGGGGGGGGGGGGGGGGGGGGGGGGGGGGGGGGGGGGGGGGGGGGGGGGGGGGGGGGGGGGGGGGGGGGGGGGGGGGGGGGGGGGGGGGGGGGGGGGGGGGGGGGGGGGGGGGGGGGGGGGGGGGGGGGGGGGGGGGGGGGGGGGGGGGGGGGGGGGGGGGGGGGGGGGGGGGGGGGGGGGGGGGGGGGGGGGGGGGGGGGGGGGGGGGGGGGGGGGGGGGGGGGGGGGGGGGGGGGGGGGGGGGGGGGGGGGGGGGGGGGGGGGGGGGGGGGGGGGGGGGGGGGGGGGGGGGGGGGGGGGGGGGGGGGGGGGGGGGGGGGGGGGGGGGGGGGGGGGGGGGGGGGGGGGGGGGGGGGGGGGGGGGGGGGGGGGGGGGGGGGGGGGGGGGGGGGGGGGGGGGGGGGGGGGGGGGGGGGGGGGGGGATTTTCAATTTTAATCTTTCTCTTTAATCATCACAATGACAAGATCAGGAAAGGTATGTGATTCTTGAACTTCTCTTGTTGATTTTAATTAGTTAAGTGTATAATGTTCTTGCATACATTCGAATTTATATAGATTTTATGCTTAATATGCTTCTTAAGTTCGAATTTGTGAGGGATTTACAAGAACAATGAGGGGTTGGTTGTTTTGATTGAAGGATTGAAGATTTGTTTTTGTGGATTGGGTCATTCAAATTAACTTAGGGTTAATTAAGCTTTGTCTTTCTTAATTAAATGCTAAACCCTAAGATTTAAGTTATATTTTGTTGTGGGGATTTTTGTGTTCATACCTGCTGCTGCTCGACCTCAACCCAGAAACACAGGCGTTGCGCCGCAACTGCAAACCAGACAGATAAGTTGCGCCGCAACTGTCCAAGTTGCGCCGCAACTACAAACCAGACAATAAGTTGCGCCGCAACTGCCAGACAATAGTTGCGCCGCAACTGCACCAACAATAGTTGCGCCGCAACTGCCCAGACAATAGTTGCGCCGCAACTGCACCAACAATAGTTGCGCCGCAACTGCCCAGACAATAGTTGCGCCGCAACTGCACCAGACAATAGTTGCGCCGCAACTGCCCAGACAATAGTTGCGCCGCAACTGCACCAGACAATAGTTGCGCCGCAACTGCCAGACAATAGTTGCGCCGCAACTGCAAACCAGACAGATAAGTTGCGCCGCAACTCCAGACATAGTTGCGCCGCAACTGCAAACCAGACAATAAGTTGCGCCGCAACTCAGACATAGTTGCGCCGCAACTGCAACCAGACA
>CM067172.1:92501591-92511591 GCA_034093135.1 Erigeron breviscapus
AAAAAAAAAAAAAAAAAAAAAAAAAAAAAAAAAAAAAAAAAAAAAAAAAAAAAAAAAAAAAAAAAAAAAAAAAAAAAAAAAAAAAAAAAAAAAAAAAAAAAAAAAAAAAAAAAAAAAAAAAAAAAAAAAAAAAAAAAAAAAAAAAAAAAAAAAAAAAAAAAAAAAAAAAAAAAAAAAAAAAAAAAAAAAAAAAAAAAAAAAAAAAAAAAAAAAAAAAAAAAAAAAAAAAAAAAAAAAAAAAAAAAAAAAAAAAAAAAAAAAAAAAAAAAAAAAAAAAAAAAAAAAAAAAAAAAAAAAAAAAAAAAAAAAAAAAAAAAAAAAAAAAAAAAAAAAAAAAAAAAAAAAAAAAAAAAAAAAAAAAAAAAAAAAAAAAAAAAAAAAAAAAAAAAAAAAAAAAAAAAAAAAAAAAAAAAAAAAAAAAAAAAAAAAAAAAAAAAAAAAAAAAAAAAAAAAAAAAAAAAAAAAAAAAAAAAAAAAAAAAAAAAAAAAAAAAAAAAAAAAAAAAAAAAAAAAAAAAAAAAAAAAAAAAAAAAAAAAAAAAAAAAAAAAAAAAAAAAAAAAAAAAAAAAAAAAAAAAAAAAAAAAAAAAAAAAAAAAAAAAAAAAAAAAAAAAAAAAAAAAAAAAAAAAAAAAAAAAAAAAAAAAAAAAAAAAAAAAAAAAAAAAAAAAAAAAAAAAAAAAAAAAAAAAAAAAAAAAAAAAAAAAAAAAAAAAAAAAAAAAAAAAAAAAAAAAAAAAAAAAAAAAAAAAAAAAAAAAAAAAAAAAAAAAAAAAAAAAAAAAAAAAAAAAAAAAAAAAAAAAAAAAAAAAAAAAAAAAAAAAAAAAAAAAAAAAAAAAAAAAAAAAAAAAAAAAAAAAAAAAAAAAAAAAAAAAAAAAAAAAAAAAAAAAAAAAAAAAAAAAAAAAAAAAAAAAAAAAAAAAAAAAAAAAAAAAAAAAAAAAAAAAAAAAAAAAAAAAAAAAAAAAAAAAAAAAAAAAAAAAAAAAAAAAAAAAAAAAAAAAAAAAAAAAAAAAAAAAAAAAAAAAAAAAAAAAACCTTAAAGTTCATTCAAACCCTTAAAGTCCTCTTTTGATAGACGTTGTGGTGCTTGCATCATGATGGTGAAGGAACGAACCTAGTACAAGCCTATGGTTAAAAGATTATGCATCACGACTAGGCATTGAGTGATAATTCAAATATTCAACCCCAAGTGTAAGTTAGTTGGAGTAGGATAAACGAGATATCACTGATTTGATTTATTTGTGCTTAGTCGTGTTATTAAGGCTTGTATATCAGTCAAGTATTGTCAAACATTCCAGTTTTCATTTAAGATTAAAACTGCCTAACCATCTCGTTTCATTTTCAATGATGGTTTAGCTTCTTTTTGATTACGGTAATGTTATTCCATTTGTGCCAAGGTAAATTGAGTTTTGAAGTTTGGAATTGCTTGAGGACAAGCAAAGCTTAAGTGTGGGGGGATTTGATATGTCGTATTTTATACCCATTTCCCACAACGTATTTAGTTGATTTTGCATGGTTTATGAGTCGTTTTTGTATACATTTGGTGCGTTTATGGTATTTGTTAGTGTTTCAGGTTACTGACAGGTATTTAAGCGCAAATCTGGAGAAAACGACATTGTTGAGGAGAATCAAGTGCTAACGGAAGATTTCGGAAGCATTTGGATGAAGATTTCAGAAAGTCAACTAAAGTCAAAGCTAAAGAAGGCCAGTTGCGCCGCAACATGGAGTTGCGCCGCAACCCAATTCCAGAAAGATAAGTTGCGCCGCAACTCTCGCGCCGAAATCTGGAGAAAACGACATTGTTGAGGAGAATCAAGTGCTAACGGAAGATTTCGGAAGCATTTGGATGAAGATTTCAGAAAGTCAACTAAAGTCAAAGCTAAAGAAGGCCAGTTGCGCCGCAACATGGAGTTGCGCCGCAAATCTGGAGAAAACGACATTGTTGAGGAGAATCAAGTGCTAACGGAAGATTTCGGAAGCATTTGGATGAAGATTTCAGAAAGTCAACTAAAGTCAAAGCTAAAGAAGGCCAGTTGCGCCGCAACTGGGTCCAAATCTGGAGAAAACGACATTGTTGAGGAGAATCAAGTGCTAACGGAAGATTTCGGAAGCATTTGGATGAAGATTTCAGAAAGTCAACTAAAGTCAAAGCTAAAGAAGGCCAGTTGCGCCGCAACAGGCAAATCTGGAGAAAACGACATTGTTGAGGAGAATCAAGTGCTAACGGAAGATTTCGGAAGCATTTGGATGAAGATTTCAGAAAGTCAACTAAAGTCAAAGCTAAAGAAGGCCAGTTGCGCCGCAACTGGGTCCAAATCTGGAGAAAACGACATTGTTGAGGAGAATCAAGTGCTAACGGAAGATTTCGGAAGCATTTGGATGAAGATTTCAGAAAGTCAACTAAAGTCAAAGCTAAAGAAGGCCAGTTGCGCCGCAACAGGGCCAAATCTGGAGAAAACGACATTGTTGAGGAGAATCAAGTGCTAACGGAAGATTTCGGAAGCATTTGGATGAAGATTTCAGAAAGTCAACTAAAGTCAAAGCTAAAGAAGGCCAGTTGCGCCGCAACATGGAGTTGCGCCGCAAATCTGGAGAAAACGACATTGTTGAGGAGAATCAAGTGCTAACGGAAGATTTCGGAAGCATTTGGATGAAGATTTCAGAAAGTCAACTAAAGTCAAAGCTAAAGAAGGCCAGTTGCGCCGCAACTGGGTCCAAATCTGGAGAAAACGACATTGTTGAGGAGAATCAAGTGCTAACGGAAGATTTCGGAAGCATTTGGATGAAGATTTCAGAAAGTCAACTAAAGTCAAAGCTAAAGAAGGCCAGTTGCGCCGCAACTGGCCAAATCTGGAGAAAACGACATTGTTGAGGAGAATCAAGTGCTAACGGAAGATTTCGGAAGCATTTGGATGAAGATTTCAGAAAGTCAACTAAAGTCAAAGCTAAAGAAGGCCAGTTGCGCCGCAACTGGGTCCGAATCTGGAGAAAATCGGGAGGCATATAAATAGCATGCAAAATTAGCCCAAAACACTTCTTCTTTTTCTCCAGCCGTGCTTCAAACCCTATTCAGAGATATTATCAGTTTTTCATCATATTTTAGGTTTTCAATCACGATTGGATCGATTACGTTCGTAGCTTTCAATTATTATCATTCGGTAACAATGAATTTCTCTTATTTTAATTGTTATTCTTATTTTAATATGAGTGGCTAATCACTTCATCATCCATCTTGATGGAGTGAGACAATATGTAAAGATTGCACAATTTTATTAATTCAATGTTGATTTCATTTAACGTTATATCGAGATCTTAGCGTATTTCTTCCTTATTATTTATCTTGAATTGATTGGTGATTTATATGTGTCTTTAATGGTAGTTATTGATTACGTATATTTCATTTTGATTGTTTGGGTACAAACGATTGGGTCTATGACGGGTACGGTAGATAATCGTTCATGATAATAGGAAGAAATGTGTTAACGGTTGGGTACAATCGATAGGTATAATTGTTATTTCAATAACCAAACCAATTGTTTGATTAGGGAAGTTATAAAAGATGTCTTGGGGTACCGGTCTTTGTAACGAAACTAGTTTAAGCAAGAGAGTCAAATGATGTCTTCAACTTGACGGGTACGGTAGATAATCGTTCATGATAATAGGAAGAAATGTGTTAACGGTTGGGTACAATCGATAGGTATAATTGTTATTTCAATAACCAAACCAATTGTTTGATTAGGGAAGTTATAAAAGATGTCTTGGGGTACCGGTCTTTGTAACGAAACTAGTTTAAGCAAGAGAGTCAAATGATGTCTTCAACTTGACGGGTACGGGGTTGGTGCTTTGTTTGAGTCTCGGTTATTTAATCAACTAATTTGGATTTGAACTTCATTTATGTGCAATCTAAACATGTTGTTGAGCGGATTCAAGATGGATGACTTTTTAAATTATTGTTTAAAACAAATTCTCTTTACGATTAATCCTTTGGGATTACTAATTATTTACTGACTTTTGCAAAGTGACAATTCGGTTACAAAACCCCCCTATTTACTTGAATTACTTAATGTCAACAATTACTTAGTTTTAGTCCCTGTGTTCGATCCTGGACTTACCTTTTAGCTATACTATATACGAACGGGTCCACTGCCCGAGAGTGTGTAGTAGTCAGTTTTAGGGTATTTCTTGTTTTAATTTTTAAACTCGATTATACACATCATTTATAATAAATTCCACATATTTCTATAAAATCCCTCTTGACTTCAAGAATTAGGAGTTCTGTCAGAGCTCGACCCTGACATGTTGCTTCCACCAGCAACATCTTTTTTTCTTCTCCTCAGGGGTTGAACATTAGGATCTTCTTTTTCATTATCTTCTTCTTCTTCAGATGACATGGCGAAAATGGACTTCTCCCTTTGTGAGAGATTATCTTTTTCTTGCTGAGCTAAGGCTTTTGCGAACTTTTCATCTTCTTTTATTTGACGGTTCACAAGAATAGATTCTTCCTCTTTTAAAAATTGAGATAAAATTTTTGCCAGCTTTTCATCTTCGGTAGTTTGCTTCTCAACAAGGTTGGCATCCTCGTCTACCATCACCTTGTAGTCTTCATAGGAGATACCTAACTTATTGGCCTCCCGCTTGATCCTTTTGACCCTATTGCTTTCCCTGGCCACTTTTTCAAGATTTTCAAGTTCATCTTGAGTCATTGGCCTTTTGCCTTTTGGATCACTAGAAGAGGCACCAGAGTTTTTCATTGTCTTATGATAAACAAACAATATTAACCATTGGTGTAACAATTTCATTAGCTAGGCAATCATAAATTAAAAGACCAATATAAACATATAAATAGTCACCATATCATTTAAGATGAGTAAAAAGACAAAGAATAACATACCAAAGAAAATGTTGTAGATCTTGAGGTACACACAAGTTGGTTATGAGCAGTTTACAATAATTTATCAGAAGAAGAACTAAGTGAGTTGAAGAGATATGGAAGAAAGATTTAGTGTGTATATTTTTTTTTTTTTTTTTTTTTTTTTTTTTTTTTTTTTTTTTTTTTTTTTTTTTTTTTTTTTTTTTTTTTTTTTTTTTTTTTTTTTTTTTTTTTTTTTTTTTTTTTTTTTTTTTTTTTTTTTTTTTTTTTTTTTTTTTTTTTTTTTTTTTTTTTTTTTTTTTTTTTTTTTTTTTTTTTTTTTTTTTTTTTTTTTTTTTTTTTTTTTTTTTTTTTTTTTTTTTTTTTTTTTTTTTTTTTTTTTTTTTTTTTTTTTTTTTTTTTTTTTTTTTTTTTTTTTTTTTTTTTTTTTTTTTTTTTTTTTTTTTTTTTTTTTTTTTTTTTTTTTTTTTTTTTTTTTTTTTTTTTTTTTTTTTTTTTTTTTTTTTTTTTTTTTTTTTTTTTTTTTTTTTTTTTTTTTTTTTTTTTTTTTTTTTTTTTTTTTTTTTTTTTTTTTTTTTTTTTTTTTTTTTTTTTTTTTTTTTTTTTTTTTTTTTTTTTTTTTTTTTTTTTTTTTTTTTTTTTTTTTTTTTTTTTTTTTTTTTTTTTTTTTTTTTTTTTTTTTTTTTTTTTTTTTTTTTTTTTTTTTTTTTTTTTTTTTTTTTTTTTTTTTTTTTTTTTTTTTTTTTTTTTTTTTTTTTTTTTTTTTTTTTTTTTTTTTTTTTTTTTTTTTTTTTTTTTTTTTTTTTTTTTTTTTTTTTTTTTTTTTTTTTTTTTTTTTTTTTTTTTTTTTTTTTTTTTTTTTTTTTTTTTTTTTTTTTTTTTTTTTTTTTTTTTTTTTTTTTTTTTTTTTTTTTTTTTTTTTTTTTTTTTTTTTTTTTTTTTTTTTTTTTTTTTTTTTTTTTTTTTTTTTTTTTTTTTTTTTTTTTTTTTTTTTTTTTTTTTTTTTTTTTTTTTTTTTTTTTTTTTTTTTTTTTTTTTTTTTTTTTTTTTTTTTTTTTTTTTTTTTTTTTTTTTTTTTTTTTTTTTTTTTTTTTTTTTTTTTTTTTTTTTTTTTTTTTTTTTTTTTTTTTTTTTTTTTTTTTTTTTTTTTTTTTTTTTTTTTTTTTTTTTTTTTTTTTTTTTTTTTTTTTTTTTTTTTTTTTTTTTTTTTTTTTTTTTTTTTTTTTTTTTTTTTTTTTTTGATGCACTGACATTTTCTGTTGGGGGTTCTAGCTATGATGTTGGTACTGTATTTTGGAGAAGCCAGTCTTGGCAAAAATCATCGATTGATGTTCCCCATTCACTAGTACCAATCATCGGGTTTTGCCATGCGTCCATGACTCTCTTAAGATCTTCTTATCTACAATAAAAATTTGTCAGGCAACTGACATAATAAATACACAAGAAACATTCTCAACAATACTATCCTGGACAACTTAAGATTTTATTTATTAAATAACACATCATTTATAATAAATTCCACATATTTCTATAAAATCCCTCTTGACTTCAAGAATTAGGAGTTCTGTCAGAGCTCGACCCTGACATGTTGCTTCCACCAGCAACATCTCTTTTTCTTCTCCTCAGGGGTTGAACATTAGGATCTTCTTTTTCATTATCTTCTTCTTCTTCAGATGACATGGCGAAAATGGACTTCTCCCTTTGTGAGAGATTATCTTTTTCTTGCTGAGCTAAGGCTTTTGCGAACTTTTCATCTTCTTTTATTTGACGGTTCACAAGAATAGATTCTTCCTCTTTTAAAAATTGAGATAAAATTTTTGCCAGCTTTTCATCTTCGGTAGTTTGCTTCTCAACAAGGTTGGCATCCTCGTCTACCATCACCTTGTAGTCTTCATAGGAGATACCTAACTTATTGGCCTCCCGCTTGATCCTTTTGACCCTATTGCTTTCCCTGGCCACTTTTTCAAGATTTTCAAGTTCATCTTGAGTCATTGGCCTTTTGCCTTTTGGATCACTAGAAGAGGCACCAGAGTTTTTCATTGTCTTATGATAAACAAACAATATTAACCATTGGTGTAACAATTTCATTAGCTAGGCAATCATAAATTAAAAGACCAATATAAACATATAAATAGTCACCATATCATTTAAGATGAGTAAAAAGACAAAGAATAACATACCAAAGAAAATGTTGTAGATCTTGAGGTACACACAAGTTGGTTATGAGCAGTTTACAATAATTTATCAGAAGAAGAACTAAGTGAGTTGAAGAGATATGGAAGAAAGATTTAGTGTGTATATTTTTTTTTCTTTTTTTTTTTTTTTTTTTTTTTTTTTTTTTTTTTTTTTTTTTTTTTTTTTTTTTTTTTTTTTTTTTTTTTTTTTTTTTTTTTTTTTTTTTTTTTTTTTTTTTTTTTTTTTTTTTTTTTTTTTTTTTTTTTTTTTTTTTTTTTTTTTTTTTTTTTTTTTTTTTTTTTTTTTTTTTTTTTTTTTTTTTTTTTTTTTTTTTTTTTTTTTTTTTTTTTTTTTTTTTTTTTTTTTTTTTTTTTTTTTTTTTTTTTTTTTTTTTTTTTTTTTTTTTTTTTTTTTTTTTTTTTTTTTTTTTTTTTTTTTTTTTTTTTTTTTTTTTTTTTTTTTTTTTTTTTTTTTTTTTTTTTTTTTTTTTTTTTTTTTTTTTTTTTTTTTTTTTTTTTTTTTTTTTTTTTTTTTTTTTTTTTTTTTTTTTTTTTTTTTTTTTTTTTTTTTTTTTTTTTTTTTTTTTTTTTTTTTTTTTTTTTTTTTTTTTTTTTTTTTTTTTTTTTTTTTTTTTTTTTTTTTTTTTTTTTTTTTTTTTTTTTTTTTTTTTTTTTTTTTTTTTTTTTTTTTTTTTTTTTTTTTTTTTTTTTTTTTTTTTTTTTTTTTTTTTTTTTTTTTTTTTTTTTTTTTTTTTTTTTTTTTTTTTTTTTTTTTTTTTTTTTTTTTTTTTTTTTTTTTTTTTTTTTTTTTTTTTTTTTTTTTTTTTTTTTTTTTTTTTTTTTTTTTTTTTTTTTTTTTTTTTTTTTTTTTTTTTTTTTTTTTTTTTTTTTTTTTTTTTTTTTTTTTTTTTTTTTTTTTTTTTTTTTTTTTTTTTTTTTTTTTTTTTTTTTTTTTTTTTTTTTTTTTTTTTTTTTTTTTTTTTTTTTTTTTTTTTTTTTTTTTTTTTTTTTTTTTTTTTTTTTTTTTTTTTTTTTTTTTTTTTTTTTTTTTTTTTTTTTTTTTTTTTTTTTTTTTTTTTTTTTTTTTTTTTTTTTTTTTTTTTTTTTTTTTTTTTTTTTTTTTTTTTTTTTTTTTTTTTTTTTTTTTTTTTTTTTTTTTTTTTTTTTTTTTTTTTTTTTTTTTTTTTTTTTTTTTTTTTTTTTTTTTTTTTTTTTTTTTTTTTTTTTTTTTTTTTTTTTTTTTTTTTTTTTTTTTTTTTTTTTTTTTTTTTTTTTTTTTTTTTTTTTTTTTTTTTTTTTTTTTTTTTTTTTTTTTTTTTTTTTTTTTTTTTTTTTTTTTTTTTTTTTTTTTTTTTTTTTTTTTTTTTTTTTTTTTTTTTTTTTTTTTTTTTTTTTTTTTTTTTTTTTTTTTTTTTTTTTTTTTTTTTTTTTTTTTTTTTTTTTTTTTTTTTTTTTTTTTTTTTTTTTTTTTTTTTTTTTTTTTTTTTTTTTTTTTTTTTTTTTTTTTTTTTTTTTTTTTTTTTTTTTTTTTTTTTTTTTTTTTTTTTTTTTTTTTTTTTTTTTTTTTTTTTTTTTTTTTTTTTTTTTTTTTTTTTTTTTTTTTTTTTTTTTTTTTTTTTTTTTTTTTTTTTTTTTTTTTTTTTTTTTTTTTTTTTTTTTTTTTTTTTTTTTTTTTTTTTTTTTTTTTTTTTTTTTTTTTTTTTTTTTTTTTTTTTTTTTTTTTTTTTTTTTTTTTTTTTTTTTTTTTTTTTTTTTTTTTTTTTTTTTTTTTTTTTTTTTTTTTTTTTTTTTTTTTTTTTTTTTTTTTTTTTTTTTTTTTTTTTTTTTTTTTTTTTTTTTTTTTTTTTTTTTTTTTTTTTTTTTTTTTTTTTTTTTTTTTTTTTTTTTTTTTTTTTTTTTTTTTTTTTTTTTTTTTTTTTTTTTTTTTTTTTTTTTTTTTTTTTTTTTTTTTTTTTTTTTTTTTTTTTTTTTTTTTTTTTTTTTTTTTTTTTTTTTTTTTTTTTTTTTTTTAGTTGTGGAAAGTATGTGTGTGTAAATGGTTATAGTAAATGAAAGATTTGTGTAGTGGAGATTTGTGCTCCAACGGCCGAAAAAGGAAAAGAGGGGGAAAAGATAATTAAATTTGAATTTTGTATTTTTAAAATATATATAATTCTAATATATATATGTTTTATACCTTAATAAATTACGGAAAGGTAAATATGTATACCTAGATAAAATCCTAATATAATATAATATAATATAATATATATAATCTAATATAAGGTAAATTCAAAAATATAATATAATATAATATAATATAATATAATATAATATAATATAATATAATATAATATAATATAATATAATATAATATAATATAATATAATATAATATAATATAATATAATATAATATAATATAATATAATATAATATAATATAATATAATATAATATAATATAATATAATATAATATAATATAATATAATATAATATAATATAATATAATATAATATAATATAATATAATATAATATAATATAATATAATATAATATAATATAATATAATATAATATAATATAATATAATATAATATAATATAATATAATATAATATAATATAATATAATATAATATAATATAATATAATATAATATAATATAATATAATATAATATAATATAATATAATATAATATAATATAATATAATATAATATAATATAATATAATATAATATAATATAATATAATATAATATAATATAATATAATATAATATAATATAATATAATATAATATAATATAATATAATATAATATAATATAATATAATATAATATAATATAATATAATATAATATAATATAATATAATATAATATAATATAATATAATATAATATAATATAATATAATATAATATAATATAATATAATATAATATAATATAATATAATATAATATAATATAATATAATATAATAT
>CM067172.1:92516591-92554424 GCA_034093135.1 Erigeron breviscapus
TATGATATGATGTGATATGATATGATGTGATATGATATGATGTGATATGATATGATGTGATATGATATGATGTGATATGATATGATGTGATATGATATGATGTGATATGATATGATGTGATATGATATGATGTGATATGATATGATGTGATATGATATGATGTGATATGATATGATATGATATGCAATGATGATGATATGCTTAACGATATGATATGATGTGATATGATATGATGAACGGCGGTTAATGACGTGTTGTAATATTGATATGTGCATGTATATGTGGCTTGTTCATCTAGAACACTAGACCTTTTTAGGTTGCCATGACACGTGCACGTTTTAAGGGCCCTAACGTGAAAAGATGATAGATGTGGATTAGTTTAGGATTAGTGTGGAAACCTAAACTAAACATGGTAAATGCTCGAGCTAATTAGATGTTAAGTGTTATGCATAACCCGTGCCTGATGTGGTAATAGGTACGTATAAATCGTGCTCGTATGTGGGAGAGTACGTCGTGCTCGCATGTGGGAGAGTACGTAGTGCCCGTATGTGGGAGAGTACGTAGTGCCCGTATGTGGGAGGGTACGTAGTGCCGTATGTGGGAGAGTACGTAGTGCCCGTATGTGGGAGAGTACGTAGTGCCCGTATGTGGGAGAGTACGTAGTGCCCGTATGTGGGAGAGTACGTAGTGCCCGTATGTGGGAGAGTACGTAGTGCCCGTATGTGGGAGAGTACGTAGTGCCCGTATGTGGGAGAGTACGTAGTGCCCGTATGTGGGAGAGTACGTAGTGCCGTATGTGGGAGAGTACGTAGTGCCCGTATGTGGGAGAGTACGTAGTGCCGTATGTGGGAGAGTACGTAGTGCCCGTATGTGGGAGAGTACGTAGTGCCGTATGTGGGAGAGTACGTAGTGCCCGTATGTGGGAGAGTACGTAGTGCCCGTATGTGGGAGAGTACGTAGTGCCCGTATGTGGGAGAGTACGTAGTGCCCGTATGTGGGAGAGTACGTAGTGCCCGTATGTGGGAGAGTACGTAGTGCCCGTATGTGGGAGAGTACGTAGTGCCGTATGTGGGAGAGTACGTAGTGCCCGTATGTGGGAGAGTACGTAGTGCCCGTATGTGGGAGAGTACGTAGTGCCCGTATGTGGGAGAGTACGTAGTGCCCGTATGTGGGAGAGTACGTAGTGCCGTATGTGGGAGAGTACGTAGTGCCCGTATGTGGGAGAGTACGTAGTGCCCGTATGTGGGAGAGTACGTAGTGCCCGTATGTGGGAGAGTACGTAGTGCCCGTATGTGGGAGAGTACGTAGTGCCCGTATGTGGGAGAGTACGTAGTGCCCGTATGTGGGAGAGTACGTAGTGCCCGTATGTGGGAGAGTACGTAGTGCCCGTATGTGGGAGAGTACGTAGTGCCCGTATGTGGGAGAGTACGTAGTGCCCGTATGTGGGAGAGTACGTAGTGCCGTATGTGGGAGAGTACGTAGTGCCCGTATGTGGGAGAGTACGTAGTGCCCGTATGTGGGAGAGTACGTAGTGCCCGTATGTGGGAGAGTACGTAGTGCCCGTATGTGGGAGAGTACGTAGTGCCGTATGTGGGAGAGTACGTAGTGCCCGTATGTGGGAGAGTACGTAGTGCCCGTATGTGGGAGAGTACGTAGTGCTCGTATGTGGGAGAGTACGTAGTGCCCGTATGTGGGAGAGTACGTAGTGCTCGTATGTGGGAGAGTACGTAGTGCCCGTATGTGGGAGAGTACGTAGTGCCGTATGTGGGAGAGTACGTAGTGCTCGTATGTGGGAGAGTACGTAGTGCCGTATGTGGGAGAGTACGTAGTGCCGTATGTGGGAGAGTACGTAGTGCCCGTATGTGGGAGAGTACGTCGTGCTCGTATGTGGGAGAGTACGTAGTGCTCGTATGTGGGAGAGTACGTAGTGCTCGTATGTGGGAGAGTACGTAGTGCCCGTATGTGGGAGGGTACGTAGTGCTCGTATGTGGGAGAGTACGTAGTGCCCGTATGTGGGAGAGTACGTAGTGCTCGTATGTGGGAGAGTACGTAGTGCCGTATGTGGGAGAGTACGTAGTGCTCGTATGTGGGAGAGTACGTAGTGCTCGTATGTGGGAGAGTACGTAGTGCCGTATGTGGGAGAGTACGTAGTGCTCGTATGTGGGAGAGTACGTAGTGCCCGTATGTGGGAGAGTACGTAGTGCCCGTATGTGGGAGAGTACGTAGTGCTCGTTGTGGGAGAGTACGTAGTGCCCGTATGTGGGAGTACGTTGATGTGGTGATATAAATGCCTAAATCAAATGACGTAATGTTTTAAAGTGACGTGTTTAATGGATGAAATGTCTTGCTTAAACCTGGTGTTATCTTACTTAGCTTTATAGCTAACACTTGTTTCTTTTAATGTGTTGACACCCCTCAGGTTAGGCAGTGAGATGACGTGTGAAGCTTTGGCGAGAGATGGGTAGATGATCAAGCTGGCTTTAGTTTACCCAGTAGCTTCGCATAGACCTTATGTTATTGATTTCCTTTATGGAACTTATGTAATGACTATGTTATGATTGCTTTATGTTGGGCAATCTTATGGATTTCTTTTATTACAGATTTGATGCTATTAGTAACACCACCAATGTTTTCTCAACTGTTTTCCTTAGTTGAGTATTTTCCTAAGTCGTTTCCGCATGATTTAACGTCGTTAGGCGAAATTTTTGGAAATCCATATTTTTACGAAACGGGTGTTACATTATGGAACTCACCAACGTTATGTTGATACATTTTAGCATGTATTCTCAGGTAACTAGATGATACTCTGTGCATAGGACCACTTTCCGCTGCATACTACATGATGGACCACGGCCCACCCTCAGACTTTAGAAATGGTTCATCGATTTGCTAAAGTCTCCAACTACTATTTAATATTGATACTAAATAAATGTTTTCAAGAACAGTATCTCTTTTCAAATTGTGTAATATAAATTTGTGAACAATGTTTTTTTGTATAAATGTATTTTGAAAACGACAACACTTTGTGTCGTTCAGTATATCTTGTGTTATGAATCCATGTATGTCATACCCCGTCTAGGGCGGGTGTGACATGCTTGCCCAAATCCTTAACATCAATATGCTCTCTTAAATCTGTTGGGATCGGGACCGTCTCCATTTTCTACAAGTATTGAGCCACATGTTCCTGAGGATCTGTTGTTCCATCATAAGTTTTCATATGAGGCGCTGAAAACTTCTTTGGAATTTCCACATTAGCTATGGCCGGTGCAAATCTGGAAATTATGTACGAAGATGGATCTGCTTCTGGAATTGGTTGACAAAATCCCGGAACTATCGAAATTAGTTCCTTGATTTTTTGCAACTCTCTCGCCACGTACGCATTCGCCATATTATCCTGCATTTGGTTAGCATTATTTTCGTAATTAAAGGAGGGGGAGTAAAACCTGGAACCCCAGAAGATGATGGAGGGGTTTGTTCGTTATTTTTTGAGTTATTTCCTGCGTGATATAAGGAACCAGATCCAGATTTCTGGGGAGGAGTATAGAACATATGACCCATTGACTGGGTCGTTGGAACTCCTGTTCCTCCAAAATTGATACTCCTGTTGTTCAGAGGAGAGTTTTCTGGTCTCTCAAGATCTTGGACCCTGATTTATTGAGTCCTAGTTTCTTGGTTCCCGCTTCCCATCATTCTTGATTCCAAGCCATCGAATCTAGCGATATTCTGCGCCTGTGCTTTCTTCATTTGTTCCTGAAGGACCCTAAACATAGAAAAAATATTCGTGTCAGCGCTAGATTCATGATGGGTGGTTCTTACCTGCGAATCTAGGGGTGATTTTAGATATGGTCGTGGCGTTGGAGGCATTGGGCGATTTGGATCATATCCTGATGAGGTGTCTTCAATAGCCTTTCCAGTATTTTTATTATTATTTTTTGGAGGCTTATTAATCAGATTCTTCAGAGTTACAGATCCAGAAGCGGCAGAGGAAGCATTTTGAGAAGTCGACATTTTTTGTAAATCGGTTTGAGAAAGTTTTCGAAACTGAATATCTAGGACTGTGATTATATTGCAAAAACACCTTTTTGCCCCACGGTGGGTGTGAGTCCCTTAAGTTCGATGGTTAACCCAAGAATGTGTAAATACAACAAGTCTAATAATCACTAGAAAAGGACTAGTATTACTTAAATATAAATGCAAGTATATAAATAAAGTAATACAAGACTTAAAGCAATAAACAAATAAAGTGGAACATTATGTATTGTTTCATGGGTATTTTATTTATGATGTTTAAATAAAATACAAGGTTGTTGCGGAATCAAGATAATACAATTAAGTATATATCCTAACAACCTATGAGTTACAAATGATCTATATTTGTCAAGTAACTCTTTAGGATCGAGATACTTAAAGTTGTAAAGTATCCCAGTTTAAGATCGAGAGTATTTGGACAAATTCACTTAAATGCAAAATGAATGCTTAAAAGTATTTTTGTCAAGGAAAATGACTTTGTATTTATAGGCAACAAAATTCACCAGTGAATTTTGTGCCGTACAAATATGGTTGGCATACATTTAATGATCCGACAAGAACATTAAATGTATTGGATAAGGAATAAGGATAAAGTCACATCAAGTGCAAGTGTATCCTATTATCCAACCAGCTTAACACACGTATACTTTGTTAAAGAACAAGTGGATTGTTCTTTGGAAAGTGTGTAAAGGCAAAAGTCAATCCTTGATATCAGTGTTCAGACTTGCAGGATCTAGAACACTAATAATCCTCCAGTGTGCAGATCTGGTAAGACTTCCAGTGGACTCCGCCATTTGTCAGTCTTCTTTATTCTTCCTTCAGTCTTTGACTTCAGTCAGAATGTCTTCAGTAGAGTTGATCTGGACTGGGGTGAAGTCCAGTGAGCAAATCTGGAGAATACTCCAGATTTCTATACAAGTATATGCTCACTGATCTTCAATTATTTCTGGACAAATCTTCATATGGGAACTCCAGATTCCAAGTCTGGAGTAGGTCAGATACTGGACAGATCTTCAGTAAGGCTCCAGTAGTCGAGTCAGGAGTGAGTCCAGTAAATCTGAACCTAACAGTGGGCGCCAAATTGTTTCGGTCAAAAATTATCTAAGATAATTTTAGAAAGGATTTATGATAATCTAAGAACCGAAGATTTGTAAGTGGGATTCGGTGTTTTAGGATCTTCAAATAAAAGTAAAGTTTTCTTAAAGATAACAATTTAAACTAAGAGTTTTTGCTGAAAAGAATTTTATGGAAGCCTTTGAGACAGAAATACTTTGAGAATCTAAAAAAACTGTTGAAGATAAAACTAAAGTAATGAAATGTAAAGCTAGGATCTTAAAGATAAATGAAAATAACAACGACACCAGAATTTTGTTGACGGGGAAAAAACCTTGATTCAATTAAGAAATCTTAGGTAAAAAACCCCGGGAGGATTCAATCGACCCTTCCTGTGTTCTTTTATTATTATTCGTGGGTGATTACAATACAATGAGGGTGAGAGTGATTTGATCGAGCTAATGAACGTAAAAGAAATAAGAATGCAGTGAGTAAGTGTGTGTGAATACAAGTGTGAGAGCAGCTATCCTAATCTCGATCAATCACCTCTTATTTATAATAGAAATTCCTAACTAACTAGCCGAAATATCTGGGATCTTCCGTGTGATACTATTCAACGTGCTGAAGATAAAAAGTGAACGTCGAGTCCTCTTTGACACGTTTATTCTTCAAGTTTGTTCCGATATCCAAGGGATTGCACGTTTCTTTTCTTCCTTGAGAGGCTGGATATTTGTTGATATTTACTTTCGACCGTTAGCTTGTTCTTGAATATCCTGGACGATGATCCTTAATTCAGGATCCTGCAAAATATATAAGCATTATCGTGCACAACAAAAATATATGTTAGTAATATCTTGAACCAGGATCATAGTATTAAAAATCTAACCCCAAACAATCTTTAAAAAGCAAAAAAAATCAAGGACAATTTCACTCTCAATAATATGTGGAAGGTCTTCTTCCCCTTAGAGAATGGATAGAGACAGAGTCGTTTAGGGGCGTTTTGTTGGGGAAAATACTTCTTGTTTTCTATTTTTGTTTTACAAGAAAATATAGAAAACAGAAAACGCGTTCAAATCATAGTTTTTCAAAAATGTTTTTCATGAAAACAAAAAACATGTTTTCTACTTTGATATGGAAAATTAAAAAATATTTTTTTATTGTTTTTCGCTTTTCATTTTTTATTTTCTAAATTTTGAATCAATTCAAATTATATTAACCTCTCCTTCTATGCCACCGGCCATGCCCCCATCACCCCCGCCCCTACCCTACTCCACCCTCAACCTCCACTTAACAAGTATATTAGAATATGTTTTTTAATATGTAAAATGAAAATAACATTTTCTATTTTTGAACGCGTTTTTAAATTTTTCATTTGTTTTCAAGAGATGAAAACTTTTCATTTTCTAGAAAATTAAAATGGAAAACTAGAATATTTCTCACAAGTAAACGCACCCAAAATGTTTAAATCTCTCGAAACAAAAACTGTTGTTGCTGTAATGTTTTGTGTTTGACCGGCTAATTAAAAATAAAAAAGAAAACCAAGATAAGATAGCCCGTAGACAAAATAGACAAAGGATCGCCGGACGAACTTGATCTCTGAATTCGGATCATCCACATTCTTCCTTTCTATTTATCTCAATAGACAATAATACTCAATAGGTAAGTTTGTTAGTAATTTGTTGTATGTATGTAATGAATTTAATTACTACATATTTTCAATCCAATCCAATCCAATCCATAATACTTTCTTTGATGGGATGGGAAGGGAACCTCCTTCGTTATATATTAGTTAAATTAAATTAAATTCGACCATCCTGTGGGACTGACTGACTTTGACTGTTACTCTGACTCTGACTGGGCCGCTGGTATTCAATGAATGTGGGAAGGGGATCGTGCTTCCAAACTTCTGCAACCTATTCATTTTTTTGCTTGTTACTCTTAGCATTCTACTAGTATTTTGTATCTGGCCCGACCCAACACGACCCATTTTTTTTTGTCATCTCAACGCTCAAGCCAAGGTTTCAAGGATCCAACTGAGTTTGGATCTAGATTCGCCACTGCTTATTATTGACTTAACTTCATTTTGCTATAGTGTATTTCACTTTCTATTTTTAATGTATGTTGGTGCATAATCGAAATAACAAATTTCATTTCCTATACATATATCTGGTCATCTGGAGGAGGAAGTGATGAACTACTGCATCTTCTAGTGCAAGTTAATAAATTTTGTTTTGTGTTTCTTGAAGCACTACAATGGCCTCTAATGGCGGAAAAGAGCCACTGCTGTCACGAGCACAGGAATCTAAATCTCAAGTTGATTGTACCAAAATCAGAAAATTACGACGTTGTAGGAGTGCTCCCATGGTAGAACCAGTCCTTCAAGAATCCAACATTGACCGTTTTCTTCAAGGCCCAAAGTCTATATTTGATCAACTCAATCCACATTTTAAGCGGGTAGCCCTCTACTTATGTATATACTTAACCATAAGTACCCTCTGCTTTTACCTGGTTAGAAATCAGATTTCCGGAGATAAAACATATGGCATACTCGATTCTGTTTATTTCTGTGTTGTAACAATGACTACCGTTGGATATGGAGACCTTCTGCCCAATAGCAACGCCACAAAACTACTTTCCTGTGCATTTGTTTTTTCGGGAATGACCCTTATTGGGCTAAGCCTAAGCAGAGCCGCAGACTGTTTGGTGGAGAATCAAGAAATATTACTAGTTAAAGCGTTACATCTGCGTCAAAAACCTAATTCAATGGAAATTCTGAAAGAAATGGAAACTAATAGAGTGAGATATAGATGTGTAATATTATCCATTTTGCTTGTGATTCTCATAGCTTCCGGGACAATCTTCTTAACTACTGTTGAGGAAATGGAGATTGTGGATGCTTTCTATTGTGTTTGTTCCACAATCACAACTCTGGGTTACGGTGACAAAAGTTTCTCTACACCCGCGGGACGTATTTTTGCTATATCTTGGATATTGATGAGTACTATATGTTTAGCTCAGTTGCTATTTGCTTTTGCGGAGTTTTATACAGAGAGTAGGCAGAGGTCATTGGTCCGGTGGGTTCTCACAAGAAAAACGACTGCCGCTGACCTGGAAGCAGCTGATCTTGATGATGATGGGGTTGTCGGGTAAGTTCCAAAGCTGTAAATTGCATTTAAAGCTGCATTATATCATCTTCATATGGTATCATTTTCCTTTTTCGATGAAATTTATTACTTCTGTTCATGAATTTAGGGCTGCAGAATTTGTGATTTATAAGCTGAAAGAGATGGGAAAAATAAATCAAGAAGATATATCGCTTATCATGGCTGAATTCAAAAACCTTGATGTGGATGATTCAGGAACTTTGTCAACTTCTGACATTTTTCTTGCTCAATCGACATGGAAGGACAGGTGAAGATGATTCTTATTTCATATACTTGCGTATTGTGAAACTTTGCATTTGGCCCTCGATGTTGGTTGTTTTCTAATACGTATAGAAACTGTATATGGTATCATATTGTGTTTATTGTTCGGTCTAGATTACCGAACTAACTACCCAACATTGTGTTTAAACTCATCACCTGATCACATTTTGCCTTTCCATATCCGGTTACCAAAAGCTGATGTGGCAAGTAAAACGATTGTTCGTGTGTATCATGGAAATTCTTTGAAAGGCAAGAATCAAATAATTTTCTGTAACTTTCATTTCCAGTATTTTCATATTGGCCTGCCTAGTGGAAAAGTAGGAGAAATCTAGGTAAACAAATAGCAAACTCACAAGTCCACAACTCTAAATGATACAAATCTAGTAGAAAAGCTTTGCTATCTGAAGCAAAAGTCTTGCTCTAAACCAGATAAGCATTACCAACTAAGTTTCATGTTTCTTAACACCAGGCTTGTTTGCATCTTTATGTCCTTGTCAACCATATTATAATCTAAATATATCAGCAACGAAGTATCCCAGACAGCAATAAGATGGGCCGCCGCTGCAACAGCAAAAGCTAATTAAAAGAAACAAAATCAAACCACCAGTGGTGGTGGAAAAGTTTACTAACTAGAGTACGAGGCTGAAAGTAAGAAAGAAAGTAGCCATATTAAGGTGACAGTAAAGTGTATATTTGGGATTTCGAACCAAACGATTAACACGAGGGAGCTACTGCCGTAACAACAGCTAGATTAAACTACCCAAATGTTGAGTGGTCACCCAAAACTCAGTTCAAGCATAACTTAAAATATGAGATACCACCCGTACTCCAAGCTTATGAAATTCTAGCCTATATGGTTTCTTCGTAATATTAAACCTCAACATCATCGCTTGTTCATCTATACACTATATTTATATCTTGTTGGATATTTTACTGTAATAATAAAATACTCGTATCATGTAAGTTCTTTTTTTTTTTTTCTTTCTTTCTTTGGTAAAAGGACATATGTCCTTTGGGAAATATTATTAATAAGAATAAAAATTACAAAATAAGACTATGGGCATACCTATAGAGGATTACACCTTACAAAGGAATTAGGGTACATCCCAAACAACCAAACTATATGAAACTATTACACTTACGAAAAAGGAAGAAACAAAGACTAATAACAAATCTCTTATTAGCAATAAAATCTCGATGTAAAACTCTTTTGCAGTCTTCAATCAGTCCAAAAGTGGATCCTTCACCCATTAGCCCAAAATCATAATTCAAATTCAAGCCCATTAACTTTATTGACCAATCCAATAATAAATCAAATGTCGACACAATAGCTCAAAAACACAAAAAATCAACCCAACAGAAATTCAAACTTCCAGTCCTAAAATCAAGAATCCATCTCAAAGTCTTTTCACTTTTTCAGTAATTAATACTAACCAAACAATTCCCCCTAATTCACAACACAATCTAGCAATGTTGACAAGAAAAGTCAACAAAATTATTTTAATACGTATTACGTAAATTTGGTGGTGTAGAGTAAACAATTATTTGAGTTGATAATCAGATTAAGACAATTTCCTATGATGAATATTATTTTTGTCAAAAGTTTACATCATTTCGATAGGAAATAATTTAGCCAAATTATAATAATTTGATGCACACAATGTTCCCGTATGGAAAATAATATATTCTCCTAAAAATTTAGCATAATAATCCACTTAATAACTTGGTCACGACACTTGAATCAAATGATGAACTTAAAAGAGAAATAAATTGCATTGTTTATGTAATCAAGTCGTCTAAGAAAATTATTAGGTTAATTTTTAAATGAACATATACCATTCATATATTAAAACTTATACATGGTTCTCGAAATTTGTCTATAGTAGGTATAATTTCGAGTTTTTTTTCTAAATTGGTGTAGTGGGAAAAATTATTTACCAAACTAGTATGGTTTCAAAAATATTTACCAATATGGGTTAAAACCTAAATTAATATACTATGCTTCAATTATAAAATGAAAAAAAAAAGATGGGGGATTCCAACGAAAAAACAAAAAATCTCAGCAAACACAAAGATGGCAAATACAACTTTAAGATTTATTGTTGTGAATGTGTTGTGCCCGTGAGACCGTAGGGATGGGCATGGGACTGGTACCGTCCCGTACCGGTCCCGGTACCGATGGTACCGATCCCGAAAATGACCAAAACTCAATACCGATCCCGGTCCCATTTGAGGTGGTACCGGTACCGGTACCGTATGAGACGGGACTGGGATATCGGTACCAAATCTCGACTAGTCCCGAAATTCATCAATTTCTAGACTCTTGACCGCATTATGTTAGTTATCATGAAGTTATAATAGGTGTATACCACGTTTGTTGCTTATTATCTTCCGATGTTAAACCTGAACTATATTATCTTATTTTAGTTATTGAGCCATAATTCAAATTCAAGCCCATTAACTTTATTGACCAATCCAATAATAAATCAAATGTCGACACAATAGCTCAAAAACACAAAAAATCAACCCAACAGAAATTCAAACTTCCAGTCCTAAAATCAAGAATCCATCTCAAAGTCTTTTCACTTTTTCAGTAATTAATACTAACCAAACAATTCCCCCTAATTCACAACACAATCTAGCAATGTTGACAAGAAAAGTCAACAAAATTATTTTAATACGTATTACGTAAATTTGGTGGTGTAGAGTAAACAATTATTTGAGTTGATAATCAGATTAAGACAATTTCCTATGATGAATATTATTTTTGTCAAAAGTTTACATCATTTCGATAGGAAATAATTTAGCCAAATTATAATAATTTGATGCACACAATGTTCCCGTATGGAAAATAATATATTCTCCTAAAAATTTAGCATAATAATCCACTTAATAACTTGGTCACGACACTTGAATCAAATGATGAACTTAAAAGAGAAATAAATTGCATTGTTTATGTAATCAAGTCGTCTAAGAAAATTATTAGGTTAATTTTTAAATGAACATATACCATTCATATATTAAAACTTATACATGGTTCTCGAAATTTGTCTATAGTAGGTATAATTTCGAGTTTTTTTTCTAAATTGGTGTAGTGGGAAAAATTATTTACCAAACTAGTATGGTTTCAAAAATATTTACCAATATGGGTTAAAACCTAAATTAATATACTATGCTTCAATTATAAAATGAAAAAAAAAAGATGGGGGATTCCAACGAAAAAACAAAAAATCTCAGCAAACACAAAGATGGCAAATACAACTTTAAGATTTATTGTTGTGAATGTGTTGTGCCCGTGAGACCGTAGGGATGGGCATGGGACTGGTACCGTCCCGTACCGGTCCCGGTACCGATGGTACCGATCCCGAAAATGACCAAAACTCAATACCGATCCCGGTCCCATTTGAGGTGGTACCGGTACCGGTACCGTACGAGACGGGACTGGTACCGTACCGTCCCGGTACCGATGGTACCGATCCCGAAAATGACCAAAACTCAATACCGATCCCGGTCCCATTTGAGGTGGTACCGGTACCGGTACCGTACGAGACGGGACTGGATCCGGTACCTACCGTACCGTACCGGTACCGGTACCGGTACCGGTACCGGTACCGGTACCGGTACCGGTACCGGTACCGGTACCGGTACCGGTACCGGTACCGGTACCGGTACCGGTACCGGTACCGGTACCGGTACCGGTACCGGTACCGGTACCGGTACCGGTACCGGTACCGGTACCGGTACCGGTACCGGTACCGGTACCGGTACCGGTACCGGTACCGGTACCGGTACCGGTACCGGTACCGGTACCGGTACCGGTACCGGTACCGGTACCGGTACCGGTACCGGTACCGGTACCGGTACCGGTACCGGTACCGGTACCGGTACCGGTACCGGTACCGGTACCGGTACCGGTACCGGTACCGGTACCGGTACCGGTACCGGTACCGGTACCGGTACCGGTACCGGTACCGGTACCGGTACCGGTACCGGTACCGGTACCGGTACCGGTACCGGTACCGGTACCGGTACCGGTACCGGTACCGGTACCGGTACCGGTACCGGTACCGGTACCGGTACCGGTACCGGTACCGGTACCGGTACCGGTACCGGTACCGGTACCGGTACCGGTACCGGTACCGGTACCGGTACCGGACCATCGGGATTTTATCGGTATTTCCTGGTCCCGGTACCGACTAGTACCGATCCCGTGAAATCTTAAAAACAAGTACCGGTACCGGTACCGATCCCGATTGGGACTCGGGACCACTTCCCGGTACCGGGACGGGATCGAGATTTGGGACAATCTGCTTACGTGAGAGTGCAGAAAGAAAGAAAATATCAAATGGATATATTTAGTTATCCTTAGATTGTAAGTAATTAAAGAAACAAGATAAATCATCAAATATCAATGTTTCATACGCATTCAAATTTGGATAGATAATAATAATATTAGTAACCTGGCAGATCGTGATGAGGAATGTAGTCGGATGGTTGAAGAAGACAAAGGATTTTCTTTAAGCAGCCAGAGATCTTTTATTTTACTTTTAAATCTAATAAATCTAATATATTAAATAAAATTAAATTTTAACCCATATTGGTAAATACTTTTAAAACCATACTAGTTTGGTAAATAATTTTACCCACTACACCAATTTGGAAAAAAACTCGTATACACTTTATACGTATGATCGATCGAATGTTGTTAAATTTGATAGGAAGTTTAAGAATGATTGTGTGGCAATCTGGAACTTTGGGAAATAATAAGATAATAGAGCACATGGGCTGATGGGCAGGCTGTGAGTAATGGACACCACCACCCAACGGCTTAATTTGACTGTTTGGGTTCATCCAAAATACGCTCCAAATGGCGCGGGCCCTTCTTTTTAAACCGTTATATGAAAGCGTTGAACATAAGGCATGAATCAATTTTAAATCTATTACTCAAATTTAGTGTTTCGTTACCGATTTAATGTTACCAACCGACTACTTTTAATTATTTCTTTTAGAACAATTTTAATCAATAATATTGCTATTATCTATGATTAAATACTTCCAACCAAACATCTAACTAATCTTTAAGGTTTATTATTTAGATCTAAAGTTGCGGAGAGTGCTAAAGGAGTGTTCTGACATAATATATTATAAAGAAGTTAATTTTATGAAAATTTTATACATGCCAAATTCTTAAAAATGGTAACGTATTTATATTTTGATTATTAAAGGGACTATGTTTTCAATTTGTAAGCAATAAAGGTAACATCGTTAGTTTTTAACGTTAGATATTCGTTAAGTGCTAACGTGGCATGCCACATCAATTTTTTTTTAACAGCAAACATTACAACTTGTACCCCAAATAGTCCTAAACTACCCCATTG
This sequence comes from Erigeron breviscapus, assembly GCA_034093135.1. NCBI lineage: Eukaryota > Viridiplantae > Streptophyta > Magnoliopsida > Asterales > Asteraceae > Erigeron > Erigeron breviscapus. Next base: position 92,530,477 of record CM067172.1, read on the forward strand.
CCAAGGATTGAACCTTGGTCTTTTACACCAAGAGGCAATGCCTCTACCACCCCACCAAATTGACATTTATCTTCGTAATGCACATCCCATTTCAATACACATAGCAATGCAAACCCCATTTCATACCCATCACCGATCACCTATTTTCCTTCCACCATTTTTAAACCCACCACCGATTTATATTTATTTCACCGATAAATGATATCCGGTTGTTAGAAATGACGATGTTGTTGTGTAAACTATTTAGATCGACCATATTCTTTGATGACATGACCTTTTTTATTTATTTATTGACGTGGCATGTCACGTTGACACTTAACGAATGTTTAACGTTAAAAACTAACGATGTTACCTTTATTGCATACAATTTGAAAACAGAGTCCTTTAATAATCAAAACATAAATACGTTACTCTTTTTAGGAATTTTAGGCCAATAGGTTACCTTTTTATGTATTTAACTCTAAATTTAATAACATCTAATGAAATACATGCTTAGATATCAAACGATTTCCAACATGATCAAAGTAATACTTGTTCATGCTTAAATAAAAAAAACCAAATAGAACATGTTCCAACAATCCAAGCGTAATCAAAATAAACATATTGTTAGAAATATAAAATGGTGTTAAATTGTAAATTAGTTATTGTGGAAGGGGTTTTAGTATAAATAGGATGATTTGTATATAAACCCCTAACCACCTCATTATGTAATAAGCCTTTTATAATAAACACACACTTAATTACTTTCTCTCTCCTCCCTATCATCTTCAACCTCCCTTTCACACACAAACACACATTACACACACTAACCATATTTCCTCTATTGTTACTCGTTTTAGCTCAAGTTTGTTTCTAACAATTGGTATCAGAGAATAATCGGTGAATCCGAACGATCCGTAATCATTTTTCATAACCGATTTTGTTCGTAATTTTGAGAATTTGAGCTTATATTGAATCTGAAAATTTCTGTTTTTGCTGAATTCGAGGCTGATTTGTGTTTCTAATCACAGATTAGAGGTGGATTATTGTTCAATTTGATCAATCAAGTGTTTAATCGTTGAGTTTCTGTTCAAAAATGTGTTCAAAAGTTGAACTCGACACTTAGTTATAATAAGAAAAGTCAATAAGTCTGTGTTCTTTTCTGCTACAATAGTATCACAATTTTCAAGGTGCTGATTTCATGATTCAATAGTAAACACGTGTTTTTGTCCAGTCTTTCACTTTGTTTATATCGAAATTACATTGTTCATCATTTTTACATTTTATAAAACAGAAAAAGAAAAAGGAAAAAGAAACAACTTTTTACTTCTATCTTCTCTCTTCAATTCCTTCTTCGTTTGTTGTCGAATCGATCTGAAATTGATAAGGTTTTAATCACGGTGAGATTCTGATCAGAATGATGCTTTCAATTTTTCGATTCAACAACTTTTGTTGACGGTTGAATTTTCCGGCGACTGAGTGAATTTTCCGGCGAGCTTTAATCGGCTTAATTTTCAGTTAGGATTTGTTCGCGGTTTGATTTAGAGTATTTTGGTGGTGATTTTGAGGTTTAATTCTAAGAACTGAAGGTTTAATCGTGTTTTGAGTGTTTCCGGCGAGGTGGTTACTACTTCCGGCCGCCGTGTTCTTCAAATATCCAGTTTCCGATCACCGAGTCCCAAAAACATCATTTGTCGAGCTAACCGACCTCCCAAAACACCATTTTCCGACTTGATTTCAACAACTCGACCCAATACCCGCGTTTGCCGACTTCATTCTCGACCAAACCACTTGAATCAACCTAGTCCCGCATTTTCCGAGATAATTTCACGACCAGAAGTTGTGAACTCGTATTTGCCGACTTAACCGATCAACATCTTTGCCAAATCACCGGTCACCAATCCAAAACCTGCATTTGCAGAGCATTTAGCTCGGCAAATCACACTTTCATCTGAAAACAACCAATTGCCGAGATTTATTCTCTGCAAATCACCATTTCGAGCAACTCTTAGAAATTTTTCATCCAAAGTTTTCCAAATCATCCATTTGCCGAGCAAAAAGCTCGGCAAACCATACAACTAGAATACTTAGTCGTTTTTCCTTCCAAACCACCATTTGCCGACCTAATACCTCTGCAACCAATACAACTGAAAGTCTTAGAAATTTTCGATCAAAGCTTTTTCCCATTTCAACACATTGCCGAGCTTATTGCTCGACATCCTTTACATTTCACACTTAGAAACTTTTTCGACCAAGATTTTCAATTTCAACTATCTGCCGAGCTCATTGCTCGGCATACCATACAAACAGAAAATTTTCTATTTCTGAATACCCCATTTGCAGAGCTCATATCGCTGCAAATCGACCTTTCGTCCCACACTTAACAAATTTTCGACCCAAACCACCCATTTGCAGAGATTAAACCTCTGCAAATCCCATTTGCCGAGCAAATATCTCGGCAAATCAACAAAATTTTTCAGATTTTTTTTTTAAGTTTACACACTTACTTGTCAATTCTTTTCCATCTTTGGTGTAAAATTTGAGATTTTTTTTTTTGAATACCTCATTTGCCGAGCTAATATCTCGGCAAATAGCACTTTCGAGCTTCACGACTTGAATCTTGGCTGTTTGTTGTGTTAACTTGGGTCGCTTGGCTTGTAAATCATTCTGTTCTAATAATCTTTCTTTGAGTTTCATCGAGTTGTGTTGTTTGAAAGAGAAACAGTAAAGAGAGAGAGATAAACAGAGAATTTTTTTTTTGTGTGTGTTTCTTTGAATAAAAGTGTTTGTATATTTTGTCAAAACCAAGGGATAAGTGGTAACATTTATTTGTTGGAAAGTCTGTACGCGTAAGAGAAGAGAAAGATAACGTGTTGCAGTGAATAAACGTGTATTGATACACGTAAAAAGCAGTTCACGAGTTGTCTAGCTGTCTAAAGTAAATTGAATTGTGTGTAGCCTGTTTGAATTTTGAGCTGTCATATTATTTGAGCTTTCACGTGAGGATTTTTTTTGGAATCTATTGTTGAAAACTCATGTGAACCAGGAGAGTTTTTATCAGGAAAAATTGTGTGTGTGAATTATTTTTTTTATTTTGTTGGATTTAATTTCATTTTACATTAGATTTTGGGCTAAAGCTTTAATTTGGGTCATACAATCTGTGTGGATCAAAGTCTAATATTACTTGTTTGGTTGGGCTGAATTTTTTTTAGTTTTGGGCTTGTCATATTTTTGTTGGGCTTACATTCTAAATCTTGTTGGGCTAAGGTGTATTTGGGCCGCAATTTTTCATCAGGATTTACTTTGGGCTAAACTTTGTGATTAACTATTGGACTGAATTTTTGTTTTGGGCTAGTATTTTGATTTGGACTAAGTTTGTTTGTTGGACTTATATTGTCTATCATTAAATTGTCATCAAGATTAAATTCAAAATGTCTATCACGTTCAAGTATAAACCAAGCACGGAGTCGTATCATCTTCATGAAAATCGAGAGTGTTCATGTTTTCGAGGTCATGCTTGTGTTATTCAAATGCTACAAAAGTTTACGAAATATTTCGAGAAATACAGAGATCTTCGGAAGGAACATGAGAGTCTTAAATCTGTTAATGATCAACTCAAATCTGAAAACAAAAAGCTCTACTTTGTTAATGATCTCAGTTTGACTAACAGATTTGAAGTTGACCAACTCAAATCTGATAATAAAGCACTCAAATCTGCAGATGATCTCATTTTGTCCAACAAGGAAAGTCTTCAAAAAGAAAATGATCATTTGCAATCCAAGATTTCTAAATTGACAAATGAGTTGGACAATTCTTTCACAGAGCTCAATCAAAATGTTTTGGACACTCAAATCAAAGAACTTGTTTGGCAACAAAAGACTTCTGAGCTTAACCAAGAGTTACAAAATAAGTCCATCATTTTTGAGAACAAAGTTGAAGAAGAAAGAGAAAATTTTTGTGCTCAAATCAAGTGTCTTGAAGAAAAGTGTTTGCATCTTCAGTCAAACGAAACATTTTTGACAAAAAGAATCTTCGACCTTGAGACTGAATTGTCAACACGTCCTATGACTGTGAATTCTTCTGTACAAACTGGCTGTGATGATGAATTTCATGAATGTGTTGAGACTACCGAGTCCTCAACTCAGACTGATTTTGATTGTGTTTGTGACAAGACTGAGGTGTCCAAAAGTTTTCCAAAACCTAATTCATCCAAACCAAAAGTTGATGTTCCAAAGAGGATTTACACGGGTCAAATCTTCAAAACCTTTTGAAAGAAAGGTGTCTCAGTTTACTAATTACTCCTTGCAAAAGGGTAAGAAGTACGCTAAGAAACCAAATGTTGATGGAACAACTACTTTAGTGTCTTTTCTATCCTTCGAGGATAATTCATCACACATTTCTCAAGCAAAATCTCAGCTGACTAAATCTAAATGGAAACCGATTTCAAAAGTCAAGTCAGTTGAGTCAAAATCATTCAAATATTCATTTTCAGAACTTTTTGATCTTGCACCAAAACCTGTGAAAGCAGTTGTGCAAAAAGTGAATGATTTTGCTTCGAAAAATCATTTTCCAACTCAATCTCACAAGATTGGAAGTTTTTCAAAGAAGTCAAATGATTTTTCACCGTTGCTTCCACGAAAACTCTTTTCAACTAAACCACCGGGTTTTAGTTCACAGTGGAATGCAACTTTGATTCATCAAATCGATGAGACTTATATTTGGTCTTTTAACAAATCAAAAACCATTGGACCCAATCTCAAATGGGTTCCAAAGGCATTTTCAAAGTGATTTGATGAAAAGTGGCTTATACACACTTCAGTGTATAACCCGTTCTAAAATCGTGTTTATAATTTCATTTTTTTTAGAAAAATCCAAAAAGATTTTCATTTTCTTATTTTTAAAAATCCAAAAATATTTTCTTGTTTCATCATTGTAACTTTGACTTTTAGTTACTCACAATGTATTAGGATGAGATGCAAGGCATCGAACGCCTTTGTGTACTGCCTTTGTAGTCTCATTTGTAATATTTGTGAGCAACTTTCAAACCTTTTACTCACCCTTTATCGGATTTCAAAAAGCCGGGTCAACACGTTTCTATCGGATTTCATTTGTTGATTTCTCGATATTGAAGAAGACTTCATGGACCCAGTGAAGCAATGCACATCTTTACCTAACCACTCAAGTATTTCTTAACAAATTCTTGTTTTATTCTCACGGAGATTTTCACATTTCTATCGACTCTTCATTTGGAAGACGTTGATATTGAAAAAGGGAGACACTCTACTCTAGTCCCTGACTTCATTTGATCACTTATCGAGTCTAGAGCGTACTTGAAATATCTTTTCATTTGACTAGGACACATAGAGTCTTTATATGTCTTTGTGACATTGCATATCTTTGTAATATTGCCGGAACATTCGTAGTGATATCATATTTTTGATATTTCACGATGATCGAATGGAAATCCTACCAATGCTAACATCATTTCCAACGTTGAACGTAGGTCTCACATTTTCATTTTATGAATTTTTCGAGTTAACGAGAAGTCTATGTGACCTCGGATTTATTTTCCAAAAAGTCTTTGAGGATAGTAAGACATGGTTATCGAACGCCTTTGTGACACTGACCATGAATTACATTCTTTAAAGCAATCTATCGGTTGAAAAGCCATAGACCGAACCATTTAGAGATAAGCTTTGTGCATTTCTCGATGACAATGGGAAGTCCTAAAAATAGTAATCGTATTTTTAGGCCACACCATTAATCCTTTTGATTCTTGGTTGTGTTAATGGATCATTTTTATCCGGATTTCATTTCTCTTCACACAAACACAAAGAACACAAACACCATATAAATATTGTTTTTCCAACAACGCAACCTTACATTCTAGTTCACCAATAGGTTCATTGGGAATTGGGTTGGGTTAATTTGCGTGCTTGTTGTTTGTTGGCATCTACCGTTTATGCTATCAATCAGTATTGTATGATGAAACCGTTTCACATTTTCATCATAAGGGGGAGAAATGATTATATGATTGATAGATAGAGTTCAAGGTTTTAGGTAGAATTTGATGGATATAATTTGATTGAGGAAGGATAATTCATTGTGTTTGGTTGTTCAAAGGATCGTTAGTTTAGGTGAAGAAAGTGAATAATTATCGTGATCTGATTGAAAGTTGTAAGATTGTTTCGAGAAAGTTGAAAGATTAATTTGAGATCGAGAATATTCAAGATGATTAAAGTTTTGGAAAGTACATGGTCAATAACGGAAAGATTTGTTGAGAAAAATGACTATTGTTTGATGATTAGAAGAATTTGAGATTGATTAGAGATTGTCGTTTGTTGATGCTCCATAGAAAATTAAGTTGGATAGTTAAGTTTGTTTAATGTCTTGATAAGATTCAACATTTGAACAATGTTTGAAGAGATTGTTCATTTGAGGGGGAGCAAGAGTAAACTCATAAATTGTTAGAAATGCTCCAAGATAGATGTTTGTTTGAGGGGGAGCAAAATTGTTTGATCAAAGACAAGTTAGATAAAGAATTCAAGGATAAAATGCTTCATGATGATTGTTGATTCAGAGACAAGTTAGACCAAGAATTGAAGATTTAAAGTCAAATCAATTTCCCACATTCCAAAACCAAGCTTCCGCATTGCCAAGAGAATTTAAAGATAACCAAGCTTCCGCATTCCAAAAGAATTCAAAGAATTCAAAGTCAAAACCAAGCTTCCGCATGATACTCAAAGATTCAAGTTACTTCTCCAAGCAACATCAAGTTGAAATCAACATTCAAAAGTTCAAGTTGTGAAAGCTCAAAAGCTACAAAAATTTCAAAGATGCTTCCAAAGTATTCAATGTTGCAAGAGAAGATCAAGATTTAATAAGTCATCGTCAAATATATTTGTTTGTTGAGAAGATTCAAAGTCAAGGTTGATACAAGACGTTGAAGACAATGAGAAAGCTTCAAAGTCCAATCAACATTGAAGATTTTCAACAAATGGGCTCATCATGTTTATTTAAAGACCGAAGACGATGCAACATTTACAATTCAACACTAAGGGGGAGATTGTTAGAAATATAAAATGGTGTTAAATTGTAAATTAGTTATTGTGGAAGGGGTTTTAGTATAAATAGGATGATTTGTATACAAACCCCTAACCACCTCATTATGTAATAAGCCTTTTATAATAAACACACACTTAATTACTTTCTCTCTCCTCCCTATCATCTTCAACCTCCCTTTCACACACAAACACACATTACACACACTAACCATATTTCCTCCATTGTTACTCGTTTAAGCTCAAGTTTGTTTCTAACACATATCATTCTGTTGCTCCATGGTTTGCTGTCATTAGAGCTTTGAATTAAAAAAGAATCAAATTAGAGATTTGAATTAAGGAAGAATTCAATTGATTTTGAGTGGGCATGTGAATGCCCTACTAGAAAATTATATTTTAAATTAAATTCAAATTTGGTGAGTTGACCGAGTTGCAGAGGAGCCAGATTACACCCAGTGTTGACCAATCTTGACTGAGATCGATTAGGTGTGGCTGACTCACAATAAAGTGTTTCAGTCAATCTTCAAATCCGAGTACTCGTCGAATACTCCCAACTTTTACAACATTGTTGTATATGAGTAACATACTAAAAGTGTACACGTGTAATGCACGACAACTGAATGTGTTTTAAATAATTTAGCAAGTACATACATCTAAAATGTTGAAGGTAATGGCTTCCAATGTCCGTGATACTTGTATAACAGAGAGCATACTAGAGATCACCAACTTCTAAACCAAAATCTTTTTTCGAAACTTAAAACCCGATACATGCATCTCCTCCCACATAATACATTACCATGACAATCATCACCAACATTATCATCATAATCACCACTAGTTGCCGTCACTATCACACCGCTTCCACCATCATATAGCCGCCGTAGTATTGTGTGGATACCCCTCTAGTTAATTTTAAAGTAGGTTAATAAAGTTTAATATTGAGGTTAAAAATAGAATAATAATTTAAATTCGATAAACTGTATAAATTTTTAAAAATTGTAAATTAGTTATTGTGGAAGGGGTTTTAGTATAAATAGGATGATTTGTATACAAACCCCTAACCACCTCATTATGTAATAAGCCTTTTATAATAAACACACACTTAATTACTTTCTCTCTCCTCCCTATCATCTTCAACCTCCCTTTCACACACAAACACACATTACACACACTAACCATATTTCCTCCATTGTTACTCGTTTAAGCTCAAGTTTGTTTCTAACACATATCATTCTGTTGCTCCATGGTTTGCTGTCATTAGAGCTTTGAATTAAAAAAGAATCAAATTAGAGATTTGAATTAAGGAAGAATTCAATTGATTTTGAGTGGGCATGTGAATGCCCTACTAGAAAATTATATTTTAAATTAAATTCAAATTTGGTGAGTTGACCGAGTTGCAGAGGAGCCAGATTACACCCAGTGTTGACCAATCTTGACTGAGATCGATTAGGTGTGGCTGACTCACAATAAAGTGTTTCAGTCAATCTTCAAATCCGAGTACTCGTCGAATACTCCCAACTTTTACAACATTGTTGTATATGAGTAACATACTAAAAGTGTACACGTGTAATGCACGACAACTGAATGTGTTTTAAATAATTTAGCAAGTACATACATCTAAAATGTTGAAGGTAATGGCTTCCAATGTCCGTGATACTTGTATAACAGAGAGCATACTAGAGATCACCAACTTCTAAACCAAAATCTTTTTTCGAAACTTAAAACCCGATACATGCATCTCCTCCCACATAATACATTACCATGACAATCATCACCAACATTATCATCATAATCACCACTAGTTGCCGTCACTATCACACCGCTTCCACCATCATATAGCCGCCGTAGTATTGTGTGGATACCCCTCTAGTTAATTTTAAAGTAGGTTAATAAAGTTTAATATTGAGGTTAAAAATAGAATAATAATTTAAATTCGATAAACTGTATAAATTTTTAAAAATTGTATTATTGTGTGCGGTGGTTTGACATCGTTTTATATCAGTGATTGTGTTTGTTATTCATTTATTTGACATCATCATCATCAAGATATGGAGATCCGATTTTATTTTTTTTTAAATTCTTATGGTTGTAAATTCTGATGAATGTGTGTAGTTAGAACTAGTTTTTTGACCCCAGGGGGACGTTGTCCGGGATCGACACTGCGTCATGCAAGCATTTATACATACAACGGTACCTAAAAGTTTGGAAACTTAAAATTTACTATAGTTTAGTTAGAAACCTTAATGTAAGAGATAGAGAGTAAAGAAAAAAAAGATTTGATGATTAAAGTTAGAAACCCAAAGTTAATTGATAAAAATTAAAAACTTTAAAAACTCGCCTGACAACTAAAAATGTCCCTCACTTAACGGACCTAATAGACGGTTGTTAGTCACGGAGTGAAAAGTGAAAAATATGACCAACTTCAGGGTTTTTTCTGTAATTAATTCACTTAAGGGCAATAACTGAAAATCTTGCCAACTTGAGGGACCAAAAATGTAATTTTCTCTAAAAGATTTAAAGATTGACATATAACCGTTGCAAACGCAATGAAATATTGTTGACCCGGTATGTTATTACGATAACTTAAAATAATGTCCTGTACGAGTACGGGTACTACCAACAATAATAAATAAAAAATAATGATAACTGGAGAAACCGTTTAAACCCCTCGCTCCTCCCAGAAACTCAAATTTTTCATATGTGCAAAATAATAATAGTAATCAAGAAGAAAGATGAAATCAATAAATGAGCTTAATTTCTTGATGACGAAGATATTGTTGTTAATAATGATATTGATGATGATGATGATGAAGTATGATGATGATGATGATGATGATGATGATGATGATGATGATGATGATGATGATGATGATGATGATGATGATGATGATGATGATGATGATGATGATGATGATGATGATGATGATGATGATGATGATGATGATGATGATGATGATGATGATGATGATGATGATGATGATGATGATGATGATGATGATGATGATGATGATGATGATGATGATGATGATGATGATGATGATGATGATGATGATGATGATGATGATGATGATGATGATGATGATGATGATGATGATGATGATGATGATGATGATGATGATGATGATGATGATGATGATGATGATGATGATGATGATGATGATGATGATGATGATGATGATGATGATGATGATGATGATGATGATGATGATGATGATGATGATGATGATGATGATGATGATGATGATGATGATGATGATGATGATGATGATGATGATGATGATGATGATGATGATGATGATGATGATGATGATGATGATGATGATGATGATGATGATGATGATGATGATGATGATGATGATGATGATGATGATGATGATGATGATGATGATGATGATGATGATGATGATGATGATGATGATGATGATGATGATGATGATGATGATGATGATGATGATGATGATGATGATGATGATGATGATGATGATGATGATGATGATGATGATGATGATGATGATGATGATGATGATGATGATGATGATGATGATGATGATGATGATGATGATGATGATGATGATGATGATGATGATGATGATGATGATGATGATGATGATGATGATGATGATGATGATGATGATGATGATGATGATGATGATGATGATGATGATGATGATGATGATGATGATGATGATGATGATGATGATGATGATGATGATGATGATGATGATGATGATGATGATGATGATGATGATGATGATGATGATGATGATGATGATGATGATGATGATGATGATGATGATGATGATGATGATGATGATGATGATGATGATGATGATGATGATGATGATGATGATGATGATGATGATGATGATGATGATGATGATGATGATGATGATGATGATGATGATGATGATGATGATGATGATGATGATGATGATGATGATGATGATGATGATGATGATGATGATGATGATGATGATGATGATGATGATGATGATGATGATGATGATGATGATGATGATGATGATGATGATGATGATGATGATGATGATGATGATGATGATGATGATGATGATGATGATGATGATGATGATGATGATGATGATGATGATGATGATGATGATGATGATGATGATGATAATAAAGTTTAATATTGAGGTTAAAAATAGAATAATAATTTAAATTCGATAAACTGTATAAATTTTTAAAAATTGTAAATTGAGGATTTGAGGTTAAGCATCATTATTGGTGGATTAGATTTGTATATTGGTAGATTATTTAAAGATTGAGAAAATTACATTTTTGGTCCCTCAAGTTGACAGGATTTTCAGTTATTGCCTTAAGTGAATTAATTACAGAAAAAACCCTAAAGTTGGTCAACTTTTTCACTTTTCACTCCGCGACTAACAACCGTCTATTAGGTCCGTTAAGTGAGGGGCAGATTCGTCATTTCACCATGATCCCTTCTTCTTCTTTTTCTTCCACACTCAAACAATACGGCGGAAAAGTTAAACAATACGCCAGAAAAGTTAAATTTGCAATATCTCTTCCTTTTCTTCGATTCAGAACATGAAACCCGGTACGAAAAAGGTTAGAATATAAGTCCGAACAAACCCTAACCAACAGATTTCTGATTTAACGGTCGCCGGAAAATTTAAAAACTCGCCTGACAACTAAAAATGTCCCTCACTTAACGGACCTAATAGACGGTTGTTAGTCACGGAGTGAAAAGTGAAAAATATGACCAACTTTATGGTTTTTTCTGTAATTAATTCACTTAAGGGCAATAACTGAAAATCTTGCCAACTTGAGGGACCAAAAATGTAATTTTCTCTAAAAGATTTAAAGATTGACATATAACCGTTGCAAACGCAATGAAATATTGTTGACCCGGTATGTTATTACGATAACTTAAAATAATGTCCTGTACGAGTACGGGTACTACCAACAATAATAAATAAAAAATAATGATAACTGGAGAAACCGTTTAAACCCCTCGCTCCTCCCAGAAACTCAAATTTTTCATATGTGCAAAATAATAATAGTAATCAAGAAGAAAGATGAAATCAATAAATGAGCTTAATTTCTTGATGACGAAGATATTGTTGTTAATAATGATATTGATGATGATGATGATGAAGAAGAAAGTGTCATCATCTCAAGACATTACCTTCCACTTGTCATCACTTTCTCTTCAAAACCTTACTCTCCTCGGCGATTCCTACATCCGAAACGGCGTCGTTGGCCTCACACGAGAAACGGGTGTCCCTTCCTCATCATCAGGGACCGTCATCTACAACACCCCCATCCCATTCTTTGATCGCAACACCAATTCAACCGCTTCTTTCTCAACCAGATTCTCTTTCTCCATCCGCAACTCATCATCATCCACCACTGCTGCTGGTGACGGTCTCGCATTCTTTCTATCACCCGACCGCCACATCCTCGGCTCCCCCGGTGGGTATCTCGGTCTTGTTAATTCCTCACAGTTAACCAAAAACAAATTTATTGCAATCGAATTCGATACACGCCTTGATTTACATTTCAACGACCCCGATGATAACCATGTTGGTTTAGATGTAGACAGTTTGAATTCAATCAAAACTGCTTCTGCCTCTGCAACAGGCATTGATTTAAAAAGTGGGAATCTGATCACCTGTTGGATTGATTACTGGAACGATGGAAAGAATCTGAAAGTTTTTTTAAGCGAGTCCAGTTACAAACCGTTAAACCCGATGTTAGATGTAGACGATATTGATCTCACTCAATATGTTCAAGATTCCATGTATCTTGGGTTTTCGGCATCAACACAAGGAGGTACAGATACACATAATGTTGAAAACTGGAGCTTTACATCATTCGGGATCCGGCATTTGAGAACCCCTCACAATGTCACTGATAATACCCTGAATACTGGAACAGCAGGGATCCAAGTCCCCCCGGATACTCACAAGCGCGTGGGTTTGGCTGTTGGGATTTTGGGTCCTGTTTTCTTCTGCGCGGTTCTTGTAGTTTTTGGTTATTTCTCAATCAAGAAACTCAAGGAGAAGAATGATAATAAAACAGAGATGAACATACAAGCAGAGCTTTTAACCGGGCCTAAACAGTTCAGTTACAAAGAGCTAAAAGCAGCTACAAATGGTTTCCATTCAAGCCGGATAATTGGTCACGGTGCATTTGGGTCGGTTTATAAAGCTGTTCTTGCTGCATCTTCTTCAACGGCGGCTGTGAAAAGATCCAAACATTCTCATGAAGGGAAAACGGAGTTCTTAGCCGAGTTGTCAATCATTGCATGTTTAAGGCACAGGAATCTTGTTCCGCTTCAAGGATGGTGTGTTGAAAAGGGGGAATTGTTACTAGTTTATGACTTCATGCCTTATGGGAGTATTGATAAAGTCTTGTATCAACAAGAAGAGCACTGGAGTTTCTTGAAATGGAATCACAGATACAATATAGCAACTGGGTTGGCTTCGGTTTTGACTTACCTTCATCAAGAATGCGAACAACAAGTGATTCACCGAGACATTAAAGCCAGCAACGTGATGTTAGATGCAAACTTCAATGCCAGGTTAGGTGATTTCGGACTAGCCAGGCTCATGGACCACAACAAAAGCCCAGTTTCAACCCTAACAGCCGGAACCATGGGGTACTTAGCTCCCGAGTATCTTCAATATGGAAAAGCAACAGATAAAACTGATGTTTTCAGCTATGGTGTGGTGGTTCTAGAAGTGTGTTGTGGTAGGAGACCAATTGAGAGAGAGGAGGAGGAGGGTGGTGGCGGTCATAATAAGATGATCAATTTGGTTGACTGGGTTTGGGAACTGCACTCGAAAGGTGTCATTTGTGATGCCGTGGATAAACGACTCAACAATGAGTTTGATACAAAAGAGGTTCGGAAGCTTTTGTTGGTTGGGCTAAGCTGTGCCAATCCTGACAGCGAAAAGAGACCGTCCATGAGAAGAGTGCTTCAGATATTGAACAACGAAGCTGCAGAGATCAAAGTGCCCAAACAGAAACCCATGCTCAGATTTTCAACTAGTTTGCCATTGAGTATTGAGGACATTATGTCGTCGTCTTCTTTTGATGGTAAAAAAGAAGATGATGCAAGTCATACTAAAGTTAGATTGGAGTGATCTTTAAGAGTAGTGATCATGTGGGCTTTTCTTTGTGGTCCTTTGATGTATATAAGATGTGTATACTTGAATGTTGCTAGGTCAACTGTTACAAGCACACACGTTAGATAAAAGATAAAACGATGTGAATCTTTATTATGCATAGTAGGTTTTTTTATGAACAACCTGCGTTCTGAATGTATCTTTGTTTTTCTATATATCGTTTTATTAAATATGACGTCTTTGCATTCCTTTCATAAATACAATAATTAGGTATATGCGCAATTGGAGAGACTCGAGAAAGAATATCAGAACTAGAAGCTCTTCAAATCAGACCTTCTCGACTACGACTCTCTTCGTTCAGCCATCGCGGGATGTGATGGTGTGTCGTTCCACACTGCGACTCCAGTACCACATGGTTCTGTATCAAATCCTGATGCAAGTTTGAATCACATTTGACTGAGCCTTTGAATGTCGACTGCTTGAAGCATTTGCGACTGTTCAGATTGTGTTTTTATCTTAAACGAGTCAGATTAAAATATCTAGTCTAAAAGGCGAATTGTTATTGATGATTTTCGATTAATGTAGTCATGGCTAATGTGTTACTTATATGCAATTCTCAAACAACCGGACAAAAAGCCTTCTGTTTTTTACCTGTACAAAAGGTGTCCCGACCCACCCATTTTGTCTACCTCTATGTTTGACTAACCATTTTTGGACGTTTTTTAATTACTTGCGGCATTAATTGAGCCAGCGGTTAATGGTACAGTAAATGTACCCAAGGCATGTGGTGAAACAAATGTCAAGAAAGTTGTGTACGTGTCCTCTATAGTTGCTATTGTGATGCTACCTAGTAAACCCACATATCGACCATTGGATGAGACTTTTTGATCTGACCAAGAGTTTTGCAGATCAAATAATGTAATCAGCTGAACTTTTCCATATTGTAGACTGATGACACCTGCTCTCAGTTGCATTATAAGAGTGAAATATTTTGAAACTTTCGCTTTTCATTGCAAACTAATCATGATAATAGAATATTAGACTTTTCATAAAATAAAGATTTTGGATAAAAACTAAGTGCCCCAAATGGTGTCATCTTCAACATTTACTTTCCGCAACTTTTCCAGTTACTCATTCTTGCAAACTAGAAGTGGCATGGCTGGTCAAGCAGATCAGGTAATGGGTCAAAAAGGGTAATTTTGGTACCTATGACTTTGTATGTCTAAAAAATTAATTTGTTTATAAACAGTGTTGGTGAAATATGGTTACAAATTTCGACACTAGTATATTTCTTTGAATAAGAGGCTTCAGAAGGTTTTATGCATTAGACACATACACTGGGAGACATTCTATCGTTTTGACTTGCTCCTTGGGTATAGAGATACATCTACTCAGAGTTGACCCATGCAAGTAGATGGGTCAAATTTTCAACATCATGGAAAACTAATGAGATTTTTGTGCCATTCCACAATAATAATGGTTCATTTGCAACCAAAAGCCAAGTAAAACCCTGGAAAATCATTACTCCGATGGAGAAAAACCAAGGAGGAGACGACGCGTGCAGGATTCCAAGAATTGAAGACAACTCAAAAGGAAAATCAAGGTGGAGAATGGATTAAGGTGACTCATAGGAAAGGTAACAAATATCAACAATCTCATGGAGAATCTCACGAAATGCATGCAACTGATGGAAACAAAGAGAAACCCTAACTCAAAAGGCATGTGAAGGGCTTGGATAGCGGTCATAATGTCCAGATTTGGGATGTTCAACGATTCTTTAGTGAACCTGGTCATATAATCTCTAAGAGACTCGTTAGATCTTCGAGTGACCCTATAGAGGTCATCCGTTAATTTTTCAAAAGTTCTACTACAAGAGAATTGACTAAAGACTAAATTGGGTAAATCTGCAAAAGAGTTAATAGAGGAAGGAGGCAAACTAGCTTTGCATCCATTTTAAGGCTGATCCTGAAAGTGTAAATCCGAAGCTCCTACATAGGTGAGCCTCTTCAAGGTTGAAAGGTACTGGGACTGTCTCCATTTTCTCCCGATAGAGAGCTATATGCTCCTGTGGATTTGTAGTCCCATCATATGGTTTCATGTTTGGAACCTGAAACTTCTTTGGGATCTCGACATTGGCGATCCTATCACTGTATCTGTTGATCAAATATGAAGTCGGGTTGACCTCTGGCATTGAATTGCAAAATCCAGGAACAATAGAGATCATGTCCTTCAACTTTTGGAATTCTCTTGCTATATAATCGATTGGTCCTTGGTCCTGCGATGGGTTAGTAAAAGCAAAAGAACCTGTAAAATTATTTGTAATATGTAAACCTGCACCCATGGACGTAGATGTTCCAGCACCACTAGTATTTTATGGCACACTGCTTCCAAAATTGGTTGCTGCGCTTGGGAATGACACACTTGGTTGCGTTGAAGCAAAACCATGGGCTACTAAAATTTTCTCGTCTATGTTGACCTTACCTTTAGTCAACTTTGACTTTCTCCGTTAAGGAGTTATATGTGATTAAACGTAACTGATAAACATGTCGATAATTATATGTGTAAGGAGGATGAAATGCGTTTATTTTAACCTTGTGCATTAAATGGCTAGTTCTCAGTTATGTGGTAAATGTATAAAAAAGGGCATGTTAAATTTATTAGACAAATTAGAGGGATCTAAAGTGAATTTAGAGTAGCTGTAGATGAGGATGAGGTCCTAAAAAGCAAAACTATTGTTTTTGGGTTTATTGTCTATATACTATATGAGAACTCCTAGAATAAAAATATATAAACCCTAATACAAAAGGTTGCATGCACAAGAAGAACCGGTGAGGGTTCAGAGTGGCGGTGGTTAAAATATTTGAAAAGTTAGAGTCATTAGGTAAGTCCTTTTAACTGCGATTAAGGTAATTATCTATTCGTAACCACTTTTGATTTTGCTGCGTTTATATAGATTAATCATGTATACTATATGGGGTTTAGATTAAACTATCAAGACTACTATACGAATTTAGAACAAAATCTGGTTGATGTAATATTTGAGATTTACGTGCTACTGAATTTAGCTTGAGCGCGGAACACAAATGAGAAATTGACAGGTCCCCAAGAAGATAACAAGATGATTTATTATGTCTCAAAGATTTGTAGAGGGGGGGGGGGTGAATACAACTTTTAATCTTTTAATGCGGAATATAAATTACTTTAACATGTTTGTCCATAATCAGTCTGAGTTAATATTGAATGTAACAGTAAAGAGTAAATAACAGAATATTAAAGACAATAAAGTAAAGTGCAGTCCAAGAACAAAGTTCAAGCTGATTTCAACTTATTTCTTCATTGATGAATAAAAAGAATTACAAGTAGTTGTGGAACAGATTAGCCTACCAATCTAGCTACTTGGTTGAATAGCAACTTACAACTTTGCATATTAACTCTACTAGCCTAAGCTGAGTACAACACGGAACAAAGCTGATAGCTTTAATCATTGTGAGAGTTAATGTAAAAGCACTTCTTCTTCTTCTTCTTCTTCTTCTTCTTCTTCTTCTTCTTCTTCTTCTTCTTCTTCTTCTTCTTCTCTCTTCTTCTTCTTCTTCTTCTTCTTCTTCTCTTCTTCCTCTTCTTCCTCTTCTTCTTCTTCTTCTTCTTCTTCTTCTTCCTCTTCCTCTTCCTCTTCTTCCTCCTCTTCCTCTTCCTCTTCTTCTTCTACTTCTTCTTCTTCTTCTTCTTCTTCTTCTTCTTCTTCTCTTCTTCTTCTCTCTTCTTCTTCTTCTTCTCTTCTTCTTCTCTCTTCTTCTTCTACTTCTTCTTCTTCTTCTAGCAGGTACTAGTTCTCAAGCGGTCATATCTCAACGCGCAATATCAGTAGTAAGGACTAACCACATTGTCATCATATCTAGCAGGTACTAGTTCTCAATAGTCAAATCTTAGAGCATAATAACTATCTCAATGATATGACACAGCTATATAATCATTAAATCGTTCATGCACTAACCCTCAATTAGCTCAACCTTAGGGCGCAATAATTATCTCAATAGAAAGGCATGACTATTAAATCATCAAAATATTCACGCACTAGTTTCAAATAGCTCAAACTTAGAGAGTAAAGGCTCTTATATCCATATCGTCCATGAATTTTCATATCAACTTGTCATGCCTATATTTTCTTTCTAGATCGATCCTAAATAATCAACATCATTACTCAATAATTTGAACAAGTCATACCCCAAAATGATTTCGTGTCTTATAAAAAATCTCATTATTTTAAAGTGCATATGCTACTTAAAGTTCAGCATCATAAATCACAAAGCTTTTACGCATGCATTTATCTCGCAATTTCCACATTGCACATTCCAAACTTTCACATTGATATTACAAGCTTTCACATTGCACATTGTAAACTTTCACATTGCACATTACAACTTTCACATTGCAATCAAATCATGCCCAAATTCACATGTTATAGCATAGAGTAGCATGTATCAACGAATATCATTCAATCTTATTCATTTCACTTCTAATGTGCAAAGGGGAACCCTACTAAACTAGCATAATCCTCAAGTAAAGCATGTCTCGAATTCCTATATGCTTAGGTGAATGTCTAAATGCAACACGAGTTTAATAAAGATCTTTTTTTTTTTTGAAAAGGAATCCTTTTGAACATAAGTCCAAGTAGCCGTTTGAGTTTTACATGGTCCTCTCATAATTAAACGTAGATTCATGACTTTACGTTTAATTATGGTCCTACCATGTAAAGCTCAAACTAATCCGCTTAACCTTATGCTCGACTCGACTATAAAAATTGGTTTTGAAAAGAGGCTATAGTTTTGGGATTTCCGGGGGAACCCCAATGTTCTCTATAACCTTAGTCTCTGATACCATTTTCTGTAACACCCCAACTAAGGTGGAACGATGAGATGTACAGAAAGTCGAGTATTCAAGACAAAGGATAATAGATAACATTCACCATAGCTTTATTTGATAAAAATAATTTTACAATGCACAAGCATGTGAACCAATTCCCAAGTACAATACGTCTACCATACTTGGATATTGAGTCCACAAAACAAATAACAAATACATGAGATGGTATACTACAATGATCAGGGCGGATTCCATTGCCCGTCACAAGGTTTGATCTTTGACTCCAAAGTGCAATGCAAATAATCATGATGCATGTAATTCCTCAAAGCTTACGCTAATTCCTGAAAAGCATGAAGAAAAAGTGTCAACTACGAAAACGTAGTTGGTGAGTGCATAGGTTTGCAAGTAATCTCGTTACATATCCATTTCAAGATAGTTGAGAAATCCATGGTAAATTATACGTTCTCATTTGTCACATTTATCGTGAGAGAAAAATATATCAATCGATTAATCATTCATCATACCAAAACCATTTGGTCATCAATACTTCAATATTGTCAATTTCAAATACTTTCAAGATTCCATATAAGGTCCAATACCCAACCCGTATGTTCAAACCATAATATCCAACCATAAATAATATCAATACCACTTGGTCAATGGTAAGACTACCATGACATAATTTGATGAGATTGTTCTTGAGCCACTACTAAGACCGGTTATGTCCCAATAATCAATATATATTGTCCCAAATGATAAGATAATGATAAGCACATGCTGTCAATCACGTGCATAAAGATAACCAAGGGTCGTGCCATGGAGACGACCATAAATATATAGTAGTTAGAGCACCGCGAGGCCAGACTGGCAATGAAGGTGGCCACAAAGGCAGACCAAACATCCCACCGTTACCTATAATAGTGGATGAGGGGACAAATCCTAGTTGCGCAACCCTCTAACTACAGGCCTCAATGAGTTAATAGTAGTGTACAGGGGACCACCGTTTGACAGTACTCAAGCTCATCATATAACATATAACACGTTGAACATACAATGTAATCCCATATCATTATCATTATTTCAAAGAATCATTTCATAAGAGAAAGTCATTTTAATTAATCATGCTTTTCACCCCGAAAGTAAACATATAAAAGAGTTTGAAAGGGGGCTATGACTCACCTTGATATGCCGCATATCATATTCACTTATCCAAAATGGGTACTTCCCATCTATCGCTTCCTTGATCATATATTCGTCATATTCCTCAATCACATTTTGAGCCAAGACTATCCCTACGATAGGACTAATATACGTAAGTTCCTATCTTAAGCCATCACTAAGAAATGCCACTTTCATTATGTTGTCATAAATTTTGGGATCCAAGTATATTGTTAACATTCGCATCTTTTTGGTTGTAGAGAGTGTTGGTGTAAAAGGGTCGTTTCCATTATACATGTAGTTATAAGTTGTTAGAATTTCGGTAACTTGCCTTTGATTATCATGGTTCCCATTGTGTGCTTTGCTTAATTATAATATTTGACATTAGTAACTTCATAATATTAATATTTATGAATACTTTCTGATTTATAACTATTTATTTAATTTAATATTATTTATTTAATTATTTATTCATTTTATCGATCTAGTAATTAAATAATTCCTTAAAAATACTTTTAAGGATCATAGTTGCCTTTGTAATTTATAAATAATTATAGTTGAGTTATATTCTGATTATTATGCTTTTTAACTTAGAGTATTGTGATATATATATTTATTTATGTAATTTTCTATTAATTTAAAAATAGTTATTAATTAGTGATTTTCACTTACTTAATTATTTCTAAATTATATGACATTTGTTCTTTGACTTAAAATGATTTTACTCCAGTAGGTTTTAGTCACTTTCATCATTGGTTGTGATTATTTAACCAATTTCATGATTTATATAATTTATTTATTTATTTACCTTTTTAATTATCATTAAATTTAATAATTAATAGAAATTCTTAGAAATCACCACATAACTTTTTGGCTAAAAATCCCAGGCCTTTTAGGCAACTTTTATCATGGGAAAAATCATATCAATTTAACCTCTCTTGTGTCTCGCTCATTTTGAGGATTCTAAGCTTATAAATCGTTTACCGAAATAGTGATTTAAGCCTCATTTTTCGAGCAATTCAAATGCGTCAAAATGGATTTTCATACTTATTTCATTATTTACAGAATGTTCATTATATTTTGGTGTCTTAAGTCGTGATCGTGGTGGTGGTGTGATATGTGCAAATTAAAGCTTTCGGTTAGTGCTTATATGAACCGAATTAGTGACTTGTAGGCTTGTCTTTGCCATTTAATAACCAAGTTAAGTTTTATAACTTTTTATTTGACATATTCTCAGTAGGTTTATAATACTTTTTGTTACGAGATTGTTGGAGTTGATTAAAGTTGCAATCTAGTGACTTTTAGCTTATTTTGTTGTGAAGAACTTTTAATTGGAATTTTCTGTTTTAACACTTATTTTGATAAAATGTTGAGTAGTCATTCTTGGTTAAGTTGAATTATTTGGACGTTGGTGATTTTTATACAAGACATATATGTGTCCTATATTTATGTGAATTTTTGCTAAATTTTTAGACATTGTTTACTACCTCTAAAAATTACCAAACCAAAACTGGTCAGAACAAGAGCTGCTGTGCGACTCAAATATTTTATAAAAGATTTCTATGATGAACATTTAAGAAAAATCTCCCAATTTTATTTTAAGTTAGGGACACTTTGAACCCAGTTTACACCAAGTTTAAACTTCTGAAGCCTATTAGTTAAGAAATTAAAAATCGTCAAAGTTGACTCAACATTAAGACAAAAATCCAGTTTTGACCACTTTTGGTAGAAAAATCATATCTTTGGTTTGGTTTAGTATTTTTGAGTGATTCAAGTTGGAGGTTAAACTTAACTCTTTTATCTACAACTTTTATTTTTACACAAACACGTGATTTTGCCTGTTTCAGTGCGTTTTACTCATTTGAAATACGAAGTTTGAATCTGTTCAGCCTTTCTTGAAAACACCAAAGCATGCATTTACTTTGTTACTTCACCCAACACCAAATTTGACATTTTCAATATACCTACTTTAACTTGAACAATATTCTACCATGTTAATAGTGTTTCTACAGATTTCATATCAAATTTTCCATAGATTAAATTGTTGGTTTAAAGTGAAGTGTTCATATTTGTGGTTCAAGCTTTCGGTTTGTGATTTTTGATGTTGTCCTTGTTTGATTCTTATAAAAACCCATACTTCTTGATATATTATCTTTAAATCCAGATTTTTAACCTATATTTAACATGAATAATCATACAAAATAATAAATCAAAGATCCATCTCAAATTCCATAACAAAAACTATCTCAAAACTACTTGAATCTATACATGCATGTTAAGATCTAACCATTTTACATACAAATAAGTTATAATCTTTCATATACCTTTTGAAAACTCCTTTATATTCAAAAATCACAGAATATGAACATATACCTTTGTTAGGACCAGTTCACCTGGAACTGGCCAGTCACCAGTTCACACTGAACCAGTCACCAGTTGCATCTGGTGACCAGTAAACTGGTGACCAAGAAGATTTGTCGAGAAATATATTGAAGTCCAGTTGCACCGTACAGTTAACGCAACTGAAGACTTCCTCCAGTTGAGAACTGACCAAGTTGAAGAAGCATTCCAGTTGAAGTCGAAGACAAAAAATGGAAGATAGAGAATGGCAATGGCAGCGAAGCCCAGTTGACATTCTAGTCAGTTACAAACTGGAGACCATCAGTGGAAAGATCTTACAAATCTTTACACTGATTACGAGGAATTGACTTGTATACTTTATGTACCTTTACCCGGATAATAAGCCTTATCTTATTATTTAAGTATAAAAGGTACATAAAGGTGGTTGAGTAAAGTCACTTTAACCTATGACTTTACACTGCCTTTTAAGGAATTAAATGCTATTCCTTAAATGCTCTCAACCACATTTGTACGGCTAAAGTTAACATCCCAATGTTAACTTTGCCTATAAATACAAGTCATTGCACAACCAAGAATATTACTTCTTCGAATAAACTTCGATAGAATTCACTTTGCAAACCTGCAATATTCTTGGTGAACTTGTGCAATATTCTCTCAATCGCTAAAAGGAACATTTTACTACTTTAAGTGTTTCGATTGTTGAAGAGAAATTCCAAGTATAGATCAATTGTATTTCATAGGTTGTTAGGATATTTACATTCGTGTATTATCTTGGTTCCGCATTAACCTTGTAATTTGTTTAATATCAATAAATAAATTACACATTGAAAACTACATATTGTCTCATCAAGATTGTTTACAAGTTATTTGTATTATTGCATTGTTCTGTAACACCCCGACTATAGCGGAAACACGAGATGCCACAGAACGACATGGTACAAAAGATTTAAGTAATAAACATCAACATAAAGTTTCAAATGCCATTCAAATTAAAAAGGTAACAAATTCAAGTTGACGTTTAATAATCATTACATAACAAATTCATAACCAAAAGATCAAATGTTTGCGTTACTAGTCCACATACAACAAGTACACATCATCCATGAAGCGGTCCAAAAGCTAACTTATTGCCCTAGACCTGAAAAGCATGAGAAAAAGTTTCAACTACGAGAGTTGAGTGAGTTCATAGGATTATGCTAACACACACATATATTAATCCAATTCAAGAAAGAATAGGTCATAAAAATTTCCAAGAATTTCATCATGCTGTCCATACCCAAACCGTATGTTCAATCAATAATTTCCATCCATAATATAATATCAATACCTCTGGGTCAATGGTAAGACTACCATGACATAATTCGATGAGATTGTTCTTGAGCCACTACTAAGACCGGTTATGTCCCAATAATCAATA
>CM067172.1:92555424-92640867 GCA_034093135.1 Erigeron breviscapus
TATTAGATCTAGTAAAAAGGATGAAGATTATACCCTCTTGGACTTGGTTTTGGATGAAGATTTTGGGCAGATTTTCGTGGCCTTCAAACCCCTATAATACCTTGAATCTAAGCCTAGAACAACCCTTGAATGTGCCTTGGATTAACCCTTTATCAAACTAACTTAAACCCTTATTATTAGTAAGTGTTAATATTGATTTAAGCTTTCCCTTTTCTTGTTCTCTTTTGGCCGTAGGTAAGAAGAAGAGAGGAGGGAGAAGAGAGTTGTTTTGAGAGAAAAGAGAGTGTGTGAGAGGAGTGAAGAGTTGAGAGAAAAGTGGTGAGTTCCAAGGGAGTGAATGAAGAGTGTATTTTGAATTTGTGTGTGTGTGTAGTGTGAAGGGGGGGGCCGGCCTCATAAGGGGGTATGGGTAGGGTTTTGTGTGTTTTTTTTTTGTTAATTATAGTGTAAGTATGTATGTGTATGTATATATTAGATGGGTATTTATTTTATAAGTGTAATATATAGTTATTTGTTTATATAAGTTGATTAGTTAGTCTAGTGTACATATATGTATGTGTTGTGTATACATATATGTATGTGTACATTTTTGGTGTTTCTAATATGTTACATATGCCTTTGATTATAATCTTGTATTTATTTTAAGCATATATGTACATTCTTATTGTTACTTAAGCACTTTTACGTACATTTTAGTTTATAGACATACTTTGAGATGGAAGTCTAAATTCTCACATTATATTCACTTACATTGGTTTGATGATTGATTTGTTGGACAATTATAAGGATTTTTTTGATGGTTATCTCAACTTGTGAGACTTACATTATTATTTAGATAATCCGATTGATCATAAACAAATTTTTGTTCAATGGTACTTTATAATTCATATTTAGAATTGAACAATAGCTTTAGATTGCTAATTTAGGGGCATTATCTACTAGCTTTAAGTATAACTATGGCTTGCGAGACCAACGGCAATATAACTAGCTCATATATAATGTTTAAAAAGTAGGGTTGTTACAAATGTTGGTGATTTAGTGATGCTGAAAGTATCACCTTGGAAAGGAGTTATTCGATTTGGAAAGAAGGGAAAGTTGAGTCCACGTTTCATTGGACCTTTTAAAGTTGTGAAGCGTATTAAAGATGTGGCATATCAGTTGGAATTACCTCCAGAATTGGATGGAATTCACAACACCTTCCATGTATCCTACTTGAGGAAATGTTTAGCTGAGGAGTCAAGTGTGATTCCTATTAAAGACGTGAGTATTGACCCAATGAAGAGAATAGTAGACGAACCGGTAGCGATACTTGGAAGAAAGCAAAAGAAGTTACGCCGAAAACTGATTGACCTTGTGTTGATAAAGTGGAAGCATAATCATGGAGAAAGCTTAACGTGGGAAACTGAAGCAGTAATGAAGGAAAAGTATCCCGAGTTGTTCCTTAATGAAGAGATTCCGGGGACGGAATCCTCTTAAGGGGGAGGTAATTTTAACATCCCAAACTTTTCTTTACTAGTTGACTAATGCCGTTAAGTCAATATTGTGTGTGTCGTTAAGTCTATTTTAGATTTAATGCTTATATGTAGTTAATGTGTGTTATGTGTGAGGCTTGTAAGCCTAAATGTTAATGTAGTATAAATGTGTGTAATATGAAGATTAATGTCTATGTAGTGACGTTTAATGAAGGATTAATGATGTATATGGTCAATAAAGTAGTTTGTGACCAATAATGAAGGATTAGGAAGCTTAGGGGCTAGTTTTGACATGTGTGCAAAGTCAAAAACGGGTTTAGAGGCTTAGAGGTTGTCATTAGAGAGCCATTATGCAGATTTTATTCCTCTTAAACAAGCCCTAGCTGATCCCTTCCCTTCCCTCTCAAGTTTCTCGCTAGATCTATTCGTTTTGGAGCCAAATCGATCGTGTATTGCTTAGATCTTGGATCTTTGTCACCTAATACAGGTAATATAGGTATTCTTCTTCTGAGATCTGATTGTGTGAATCTTATATTAGTCTTAATCCAGGCCATAAGGGTTTGGGTTGGGTTATTTGATTAAACGTTCACCGATTTCATGTTATTCGGGTGATTAAATGGTTGATTTATGATGTAAAGGATTAAGGGATTAATAGGATGATTAAAGGTGATGAAAGTGCAATTAAAAGGATTAATTTTAAGTCCCCAGGTTGGATTTGGGGTATGGGTTCGTATGGAATTCGTTTGATCAAAGAACAAAAATTAGGTTTCTGGTCGGCGCACCAAGGGAGTGGTGCGGCGCACCACTGCCCAGTTGGGTTTTTGGTTTTTTGATGGGAGCCCGATATGCGACGCACCAAAGGGTAGGTGCGGCGCACTCGTAGTTAACCTGAATTCTCTAGAGGATTGGTGCGACGCACCACATGGAAGGTGCGGCGCACCACATGGCCAGATTTCACTAAGTGTGTCGTTTAGCTTATATTTCAATCTTATACTTGTTCTAGGTTATTGGAGACACCTAGTCATCGTTGTATTGTGCTTGTAGCTTGTTGTTAAGCTGTATCAAGGTAAGATACACTACTTTTGTCACGCTGAGGGTTCAACAAGCAAAGGTTTCATACTTATAACTTCCTTAACGGTAACTTATGATATATGTGGGTATCTCGGGTTACACAGGAGGTATTATGGGATATGTAGTTGACCATGAGACCTGAAATGCAGACCCTAATGTAGTGAAATGAAGTATTGTTTAATGTAGTGTATTGTTATGCAGTTTATGTAGAATTACGAAGTGTCTTATTATGTGTGAAATGTAGAAATGGAGTTAATGTGTGATATATGCATACTACATGGCTTGTACACCTAGCTCACTAGACTTGGTAGGTTGCCATGTCACTTGCACGTTTAAGGGCCAAACGAAATGAAGGTAATGTGTGATTATGTTTAGGTTATGTGTGTTGCCTAAACTATTATGTGTGAAATCGAGCTCGTAAATATAATGCAGGGAAGTGTTAAGCTTAACCCGTACAAGTCTTAGCCGGACGAGTACGTTGATGTAGTTGTTGCTTGGGTGGCTCCTTGCAACATGGTCTTTATAATGCAGGGCGAGTAATACGAGGGGTGTGACCAACCTCCACATACGGATTACTCTTGGATTGGCTTGCCATTCCTTAACGACGTACGATGATTAGTCTTTTGGTTGATCATCTAGTCGGGTGTGATGCAGGGCACACTTATATGCAGATAACGAAGATATGTGTGACAATGTGTGAACTAAGGCAGGATAGGCACATTTAGGATGATTATCCTATTTGATATGAAGTTGATATGCAGTTATGTGTGTTGTGTGTTGTGCCTAGTGAGTTTGTCTAATAATGAAGAAATGTTTTAATTGGACAAATGCTTTTAAATTAAGTGTGATCTTACTTAGCTATTCTTATAGCTAACACTTGTTTCTTTAATGTAGTTGTTCCCTCAGGTTTAGCTTGAAGGGCTTGTAGATGCAGGACGTGAGGGCGTGGGTAGAAAGCATGCAGATTCCTTAGCTACCCATAGTTGCTTATTATGGAGACTTTTGATTACATTTCAATTTGATGTCGAATATATGTAATAATGTGTGAACGGTTGTTTAATGTTGGGCAACCGTTGGGTTTTCATTTGAACTATTGTTTGATATGGCGTGTAACACCAACTAAATGCAGAAACCGAAATGTTTTTTATCGGTTTTGACTTTTACAGTCTTTACTTCCGCAATTTAACACCGTTAGGTGAAAGATTTTTGAAAACCCATATTTTTAAACGTCGGGTGTTACAGTTTACCATCCTCCAAGGTAAAGAACGAAATCTTTGCAGAATATGAGTCATATCCATCCATATATTTTGCCCATACCTGGACTTGTTGGGTAATGATGGATAAGAAACGTTTTGTTGTTAAATTAGCGATTTCGGGTCATTCGGCGAATGTTATTGCAATCGATGTGTGTCATGAGATTTCCTACAGGTATGAAGTTGTTTCTAGTGTCATTTTAATGTTCAAATAGAACCAATAAAGGGTTCACATCTGGTCTTGAAGTTTGATATGGATTCGATTGCGTTTGTGAGTCGATTAAGGTCATTCGGGTGTCAAACCGATTGTAAAATGAGTATAAGGAATCTACGAATCAAATGAAGATTTCATAATGATAACTATGTCATAATTTGATGTGTATAAGCTGTAGAGGTCGTGGTGGCTTGACATGGATGTTTGATGGAGGAAAATTGTTTGCAAAACAAAGAGTTTATTAGGTCTGAAAATTCAGTCATCTTGCAAAAATCATATCTTCCTCATATGAACGATTTAGGAGATGAATCTTACATTTCTGAAAACCTCTATGTGTCCCCTAAATTCTGTATGAACAAAGTTTCTGGTGATTTTGCCCAGAAATATGCAAAAAATGTAGATCTCCAGAAGTGGTCAGGTTTCGGATGAATTCTGCAGACTTGTCTTGCAAACGTCATATCTTATTCATTAGAGCTCTTCAAGAGTCAAACCTTGCAATTTTGAAAAGGTCTTTGAGTTTGATACATTTGGTAAGAACTGAGTTTTGTCTCATTCGGTCATCTTGTGACCCAAAAGTTGTACTTAAGGAGGCTTATGAGCCATGGTGACATGCTCATTTGGATGCCGCATGAAATGTGATACGACCAATTATGATACGAGGTGTAATAAATCTTATTTTGATGTGTGTTAGGGTTAAAAGCCAAGACTAGACACCGAAAGTTGTGTTATATAATAATTATTTAATGATCCTTTAACGGAAGTGTGAAGTCTTGTTGTCAGGGACTAAGAGACAAGGCTGCGTGGGAAGCTAAAGGTAATGATATGAGCCATTAGTAGAAAGGTTGCCCAAGGATATTTATTTCTTGGTGAGCTATTACACCGTTTCATTGGACATGAAAGGAAAGATGGATAATAGAGAAGTGCTCTTAAAGTGTGGAAGTTAATTGTTGAATGTTTCGAATCGAGACGGCCGTAAGGTAATTAATTCTTAAAGATGTTTGGCAAAATATGAAGGAAATGGAGAACTCAAGTGATGCCTATCACCCTTAGATTGATGGGAAAGAGAAATGATGATTTAGAAACTTGAGAAAGTCATATGATCGTGCGATAGTGCGTTGAGATTTTCATATACCATTGTTGAGTTCACATATGATGGCAACTACGATGTAAGTGTGTATGTTACTTCATGATGTGACCTGTTAAGGAAAGGAAGGTTGTAGAGCCAAATGACATGAAAATAGCAGCTCATAAAGTTAAAAATTATTGAATGAGTGTTTTGTTTAGCTCAAGATGGACTGAAGGTTTTGTGGTGAGCAAAGAAAGCTTATATTGAACAAGTGAGTATAATGGTTTAACCATAAGACTCTATGGAGGGATATGTTATGCATCGAAAGCCATGGCGAGTCGACCCGTTGTTCAAATGAATTATGTGAATTATGGTAGCAAGTTAATAAGGATACCTGTATGAAGGGCTTAAACGCCAAATGAATAGCCTTCGCCAAATGTAATGTGGGTACTACTTATGAAGGTTGAAGAAATGAGTTGATTACTTGGTTTGATTTAAAGATTGAACCAAGAAATGACGAAACGGTTGAAATGGAAAAGTAAAGGTGGAAAAGACTATGTAAAAAGCCGAATGAGTTTGGCTATGCTAAGTTAAAGAACAACCCAAGGAAATCCCGAAATGATATGATAAAGTTAAGGATACGGAAAAGTTATTCATGTATGAGTGGCGAAATGATTCTCAGGACAGAATCCTCTTAAGGGGGAGGTAATTGTAACATCCCAAACTTTTCGAGTTTGACTTATGGACATGACCGTTAGTCAACGTTAGGTTCGTTAAGTCATATGCCCTATATGTGATTATGTGATTAAATGCTTATGTGTTTTATGTGAAACGATTAATATGATGTATAATGAAAGTAATTGAAGCAACGTTATGAAAGTTAAGTGCTTGTTAGATCGTTAAGTCTCCCGGTAGGCGAATTAAGCTAAGAAAGTCAAGTTTAGAAGTTGAGGGGCCCTAAGTGTAAGACTAGGGGTTGATGGCCAGGGGTTAAGGTGCAATTAGGTATCCCTAATTGTGATATTTTGATCATACGTGTGTGTGTGAGCCCTAGCCGATCTCCTCCCCTCTCCAAGCAAAGATCCAATCGTTTCGTGCCGTTTTGATCAAGTTTTGTTTAGATCTTGAATCCTCAAAGTTATCTACAGGTATTATAGGTAAATTCCCTTTGAAATCTGATCATATGAGTCTTATATGTGAATTCAATCCAGGCCATGGGGTTTGGGTTGGGTTAATTAGTTGATTGATCACCGATTTCATGTATTCGGGTGATTAAACGATTAATTTATGTTAGCAAAAGATTAAAGGTTTGATTAATGGATTAAAGTCATCAAAAGTGTTGTCAAAGAGGTCAATTTGATGTCTCCAGGTCGGGGTTAGGGTTTGAGATTGAATGGGAATCGTTTAGAGAAATTTCGAAATTGGGTTTGCTGGTCGGCACCCTAGGTGCGGCGCACCAAGTGGGAGGTGCGGCGCACCACTGGTCAGTTTGGGATTTTGGATTTTCGATGGGAGCCCGATATGCGACGCACCAAGGGGCTGGTGCGGCGCACCTATATCTGATCTGAGTTTTTTGCATGCTTGGTGCGACGCACCACTTGGGAGGTGCGACGCACCTGATGCCCAGGTTGCACAAAATGTTTCGTTTAGCTTATATTTCGATCTTATACTCGTTCTAGGTTGTCGGGAGCACTTAGCAAGCACTGTAAAACCTACGTAACTCATTGTTTAGCTGTACCCAGGTAAGATAACATCTTTTACCACATGAGGGACAACAAAATATAAGGTTTTCATAAGTTAACTTCCCCAAATGAATGTTTGTATGTTTATATGTATTCGGGAATGAATGGGAGGTTACTATGGGAATGATTACGTTACCATTGATGATGAACGGTAAGCTTATGCATGCTACGATGAAATGATGATATGTTTATGTTATAAAATGATGTTATGATGAAATAAGGGAAATGATAAACTGAAATGTATAAGTTGTTAATACGATAAGATGCTATGATGATATAAACGTATGATGCTATGATGCGATATATGACATGATGACGCATTGTTATGATGTTATGCTTATGAAATGATATGATGACGCATTGTTATGACGTTATGCTTATGAAATGATATGACGATACGTTGCTATCACTTTAAGATGATATGATGCTTATATGACATGATGACGCATTGTTATGATGCTATGCTTATGAAATGATATGATGACGCATTGTTATGACGTTATGCTTATGAAATGATATGATGATGTGATGTTAATATGCGATGATGATATGTTGATGCATATATATCTTATGATTGATTGCATGGCTTGAACACCTAGTCACTAGACTTCTATAGGTTTGCCATGACACGTGCACGATTAAGGGCCCTAAAGTAAAGAAAGATATGTGATTAGTTTAGGTGAAAGTGTAGCCTAAGCTAATAAAAAGTAAAGAAAGATACACGTGGTTAGTTTAGGTGAAAGTGTAGCCTAAACTAATATAATAAAGAAGTCTCGAGCATATGTAAAGTCTTGTGTTAAGCTTAACCCATGCTAGTTCTTCGGAGCTAGTGTGTACGTGGTCACGTGGTATGGGAATCTAGATACCTCCCCGTGGCATAGTTATGTATGAGTGTATCCGGGCGGAGTAACTAACCACTACACGCGCAAAGTTCAAACGGTATGCTCAGTTGGATTGACTTTGTTTTTCCTTAACGACGACGATGGACCACCGTAAGGTCTACCCATCTAGTCGGGTGTGAGGACTCCATGTAAGGTTTTATGACCGCCTACACACAACCCCACATCCCTAAGTATGTGTGGCTTATGTCACATAGCCTATGTCTAGGCAAAAGAAAAGAAAGATAAGAAAAGAAAAGAAAGTAAAGAAATGTAAGAAAAGAAAGACGAAACGTAAGGATCTATGATGTTAGGCACATTTAGGATTACGATGAATTCCTAATGTGTTAATTTATGTATGTTGCTTTAATGTTGATGATATGTTCTTGTTGACGTGTGATATGATAGACACCATAGTATTGTGGTGATCTTAACGTGCTATGCCTAATATGTGATATTAACGATTATGAAAGGTTTTTGTTAATATATAAAGAATTGGAAACGTTTTCTTAAACTCATGTTATCTTACTTAGCTTTTAAAGCTAACACTTGCTCTTTTGAAAAACGTTGTTCCCTCAGGTTAAGCAGGTTGAGCTAGTGAAAGACTTAGCTTGGTGAGACGGGTAGTTTCTATGAAGAAGACATCTAGTTTCCCGCTTAGTCATTTATGTTAGCCTTGATGATTGGCTACTTTTAATATGACTTATGTATTGTTTTTATTGGCATTTATGTTTATGCCACATCTGGATTATCTTACACTATTTTAATGATATGAATGCTGTAACACCACTTTTATAAATGAACTATCCATTAAGGGTTAGTTATGTTCTAAAGATTCTGTATTCCGCATTTCTAAACGTCGTTAGGCAAAAGTTTTTGAAAATCCAGATTTTAAAATGACGGGTGTTACAAACAAGAACCTGCACACTCACCACAAACAAACCGTCAACCGCACCTGTGGTATAATTGAAATGAAATAAAATACAAACTATCTAGTAAAGCAATAACTTTCTCACAAATGAATGTGAAAAAGGATCGAACTACAAAATAAACAACTACTTAAAATTAAGTCCCCGGCAGCGGCGCCAAAAACTTGATGTGTAAATCGAGTTTAAAAATTAAAACAAGAAATACCCTAAAACTGACTACTAACTTATATAACTTAAATAAATAACAATTATTAAAATAACAATTATACCTATCGATTGTACCCAACCGTTAACACATTTCTTCCTATTATCATGAACGATTATACCCGTCATAGACCCAATCGTTTGTACCCAAACAATCAAAATGAAATATACGTAATCAATAACTACCATTAAAGATACATATAAATCACCAATCAATTCAAGATAAATAATAAGGAAGAAATACGCTAAGATCTCGATATAATGTTAAATGAAATCAACATTGAATTAATAAAATCGTGCAATCTTTACATATTGTCTCACTCCATCAAGATGGATGATGAAGCGATTAGCCACTCATATTAAAATAAGAATAACAATTATACCTATCGATTGTACCCAACCGTTAACACATTTCTTCCTATTATCATGAACGATTATACCCGTCATAGACCCAATCGTTTGTACCCAAACAATCAAAATGAAATATACGTAATCAATAACTACCATTAAAGATACATATAAATCACCAATCAATTCAAGATAAATAATAAGGAAGAAATACGCTAAGATCTCGATATAATGTTAAATGAAATCAACATTGAATTAATAAAATCGTGCAATCTTTACATATTGTCTCACTCCATCAAGATGGATGATGAAGCGATTAGCCACTCATATTAAAATAAGAATAACAATTATACCTATCGATTGTACCCAACCGTTAACACATTTCTTCCTATTATCATGAACGATTATACCCGTCATAGACCCAATCGTTTGTACCCAAACAATCAAAATGAAATATACGTAATCAATAACTACCATTAAAGATACATATAAATCACCAATCAATTCAAGATAAATAATAAGGAAGAAATACGCTAAGATCTCGATATAATGTTAAATGAAATCAACATTGAATTAATAAAATCGTGCAATCTTTACATATTGTCTCACTCCATCAAGATGGATGATGAAGCGATTAGCCACTCATATTAAAATAAGAATAACAATTATACCTATCGATTGTACCCAACCGTTAACACATTTCTTCCTATTATCATGAACGATTATACCCGTCATAGACCCAATCGTTTGTACCCAAACAATCAAAATGAAATATACGTAATCAATAACTACCATTAAAGATACATATAAATCACCAATCAATTCAAGATAAATAATAAGGAAGAAATACGCTAAGATCTCGATATAATGTTAAATGAAATCAACATTGAATTAATAAAATCGTGCAATCTTTACATATTGTCTCACTCCATCAAGATGGATGATGAAGCGATTAGCCACTCATATTAAAATAAGAATAACAATTAAAATAAGAATAACAATTATACCTATCGATTGTACCCAACCGTTAACACATTTCTTCCTATTATCATGAACGATTATACCCGTCATAGACCCAATCGTTTGTACCCAAACAATCAAAATGAAATATACGTAATCAATAACTACCATTAAAGATACATATAAATCACCAATCAATTCAAGATAAATAATAAGGAAGAAATACGCTAAGATCTCGATATAATGTTAAATGAAATCAACATTGAATTAATAAAATCGTGCAATCTTTACATATTGTCTCACTCCATCAAGATGGATGATGAAGCGATTAGCCACTCATATTAAAATAAGAATAACAATTAAAATAAGAGAAATTCATTGTTACCGAATTGTCACTTTGCAAAAGTCAGTAAATAATTAGTAATCCCAAAGGATTAATCGTAAAGAGAATTTGTTTTAAACAATAATTTAAAAGGTCATCCATCTTGAATCCGCTCAACAACATGTTTAGATTGCACATAAATGAAGTTCAAATCCAAATTTAGTTGATTAAATAACCGAGATTCAAACAAAGCACCAACCCCGTACCCGTCAAGTTGAAGACATCATTTGACTCTCTTGCTTAAACTAGTTTCGTTACAAAGACCGGTACCCCAAGACATCTTTTATAACTTCCCTAATCAAACAATTGGTTTGGTTATTGAAATAACAATTATACCTATCGATTGTACCCAACCGTTAACACATTTCTTCCTATTATCATGAACGATTATACCCGTCATAGACCCAATCGTTTGTACCCAAACAATCAAAATGAAATATACGTAATCAATAACTACCATTAAAGATACATATAAATCACCAATCAATTCAAGATAAATAATAAGGAAGAAATACGCTAAGATCTCGATATAATGTTAAATGAAATCAACATTGAATTAATAAAATCGTGCAATCTTTACATATTGTCTCACTCCATCAAGATGGATGATGAAGCGATTAGCCACTCATATTAAAATAAGAATAACAATTAAAATAAGAGAAATTCATTGTTACCGAATGATAATAATTGAAAGCTACGAACGTAATCGATCCAATCGTGTTTGAAAACCTAAAATATGATGAAAAACTGATAATATCTCTGAATAGGGTTTGAAGCACGGCTGGAGAAAAAGAAGAAGTGTTTTGGGCTAATTTTGCATGCTATTTATATGCCTCCCGATTTTCTCCAGATTCGGACCCAGTTGCGGCGCAACTGGTGTAGTTGCGGCGCAACTTGGTTTGACTCGGCAGTTGACTTTGACTTATGTTGACTCGTGGCTGGCCAGGAAGGAAGGGTGTTGCGGCGCAACTAGGAGAGTTGCGGCGCAATCTATCTTTCTGGAATTGGGTTGCGGCGCAACTGGCCTTCTTTAGCTTTGACTTTAGTTGACTTTCTGAAATCTTCCGTTAGCACTTGATTCTCCTCAACAATGTTGTTTTCTCCAGATTTGCGCTTAAATACTTGTCAGTAACCTGAAACACTAACAAATACCATAAACGCACCAAATGTATACAAAAACGACTCATAAACCACACAAAATCAACTAAATACGTTGTGGGAAATGGGTATAAAATACGACATATCAGATTCATTTTCTAACTACCCAATCTAATCCTGTCTGTAGTCAACACTATATTGTTTTTCTTAAACGGCTTTATTATGTCAACATTATTCTTCGTCGGTCATTTTGAAAATTTGACATCATTGCTTACTTTATCTAATAAGCAAATAGGACATTGCAGTAAATTCATTTTACCATCAAAGTACAGAACCATTAATTCCAGACATTTTCTGTAGTCATATATGAGAATATATGTATGATATAATATCAATTAAACCCCTGATATATAAGTGATATATATATATATATATATAGTCTTAACATGTATAAAATCAAAATATTATATATATATATATATATATATATATATATATATATATATATATATATATATATATATATATATATATATATATATATATATATATATATATATATATATATATATATATATATATATATATATATATATATATATATATATATATATATATATATATATATATATATATATATATATATATATATATATATATATATATATATATATATATATATATATATATATATATATATATATATATATATATATATATATATATATATATATATATATATATATATATATATATATATATATATATATATATATATATATATATATATATATATATATATATATATATATATATATATATATATATATATATATATATAAATTAATGCATTTAAAACTTCATCTAATAACAAAATGATACAATATATATATATATATATATATATATATATATACATGGATTCATAACACAAGATATACTGAACGACACAAAGTGTTGTCGTTTTCAAAATACATTTATACAAAAAAAACATTGTTCACAAATTTATATTACACAATTTGAAAAGAGATACTGTTCTTGAAAACATTTATTTAGTATCAATATTGAATAGTACTATTGAGGTAGGTACCCCCATTCGTGTTGGTCATACCAACAGGATACGGATGCATATATATCTGGAAAGCTTAGGGTACCCTGAACAAGGTACCTACTCCGGAGGCGAATAAACACACACTTGTCTAGTTTCGGTTCATGAGCTTAGAATTTGATGTATACAGTATCTACTCTTATATTCTATTTGATCCATTGTGTGATCAAATAGTTACTCTAAATCTTGTGGTTCATACTTTATATATTTATTAAAAACCTATGATACTCTTTGCTTTATATTGTATCATAAATACTTGACATTGCGGTACGGCAATGGTCACACTGAACTCTGGATATTGTGAAACTATATTTTCTATATGAAAAACTTATGG
Organism: Erigeron breviscapus; assembly: GCA_034093135.1. Classification (NCBI taxonomy): domain Eukaryota; kingdom Viridiplantae; phylum Streptophyta; class Magnoliopsida; order Asterales; family Asteraceae; genus Erigeron; species Erigeron breviscapus. The sequence continues at coordinate 92,568,484 of CM067172.1, forward strand.
AACTCACCAACGTTATGTTGACACATTTTAGCATGTATTCTCAGGTAACTAGATGATACTCTGTGCATAGGACCACTTTCCGCTGCATACTACATGAAGGACCACGGCCCACCCTCAGACTTTAGAAATGGCTCATCGATTTGCTAAAGTCTCAACTACTATTTAGTAATGTTTAATATTAAATAAATGTTTCCAAGAACAATATCTTTTTCATAAATTGTAATATAAATTTGTGAACAATGTTTTTATATAAATGTATTTTAAAAACGACAACGTTTTGTATCGTTCAGTATATCTTGTGTTGTGAATCCATGTACGTCGTACCCCGTCTAGGGCGGGTGTGACAAAGCAGCAACAGCCACCAAGGCCCAAATCACCTCCAGCTAATGCTCGAATCATTAATTATATTGCAAGAGGATCAGAGGTGTGTGGCACATCTTTTTCAGCAGCAAAGAGAAATGCAAAGGAAGCAAAATCTGAAAGAGGAGATAAGCCAATCCAGAGATCCAGTGTGATGCGCATGGATAAAGTAACATTCGAAGAAGATGATATGGACAACGTTCAGGATCCTCACCATGATGGTTTGGTTGTTACCTTATATGTTGCTAACTATTTTGTACGCAGGATCTTAATTGATAATGGCAGTTCAGTCAATATCATAAGATTAGAAACGCTGAAAAGGATGGGGATGTCTGAAGAAGAAATTGGCGGAAAATCTACCATTCTCGTTGGTTTCAATGGTGAAACAAAAAACACCTATGGCGAAATCAAATTGCCAGTTTACGTCGAATGGGTAAATTCGATGCAAAAGTTTTGTGTAATTGATTCTTTACCTGGTTGCAATATTATTTTAGGTAGGCCATGGATACATGAGATGAAAGTTGTCCCTTCAACATACCATCAATGTGTGAAGATCCCAACTCCTTGTGGGGTGGTGAAGATAAAAGAAGATCAGCAGGATGCTAAAGAATGCTATATGGCATCAATGAAATCTACAACCAAGCCTACTGAAGCATAGCAACTAAAGAAGAACATCTTTGATGTCGAAGAATTTAAAGATCAAGATGTAAAAGAAGATCAGCAGGATGCTAAAGAATGCTATATGGCATCAATGAAATCTACAACCAAGCCTACTGAAGCATAGCAACTAAAGAAGAACATCTTTGATGTCGAAGAATTTAAAGATCAAGATGTAAAAGAAGTATCACTATCAAATGAAGATCCCGACATCAAGGTGTTCATTGGAAAAAAGATACCGGAGGATCTTGAAAAAGATCTTATTGGATTTCTGAGCAGAAGAAAATCTACATTTGCTTGGAAACAGGAAGACATGACAGGTATCTCTAAAGATATTATTACTCATAAATTAGGATTTGATAAGAGTTTCAGGCCTATTCAACAAAAAAAGAAGAAAATTTGCCCCGGAAAGGAACGCGATTATTCAAAAGGATGTCGAAAGACTCTTGAAAGCCAAGATGATCAGAGAAGTGAAATTCCCAGAATGGCTTGCAAATGTTGTAGTCGTGCAGAAGAAGAATGGGAAATGGAGGGTCTGTGTAGATTTTACAGATCTCAATAAAGCTTGTCCTAAGGATCCTTTCCCGCTGCCACACATAGATGCAATGGTAGATGCTACAGCTGGACATGAAATGCTGACGTTCATGGATGCATCTTCAGGATTTCAACAAATTCAAATGGAACCTGAAGATCAAGAAGCAACAACATTCATGACTCTCACAGGTATATATTGTTATACTGCTATGCCATTTGGATTAAAAAATGCAGGTGCAAAGTACCAGAGGTTGGTCAACATGATGTTTAAAGACCAACTGGGGGATACGATGGAAGTCTACATTGATGATATGGTAGTAAAATCAAAAAAGGTGGAGGATCATCTCAAAGACCTTGAAGTTGCTTTCAACATACTGGATCGCTACAACATGAAGTTGAACCCGGCGAAATGCAATTTTGGAGTAGGTGCAGGAAATTCCTAGGTTACTTAGTAACTAAAAGAGGAATAGAGGCTAGTCCTGAACAGATAAAGGCGATAATGGAGTTGAAATCCCCTTCAAATGTCAAAGATATTCAAAGGCTGACCGGCAGATTAGCAGCTCTGAATAGATTTATATCAAGATCCTCAGACAGATGCAAAGAATTTTATGATATGTTGAAGAAAAATAAGAAATTTGAATGGGGTGAGAAACAGGAAGAAGCATTTAAAGCATTGAAGACGTATCTTTCAACTCCACCTTTGTTGATGAAGCTAGAAAAGGGTGAGATACTGTTTTTGTATCTATCAGTATCTTCAGAAGCAGTAAGCGCTGTGCTTGTAAAAGAGCACGAAGGTAAACAACATCCTGTCTATTATGTTAGTAAAAGTTTACTAAATGCTGAAACTAGATATTCACACTTAGAAAAATTAATATTAGCTTTAATAATGGCCTCTACTAAACTTAGGCATTATTTTGAAACACACCCTATCCATATAAAAACTAATTATCCCATAAAAAATGTACTTAGGAAACCAGAGTTATCGGGTAGAATGGCTAAATGGTCTGTAAAGTTAAGTGCATTTAATATAACTTACGAACCTAGAACTGCTATTAAATCTCAAGCCTTAGCTGATTTTGTGGCTGATTTTACTAGTGATTTACAACCAGAGGCAGACTTAGAAGTTAAAATGTTAACTGAAAATAATGAAAAATGGACCTTACATACTGATGGTGCGGCTAATGTAAGAGGAATAGGGTTAGGAATCATACTAAAATCGCCACAGGGGGATATGCTACCTCAGTCTATTAATTGTGAATTTGCAGCTACTAATAATGAAACGGAATATGAAGCTTTAATAGCAGGATTAGAATTAGCTAAAAATATGGGTATTAAATGCTTGCAAGTTTATGTAGATTCTTTGTTGTTAGCTAATCATTTTAATGGATCTTATTCAGTTAAAGGTGAAAAATTAATGGCTTATTTAGAAATTGTGAAAAGTTTAGCAGAAAATTTCGAATTCTTTAGTACAGAACAGGTCCCAAGACAAGAAAACATAGAAGCAGATGCCTTAGCTTATTTAGGATCCTCACTTAACATCCCGCCTAACACTAAAATACCAATTATAAAGATCATGAAACCAGCTATAGAAACTTTACAAGTTAAAGCAGTAGATGATCAAGAATTAGAAGAGTCAAGTTCTGGGGACAATTCAAAATCTTGGATAGATCCAATAATGAAATATCTTCAAGAAGGGATTATCCCAGAACAAGAGAATCACAGAGCTTTTAAAACAAAGGTATCATATTTCTCTATTATACAAAATAGATTGTACAGGAGATCACTTGCAGGACCGTATTTGAGATGCCTAGAAAAAGAAGAAGCACAAGAAGTAATGAGAGAGATTGTAACATCCCGGCCAAAACTTTTTGACGTTGACCGTTAACTTGCCGTTAGCAACCGTTAGTCACTATGTGTTTTGTATGTGCTTATGTGAATTAAATGATTTACGTGAGATATGTGTTAAAGTGATTTAAAGTAATGAAATCAAAGTTAATAATGATTAATAAAGTCAATTAATGTTCCCGATAAGATATAAGGGTGGATAAGTGTTCCCGTAGGCGTTAAAAGAGTCGTTAAGGGCCGAAACGAGTTGTAACGAAGTGCGAGGGCCTAGATGTAAAGTTTTGTAAGTTGCTCTAGTATATATATGGCCTCATCCACGACCCAAAGGCTGGGAATTCAGATTAAAACCCTAGAAAAGTCTTTTACACAAAACCGTAGGTCAAATCTTCAAGTTATAGTTGATTTCGGGGGATTTCGGAAGGGTTTTTGCTTGGTTTTCGATCCGTTGATCAACCCTACAGGTATTATATCATCATTTGATTGTTGATTAAGTTTTAAAGTAGGTTTTGTCTCTGTAGATTCGACCTTGAGGGTTGGGGTTGTTTAAAGTTGATGATTTCGGTTAAAAACGATGTTTTCGTGACTAAAATCAATATAAGAGTTGATTAACTATAGCAAGATGCAAACTTTAATGTTGAATTATGTTGTATATATATAAATAAGTGAATCCCAGGTGTTTAATTAGATCCATGTGTGTTCAATTGTGTATTGTACAAAACGTTGCGGTTTCGAGTCGTTTTGATGATCAAAAAAGGGATTCATGTTTGCAATTGATTCAAGGATCAATTGATGTTTTCAAAGGCTTAATTGTGACCTATTTGATGTCAATTTAATGGGTGTAAGTCATGGTGGAGGTTTGGGATCCGTTTGGAAGGTGAATAAAGAGAAACGAAGCTGGTCTTGCTGGTCGACACCCGAGGCGCGGCGCACCTGGTGCTGGGCTGAAGTCACTGGTTGTTTCGTGCGACGCACAGATGGGGGGTGCGGCGCACTTGGAGGTCTGGTGGTCGTTTAGGCTTGTTTTAGTGCTCATTTGACCCATAGACCTTAGGTATAAGTTATGTTGATGTTTAGGGAACTTGGAGATGTTCTTTAAGATTCCGTTTATGTTACATGTCGATTATATGTATGTGATAGGTAGTTGGGAACTCAAGAAAGATACGTTAAAGTTGCTTGTTGATCGTTGTGCTCGTCGCCAGGTAAGATACATGACTTTTCTCACGCTGGAGGCACAACAAAATGTGGTTTTCTATAATTAACCTCTTAATCGGATTATCTTATGTGTGTTGGGTGTTCCGGATTATGCGGGGGGTTATATGGGAATGTATGTATGTTGAAGTAGTTGATTATGATATGATGACGTTTAAAGTTAAAGTAATTATATGCATATATAGTATGATGAATAAAATGACGTTGCTATGATATGTTTAAGATATGTGTTGTGATGTTGATAATGTCGTTGATATGTCTTGATGTTAATATGTGATGGCTTATATGTGAGACTTAAGTATGAAATGTCTAATTCACTAGATACACGTAAGAAATGTTATGAGTTGTGCACATAGGTGAGATTAAATGTTAAAATAGATGTGGGATTAGTTAGGTAGTGAATGTACCTAATGTTAAAGTAAAATGTGAGATGTGGGAAACCGTTCTAGCCTTAGTGTTAGTGCGTAAAAAGTAAGAAAGATATAAATACGTGGGAAATGCTATAGCTAAATACGTGAGAAATGACGTGTGAAGTGTTAAGCTTAACCCGTGCTAGTTGTAAAGCTAGTGCGTATGTGGTCGCTTGAGTAGCTCCTTGTGGCATAGTTACGTGGGACTAGTATTTCCGGGTGGAGTGACTAACCACCAATGTTAAAGTAAAATGTGAGATGTGGGAAACCGTTCTAGCCTTAGTGTTAGTGCGTAAAAAGTAAGAAAGATATAAATACGTGGGAAATGCTATAGCTAAATACGTGAGAAATGACGTGTGAAGTGTTAAGCTTAACCCGTGCTAGTTGTAAAGCTAGTGCGTATGTGGTCGCTTGAGTAGCTCCTTGTGGCATAGTTACGTGGGACTAGTATTTCCGGGTGGAGTGACTAACCACCAATGTTAAAAGCATAACGGGATACTATGGAAATGGCATTGCCTTTCCTAAAAGTTAAGACGTGGGAAATCATGCTAGTTGCAAAGCTAGTGCGTAATATGTAAGTTGAAAGAATATGTTGATAAAGATGTAAGACGTGAGAATAAGTTGATTAAGATAATTATAAGAATATGTGAGAAAGATGTACATGTAATTTAAGATGTGGGATTACAATGTGATGTGAGAATTAATAAGATATGTTGAGACGTGTGATAAGAACGATGGATAGGCACAATTAGGAGTATATAACCTACATGTGCTATACATATATGTGTGATATGTTTATGTGTGATATGTAATGACGTGAGATGAAGTTTGAGTTGTATGTATATGTTGATTTGATATGTAATGCGATGGGATGTGGGGATAAGTAAAGAAGGGGTGATCTTTATATTGTGGAAAAAGTAGTGTGATCATCTATTAATATGTTAAACACGAAGAAGTTTTATGAAAGTAAAATGAAGAATGTTTTATTAAATGTGTGTATCTTACTTAACTAATTCTATTAGCTAACACTTGCTTTTATGAAAATGTTGTGTCCTTCAGGATAAGCAGGTATAAGCTAGTGAAGTGCGTGGATCGTGAGATGGGTAGAAGAATAAAGGAAGATTAGCATTAGTTTCCCGATGCTTAGACTTCCCCGTTAGCCATTGTTTGGCTACTTATTAATGACTTATGTTTTATGTATTGATGTATGGCATTTATTTTGGTGCCATAACTTGGATTTATCATTTATTGTTGTGACGATACGATTTAGTAACACCATTTTTATGAAAGGTACCATCCGGTTACGGATGGGGCAGTTTTATATATACGTTTTCCGCAAAGTTTGAACGTCGTTAGGCAAAGTTTTTGTAAATCCAGGTTTTTAAAATGACGGGTGTTACAGAGATACATGATGGAGAATGTGGAAATCATTTTGGATCCAGGGCATTACGCACCAAGATAGTTAGAACAGGATATTATTGGCCTACTATGGATAGAGATACGAAGGATTATGTAAAGAAGTGCGACGGTTGCCAAAGGCATGGTAACATATATCATCAGCCAGCTGAACCAATGTATCCCATTGTTTCTTCTTAGCCATTCATGAAGTGGGGAATGGATATAGTGGGACCAATGCCAAAGGCACCTTGTGGGAAGAGATTCATGCTAGCAATGACCGATTATTTCTCAAAATAGATAGAAGCGGAAGCTTTTGTTCAAATTGAGGAAACAGAAGTAATTTCCTTCATCAAACGCAACATACTGACCAGATTTGGAGTTCCAGTTGAGATCATTTATGATAATGGCTCACAATTTATTGGAAGAAGAACAACTGGATTTTGTGAAAGCTATGGTATAAAGATGATCAATTCTACTCCTGTCCATCCTCAAGCTAATGGTCAAGAAGAATCAAGCAATAAGATTATTGTCAATAATCTTAAGAAAAGGCTAACAGGTAAAAAAGGATTATGGGCAGAGGAGTTGCCATTTGTGCTTTGGACTGATAGAACCACCGTCAAGCATGCTACTGGACATACACCATTTTCTTTGGTATTTGGAACTGAAGCAGTACTTCCAGCAGAAATGATGGTGCCAACTGCAAGATCCAGTTTGCAAACAGTTCAGGATAATGAGCAAGCATTATTTGAAGATCTCGATTTAGTAAATGAATTGAGGGACGCTGCTAAAATCCGCATAGCTGCTTATCAACATCAGGTGACAAGAGCGTACAATAAGAATATAAGGATTAGAAGGTTTAAGGTTGGAGACTTAGTTTTGAGGAAAGCTTTTAAGAATACAACTAAGAAATCTGATGGAAAGCTTGCTCCAAAATGGGAAGGTCCCTACTTTATAGAGGCAGAAGCAGGCAAAGGATCCTACTGGCTACAAGAACCAGATGGTAGGATGATTCCAAGAGCTTGGAATGCGATTCACCTTAAAGCATATTATCAATAAGCAACTATTATTTTTATTAAATTTTTATGGCAATAATACTGACTTGAGCGTCGGAGTGGCATTAGCCAAAAGGGCTAATGTCAACCCTTGGCATACGTTTTCTTTTCATGGTCTTATGCAGGATTATCAATATTTAGGGTCTTGATGGATGAAGGTCACAAGCATATATCCAAGGTATAGATCCTGAATACGAGCAATTTCTCCTAAGTATAAGTCCTTAAACGGACTACAGTGGATTGAACTAAAACTTCAATCCTGGGTTAAAGGGATCACCTTCTCGAACGCCGAGGTTAACATTAACACCTCATTTCGCCCGGGGAGCACGTCATAAAAAATTCTTGATTGTGGGTAGACCCTCATGGTTGGGAATTTTCAAAGGGTTGTTGATTTTACAATCAACTCATTTGGTTTTGACTACTAATAAACAGTCATCAAAAAGAATAGGGATAATCTCTCTATTAAATACAACCGATTGACAAAAGGATTACTTAATGAATTAACAAATGAGTTTCTTTTTAGTGTCTTTTTCTTGAAACAGGAAAATGAGAATTAATAAATATTGGTCATCACAAAGGTATGTGGTTCAAAACTCTAAATCTTTGTGACATTTGCAGGTTTTGCTTGAGATATGAAAATAAAGGTACGCACATTCATATAAGCAAAAGACTAATTTTATTTATCACCAAGAAAGTAGTAGCTTACAAAAGATATATATATATACAACTGCTACTAAGTTAGAACTAGTGGACTCAAGCCTTTTCGTTTTATCTATCATTGTCCACTAAAAACCTAGAAATAGGATCCACCTTCAAGGATTTCATCTGCGATCTTGGCATCAACATCGGGATATTTCTTCTTCAAGATCGACACAACCGACTTCAAGTAGACCAGATCAGTCTTAGCGGTCCTCAACTCTTCTTGAGCGCGGCTAAGTTCATCATATGCTTGAAGGATTTCCCCTTTCAAGGCACTAAGGTCGTCGGCCCACTTGCTGATGACATCCAGAGTGAGTTGTTGGTGAGATTTGCAGATAGCCATCGAAGACATGAAGCAAGAATTGATATTCAAGAGAAGATTATCGTTGAGTTTCGCCTGCTCTTCGCAGCGATCGATGATTTCCTGTAGATGCTGAAAAAATAAAAACGATTAGAAAAAAACTTTTATAAAAAAGTAAATAATAAATCTTTTACCTTGTTTTTCCAAACCGGTCTGTGGATGAAGACATTGTTTTGAGAAGAAAAGTTTTTGAAAAGAGAGTGTTTTCGAGAAATATGGAGAAAAGATTTATTAAGAGATAAAATGGAAGATTTTTTGAAAACGGTTGAGGATTTAGGGAGTTTAAATAGGCGAAGAGATAGAGAGTCATGGGGAGACAAAGTGATAGGTTAAACGTCTCATCAAGCCGAGTAAATTAAATTTACTCATCATTTCCTGACTGGTCTCACTGCAATGCGCCACCTGGATATTAAATCAACTGGATACGCAATAAAGTCTAGATGCAACACTAGTTTGGATGCTTCTTGGTGACGATTTAAAAATTTATATTTGACTCATATGAGGTTAAATATAAATTTGGGGACAATTGTTTGGGGTTAGATTTTTAATACTATGATCCTGGTTCAAGATATTACTAACATATATTTTTGTTGTGCACGATAATGCTTATATATTTTGCAGGATCCTGAATTAAGGATCATCGTCCAGGATATTCAAGAACAAGCTAACGGTCGAAAGTAAATATCAACAAATATCCAGCCTCTCAAGGAAGAAAAGAAACGTGCAATCCCTTGGATATCGGAACAAACTTGAAGAATAAACGTGTCAAAGAGGACTCAACGTTCACTTTTTATCTTCAGCACGTTGAATAGTATCACACGGAAGATCCCAGATATTCCGGCTAGTTAGTTAGGGATTTCTATTATAAATAAGAGGTGATTGATCGAGATTAGGATAGCTGCTCTCACACTTGTATTCACACACACTTACTCACTGCATTCTTATTTCTTTTACGTTCATTAGCTCGATCAAATCACTCTCACCCTCATTGTATTGTAATCACCCACGAATAATAATAAAAGAACACAGGAAGGGTCGATTGAATCCTCCCGGGGTTTTTTACCTAAGATTTCTTAATTGAATCAAGGGTTTTTCCCCGTCAACAAAATTCTGGTGTCGTTGTTATTTTCATTTATCTTTAAGATCCTAGCTTTACATTTCATTACTTTAGTTTTATCTTCAACAGTTTTCTTAGATTCTCAAAGTATTTCTGTCTCAAAGGCTTTCATAAAATTCTTTTCAGCAAAAACTCTTAGTTTAAATTGTTATCTTTAAGAAAACTTTACTTTTATTTGAAGATCCTAAAACACCGAATCCCACTTACAAATCTTCGGTTCTTAGATTATCATAAATCTTTTTAAAATTATCTTAGGTAATTTTTGACCGAAACAGAGATAAATTATCAATAATTTATCAAAAATTATAGCTTTCATCTCTTGTTGTTGTTATTGAGGTGTTAACTTTTGGTGTTGTTGTTGTTGTTGGATTAAGTCTTGTTGTTGTTATTATATTTCTTTATTTAAAAACCAGCTGGGTTGGATCAGTGGTTGGAGCCCTTGCCTCTGTAAACAGAGGTCATGGGTTCGATCCTCTTGCCCAGCAAGACTGGAGGTCCTTTTTTACCTTTGGTAGAACCTGAAAGCAGCCTCTCTACCTTTGGTAGGGGTAAGGCTGTCTACATATCAACCCCCTCCATACACCGTCGAAGACGGTATTAGGACACAAAACCCGTGGAAGACGGCACTGAGAGTTACTTTTATTTTATCCTTCGCTTTGAAGTCCCAGTAATAATTTTAGTCCAAAAATTAACAACTTTAACCAATCACATGGGTGTCACATGAGGACACTTTAGTCTTTTCCTACCTTTTCTTTGTTCTTCACTCAATCACTCACCACCAAATATTGATACTAACGATTTGTTACTATTCGGATGGTTGCTACAAAATCTATAATCAAACTCTATATCGTCAAAATCAAAATTCAAAATATTGCAATAAATTTATACTTGTGTAAATTTTATAATAAATTGAAAATGATGGTGAACATCTGATATAAAAACCCAAAAAAATTATTTGATTAAGAAGAAATATCCGTAACATCAAGGCAACAAATATCACCAAAGAAAAGATTTACCAACCCACCAATTGTTGCACCAACTAATCCTAATCTTAAAGCAAAAGATAAACCGAAGACTGGTTTTTTCTCTTTTTTAATGTGATATATAATGAGGGCATAAAAAGTTTAGTCTACATAAAAACTCATTAAGAAAAGAAGTTGAAGAAGGGAGAAACAACAACGATACCCCAATCCCTATGAGCGAGGTATAGGGTAGGTGAGATGTAGACAGTCTTGCCTCTATCCAGAGGTAAGAGTCTGGTTCCATATGGGCCTCCGGCCCAATGAGGCAAAAATAAAAAAGTGTAAGGAGTTTAGTAACCATACTTGTCGGCCGAGTATCGTCTGACTACATTAAGTGTAGAAAAGAGTAGCAAAAATACCACATATCATACTTTAACGTAAATTGGACAATACGTAGTAAACAGGACATTTAAACATATCAAACATCAATGCCGTTCTAAAAAAACAAAAAACAACCTAAAAATGTAATAAATATAACCATGTGCATACAACCAAAAAGAAAAGGAAAAAAAGCCCTCATGTGATTGCACTTAACGATTGAATGTGGATAAACTCCGTCAAAAAATGTAACATGCAACAAAACTATGAAGTTTGTATAGAAAAACAAAAAATATGAAGTTTGGACCATTATTTTTCAATAAATCTTTTGAATAAGGGTGTAAACCATGAATATAAACAACCAAGGGACGATTCAGACATATCGCTCGTTATCATCTGAAAGAAAAAAGAAATGATAGTTAACCCAAAATCTTCCAATCATAAGAAACCTTTTTCATTACCAACTTTGAAAAGCTCCTTAAAATCTGGTGACAACAATGGAGTATGGAGCATTCTGTTGGTTGGTATATAAATTATTGGTTTAGCACGAGTTAGCCGCTGCAACCAAACTAGGGCAAGCCACACGCACATATTACACATATTACGTATATAACAATAATAATAGACTAATAGTACTCCGTAATAATAATAATTAATAGAATGGAAACTAATAATAAAATGAAGGGAAAAAATTCATCCAGTCATATGTTGCAGAAGAAGATACGAGGTCCTGGTCCTCCATTCGAATTGAATTGAATTTTCGTTAGTATTAATACATATTTCCTGTATATAATAACAATAAATTTGGTGCAGATTTTACCGGTTCAATTGTTGAATCCATTTCCAACGGTCGTTCCCCTGTGATTTACTTCAATCGTTTTTCTAATTACTGCACCGATCCTTCTGGAAACTGGTTACTTCTCTTCCCCAAATTATTTTGTTGTTACTTGTTAGAAAGACAGAGTTACATAAATGTTTTACTTTATTTCAATATATGAAATGTATGTGTGTTTGTGTGTGTTTGGATAAATTGAACAAGTAGCTAGGGTGGTAGGTAGATGAAAGACCTTCCTCAAAGCATATATATATATAGAAGAAAATGATCATTGATAGGTAATGAATTTAGCCTGCGTGGTTGTAGACTAATCATAGCATAGCATAGCAGGAGAGACACATAAAGATGCATTACTAATTGATTGTTTGCTGACAATGAATTCCATCCTCAACTCTTCTCCCCGTAACTTCCTTCTTTCCTTCCTTCCAAAACTTGTTCCCAATGTTTATGAGTATTGATAGGGAGTGATACTATCATGTCTTGGAAGGGTATAGCGTTACAAAGGCCCCCTCCCCAAATGCCAAAGATTTGAACCTTTGCCCCCATGATGAAACCCCTTAGGGGAAGACATCCTGACCACTGGACCAAGACCCCAATGGCCTGATAATGCCTTTGCATCCTCTTCTCCTGTCCGTGTAGTTTGTTGATGCCACACTAATAGTCAACTCACTTCAGTTAATCCTCTTATCCACGTGTTGGATTTTAACCCCTTCACATCATCTTCACTAAACTTAGGGAAATCGATCATATCCTCTCCTTCCCTTCCCCCTTTTACATTAACTGACACGGCAAGTAATTTTATTCATTGCTAGAGTTGTCAAATTATCTCATAAGGTTTTCCTGCCATAGTGTGTGTAATGGACTGATTATTATTGTAATGCATATCTTGTTGGGATTTTTGGGTTTTTATCAAAGTAATATTATCCTTATAATATTAAAACGCAGCGGAAAATTGAACCATTTCAATATGACATATGTAGTTAAAACCAAATTTTAACTTATAAAATAAAACCCAAACAATAAGGATCCATGTATATGAATAGCATACATACAAAACAACAACCATAGGGTGTTTTAGAAGACTACCTTCTTCCAAGCTTATGAGAAGGTGGAATGAAGGAGGTGATGATCTTGAAGCGGCAAGCCTTCAACCTAGAAGAACCTCAAGCTAGTATACCCCAAGCTTCCAACAAACACCCAAATGTGCTAGGATTTAATCTTGAAAAACCCTTCCCTTTAATTCTCCTTGATGCCGAAAATCCAAGAGAAAAGAGGAGTGTTTTTGCTCTTGAGTTTTGAGAGAAAAATTCTTACAAGAAGTGTAAGAGTTTTTGTGTGTGTATTTTTGATACACTCTATGTTGAGTGTGAAGGCTCTTATGTCTTGTGTAACATGCAAGACAACAAGTGTCAAGTTGCATGTAACACCACATGGGGAGGGGGGGCCGGCCCCTTAGCCCATCACATGGACATTAACCCACTGCGCCGCAGTGGGTCTTATACACTCCCACTGCGCCGCAGTGGGAACTCCCTGACCTTCGGGTGCAAAACCCCCACTGCGCCGCAGTGGGTTTGACACGCTCCCACTGCGCCGCAGTGGGAACTCTTCTTGCCAAATAAACATATTGACATCTCTCTCAAAATAAATCATCCATATAATTTATTTACATATCTCAAGTGCAATTATTTAGAAAACCACTTTCTAAATGTTTCAAGTATTGATATTTATTTAAGGATCAAATCATTTAAATAAATACCATAAGTGTTTGTCTAGCTTGTTATTGGGTATGACCCGACTTGGATCATCACGTACTAGCCACGTCAATTTAATATGTGTCTTGGGCAGACGAATTCCAACAATCTCCCACTTGCACAAGATTCATAGAAGATTGACGCAAGCAGCAAATACCGCCTAACAACGGTTTGCTACCCCTAATACGTATGACGAAGTGCCATTCAATAACATCATCCTCTTCAAGTCCCTTACTTGAAATGATTTAGGTGAATCGATCATTTATCCTTTTGTCACAGATGTCATGTTAATTCCTAGAGACACAGAGTGATCATTCTCTATTGATTTAACTTTGTAGCAGGCCTTAGACATCTTACTCTCAACGAATAAGAGGGACAAATTCCATCTCGACTACATACGTCTCTCACAATCACCTTATATCATACCTGAGCTTAGTCTTATGTACTGCCATGTTTCAGAACAGCGAAGAACTAAGTCAAAGTATAATATTCAGTGAATATCAAGACCCAATATGTATCTCAGGTCTGAGGATACAATGATATTCGCCTTTTAACTCAAGATTACTTATGATCAATCACAGAGATTCCATGTAGTAATGCTTGATCGCAGGTCAGTCCAATATTTGTATCCCACAAATATCTATGAACCTTGGTAGCAACACTTTGCTCTATATTCAAAACCTTTTGAATATCTACCAATCCAAGTTCATAATAATCTTACATTCAAATTTGTTCCCACAAATATGATCGACTACGGACATTTAGAATAATTAACTTATTCATGGATTTAAACATGCAAAAATGGAACATAACACAATTTAAATGCAAAATACCAATATTCATATAAATGTGTTAATAACTACAAGTGTTCCGATATCCAAATACTAAAATTAGATCAAATCCAATCACTAGAATATCGAAGTCCCATGGCACAAGTATGACTCTCATGCTTAGGCCTTTCAAGGAGCTTCGTGAGTGGGTCCGCAACATTTTGATCGGTGTGAACTTTGTGAATACATATCTTTCCCTTTTCAACTTCATCCCTTATGTAGTTGAATCTCCGCTCAATGTGCCTAGTCTTTTGATGTGCACGAGGTTCCTTGATTTGAGCAATCGCACCCTCGTTATCACAAAGAATTTCTAGGGGTTCTTGAATGGAAGGAACAACCCCTAGATCGGCAATGAATTTCTTCAACCATGCAGCTTCTTGTGCTGCTAGAGAAGCGGCGATGTATTCCGATTCTGTAGTGGACAATGCAACCACATCTTGCTTTGAGCTTTTCCAAGAAACAGCTCCTCCATTTAGAATGAAGATATACCCCGATTGTGATCGAGAATCATCTCGATCAGTTTGGAAACTCGCATCCGTGTAACCCTTTACAACGAGTTCCTCCTCACCAGATCCATATATTAAGAACATATCTTTAGTGTTTCTAAGATATTTCAATATATATTTGACAGCCATCCAATGACTATCTCCTGGATTTTGCTGGTATCTACTTGTCATGCTTAAAGCGCATGACACGTCCGGTCTCGTGCATATCATAGCATACATGATGGATCCTATAGCAGATGCATATGGGATTCCACTCATTCTCTCTTGCTCAACTTTTGAGCTGGGAGATTGAGAAGTACTCAATATAGTTCCTCTTTGAATAGGCACCAAACCCTTTTTGGAGTTTTCCATCTTGAACCTTTTCAAGATCTTGTCTATGTATGCACTTTGATTCAAACCTATTAAGCGCCTTGATCTATCCCTATAGATCCTTATTCCCAAAATATAGGCGGCTTCACCAAGATCCTTAATGGAAAAGCAACTTCCAAGCCAGGTTTTTACACCTTCCAAGGTTGGAATGTCATTTCCAAATAGTAGAATGTCATCGACATATAATACTAGAAAAGTAATGATGCTCCCACTAGCCTTTTTATACACACAAGCTTCATCAGCGTTTTTGATGAAGCCAAATTTCTTGACTTCTTCATCAAAACGACGATTCCAGCTTCTTGATGCTTGTTTCAATCCATAGATTGATTTCTTTAACTTGCATACTTTATTAGGATGTTTTGGATCGACAAAACCTTCAGGCTGATCCATATAGACATCTTCCTCAAGATATCCATTTAGAAAAGCGGTTTTGACATCCATTTGCCATATCTCATAGTCATAATGTGCGGCTATGGCAAATAATATCCTAATAGACTTTAGCATTGCCACAGGCGAAAAGGTTTCATCATAATCGACCCCTCGAGTTTGAGTGAAACCTTTTGCTACAAGTCTAGCTTTATAAGTACTCAAGTTTCCATGCATATCGTGTTTCAATTTGAACACCCACTTACTTCCAACTACTTTGGAATTAGGAGGTTCAACAACCAATTCCCAAACTTGGTTGTCATACATGGATTGCATCTCAGCGTTCATGGCCTCTAGCCATTTGTCCGAATCTGATTTGGACATAGCATCATGGTAGGTGGTAGGTTCATCAGAAACTACCATGTAGCATTCATCCACGAGAAATCCATATCTCTCAGGTGGATAAGTAGCTCTACCAGATCTACGAACGTTTTGTGTGTCTTGATCAACCATTTGATCATCTTCAACATCCTTTTGTTGAAAGCTAGTGTCACCCAAGTGTGTATCTGTCAGTGGTTCTTGATCTTCTTCAAGTTCCACTGTTCTGGAACTAGTTCCTTCCATAAGGAATTTAGTTTCCAAGAACTCAGCCTTTCGAGCAACAAATACATTTTGCTCATTAGGATTGTAGAAATAATATCCCAAATCATCTTTGGGATATCCTACAAAGATACACTTAGTGGATCGGGGCTCTAATTTGTTTGAGGCATCATGTCTTACATAAGCCTCACAACCCCATACCTTTAAATATGATAAAGATGGAACTCTTCCATGCCATATTTGAAAAGGTGTTTTCTCCACTTTCTTGGTGGGAGCCATATTTAAAATTCGGGCAGCAGAGATTATGGCATATCCCCAAAATGATAGAGGTAGTGAGCTTCTGCTCATCATGGAACGAACCATATCTAATAGAGTTCGATTCCTCCTTTCAGACACACCATTATGTTGTGGTGTTCCAGGTGGAGTTAGTTGTGAGACAATCCCACAACTTCTAAGATGATCTTGAAAAGCATCACTTAGGTATTCACCTCCTCTATCAGAACGAAGAATTTTTATTGTCTTACTGAGTTGGTTTTCTACTTCATTCTTGAAAATTTTGAACATTTCAAAAGCTTCACTCTTATGTTTTAATAAGTATACATAACCGTAACGACTATAGTCATCGGTGAATGTAATGAAGTATCTTTCACCATTCCTAGTCATTGGCTTAAAAGGACCACATACATCCGAATGTATGATACCTAATAAATCTTTTGCCCTTTCATTAGTGCCTTTGAAAGGTGCTTTAGTCATCTTGCCTTGTAAACAAGATTCACATACATTAAATGAATCATTTGATTTCGTTTTCAAAAGACCATTCTTTTGAAGTGTTAGTATGCGATTCTTATTTATATGGCCAAGACGACAATGCCAAATATAGGTTTCACTTAAATCTAATTTAAGTTTCTTGGTGGTAGCTTGGTACATTGAGTTATCATATGTTTGGTTTTCATGAACTAATTCATAAATACCATTTAAAGGCATAGCTTTAAAATAAAATACATCATTCAAAGAAACATGGATATCATTGTTAACAAAATTAAAATCATATCCAACATGTCTTAAACGGGAAACAGAAATAATACTCCTAGTCAAACTAGGTGCATACAAAACATTGTTCAATACAATTTCCAAACCATTTGGAAGTTTCAAAAGATAGTCTCCTTGGGCTTCAACATGCACCAATGCACCATTGCCCATAAAGAGACTAATGTCTCCCTTCTTGATGCGCTTCTTTCTTATGAACCCCTGTAACATATTACAAATATGAGTTCCACATCCGGTATCCAATACCCATATGTAAGAAAGAACAGTATTAAGCTCAATATATATCATAAATATTGTACCTGAGGTTTGCCCTGCATCCCTCTTAGCTTTTAACTCTTTGAGATAGGTTGGTCAATTACGTTTCCAATGTCCTACCTCCCCACACTCAAAGCATGGGTCATTGACAGCAACCTTTTGCTTCTTCGCTTTTTGGGTATCCATTTTTCCCTTTCCTTTGCCTTTCATTAGTGCCTTTGAAAGGTGCTTTAGTCATCTTGCCTTGTAAACAAGATTCACATACATTAAATGAATCATTTGATTTCGTTTTCAAAAGACCATTCTTTTGAAGTGTTAGTATGCGATTCTTATTTATATGGCCAAGACGACAATGCCAAATATAGGTTTCACTTAAATCTAATTTAAGTTTCTTGGTGGTAGCTTGGTACATTGAGTTATCATATGTTTGGTTTTCATGAACTAATTCATAAATACCATTTAAAGGCATAGCTTTAAAATAAAATACATCATTCAAAGAAACATGGATATCATTGTTAACAAAATTAAAATCATATCCAACATGTCTTAAACGGGAAACAGAAATAATACTCCTAGTCAAACTAGGTGCATACAAAACATTGTTCAATACAATTTCCAAACCATTTGGAAGTTTCAAAAGATAGTCTCCTTGGGCTTCAACATGCACCAATGCACCATTGCCCATAAAGAGACTAATGTCTCCCTTCTTGATGCGCTTCTTTCTTATGAACCCCTGTAACATATTACAAATATGAGTTCCACATCCGGTATCCAATACCCATATGTAAGAAAGAACAGTATTAAGCTCAATATATATCATAAATATTGTACCTGAGGTTTGCCCTGCATCCCTCTTAGCTTTTAACTCTTTGAGATAGGTTGGTCAATTACGTTTCCAATGTCCTACCTCCCCACACTCAAAGCATGGGTCATTGACAGCAACCTTTTGCTTCTTCGCTTTTTGGGTATCCATTTTTCCCTTTCCTTTGCCTTTATAATTCCCTTTGTTGTTACCCTTTCCCTTAGCAACATTTGCCTTGGGTCCGGAGTAAGCCCTTTTCTTTCCGCCTTCATTGATCATGAGAACGGGTTGAACTTTTCCTCCCATACTAGCCTCGGCCGTTTTGAGCATCCCATGAAGCTCGGAAACGGTCTTGTCCCATCCGTTCATGTTATAATTTAACACGAAAGTTTCAAATCTCTTAGATAATGAGTTAAGGATCATATCCGTAGCTAACTCATTTGAAACGGGACAATTAAGCCTTTCGAGGCGATCAATGTAGCTTTTCATTTTAAGAACATATGTTGATACGGGTTGTGAATCATCCATGCGACATGCATGAAGCGCTCGAACCGTTTCGAAGCGTTCAGCCCTTGCCTTTTGTTGGAACATTTCCTTGAGTTGGGTAATCATGTCGTATGCCCCATGATGCTCGAACTCCTTTTGGAGTTCGGGAGTCATACTCGCAAGCATTATGCAACTAACTTGCACGGAGTCCTCGACATATTTAACCCAATCATTATAGGCCTCAACATCAGTTTCTTCGGGCTCATCAGGAATAGGATCGTCTAAAATATAGGATTTCTTTTCGTGCCTGAGAACAATTCTCAAGTTACGAAACCAATCCACAAAGTTATTTTGATTAAGACGATCCTTTTCAAGGATGGATCTTAGTGAAAAGTTATGGACGTTTTGGTTGGGGTTTATTGCATTGTTAGCGGCCATCTACAAGATTAACAAAGTTCTTTATTAGTATTTTCGATATCAAATATAAATTTTAATTGTTAATACCCTTTTATGTCTCATAGACAATTAATAATTAAAACCTAGAATCCAACGTTACATTTAAATGATGGTTAGGTGACCTTTATCCCATAAGTACAATAAATTTACCTTAACTTATAAGTTCCCTCAAAGTAGTTAGGTGACCTTTATCCCATAAGTACAATAAATTTACCTTAACTTATAAGTTCCCTCAAAGTAGTTAGGTGACCTTTATCCCATAAGTACAATAAATTTACCTTAACTTATAAGTTCCCTCAAAGTAGTTAGGTGACCTTTATCCCATGATCTAAATTAACAAGGTAGTCAACGTTTGACAATTGCAACACTTTGCAATTTCTAGTGGTATGGGACCGGTTTAATATCTTATATTAAGTTGGCATGTTTAATCCCATCAACGCCTTTGGTTACCATGCTTCGGTGACCCTAATCACATGGCTTCCAAATCAAGTTGTCCTACTTATACACACATGTAAATTTATCTATACTAGTGGTTAGGTGACCTTTATCCCATAAGTACAATAAATTTACCTTAACTTATAAGTTCCCTCAAAGTAGTTAGGTGACCTTTATCCTACAAAGAGTTCCCAAATAATTAAGTGTTGTATAAAAGGATGGCGTTTAACTTGTTTTTAAAGGGTCGTTTGAGTTTTTATATTCTAGTTAAAAACTATGTACCATAATGAATTTTGAAATCCAAATTTCAAGGTTCTTTTATAAAATCCATTTTTATAATTGTGACCATTAACTTTTAATAAAACCCATTTTAATTTACCAAGTTAATGTCAATATTAAAACCAATTTTAATCTTTTATGTAGTCATCAAGTTTGTTGGTTTTGAGCATCCATATGACAAAATAAACAAACAACCACACAAAATAATAAGTGCACAACATTAGCCAACTAATTTTGACCACACTTGTTAGCCGAAACAAGTGGGCCAAAAGGTCTCAACCTAAGGGACAAAGTAACACAAAATATTGTGTTAGTTGAGCTCCCACTTGATCTTGCATCCAAATGCTTCAAGTAACCTTTTGTGATGTGATTTGAATGATTCTCTTCATTTTGATAACCCACTGCGCCGCAGTGGGTTTGACATACTCCCACTGCGCCGCAGTGGGTTTGACATACTCCCACTGCGCCGCAGTGGGTGCATACTCCCACTGCGCCGCAGTGGGTTTGACATACTCCCACTGCGCCGCAGTGGGTTTGACATACTCCCACTGCGCCGCAGTGGGTTTGACATACTCCCACTGCGCCGCAGTGGCAATACACTCGACTGCGCCGCAGTGGTGACATACTCCCACTGCGCCGCAGTGGGTTTGCATACTCCCACTGCGCCGCAGTGGGTTTGACATACTCCCACTGCGCCGCAGTGGGTGCATACTCCCACTGCGCCGCAGTGACATCCCCCACTGCGCCGCAGTGGGTTTGACATACTCCCACTGCGCCGCAGTGAGAACTTACGGGTCTTCTCATTAGCCTCCAACTTTTAGCCCCAAACCTTTTGATGCCTTCTTGGAGATTACATTTATAATGAAAAATGCAACTAATCTACTTATTACATACCAAATGAAATAAATAGATTACATAACCAAATGAATGAATAAAATCCTATTTAACTATTACAACCATTGAATAATTAAACAAACACATCCACACATCACAAACATTCACAAGGTTCTTGGCTAAGTTGTGACACTAAAATACACAAGAAAAAAAAAGAACCTCCTTTTTGTGTATTTATTTTGGCCATAACCAAATGACCAAAATATTGGATTTTGTCCAAACAAAATTTCAACTTTTGATGTATGTATCCATATAACCGGCTCTAGATGCCATTGTTGGGATTTTTGGGTTTTTATCAAAGTAATATTATCCTTATAATATTAAAACGCAGCGGAAAATTGAACCATTTCAATATGACATATGTAGTTAAAACCAAATTTTAACTTATAAAATAAAACCCAAACAATAAGGATCCATGTATATGAATAGCATACATACAAAACAACAACCATAGGGTGTTTTAGAAGACTACCTTCTTCCAAGCTTATGAGAAGGTGGAATGAAGGAGGTGATGATCTTGAAGCGGCAAGCCTTCAACCTAGAAGAACCTCAAGCTAGTATACCCCAAGCTTCCAACAAACACCCAAATGTGCTAGGATTTAATCTTGAAAAACCCTTCCCTTTAATTCTCCTTGATGCCGAAAATCCAAGAGAAAAGAGGAGTGTTTTTGCTCTTGAGTTTTGAGAGAAAAATTCTTACAAGAAGTGTAAGAGTTTTTGTGTGTGTATTTTTGATACACTCTATGTTGAGTGTGAAGGCTCTTATGTCTTGTGTAACATGCAAGACAACAAGTGTCAAGTTGCATGTAACACCACATGGGGAGGGGGGGCCGGCCCCTTAGCCCATCACATGGACATTAACCCACTGCGCCGCAGTGGGTCTGATACACTCCCACTGCGCCGCAGTGGGAACTCCCTGACCTTCGGGTGCAAAACCCCCACTGCGCCGCAGTGGGTTTGACACGCTCCCACTGCGCCGCAGTGGGAACTCTTCTTGCTAAATAAACATATTGACATCTCTCTCAAAATAAATCATCCATATAATTTATTTACATATCTCAAGTGCAATTATTTAGAAAACCACTTTCTAAATGTTTCAAGTATTGATATTTATTTAAGGATCAAATCATTTAAATAAATACCATAAGTGTTTGTCTAGCTTGTTATTGGGTATGACCCGACTTGGATCATCACGTACTAGCCACGTCAATTTAATATGTGTCTTGGGCAGACGAATTCCAACATATCTGTTTGTACGACACTTAACGATTAACGTGTAATCAAAAAGAGACCAACCAACCCGCTTCTTTTACTTAATCAGCTATTGCAGCCATGATACAGTTAAGGGAGTGGAGATTCTCACCCTGCAACGGGAGTGCCATGCACGTAGGTTAGGTGAGCAATGGCATAAGTTTTTCAATTGATTTCTTTTTGAGGATACTCTTTTATTGGATAGCGCTCATTTATATCTATCTCAATATAAAAATTGTTTTTGTCTCAGACATTTTACTGCGAGTACTGCTTATTGTTCAACAACTTCTGCAAGAGAATAGGCATGGGTCAAAGAGAGATATTTATTACATGCATCCTTCTGTGTTTCGAGGTAAACTTGAATTTTCTTCTACGCTGCTATTTTTGTGGCTCCATTTTCTAATATGTGATCACAATCAATGGAAGAAAATGCACATTAGAATGTGCAAAAATTGGTTGCTTTATATACTGTAGCACATGTATTTCTGCTTTGACCCTCTTATCACATTTGAGATACCAGTTTTTATTTTTCTTAATCTGCTTAGCTCTCAACACATGAAAAAAATCTAGGTTACTTGACATAATGTCACTGTTTTCTTAATCTATCTCTTTCAAAATATATCTCTACCAGAACAATCTGTTGTTGACCGCACCATCAATGACATTTGCATCCTTCTTCAGTGCAGTCGCCACAATCTGAATGTTGTACGTATTTTCTCTTGTCTATGTATCTGTAATTTAGTTTCTGGTAAAAGTATATTTTTGTAGAAGAGCCCATTGGATGAATATCTGCCCATACAGATGTAAGTATCCACAGATGACTGGTCTCCAACAAATACTTCTGAGTATTATTTATTCTGTTACGGTATCTGAATTGGTGGGGGTTGACATATCTGGATTATGGACCAATCTTACTCTTTGATATGTGTCACTTGAGATTTATGACCTCTGTTTCTTTTTAATATTAAGATTGTATATGGAAGTATTTTGTGGTCGACTGCTGTGTATCCTTCCATAGATAACTTTGCTACTAAGTGAGACTGTTGGAATTTTTCTTATAAAATAGTATTGCACCTGAGTTTTTTTAATAAGACTTTATCAACAACTGGCAGCATCAGAAGTAAAATTTGTAGAACATGTTAGCCTAATTTCTTGTTCTGCTTCTTCTCCTTGCAGGTGTCTGTTGCGAAAGGGTGGGTACCTGCTAACAATTAATAAGAATATGATTGAAATGGTGTCTGTATCTGATGCATGCTCTATGAGTTCCTGAATCAATAGTAACTCAAGTAGTTATTGCCAGAATGGCCCTTTTATGGATCCAAAATAAGTCCACCTGATAATATTTAACGAAGACTCAGCTTGCTTGCATATAAAAATCGATAATAATTTCATATCTTCAAGTCTGAGAACACGATCACACTAACTTAAATATATTGAGTTGAAGTTACAGTATCACTCATTAATCACTTTGGCATCCAATCTATATATTTCAGTATAATTTTGTCTCAGATTGGTGATGGGATGGCTGAGATTTTCAGAAGCTGATAGAATTACAAACTGCCTAAGTCACCCTGACACTGTAAGAAGGAAGATGTCATCTTTTGTATCTTGTTTTCTGGACTGCAATTGATGGTTGAATTCTGGTTTGCATGCAGGCACACTTTATTCCGGTACACATAGAAGAAGTGAAAGGTATATAGAATTATAGATAGCAAGGAGATCTGTATTAAAAAGGTTATATTTGTTATTCGATAACATATAGCTGTCCAACCTTTCAGTATCCTCTTAAGTTCTCATCCAGTTGATATGCTGGGACAAATACACCTTCCAGTTTCTTTGTTTAATTCCTATTTGTAGATAGATTTTTGAAATGATGAAATTCGTAGATATTACATACAAAGTCGTACGTAGGAAGGAAGAAAACTATAATACCATATTTCCACATATCAAAGTAGAAGTATTCTATACACTCATATGTTTGGTTAGTAAGTATCCTATATATATATATTAAAGGGTAATATATATATATATATATATATATATATATATATATATAGGATATCTCATGTGTTACTGATATTTTCTCTGGTTCTGGTGCATAGATATCATCAGTGTCGCAGACTACATACTAGTGGTGGAGAAAGAATCAGGTAAGGTCTTTCTTTAGCAAGACTTGCAGGTACAGCCTTTTTTGGTATCTGAAACTGATAACTGCTATGTAACTTCCACCATACAGTATTTCAACGGCTAGCAAATGATTGTTTTTGCAAGACTAATCGTTGCATTGTCATCACGGTAAGAGAGTCATCCGTTGCACATCTCTATATTAATCAGTCATTAACTATATCTACCTACAGGGCAGAGGTTATCCTGATATTCCAACAAGGAGGTAATGATTCAGTTATTTGAATTTTGTATCAGAACACAGACCGAAAGCCAGCTTCTGTCTTGATGCTGTGTATATTTCCGTGTATTTCTTAAGCAGGTTCTTGCGGCTACTCACCGAACAGCTGCACTTGCCGGTCTATTGCTTGGTTGATTGTGATCCATATGGCTTTGACATCTTGACAACATACCGGTTTGGTTCAATGGTAACATCTTTATAGACTCTTCTATGTTCATACCATGGTTCTGATTTTCACTATAGATACGTTTCAAAGATAATAGGATATATCTAGAGGGGTCAATTTCGATCAATTTATTTAATTATTTATGAACATGTCAAATGGGTTCTTGTTTTCTCTAAAATATGTTAAATAAAAAAAGATCTGTTAATAAGGAATTTGTATGAGTTGAAGGTCACTTAACTTTATTTTTACTGCATATAACTTCCTAAATTGTTTTATTCGGATATTTGGACCATGACTGTATTATAGCTTTTATAGTTAAACTTGACACTTCAGTTATCCCTATACAAATTTAATTGTTTGGAAAAGAAGTGTTTATTGGTCAGCTTAACCTGAGCCAGCCTTTCTTGACATGCTACCTAACCCGCCCATATTACCATCTGGTGATGTATGTAAGGTAGTGTCAGTATAATGCTAAGTAATTAAGCTAATTGTAGTTGCAAGCTTTGTAACAACATGTATGAGTCACATGTCAAGTAATGCACAGGATGAGCAAGTTTTTTTGACTTGAAATAATATCTTTAAAGCAAATGGCATATGATGCAAAGATTATGAGGCTTCCTGAGATACAATGGATTGGAGCATTTCCATCAGATGTGGAGAAATATAGTATTCCACAACATTGTCTTCTTCCTATGACAGCCGAAGGTGGGAATCCGTATATCTAAGTTAGTTTCCTCTTACGCTGAATTCTTTTGCCTGCTTTATTGAATATAATCGAAATTGATTTGTATCAGATAGGATCAAAACTGAGGCAATTTTAAAGCGATGTTATCTGCAGAGGATTGTGCCACAATGGAGGTTGATAGTGTTCTTTGTCTTATGATTTAAACTTTTTCTTCCGCATTACTAATAGTATCATCTTCATTAAATTAGGTTGGAACTACAGTTGCTGCTGGAAAGTGGAGTCAAGTTTGAGATTGAAGCATTATCTGTTCACTCACTTACCTTCTTGTCAAAAGCGTATCTACCTTCTAAGATTCAAGGTGGGTTCTTCACAGAACATCCTAACTTTTACTCTCTAAGGCACTGCATTATACCCGACATAGGTCCATTGCTATTTCCAGACACTAGTAAACTGATAATGTGGACGGAAATAATATACTCCTACCATTTCATTAATTGTAAGTCCTAGTATAGTGGTATTACTGTATTAGTGCATTAACTACATACTGAAACCTGGAACTAATATCATTTTATAATTAATCACTCAACCTACAGCATGTGGCACCACTTCGATCCAAGGTTGGGTCTTTGTCAGAATTACAAAGCTTTATGAATATACATTTATTAGATTTATCTGGCTTTTGTATGATGTTCAAAATAGTCAGAAGGATTTACTGCTGCACATTCGAGATGGATTGTAGGCATAATTCTTTAGATAACTAGGTTAAACAGTTGTTATAACCATACCCTAATACCCTCCATAATCCGGATATAGGTAATGTCCATCTGCCTCAAATCCGTTATTATTCAACGGTGAATCTGGCATTTCATACAAGTAACATTTTCCCTATCGCGAACGCACTAGCTGTGCGTCTTTTCTAGCTTTCCGCAGAGGATTCAGAAGTTGGGTTGGATCGATGTATCCTGAAATAGTTTCCTTCTCATCACTGTTTTTGGAAATTAGTACTCTTTTTACCATAAAAAAAGATCATGTTACCATCTTTAGGGTAAACATTACTATTGTCAATATATGAATAGAGAACATATCATGTAACAAAACCTTGAACACTTTTCACTGTCTGGCCAAAAAAAGAAATTCTTCAATTCCAAAGATAGAAAACAAAAAAAAATATAATAGAAGATATGTTCCACAACGGACTTTGGACTCGGAAGTTGTGATAAATGGCCATGAGTGTATTTTGGTATTATTGTATTAATAGATACTTGGGGACATGGTCATTACTTGGAAGTAAATCTATGGGGTTTTTTTGTGTGCATCATCAGTCAAGTTTTTATTTTCTAATTTTAGAATATAATAGAGCTTTGTTGTCGGTCACAGATCTGAGATACTCTGCAATTATAGCAACATACTCAAATCCTTTACTTCAAAACAAAACAAGTAGTCCAGATTTAGAAAATTTCTTTGTATGATTAGTTGAGCTAGATAAGTTAGTGGTCTGTCTTGTGTTCTTTCTTTCATTCGTTTGAATTGCAGACTTGACAAAACTATATGTTTTTTGTGTATGTATAAATACCATATGATGAAGTGTTAAAATTTAATTTTTTTTTGAAGGGTTGTTGTCTGAAAGTCCACTCCAAGGGCGAGTCTTGTATGATGACGACTATTGAAGTTTTACGTTCCATCTGTTGACTGTCGTAAGGTTGTGTTGATCATCGCTACTTTAACTTTTTCTATCTGAATTTCCGTTGGAGTTCGTGCTGATGGTAATAAATGGTAATCTCTATCCTTTCAGCAGGTGGAAATTTTGATCCATTCATAGATAAAATGTATGTTTGGGTTATAATTTAGCACAAATGGGTCATCTGGGCACATTTGGATTCGTAGCTATAAATGAAACTGGTCAAAAGGGTTGAAAGTTGTTCAAATAGTATCTGAAATTTGAATATATAAAATCCTATAAGTTGTTTATCCAAAGAAAATGATCATCCTTTTAGAATTCAAGTTCTTTCTTAAAATGCAAAACATTGAAGAATATGTAACACAAGAAGTGTTCAGGGTCAACAGTTTTGGCCCCGTACAAAACTCCCCTTTTTTTTTAATCGTGAATCGGTTTTGAATAGATGAATTACATTTCGTGTAGTGTAGTGTAGCATCTTGTCCCTTTCAGTTCGCTAAATTGAAAATTGTTCAAAAGAGATTGAAAGGTGTTCAAAGTGTGAAATATATAAAAACCCATAAATTGTTCACTCAAAGATAACGATTGTATAAAAACATGCAACAGTTTTGATCCTTGACCAAATCTGCCTGACTACCCATTTTGCCATTTTCCTTTCTTACTTCATCTCAAACAAGTAGAATTGGTTTATGTCTGAATGTTGTTTGTGTGTGGATATGCAATGGGATTTGTGTTTCTGCTAGACGTCACCAAGTAGCATCGGTTTTGACCCTTCATAAAATCAATTGTTTGTTTTCCAATTTATATTTTAGGCAAGTAATTACTTGAACCCATGTTAAATTAACTAGATCTAACATGAAAAATTTCTATTAAAGTAGTCTAAAAGGTTTTTTGTGAGTTAGATATGCATTTAGATTTAAACTACACCCATATTTAATGCAATTGTTAAGTCAAAGATACGCTAACGTTGAGGTAATTCAGCGCAGATGTCGGTCAGCGTATCTTTAACAATCCATTTAATTGAGTTAAAGATAAGTTCAAATATTCATTATCCCATATATTGTAAGTCAAATATGGGTAGGAAAATAAAAAGAAAAACTTGGTCCCAAAGGGTCACATGACTTGTCATGTGATATGGCATTACTCGTTTGGAAGTAAAAAACACAAGTTTTTCTTCCTCACCAACAATGGAAAACAAACAAGGACTGCAGAGATGACAAAATGCAGAGATCTTCACGAATGGTTGATTGATAACATTTTTCATGTCAACATCCTTATCCTTGATAGTGTTACTCAATTTCTTCTAAACTAGGTGAAACTCGTGCGTTGCACCGGTCTATTTTATTTTTTACATAATTCCTCTTAAATGACATGCTATAATCCTGATAACATTTTTTGTTGTTGATCTCATTCAATGTGACTCTCAACAACAAAAGTACAACAAAATATTTGCATCCTAAGTCGTTTTGTACAAAAGCTAGTCTCCATATGTTGAGCTTCCAAGAACTGCCAATATCGAGAAAACAAAGAATCGTCTCCGTGGAAAATAGACCCTAGGTAAATATTTTCAAGCCAAACCTTGTCAGCACCAGCATACTCACTACGTCCCCTCCAGCTTGACGGGCGAATTCGGTTAGGTGAACACTATCACCTACTTCACTTTCTATGGTTTGGTGCACAATTACATATTACAATATAATGACACATAATTAAGCAATGATTACAAGTGTTAGGGGTTTGGATCTTATGGTCTGGTGACATAGGTGAAACTCATGCGTTACACAACTTTTTTTTATAGCTAATTCACTGTGAATAACATATATAAAAAGAATGTTATAACGTCAAGTAAATAATTATATGTAATAAGTAGATGTTTATATGAATTCAACAATAGAATTTCTACAAAAACGAAAGTACTTAATAATTATTACATAAGAAAAGTTGCAAAATTGATTGAAATTAACAAAGGTTATATATAAATCTAAAAAGGAATCATAAATGACTCAAAACTTTATTGAAAACAACATTTTTTGTGGTGTTTGTAAGCTTGTCATCACCGTTTAAAATCAAAATATTCTGCTTTTGTCTTTCGAGAGAACAACATTTAAAAATTTAACTATATGAAATGTGTTTACTATGCAAACAAAACATAATACATATAATGAATTGTTAAAAGAAAGTTAAATAGTAGTACAATGATACAATTTTGATAACACATAAATGAATCACAGATTTGTTTGTTGTGGAACTTTGGATCTTATCTAATCTTCAAACCAATTTATCTTTAACTTTCAAAACAAACATATAAATGATGATAGACTAAACAAATGCTTGTACAATAATCAGACTAAAGGCTTGTTTTTTTTTTTTTTCAAGTTCTATCTGGATTCATTAAGTCCATACATTTTTTTATATCAGTTAAAAAAAAATATAAATATTTTTTGTCATTGAATCCTGAGTGTTATATTTACCGATGGTAAGTAATTACATAGATAACAAACATATTCTGTACGGATGGTAGTCTTTTTTATTAGCATGTGGTAGTCATTTCTATATAGGGAACTAGAGTGCATCCCCGTGCGATGCACGGCTAGGTAAAAACATATGTGATGCACGTTTTTGATATTTCATCTCACATCGAGAAGTTAATTTGTTACATCGCAAGTTTTAAATCATGTGCAACAATGAACAAACAAAGCATATAAGCGTAACAATGTTGAGTTTAAATAATAAGAAAAATATAACGAAACGGACCCAAGAACCCACAATAGCTCAGGTTTATAGATTTTACTTTGTAAAATTCTATACTATGTTTGGATAGGATTTTACACCCTATCCAAACATAGTAATGGGATTTTATAAAGTAGTTGCGTACATAATAGTTATCGCATTCACACTGCAAAAAACAAAAAGAAAATGTTTATCATAACGGTATATAATGTAAAAACACTAAAAAGCATGTCTTATATCTCCTGGGACCATGAACTTAACTTAGTAAGTTTGAGATCACAAACCTTACTTCAGCAACTTTACTTTATCACCACAAAATCATTGGTTTACTTCAGCTGCCGAGCTCGGAACCCACATCATTTTCAGTTTCAACTTTAGCATCACCAACAGAGCAACATTGGTTTACTTCTGCAATTGTATGCTCTCCTTTATAATCAATCTTGTTTTCATCTTCAACAACTTTGGTTTACATACCAAGGATTTGGGTCAATAATCAACACCAATGAGTGACTGCATCAGGAAGCTCAACATTTTTCTCCATAGTAGAGCCCGACAATCTCTAGCTCCTTTTCATCGTCAAGAGCAATGCAGGGCACCTTTTCCTTCATGTCTCTCACAATTTCCTACTCTGTTGTTGTAATGAACTTATAACCACGCTCTGTAAGGATCTTCATTAATGAATCAGTGAGGTCACGTCTTGCTAAGGCTAGGAACTGTGTGACTAACACTATCCCTTGAATCCAGATCAATACATGCAACACAATAGAAAAACGGAAATTATAATATCATTCTATAGAGCAACAAACAAAAGAGGTGTTATGGAGAGAGAGAGAAAGGGAGATGGAAAGTAACAACTGAGTAGCCGGATGAATATGAGCTCCTTTATACAACACCAACAAATCTCGGCAATCTACGAACTCATCGGAAGAAGCAAAAGAACAAAAAAAGTAACACGCACACACACCTGAGACCAAAAAAAATTGACCACAATACAAAGGTGTATGATATTTCTTGGCAATTCCGCTAGAGAGAGTGTAACCAGTTTCAAACCAGTAGAAAGGGAATGCAAATATGTAATTGTACAATCACCTACAATAATTATTTAAAAACACAGTATTAACTTATGCGATATCGAATATGGTCTCAACTCTCCAGACAAATTATACTGTCACTAACCTTACCATCAGGTAGGACTAATTTCCATAAATTAACAGAATCCGAAGACGTAGATGCAAATATTGTTTTATTTCGAGATAACACAATTGCAATAATGCATTAAAACTTCGTTTCAGTGTCAACTTAGAACATTCGCATAAATAATAGTCATAGCATTTCACATTAAATAGCTCGGAAAGGAAAGCTTACCAGTCATATGCCCACTGACATACAAAAAAAGAACAGCCTTAATGGCAACATAGATAGCAGGGGTGTTGAAAGTCTCTAAAATGGTCTTCTCTACATTTATTTCGATGGCCAGAGGCCGAAAAAAGTAAAAATGTCCATGGAATTGACTTTGCAATACATAAACCGTACCTATTTGAAAGTGGATGAAAGTGTTGTTAGCAAACCTCAAAGTATATTGCTTAACCAGCAGACACTTCTACTCGTGCAGTTGAAACCTGAACATCTTGTCTTTGGACAACCCTGATTCTTCCAAGAATGGCTGCCAATCTGATATCATAAGCAAATTAGTCTCATCTTCTATGTGTCGAGCATCTCACTTTACACGAAGCATGACCATAAACTTCATCCAGCCAAATTTACCTTGGACCTGTAGGCTGTAATGTAAAGGCAAAAGTATACATTAAAATAACCAATTGATTAAACAAAGATAATGAAGATGATTATGTTGAAAATCGTAACCTCATATCTTCTCGCTTTCACCCCACCAGATGGTCGGGAAGTTGTACTGCTGTTTACCCCCTCCTAAAGGAGCAAACTGATGAAGATGCTTATATCTACAAAAAAAACAATGGTATAAGAATAATCAATGTCACAACGTTGGGTCATGTGCCTCCAACAGTACTTAATCACGTATCCAGTTGATTAACAAAGTGTACATTCGACAACGAAAGCAACTTTTTGTGTGTTTCTGCTTGGAATTTTGAGTTGTACCTGAAAGGACAGAACCTATGTCGTCTAGATTCTCTGAAAAGTATAGGACCTGGTGGTTTTTTTTCACAGTCATCTATTCGGTTAAAGCAATCAGCTAGGTTAAACAAAATATGTTTGAAGGACTGCCCATATTAGCTATGAGATAACAAAATCTTTAACTAAATGCAGAGCCTGTTTATTAATAAATTGGTCGCCTTGGATTATGTTTTATCTCAAATAGATCGCATGGATCAAATTGAAATAAGTGGTTAAACCCCATTAAGATAGATCAAAAGTCAGGCTTAAAAGACCAAAGATTGGAAACTGGTATTT
This sequence comes from Erigeron breviscapus, assembly GCA_034093135.1. Taxonomy (NCBI): domain Eukaryota; kingdom Viridiplantae; phylum Streptophyta; class Magnoliopsida; order Asterales; family Asteraceae; genus Erigeron; species Erigeron breviscapus. The sequence continues at coordinate 92,600,715 of CM067172.1, forward strand.
TAGGATGTCTCTGACTGAAATATGCAAGGATGACTCGATATACTCCTAAAGAATTCCTCACTTCAACGGCTTCTTCTATTGTGTTGGGGTTTCTTGCAATGGCTTTATCCATCAAAGTGTCCTCAAAAGTGGTCTGATACATGAAAACCCAATTTTAATGCATTATTTAGGGAGTTAGTCATTACCCCTCTCTGAGAGATTTTACTTGCATATCACAAAGACTAATTCCATTTTTCACCAGAATGTCGTTTTTTTGGTTAATTTATGCCTTAACTTGTTAAAGTATCCTAAACCTCCAAGCACGAAAATAGCTATATTCGGATTACACAACTTTAAATAGCATAAGAATGCCCAAGTGCTACTTCCTACTGTTTGTTTTAGTATAGCTGATTGTAATTATTAAAAATTTCAATAACCTTCAAAACGCATGAAGTTAAAAGTTCAAGTGTTTACCTCATGTATCAGCACCGTTGGTCCTTGAGAAGCTTCGATTAGTTCAGGACATCGCCTAGTGTCACCTATATAAGCAATATTCCAACCAGGTATTTATTAAGTTACCCAAAGTGAAGTTTGTATTTATTAAGTTACCCAAAGTGAAGTTTGTATTTATTAAACTCATATTTATATTTGACATGATAAGACTTTCGAAAATTTGAACAAAAAACTGTTGACTCAACCCGACCCTCGCCTAAGCCCGTTATCCAACATAGATGACCTATCCATTTTGTTACCCACTAAGTTAGGTTTCTTACCTTTATGGTATCCGTAAACTGTGATATGATATCAGGAACATAAGCTTTAACTTGTTCAGTAGAAATATTAAGGTCGTACCCAGCGGTGTGATCATTTTGGCCTATCAAACTGCGAGAAGATTTAGAGCTTCAACAAAGAAGTCGCTGGATTCAAACACGAAAAACTTTATATTAGAAGCTTTAAGAGAAATAGCAGTTCGGACATTAAAACTAACAAATAAAGAAAGGTGAGGAAGTAAACTAATCGCTGTTCATCAATCAAGATTTATTACATACGATGCTAGTAGATTATGAGGTGCTTTTCGGTTTATTTTAACTCAAAACCGGCTATTTGTAAAGAGGGCAAAACATGTTTAGTGATACACATTACTAATAAGTAACCATATAGTAATACACATGTTTAGTAATACACGTTACTCTGGATTTGTCTACGTATGTACAGTAACCAACGTAAGTGGGAGATCAACCTGTTTAACAGAGATTCACTTTGTGATATTTGTGGATTAAGAAATATGAATGCTTTGTTGGTTGATTGTAACTGTGGTCTTCCTGCATTCAGTTAGAGGTTGTTAGTTGTTTTAAGTAAGTATTTTGGCGAGAATTATCATTCTTTTAGGTGTGTGGTGTTTTATAATTTTTGTAAACTTATTTGAATAGGTAACGACTTTCATTGCTATGATTGCCAGGTAGTGTGATACTATGCATGTAGTATCTTTAGCATAATGCGACTACAAAACGTCAAATGTGGATGATTTTAACAGTACCTGGAGTCTATGAGGTCGAAGACTTGAAGGTGATGAATGGATCATCAGGCCCTTTGCTTTCGTCTTGAATTGTTCCTTCCAGTATGTCGTAGTAATATAGAAGCCTGTAATGACCTTCTCCTAGATTGATTTCTGGTCCAAGTTCAACGATCCATATCGTCATTCGTGCTTATATGCCTCTTGTTTCTTATTGTTGCGTAGCTCTTCCGATATCACGCGACTGTCCATAGTCCTTCATCGGTAGTAACTCTGAACAACGGTCGCGTTTTTGTGTCAGCATCTCGCATCACTTCCATTTTATATACAGAAGATACACTTGGATCTGAATCACCACAAAAAAAAGAGTTAAATGCATAACAGTAGGATTGAAAAAAATAAAAGGGTCAAACTACTTGGCAGACTTATGGTAACGATATGAGCTGCATTCCATTAAATGAAAGATAACCTCTGCTAATGAAGGAAACTTCCTTGTAGCTATATAGCCCAAGGGACAGATAGATTCAGCATCATCAAGACACTTCAGGTCTTTAACTAACTTACCTACACAAGATTTGAGTGCAAAAATATTAAGTACAAATTATAGAGGAAAAATATTCTGGACATCATAAAGGAAGACCGTTACCAAGCTTTAATACTTCCAAATTCCCTAATATAAAAGGGCAGCTTTTAGAGCCTGTGAATTTCTGAACTATGTCAGTGCTCAAACACTTCATCTTTGAGCCATCAATACCTTCGTCTTCACTATCACCTCCTAAATCTGTGCCAACACCATTCCGCAGCTTTAACATACTTCTTGGAAGTTTTTGTCTGCTAAGATACCTGATCAATGAATCCAGAACATATCCAATTAGATAAACTATAGCAACCAAGAAACTTAAGTCAAGCTAAAGCAGCAATGTTGTCTATATACATATAGATATATATATGTACGCAAACAGATATAAACATGTCGTTATTAAAATTCATTAAGCAAACAAAACACGTCGATCATGCCACTAACCAAATACATCATCATTAGTGGCTTTGTTAAGTAAATTATCTACAGCTACATATAAACATATCAACATATTCAAATTTTACACACATATATGTATACATAGAGAGATACATAACTATAGCTATATATATGTATATATATTTACAGTTTTCTGACCATTCAAGAAATTAGTACTTAGAATCCGAAGTTGGCCAACAAAAATACCTTGCATTCTTTATTTCTTTCGGTCATTTAATAGAGCACCTTTCATGCATTAAGAAAAGGAGACACTTTTACGGTGAATTCAAGTATATAATCAGTAATAATAATTAAGATATATTCATGATTGGCATATATTAAATAAAAGTAGTAGAAACTTTCACGGTTTTTACCCAAAATATGATCAAGATTATGAAACATCAAACGCCTAGAAACCATAAAACCCATAATAAAATCTACTATTAGGTCAAAGAAAATAGGTTGGACAAACTCTCTTGCAAGCCAAATCACGTGTTCATCATCATCAACATACCTGAAAATGAAATGCCTTTAATAAAAAATAAATCTATATACATATAAAGTTGAAGGCCTGAAGGTTTTTTGGCACTTCCTTTATGATGTTATTTATGAGTTTCATTGATGAGGTTAATGCTTATACATGTTGGTATCGGGTTCTTCATTATGGGTTTTATGGTTTCTAGGTGTTTGATGTTTCATAATCTTGAATGCAAGTTGCTTCTTAAGCAATTCATTAATATGATTAGTTAATGATTTTATGATTCAATGTAATGTAACTATACATTACTATATCCGTGAATTATGGTTCTTGCAATTGGTTATAAATTGAATGCTTTATTTACTTTAATTGTGGCCTTTTGGCTACCAGATTCAATAATGACGGTCTTTCAAATCTATCATGAAGAACCCGATACCAACATGTATAAGCATTAACCTCATCAATGAAACTCATAAATAACATCATAAAGGAAGTGCCAAAAAACCTTCAGGCCTTCAACTTTATATGTATATAGATTACGGACAACACAGTGATTATTACAAGCTACTGAAGTGTAGTATACTCAAGAGCAAGCTTTTTAGACCAGCTGCTCATAAATATTAAAAGACATACATTAGCCACTTGCTCACTCAAATATGACTTCAATCTTTTATCTCTAGCACATTGTTAGTATAAACTCTTTCACTACCATCCATTCTCAGCTTACAATTATAAATAGTGAGACAAGAAATACATTATGCAGTTATAAAAAATTTCAAAACTCTTAATAGCATGCTATAACTATAGCTGCAAACTTCAAACATTCTATTGACTATTGAGAAAGATTGACTTGGGTTGTAGCTTATCAGCTATCTCAAATGAGTGAAGTATGAGAAAGTAAAAAAACATGTTAAAGGAGAACAGGACAAACGGGTAAAAGTGACCCAACGTCTGTTTTTGTATGTATAATAATGTTACAAACCATTATAAATCACCGAATGAAACCTTCATCTTAACTACAAAAATAGAAGGTATTATTATATATGAAGTTGTAACTTCGACTTTGAATAATTCAGTCCTAAGATTAATCAACATTGGTATATAACAAATCCAGAATTGCAACTCATATTAATTTTCTATATATATATAAAGAACTATTCAAGTATTGTTTCACTTAGATAAACATTTAACAAAAGGGTCAAACAATGAGTCATCTATATCTAAAGCTACTTATGATAGTGGGGAGTATTCCCGCATATCTATTTACGAAGGTAAATTTATCAAAACCAATTTAATTCATGTGAATAACCATTATTCCAATTATTTACCATAACCAAAAAGCAAAATGAATCTCATGGAAGACCAGTGGCTGATCTAGTACTAAACCCATTTACATGTCATTAGACAAAACGATTCACTACTCCACCTATCTTTAATATAAAATAAAATTATATGTATAATAAGAATCCCGATGGTGCAATTTGATCAGTAATAGACTAATATCTAAAGTTAAGTATATGTATAGCTCGCCGATGGGGTTGGTGGCCCATTGGTAAGGTCTTTGACCTTGGAAGGATCCACCTGGGTTCGAGTCCCACTTCTCACATTTGTGAGGGTGGATTAATAGGGGTTTTTCGAGAGTCCTGGTTTCCAGACATACGTGTAATTTAGGAGTAGAAGTAGAATAGAATGCCGTTCAAAAAAAAAAAAAAAGTATATGTATAGCTCAGTATGTATACTACGATAGCTAAATTTGGATTTAACTACGACATACACATGTATATGGATGACGACCTCATGAATAATCATCAAAGGTGGACAACAGCTCAACAAATCCCCATGGAGAACTTGTGCTTCTTTTGACTTTTGTGGTGCTTCATACAACTTTACCACTGAATGCGAGAAATGAAACATGTTAGTCATACATAAGAATTTGATTAATGCAAAGCTCTCTTGCAACACCCATATATGACAAGGAATGATAAGTGAAACTATTAACTTTGGCCTGGGAAAATGGGTTGGGTTGGGTAATGGATTGGGGTCAAAATGGGTAAAATCTAAAAAATGGGTTAGATGGGTCAGGAGGGTCGGGTCTGGTTGACAATTATTTCCTAGCAGCAATAAGAATACTTTATTGAGTAAAGCAAAACGGACAAAACTTTCAACATCGCCATTTATTAGAGAAAACACAAACTAATATAATCGCAAATGACATTGGTAACATAAAAGAGAAAAACTAAAGTAAAACAAATGATCAAAACAGCTAGCTAACAATATTGTATTACTCCAGTAAAGTAACATCCAAAGTACAACCTTGTTTCATTTAGAACTGTTAATCACAATATAGCGGAAACTTATATTGATATAATGGTATGATACAAAAAAAACCACATATACACAGGAACTTAAATCTAAAATGTCTATATTTGAATGACCTTATTATATTGGTAAAGACTAAAGAGTTATATAGAAACAATATGTAGATACAAATAGAAGAAATAAAAAAAAACATATTTTAAGATTTGCAAGGGAATGACCATACCTTTTTCTTTGGAATGGAAAATGACTTGTCACCAATAGGCTTTTTAGAGAGTTGTGATTGTCCTTGTTTAAGCTCCACCACCTAATGATCTCATTCAAAATTATTTGTAAGAAAATTACACGAGTAACAACAATAAAGCTTGAAACCAATATCTATAACCAGAAGCAACTGCATACTCGACCATAGCCATTGGGTGACTGGGCTGAAAACTTTCGTGCAGCCTAGTAGCCCATTTGACCCTCTGACCCGAACCAACAGCAGGAACCAACTTTACCAGCAACAACACTTAAGAATCATTAAGAGACTAAATTAACCATGAAATTCGTGTAACACATTAGACTTGAATATCAAATAAATGGCAAAGTAGAGCAGCAAATGTATAACCACCATGCGAATATTGGCAGACTATTGTACCCTAAATCAAAAAAATACCATTCACAAATCCACTAACAAAAACTAAATACTAAAAGCACAGCCAAACACGATACATATGCAAGAAATAAGCCAAAAACTTTAACTCGATAAAATAAAAGAAAGAAAAGTACCTTCTTAGTTATTGCCATTAGTTATTTTCGGAATAGGCTACGTAGAGAACTATCTAAATGTATGTAAATATACACTAGATTTAGACCCGTGTCAGATTGTTTATAACAGATTAAAGGTAAAATTAAATATATGAAATTCAAAAAAAGTTGTGAAAGAACAAACCATTGAATTCAAATATAATGTAATTAAAATTATGAAAGAGCAAACCCGTATTTTCAAATATAACAAATGTAATGAAAATCAAAGTAACAGAATATAATATTGGAACATTGAAAAAAGCATTTAACAAAATATTATCAGTTAGAAATATAATTTATTTTATATATAATCATTGATATATTGATAAGTTATAATTAAAAATAAATTGGATAAGTTATGATTATAGTTGGATGAACACTAATTGTACACAAATTTGGTTTTTTTTATTTATTAAAAAGATATTTTTATTACTCGTATTTAATTAGTTGAATACTTGGGATAAACATGAATTTTATATTTTATGCATTTTATTCAAATAAAATTATTATTTTAAGTAAAAGATTTAAAGTGTAAATTGATTATGGAAAATAAAAAGTGTAAATTATATTATGACATGTGTTTAATTAAATGAAAAAATTGAGAGTTGTGATTGGTAAATTTAGGTCAGTTATCTTTTAGTATAATAAAGTTTATTAATGACGAGAGTAAATCCCCGCGCGTTGCGGCGGTAAAATGGTGTGAGTGATAGGTCATAAAGTGTGATAGGTCATAGAGTGTGATAGCCAAATGCCTTAGCCGTACGGGCTCCGTCCTCGGATTTAAAAATTCGTCGAAAGTATATCGAATGACATCTCTAATGAAGAACATGAAATTTTAAGAACACCCATATAGTTTTTATAATTTATCGATGTACGGTTTTTGAGATAAAAGATTTTGAATGAATTAGAGGAATAAAATGATTTATAGAGGAGAGAGAAAAAAAATGAGTGGTTGAGATTTGAGGAGAGAGATGAAAATGAAAGTTGAAAGTTAAAAGTTGTGGGGCATTGATGTATGGTACATCATGCATTATCATGTGTACATTGTTTAAATTGAAAGTTGAAAGTTGAAACCTTATTTGTTTTATAATATAGTATAGATAAAGGATAGTTTAATTTGATGAAATTGAACGATGTAATTAGTCAATAAATTATTAGATCAACTGTTTATATAAATATGTCATCTAAAACATGATAAATTAATTATTTACAATCATTTAAATAAAGCTCTTTTAAATTTTCAATAATTTGTTTACCATATAAAACTTCTTTTAATAGACAGTATGAAGAAAATATTTAAAAAAAGTACTATGTAATATGTATATGTACAGATATTTATAAACAAAAGTTATCTTTAGATTTTTAGGGCACGTTTGGTAAAGAGAAATTCAGAGAAATAAAATGCAACAGAGAAATGAAATATAGAGAAATGAAATAAGCTGAGAAATTTAATAAATTCTCTTGTTTGGTATTGATAGAGAAATTACTCTGGGAAATATAAAAAAGAGAGTTTCCATTATTTGGTAGAAAGAAAGTGGAGAAATGAAAAATGAATAGATTGCACCAAAAACACATACGATGAACATACTTTATTGCAAGATCCAAAACATGTAGCTTCATACCCGTGTCACAAAAACATGATTTATATAATCAATACGTAACATCCGATTACACAAATTCATCCCGGAACAAAAAAGGCATAGCTCTGTTACAACAAACAATGAAACATTATATGACACCTTCAATTATACATCAATTTTGCATTCCAATTGTCACACCCCGTTGTAGCGGAAATACAGGGTTAACAAATAATCGCGTACTAATCAGAAGGTAAATAGAGATTACATCCATTAATCCAAATACAAGTTTATTACAAGTATAATCGTTCAGATGTGGACCCCAATACACGGATACAAACTATCCTCAATTGGAAATGGGCCCACAAATACACTAATAACATTTGGACAGTCTAGTACAATTAGGACTAATAATACGATAGTCCTCAGAGGTCTGACGCTAATTGTACGTCCAAAGTTCAAAAGATGGCTTCTAAAATGCCATATACGCTTCCAATACTTACTGTTGGTTCCCTGAAAAGCATGAAATTTGAGAGGATCAACTATCGAAATAGTTGGTGAGTTTACAGTATGTTTGACCAATGTTTATTCGTCATTGTGAGCACACAAATGACATATCGTTATAAAAGACCAGACAGTCAGTATATCTAAATCTGACAACACTTTTATAACAAAACAGTCGGTATATCCAGATCCGACCTTTAATACAAGACTGTCAGTATATCTAGATCTGACAACTCTTATATCACAATTTATAACAAGATAGTCAGTATATCAAATCTGAACTCATCGTATATCACGTCAATAAGTATATCTAGATCTGATGACAGCATATGCCTCGCACAGGATTTCCCTTCAACAATGGGGTGCAGACCATAACCTCGCACAGGATTTCCCTTCAACAATGGGGTGCGGACCACAACCAAGACAGTCGAGATATCTAGATCCGACAATACAACCAATAGGGGAAACATTTTAGTTTGTCAAGCACAAGGAAACCATTTAATCAGCTCTCACACGGCAATTCAACGTCATTTCATTCAACATTTAATAAATGACACGTATACACATTTTCAACAGCCGTCAACATGGCAAATTTAAGTCAAATGATCTAAGTAGCCAAATCACATGGCATACACACAAACAATCATTTATTTAACAAATCGTGTATACAATAACACATGCTTTTCAGGCCCAAAGTAAAAGGAAAAGGGCGCCATAAACTCACCTTAGCGTTCAGAGTGCTAAAAGGTGCTAATAACTTGAGAAGATCCACAGTCAATTCTCCACGTTATCCAAAACCTATGATATTGTAAAGTCCCTCACACGATGGTTTAACCCACGAGTGTAAAATAACAAGTTAAGTATGAACTAGATTGGACTAGTATTACTTTAAATACAAATGCAAGAATATAAATAAAGTAATAAAGACTTAAAGCAATATTTAAACAAGTAAATAAATGATAGAACACAAATGTAGTTTTCAAGTGTATTTTATTTATTGATGATAAACAAAATACAAGATTGTTGCGGAACCTAGATATTACAAGTATGTAACTATCTAAACAATCTTTGAATTACAAGTGATCTATACTTGCTAAATAATCTCCTTGGATCGATATACTTAAAGTTGTGAAGTATAACTATTTTGATCGAGAGTATTTTAGCAAGTTCACCAAATTGCAAAAAGTAATTTGTACGAGGTATGTGACTTTGTATTTATAGGCAAATAAATTCAACAGTGAATTTATTATGCCGTACAAATATGGTTGCATGCATTTAAGGAAACTACTTTAATTCCTTAAATGCATTGGTTAAAGTACAAGGATAAAGTCATATTGATGTGACTTGTTATCCTTTTAACCAACCACCTTTACACACGTATTGTACTTTTATCAATAGACAAATGGGTTGTCCGGGTAAAAGCGTCTAAAGGCATAAAGTCAATTCCTCGTAATCAGTGTTCAGATTTGTAAGGTCTAGAACACTGATAAAGCTCCAGTCAGGAGATCTGGTAAGACTGTCAGTGGGCTCCACTGCTTGTCAGTCTTCTTTCTTCAAACTTCAGTCTTTGACTTCAGTAAGAATGTCTTCAGTAGAAACGATCTTGACTAGAGTGAAGTCCAGTGAGCTAATCTGGTGGAATCCAGATTCCTGTACAAGTAAACAGCTCACTGGTCTTCTATTATTTCTGGACAGATCTTCAGTAAGGCTCCAGTAGTCGAGTCTGGAGCGAGTCCAGTAAATCTGGACCTAACAAATTCCCCCTATTTGTTTAGAAATAATGCAAGTGTTTTCAAGCTTAAATCTATACAATTTTGTATGCTTGAAAAACACAAGTTTTGATTTTAGTCTAAAAAATCTAAGTTACTGGAAAACACTTTATAGATCATGAGTGTTTTCAGTTTCATCTTTTAAGTTCTAACTTAGACTAAATCTGATCATTTACTTTTATGAATCAAAAATTGCAACTAATATTACATACATCAACTGATAAATAGTTTACAATTTTCATCAAACAATAAATTACAACAAGTAAATGATAAGAGTCAGGCCCTTCTCTTCGATGTCTGTCCTGGAGCATCTTCAGAAGCCTTTCTCTTTGGTGATGGAGAAGATGGTATTGATTCTGGCAATTTCATGCCCATTGCAACTTCCATCTGTTGCTTTCTTCTCCATACCTTCTCAACCCTCTTCAGAAATGCTTTAACATCAGTCGACACATTTGTCTTCCCCCTGAATGTTAAGGCAATCTCCTTCAGTTCACTCCATCCAAACGCTTGGACTGAAGTACTCTTTCTTTCATCAGTAAAGTTACCTTCCCTGGTCAACTTTACTTCAAACTTTGACATACCTTCATGATTACCAGCAAGCTTAATTTCTGCACCAGTGATCCGTCTAGCATCAGCCCTGAAATTTAACATTTCATTATACTTGTCTTTCAATTTGGCTGTCTGGATCAATGCTTCAGTTTCCTTTGACATCATTCTCTTTTGTTCTACAACAGACTGGAGTTGTTGACGGTTGATTTTCAGAGAAGTGTCCAGGGGAATGAATCTGCTTACATCAGCATCTTTAATTGCTTTGATCTGTTTGGCAGTCAGTTTTGGTAAGCCAGTCACTTTCTTTCTGTACTCTAACTCCAGAGCAGCAGCATTTTTCCTTATCTTCCTCTGGAGGTTCACCAGTTCCTCCTTCCTCTGCCTGATGAGTTCTGGTACACTAACGCCATAAATTATTAAGTCATAAATCTGTTCTTCTTTAGCGTAAAAGGAACGTACATGAACATCATTCAATGCATTCAGACATTGATGAACTCTGGGGTCTTCCTTCATCTTTTTGTACACATCAATGTTTATGCCTAACCTGCCAGCATTATAAGAGTCCAGAGTCCCCATTGTTGCCATCTCCCTTTGATGGGCCAGCAGTTCATCTTTTTGATTTCTTTTGAAGATTTCAATCATTATGCATTCTTGTTCCAGCTTTTTAGAGGTTTCATCATCAGCAGTAGGATACTCTGATGATTCTTCAGCAGTTTGCTCTTCTTCTCCAGATACCCTTTGTTCTTTTCCTTTAACAGCCTTCAGAGTAGTTGGTATATCTGGGAAAGACTCAAACTGGGGCTCACTGGTCTTCTATTATTTCTGGACAGATCTTCAGTAAGGCTCCAGTAGTCGAGTCTGGAGCGAGTCCAGTAAATCTGGACCTAACAAATTCCCCCTATTTGTTTAGAAATAATGCAAGTGTTTTCAAGCTTAAATCTATACAATTTTGTATGCTTGAAAAACACAAGTTTTGATTTTAGTCTAAAAAATCTAAGTTACTGGAAAACACTTTATAGATCATGAGTGTTTTCAGTTTCATCTTTTAAGTTCTAACTTAGACTAAATCTGATCATTTACTTTTATGAATCAAAAATTGCAACTAATATTACATACATCAACTGATAAATAGTTTACAATTTTCATCAAACAATAAATTACAACAAGTAAATGATAAGAGTCAGGCCCTTCTCTTCGATGTCTGTCCTGGAGCATCTTCAGAAGCCTTTCTCTTTGGTGATGGAGAAGATGGTATTGATTCTGGCAATTTCATGCCCATTGCAACTTCCATCTGTTGCTTTCTTCTCCATACCTTCTCAACCCTCTTCAGAAATGCTTTAACATCAGTCGACACATTTGTCTTCCCCCTGAATGTTAAGGCAATCTCCTTCAGTTCACTCCATCCAAACGCTTGGACTGAAGTACTCTTTCTTTCATCAGTAAAGTTACCTTCCCTGGTCAACTTTACTTCAAACTTTGACATACCTTCATGATTACCAGCAAGCTTAATTTCTGCACCAGTGATCCGTCTAGCATCAGCCCTGAAATTTAACATTTCATTATACTTGTCTTTCAATTTGGCTGTCTGGATCAATGCTTCAGTTTCCTTTGACATCATTCTCTTTTGTTCTACAACAGACTGGAGTTGTTGACGGTTGATTTTCAGAGAAGTGTCCAGGGGAATGAATCTGCTTACATCAGCATCTTTAATTGCTTTGATCTGTTTGGCAGTCAGTTTTGGTAAGCCAGTCACTTTCTTTCTGTACTCTAACTCCAGAGCAGCAGCATTTTTCCTTATCTTCCTCTGGAGGTTCACCAGTTCCTCCTTCCTCTGCCTGATGAGTTCTGGTACACTAACGCCATAAATTATTAAGTCATAAATCTGTTCTTCTTTAGCGTAAAAGGAACGTACATGAACATCATTCAATGCATTCAGACATTGATGAACTCTGGGGTCTTCCTTCATCTTTTTGTACACATCAATGTTTATGCCTAACCTGCCAGCATTATAAGAGTCCAGAGTCCCCATTGTTGCCATCTCCCTTTGATGGGCCAGCAGTTCATCTTTTTGTACACATCAATGTTTATGCCTAACCTGCCAGCGTTATAAGAGTCCAGAGTCCCCATTGTTGCCATCTCCCTTTGATGGGCCAGCAGTTCATCTTTTTGATTTCTTTTGAAGATTTCAATCATTATGCATTCTTGTTCCAGCTTTTTAGAGGTTTCATCATCAGCAGTAGGATACTCTGATGATTCTTCAGCAGTTTGCTCTTCTTCTCCAGATACCCTTTGTTCTTTTCCTTTAACAGCCTTCAGAGTAGTTGGTATATCTGGGAAAGACTCAAACTGGGGCTCACTGGCTTCAGTACCAGCAGCCTCTTCAGTCAGCATAGTGGCTTCAGTGCCAAATGCTCTTCTTGCTAATCGTGCACTGGCATCAGTACCAGTCACTTGTTTTTCTTGCACAATGCTTTCAGTAGCAAAGGCCCTTTCAACAGCATTGGCAACAACATCCTTCTTCTTTCTAATCAACCCTTCTTGGTCACCAAACGACTTTTCCCCCTTGGAATGATCACCAGTTCTGGACTTGAGATCATTCCATAATTGTTCTAGCATATGTCTGTCCAGTGCACCAAAGGTTCTTCCAGCCACTGGAGTTGTATTAGTCATAATTTTCTTAAGTGCCTGCACTTCCTTTTTAACAGTTTCAACTTCTTTAGGCAAGTGTTTTGGAAATTTTTCTTCCATTAACTTCTCCACTTGGGGTAACAGCCCATCTTGAAGAGTTCGAAGAACAGTCTCAGAAATTTATTCAGATATTTCTTTCAGCATACTGTTTCTGAACTTCTTTGTGCATTCATCACTAATCGTGCTAACAACAGCATCCTGATCAAGTGTGGACCTGCTTTCCAGAGAACTAACACTAGTAACCAACTTCTGAACCTCTTTTTTCAGACCTGCCAGTGGTTGAATAAGTTCACCAGTCACTGCTGTCTGAACAGAGTTCACCAGCCTTGTCTCCAATCCCTGGACTGCCACTTTGAAATTTTCAGTATTGTTGTTTGTGGCCAGTACCAGTTCATCAAGCTTCTCATAAACAAGCTTCTCATTCCCAGCAAACACATTCATCTCAGATGCAAGGTTATTTGATAATAAAGATTTAAAGTCTGAAATAACCTGCGATGAAGTCTGGAGTGATCTCTCCAGGTCCGCCACCTTACTAAGAAGGCCTTGGACCTCGGCAGAAGATGAAGTGGAGAGACCACTGGGAGGTTCAAGATTGGAAGTCAATCTGGTCATGAGAGGTACTTGTGCCCAGACCTCTTCAGTTGCAGCTTCAGATGTTACAACTGTTGAGTCCAGCGCACCTTGTTCAGATATCTCGACTGGAGTTTCAGTTGGTGGAGGTTGAGTTTGTGAAGTTTGGATTGTGAAAGGATTAAAGTAAGAAGTGGATTGTGGAATTGAAGGTGGTGGTGGTGGTGGCATGTTTGATGGGGGTGGTGGCATTTCTGATTCTGGTGGAGGAATATTTATTTCTGGTGGAGGTGGTGGCATTTCTGGTAGACTTTCTTCTTCTTGTACAACATCTTCACCCAAAAAGTTCATATTTACATCAAAATTTTGATCTTCTGACATGGGAGAATCAGCCTCATCCCAAAACATTTCACCAGCCTGAGCACTAACCGGTTCACCAGCCGGTTCACTTGCTTCAACATTCAAATCTATTTGAGCCTCTTGCTCACCAGATACTTGCTCATCAGTCTGAACATCTTGTTCGACCTGATCAACAACCTGCTCAATAATCTGAGCCACATTTTCTATCTGTTCATCAGTCACCTGCCCAACATTCTCTTGCTCAACAACTTGTTCAACATTCTCTTCAGGTTCAAAAATTGGAGACCCATCCAAATTCATTATATCACCAGGATGTCTTTCTGGATTCACCTGAACTCCAGCTCTCATCAGACGGAAGGTTCAACAAATTCTGGTCCTTGACCTTCAGGAGCCACTTGTCTAATTGGTTGTACAACTTCTATAATCTGTACATCTTGGTCACCAGAGGGTCCTTCACCAGCTTGACCTCTACCTGGAGCCACTTCAACTTCTTCCCTTTGAAAGGAGAGCATGGACTGAGGAATATCTACCTCATTCAGTGGAGATCTGAGGTTGGTCAGATCCCTCATATACTTACTCATAGAAAAGTGAGTAGTTTCATAATCGTACTAGTCTCCAAGAGCTCTTTTAAACATCAGTGAAAGAAAACGTATATATGGAACAAAAGTTTTTCTTCCTTTCACCCTAAGACGCTCTACCAGATCATCAAATAGGATCTGAGCGAAATCCACTCTTAGTCAAACCAGAGGCAGTAGGCAATCTGGAGATGAGTTTGATTTATCTGGTCTAACCCTCCAGAACTGCCTCCCAAGCATTCAACGATGTGCGTGAAGAAGTAGGGATGAGCACGGGTCAAAACCCGACCCGGACCGGACCGACCCGGGTAGACCCGAAACCCGAAAAGTCAGAAAATGAGGAACCGAAGCTCGGCCCGAAATAGGTTCGGTTCGGGTTCGGTTTTTACCGGTTCGGGCTCGGGTTGACCCGGTTTGAACCGAAAATGGAGCATACGCAAGAGATTTCCCGTCAATGATCAAAGAATATACCTAGCGTGACCCTGTAAGTGACTACCATACAGGGGACGGAGGTGGTGGTTCCTCTCTCGTTTTTTTCAACTAGCAGCTCGGGTAGCAATTTACAGTAATGGAGTCGTTAAGATAGAAAAGAAATAATGAAGTGATAGGTTTGTGTATAGTGGATCAGTGTTAAATATCCTTTCAAACTTATTAAATTCATCACACTTATCAAATCAATTCCAAGCCGTTGGATCATATGACATCTCAATAGCTATCCAACTTCCACGTTGACTTAGTCTACCAATCTTCTATTTTCAAATTAATATATACACATTATGGGGATAGTAATCTTCCACGTATCATATCTTTCATTTTGTACAATAATTAATAAAAACTAGCTTCACATCTTTTGAGAACCAAAACCTAAAAAATATAAAATAATATATGTGTATATGAAATGATAAACAGCTGGTTTCATGACTATATTTTAATATACATATACATAGTAACTTATCTTGTAACAAGTGAAGCAAGATAACCCCAAGGTATCTCTACTCATCTGCAAGCCTTCCATTTTCGATGAAGACCAACAAGTATCAAAAGCTCAACCTTCTCACCTGCAACCTTCTCTCCTTTTTCTCATAAACGTTGTCTACTACTATCAAAAACTCAAAACTAAACAGACTTTTCGGTTTCTTCGGGTCAAACGACTTTTTTCGGGTTTTAGCCCGACCCGGACCGAAACCCGAAATGTACAAATTCTGTGAACCGAAGACCGGCCCGTATGGTCTTCGGGCGGGTCGGGTCGGTCCGGGTTCGGGCAGGTTTTGATCGGGTCTCGGGTTTTCGGGCTAAAAGCTCATCCCTATGAAGAAGTATCTCCATGAGTCTGTCAGTTTGCTCATGTAGACCGTTCCCTTCCTGGATAGCTGGCCATGCTCATCCACAATATCTGTGTGCCCCATCAGTCTGCACACTTCCCTTGTATTTATACCAGAGGGAAGTTCAATGGGCAACTAATTCTGTTCAAAATAATTCAACTGTAGAACAGACCTAAGTAAACTAACGGTGAAGCCCAAGGATCTGGTACCTCCCTTCAGAGAATAAGTTATTGATGAAGTTGTATCATCATATTGTGCGGTGTACCAGAATTCACAAAGGTAATCGTGATACATCCTTCCTGGATTTAATGTCAACGCACCATACAATGGACATGAGAGAAAAAATGTGTTTAATCTCCCAATAACAGATTGGGCATCATGAACACTGGAAAGTGAAAGTCTGGCCATCCAGTTATTCATGTTTATTCTTATGGCCTTAGCCTCAAGAGTGATATGGGGTGCCCTTTCAACATTTTCAGTTGGAGCATATTCAGCAGCGAGCAGATTTTTAAGCGATTTGGATTGTCTTGGTGCCATTTGAATGATGAATAGATGAAGATGAAATTGAAAATTTAGGGTTTTGATGAAGAAATGATGAAGAATAGAATGGAAATGGAGTAAATATGAGAGATGATTATGATTGGAAATTGAATGAAGAAATAAATGAAGGAATTTGAAAGATTTGGGAGTAAATATGTTCGAAGTAAATGTAATTGAAAGTGAAAGTGGGTATATATAGGAGAGAGAATGTGAAACTCAAACGGTTTAATTTGAAATTATCAAATATAATTTTGATCGAGGTTCTGAGATCCGCATTAATTACATCACATCACACATAAATGTGTGATGGTTTACAGCCCACAAACAGTAACAAGTTGCACTTTTTGTTTTCCCAAGGTAAAAATACCATCATTACGTTGAAAAATTTACATGCCACGTAAGATTATAAATATCTTTAAAAAGTTTGCTTACGTGGCACGCACAATGACCAAGTATTTAAAAAATATTATGACTTATTTCAGTGCATCTGGAGGTTGACTGGACACTCCAGTATCACTGGTGGATTAGTCCAGTGAAATATGTACTGATGGTACACTGGAGGGACACTCCAGTAAAGTACCAGTGAAAACCATTTTGAAAGACTGGTAACCTCAAACGTGCATGTCAACTAATACAGACAAATGAGAGGGACACATTTACAAGGAGACAAAAGTCACCTCAAACACGCACTTCAACCTATCCAATTACCAGTGAGAGGGACACATTTACAAAGCACCAGTAATATTTTCTGAAGAATTTGTCCAGTGAGAAAATAAATTAATAAATTCCCCCTGAACTTAAAACATTTTAGGAACAAAAATATCTTTCAAGTCTTTCCCCCTGGAATGTTGATCCAGAAATCTTTAAATCAAAGATCCTCAGTAGTACACAATGGCGTTCAATACCAAGGTTCCAGATTTAAGGGTTTAACATTCCCAACTCACCAACAAGATATTCAAAAGTTTTGACATCCAGAGGTTTAGTAAAAATGTCAGCGAGTTGTTTGTCAGTGGGAATAAAATGGAGTTCAATGTTGTTTTTCATAATATGATCACGAATGAAGTGATACCTGAGATCAATGTGCTTCGTTTTGGAGTGCATGACTGGATTGTTCGAGATAGCAATGGCACTGGTATTATCACAAAAGATTGGGGTCTTTGAGTACTTAATACCATAATCAAGCAACTGGTTCTTCATCCAGAGTATCTGAGCACAACAACTGGCTGCAGACACGTATTCAGCTTCAGCAGTGGACAATGAAACTGAAGTTTGCTTCTTACTGGTCCAGCTGACCAGTTTGCCACCAAGGAAATGACATCCACCAGTAGTGGATTTCCTGTCTATCTTACAACCTGCATGATCTGAATCTGAATAACCCATAAGATCCATGCCTGAGCCTTTGGGGTACCAAAGACCTAGACTGGGGACACCTTTAAGGTACTTCAGTATGCGCTTTACAGCAAGCATATGAGATTCCTTTGGATTAGACTGATATCTGGCACATAAACATGTTAAAAACATAATATCTGGTCTACTGGCAGTTAAATACATCAGTGAACTAACCATGCCTCTGTAGACAGTGGTGTTCACTGGTTTACCATCTGGATCGGAGTCCAGTGTCAGTGGTGCAGAAATTGGAGTTGGTTTAGATGGTGAAGAGTTCATATCATATTTCTTTAAAAGATCTCTAACATATTTTTCCTGATTAATAAAAATGCCATCTTTGTTTTGTTTAATCTGGAGTCCAAGAAAATATGTTAATTCACCCATCAAACTCATTTCATATTCAGTTGACATTATTTTCGAAAATTTCTTGCACATGTTTTCATCAGTAGACCCAAAAATAATATCATCAACATAAATTTGTACCATTAACAGATTACCTTTTTCATGAAGAATAAATAAGGTATTGTCAATTGCACCTCTTTTGAAACCATTTTTCAATAAATGTTTAGTCAGAGTGTCATACCAGCCACGTGGGGCTTGTCTGAGGACATAAAGCGCTTTGTCCAGACGATATACCCAAAGTGGATGCTTTTCATCAACGAAACCTGGTGGTTGTCTGACATAAACTTCTTCTTCAAGCTTTCCATTCAAGAAAGCACTCTTTACATCCATCTGGTAGACCTTGAACTGATGATAAGCAACGAATGCTAAGAATATTCTGATCGCTTTAAGTCTAGCCACTGGAGCAAATGATTCATCAAAATCAACATCTGACTGGCAGTAGCCTTGTTCTACCAGTCTGGCCTTGTTTCTGATTACGTGGCCATCTTCATCTACCTTGTTTCTGAAGACCCATCTTGTTCCAATTGGTTCTTTCTTTCCAACTGGGAAAGGAACCAGATACCAGACCTTGTTCCTTTCAAACTGGTGAAGCTCTTCTTGCATAGCAGTCACCCAACTTGGATCTTTGGTTCCATCAATGATAGAAAACTAACATATAAGCATTGATTACTGGAGGCTCTTCTGGTCTGAACTCCTCTACTGGAGTCACCTATGATCTGATCAATAGGATGAGCTTTTATCCATCTGGAGTACTGACCAGGATTGTTACTGACAACAATATCAGTGCAAGAGTTCAGTTGAGTTTCCTCTGGAGTTGCTTCTGGAGGAGGATCTTGCCAGACTACTTCAGTATCTTCATCTGAGTCATTTAAATCACGATTTGCATCATGAAATTCTTCATTTGAAGGCATTTCTTGAAGTACTGGTTCAGTTTCGAATTCTTCATAAGAAGACATTTCTGGTATATTCTCAACTAACACTGATACTGGGGGAGCAGTACGAACATCTGATCCAATATTAATTTCAGAGGGTAGTTTGAAAATAATAGAAGGATAGAATGGAGTACCACTGGAGCATTTCTTTTTCTGAACAGGTTCCAGATCAGGATGACTGGAAACTGTGTCTTCTGAATCTTCTTTATTGTAGTTGATAGGATCAGATTCACAAAAGACAATTTGAGTTACTGGGGGAGTGTCAAGGGCTGGCTTCTTGTTGATTGCAGCATTTGATTCATCAAATGTGACATGAATTGACTCATGGACCTTCTCCAGTCTCTTGTTGTAGACTCTGAAGGCCTTGCGAATGGCTGAATAGCCTAAGAAATACCCTTCATCAGCTTTGGCATCAAATTTGCCTAGCTGACTGGAGTTGTTCAAGATGTAAACTGGACATCCAAAAACGTGAAAATAACCAATATTTGGTTTTCTATTTCTTAAGACTTCATAGGCTGTCTTTTTGTGTCGCTTCACATATACTGACCGGTTCTGGGTGTGGCAAGCAGTAGCAATTGCTTCAGCCCAGAAACTAGTAGACAGACCAGATTCAGCAAGCATACTCCTGGCAGCTTCTATCAGCGTTCGATTCTTCCTTTCCACAACTCCATTCTGTTCTGGAGAGCGGGCTAACGAGAAATTCTGGGAGATGCCAGTGTCAGTACAGAATGACTCCAGAGTTGCATTCTGGAATTCTGTTCCATTGTCACTTCTTAACTGACACACCTTTCGACTGTACTTGAGCTCAATTTGCTTGATAAGACTGATGATTTCAGCAGCAGCTTCACTTTTAGACCTGAGAAAGATAACCCAACAATATCTGGAATATTCATCTACTATTACCAGGGTGTATCTTTTGCCAGCACGAGTCTGAACATTCACTGGACCAAATAGGTCCATATGAAGCATATGAAGAGGTTCAGATATGCTGAAATTCTGTCTGGTCTTGAAACTGGTACGTTTTTGCTTACCCATCTCACATCCTGGACATGGCCTTTCCTTTTTGAAGGAAACTGAAGGTATCCCATCTGCAAGTTGTTTTCTGGACAACTTATTAATATTCTTGAAATTTAAATGGATAACCTTTTGTGCCATAACCAGTTTGTGTCTTCATCAGCTTGAGTATAGAAACACTGCTCTGAAGGAGAGCATTCCATATCCATCACGTACACATTCCCTTTTCTGGGAGCAATCAACACTACCTTCTAGTCCTTGTTGAATACGATCCCCTTAGCAATATTGAATAAAACTTGATAGCCATCAACACACAGTTGGCTTACACTGATCAGGTTATATTTCAAACCATTCACAAATGCAACTCGTCTGAACTTGACTTGTCCATTGTTCAGAACACCGTATCCCTCAGTCTTTCCACAACCATCATTTCCAAAAGTAATGGAGGGTCCATAAGAAATGATGAACTCCTCCAGCAGGGTCTTACATCCGGTCATCGTCCTGCCAGCAGCACTGTCAAGATACCAGATATATTTCTTTCGATCGCCCTGCACATCCACCAGATGTTATCAGTTAGATTTGGGAACCCATCGACTGATGGGTTCACTGGACCCTCCTTTATAGGTCCCTGGGGCAATCTGGTTTAGTTCACTTTCTTCAACAGTGGTCTTAGTTGAAAAGACCACTGGGGTTGATAGTTTTGAAACCTTTTTCTTTTTCTCAACTGGAGAAATAGATTTAACTTTCTTTGCAAAAGGTTTTGTATTTTGTCTAGGGCCAGATGAAGTACCTTCAATAAAGTTTAATCTTGCATTAAAACTTTGAAATTGACGAGTCAGTGTTTGAATCTGGCTCTCTAACCTGGACAAAACATTTTCATCAGATGATACCTTAGCCTTTCCAGTTCTAGGCTTAGGTAGGGGATTGGTCTGAGGCAAAGGTTTCGGCTGATTGACCTTTTGAACTGGAGCAGTCATCTGGAATGCTCTAGTCTTAACCTCTAGGGATTGAACTGGGAAAATATTGGCCTTGGGAGTTACAGGCTCATTATAAACAGTGGTGGGCCTGAACCCCTCTGGTAATCGATCGATTACTGGTATTAATGATGCTACATGAGTATTTCCATCTAAATATGCATGTTTTTGAGCAGGAAATTGATTTACTCCAGCATCATATGGCTTTTTGGTTTCTAGCCATGATTTAATCACCAGTTTTTCTTTCTCTAAAATGACTTCAAGATCTTGTTTTTCTTGAATCAATTGTTCAGTTACCAGAACCTGGGCTTGAAATGCCAATTCAATGTCTTGAAGTTCTTTCAATTTTGATTTTAGAACAGTTATTTCAGAAAAATCTGTTTCTAGACCATTTACACAATCAGATCTAACAGTTTCTACAAATATCAAATCAGAATTAAGAGCTTCAGCTATGTCTAGTTTTAATTCTTGGTCAGTTGCAGTATCATAATCACTAACCTTTTTAATAACAATGTCCACCCATCGTCCAGATGTGACATCCTCCTTCACCAGGTGCTCTTCGTCTGCCAGAGCCATGTAACAGCAATCTCTTTCTTCTTCTTTATCAGCAGATGAATCATTAGAAGGAACCCACTTCTCTTCAGTTGTTGCGATCATGCACTTATTATTGTTTTCCATTTGTTGTGCCATGAGAGCAATCTGGGCCTTAAGCTTTTTATATTTCAATTTATAGCTATCATCAGGCTTATTATTGAAGAAAATGGACCAGGCTTGGATACAAACTGGCTGGACCTGCAATCTTTCATGAAATGACCCCTTTTGCCACACTTAAAGCATGTCAAATTGGTCTTATTAGTTGAAGAACTGGATGCAAATTGTCCAGATGGCCTATTTGCTCTTGCTTTGAAACGGTTAAACGTTTTAGCAATCATTTCAATAAGGTCATCATCATCAGTTTCATCACAACAGTCTGGTGAGATTTGACTGGACTCTCCAGAATCCATGAGTTCAGACATCATCTTCTTCATAGAAAATACATTCTCAGAAGATATCAGTGTTGTACTTTGTGGTTCAGTATGACTAACCACATTAGGACTACTGGAGGCATGGTTATAAGCATCTTGTTCTGCCACCACTCTCTGAGCTTGATTTTCTTCAGTATACCTGAAAGCTCCATAAAGAGTTGAGAGAGTGTGTGTGTGCAGAGTTTTACCTTGTCGTAAGACCAGGATCATGTGAGACCATTTGGTGGGCAGAATATCACAAAATTTCTCCAGAAGTATATCCTTGTCCTTCTCAACCCCAAGACCTCTCAACTGGTTTATGATACTCATAAATCTGGTGTAAGTACCAGTGAGAGACTCATTAGGCTGAGCAAAAAATGACTCATACCTCTTGTTTAAGGAGACCTTTCTGGTGACAATGGTGTCATCTCTTCCTTCATGCTGGTTTAAAAGTTCATCCCACATGGTTTTAGCACTAGGAAAAAGAACTAGTGTGGGAATTAGGGTTTCTGGAACGGCCCCGAGGATCATGTTTTTGAGAAGGGTGTCTAGATTCACCAATCTCCTCTCCTCTTCTGACCAATGTTCCTCCCTCTTTTCCCTTCCTCTTCTAGATCCAGAAGGATCAAAAAGGGGATTGAGAGGTGATGTAGGGACATAAGGACCTTCATTTAAGATTTTCATCATGTTCCTCTCAATACCAGTGATATGCAATATCATCCTAGCCTTCCACGTACCAAACTCATCACTGTTCCCACTGAATTTAGGAACAGGATTATTTGAATAGTGCATATGCACGTGTGGAGAAGCAGGAGTAGTAGGAGGAGGTGGTGGATTAGTGTTATTAACAATAGGTGGTTCATTATTTTGATCATTAACATTAACATTAGGATCGGGACCAAAATTAAAACTTCCTTGTGTATTTTCAGGGGTTGCCATCAAAAGAAGCAGATCTAGGCAATGTTTAGCCTTCTGCTCTGATACCAAATGTGAGGTCCCTTAATAACGATGGTTAACCCTGAAAGTGTAAAATACAACAAGTCTAATAATCACTAGAATGGACTAGTATTACTTGTAAATAAATGCAAGAATATATAAACAAAGTAATACAAGACTTAAAGCAATAAACAAGTAAAGTGGAACATTATGTATTTTTCAAGGTGTATTTTATTTATGATGTTAAATAAAATACAAGGTTGTGCGGAATCAAGATAATACAAATAAGTATGTATCCTAACAACCTATGAATTACAAATGATCTATATTTGTCAAATAACTCTTTTGGATCGAGATACTTAAAGTTGTGAAGTATCCCTGTTTAAGATCGAGAGTATTTAGACAAATTCACTCTAATGCTAAATGTATGCTTTAAAGTAATTTTCTCAAGGAAATGACTTTGTATTTATAGGCAACAAAATTCACCAGTGAATTTTGTGCCGTACAAATATGGTTGCATGCATTTAATGATCCGACAAGAACATTAAATGCATTGGATAAGGTACAAGGATAAAGTCACATCAATATGACTTTATTCTTTTAACCAACCACCTTTACACACGTATAAACTTTGGGAAAGAACAAGTGGATTGTTCTTTGGAAAGTGTGTAAAGGCAAAAGTCAATTACTCGATATTAGTGTTCAGACTTGTAAGGTCTAGAACACTGACAATCCTCCAGTGTACAGATCTGGTAAGACTTCCAGTGGACTCCGCCATTTGTCATTCTTCTTTATTCTGACTTCAGTCTTTGACTTCAGTGAGAATGTCTTCAGTAGAGTAGATCTGGACTGGGGTGAAGTCCAGTGAGCTAATCTGGAGAATACTCCAGATTTTCTATACAAGTATTTGCTCACTGGTCTTCCATTATTTCTGGACAAATCTTCAGAGGGACTCCAGATTCCAAGTCTGGAGTAGGTCCAGTAGAACACGTTTCTGGACAGATCTTCAGTAAGGCTCCAGTAGTCGAGTCTGGAGCGAGTCCAGTAAATCTGGACCTAACACTGGTCTTCTATTATTTCTGGAAAAATCTTCAGTGCCGCTCCAGTCTTCAAGTCTGGAGTGGGTCCAGTAAATCTGGACCTAACAGATATGATTTCCAATAGTGAGGATCCAAGCTCACAACGACAAGTATCCTCTGTAGAACTACTTAGCTATAGACCCTAGAATGCCATAACCGAGAATGTGATTTAAACTTTCATTTTATTTAACTTTAGTTGGTAATATCAATGACATTGTCATTATAAGGTAGTCTAAAGTACCATTCGATATTCACCAAGTCCAAACTTTCAAGTTATCAAAAACTAAAAATGTCATACAGCCATAAAACTCGCGGCGCGAGATGGATGACTCACTCGCGGCGCGATGGCCCTTTTGAACTAGTTCGCGGCCCGAGAGCAAACTTGCACGAGTGAAAGTTCAGTTTTTGACCATTTTCGCCAAACCAAATCGTTTCCATTTCAATTCCTTTCATTATAACCACTAGTAACAAGTTTAAAAGACCTGGAAACAAACCATTTCACTAACCATTTCACAAATCCAACACTTTTGATTTCCAAAACCTAATTCTAATCAATTTCATTTATCCAACAAAACCAAAACCCATTTCATATTCAAGGACTATAAATCTAATTACCAAAACTGAAATAATACTAAGATTGAATCAATTCAAATCAAAGTTTAGTTTAAAAGAGAATCACTTACCAAAATGAAGTTCTTGAAGAATTTGATAAAGAAGATGAAGATGGTGATGATGATGATAATACCCAAATGATTATCCACTAAAAGATTTAATCCCTTTAAATTTCTCTTTTGATCTTCTATGATATTCAGATTTTTGATTTGAGAGCATAAGAGTTTTTGTGTGTGTTATGTGTGTGTGTGTCGACTAGAACAAAAGAAAGGGAGGGAAGGGGGTGGTTGGTGGTTGGTTCTCAGCCACAAAGAAAAGAAACCGGCCCATGTGGCCTAAATGGTGATATTTTATCCCTTAATTTGGTAAAATGCTTACGATTAAATACCGTTTGACCAAAAGGTTATAATTTAAAGTAAAGGTATTTCCCCTCGTCTCATTTTAGTTAAGACAAGTCAATAAAATTTAGTCAAAGTAAACTTTAGAAATATTAAGTTTAGACAGTCTATTTACTGTGTTCAATATATAACATTTAAATCTTTATTTAAAGTTATTTTAAGACTCGGCATTCGTCTAAATAGCTAATAGTCTACGTCATCAGGATACGTTTAATTGAACTATATCAAATGTTCAATTATATAATAATTTCCACGTCATAATCTCTAAATTAGACGAAATTATAATAATGATCGAGATTAAGACTAACCCGTTGCTAATAAATTACGAGTTGTCACAGCATCCCCGACTTCTAAGGATTTCGTCCCAAAATCAAGTCTTGCTCAGTAAACAGATGAGGATACTTATCTCTCATATAATCCTCACGTTCCCAAGTCGAGTCGGGTCCGTGTTTTGAGTTCCAACGAACTTTGACCAACTTGATACGACTACGTCTAAGTTGTTTGAGCTGTTGGTCTAGAATTTTGACAGGTTCCTCGACAAATTAAAGAGAGTCATTCACTTGCAACTCTTCGACAGGTACAACTAATGTTTCATCAGTCAAACATTTCTTAAGATTCGATATATGAAATGTGGGATGAACATGTTCCAGCTCTTGGGGTAAATTGAGCTTATAAGCCACGGAACCAATTCTTTGAACAATTTCAAAAGGTACGATATAACGAGGACTAAGTTTTCCTCTCACGCCAAAACGTGCAGTGCCTTTCCAAGGTGACACTCTCAACATAAGTTTATCTCCCACTTGAAACTCAAGTGGTTTCCTCCTACAATCTTCATAGCTCTTTTGGCGATCCTGAGCCACCTTCAGCCGTGCCCTAATTTCAACAATCTAGTCAGTAGTCTTCTGAACCAGTCCATATTTGTACAAACGACGCTCACCAGCATCGAGCCAACAAACAGGCGATCTACATTTTCGTCCGTACAAAGCCTCAAAAGGCGCACATTTAATGCTTCTGTGATAGCTGTTATTATATGAAAATTCAGCTAACGGCAAAAAGGTATCCCAACTACCTTTGAAATCAATAACACATGCCCGAAGCATGTCTTCCAACGTCTGAATGGTACGCTCACTTTGCCCGTCCGTTTGTGGATGGTAAGCCGTACTCAAATTCAACTGAGTGCCTAAGGCGTCTTGAAAATATCTCCATGATTGTGAAGTGAAACGACCATCACGATCAGAGATAATAGACACAGGAACACCATGAAGTGACACGATCTTCTCAATATATAATTGAGACAATTTCTTTATTTTCCAATTCTCCCGTATGGGAATGAAGTGTGCAGACTTTGTTAATCGATCAACAATGACCCAAATAGTATCATATCCTTTCAGGGTTCGAGGTAACTTCGTAATGAAGTCCATGGTGATCTGTTCCCATTTCCAGTCAGGAATTTGGGGTTGCTGGAGCAGCCCAGAAGGCTTTTGGTGCTCCGCCTTAACCATTGAACAATTTAAACATTTTGAAACATACGTGGCGATATCTCTTTTCATACCAGGCCACCAATAAAAATCCTTTAATCCGTGGTACATTTTGTCAGCACCAGGATGGATTGAATACTTAGATCGATGACTCTTGTTCATCTAGAGTTCTCTAAGTCCATTATACTTGGGAATCCACACTCTGCCCTTGACATGTCGGATCCCATCACCATCCAATTCTAATAATCTTTCAGCATTCCATAATGCTTCTTTCTCGATACGCCCTGGCTGTAGGGCCTCGCTTTGATCATCCAAAACTCTATCCCTTAATGATGAGCCAAGATAAGAACTTGCTCTTGTTATGACAGATAGTGAAATCCTATCTTTTCTACTCAGCGCGTCAGCAACCACATTTGCTTTACCTGGATGATATTTGAGTTCACAATCATAATCACTGAGTAATTCTACCCATCGTCTTTGTCTCATATTTAGCATTTTTTGATCGAAGATATGCTAAAGACTTTTGTGATCTGTGAATACCGTACACTTGGTACCATACAAGTAGTGCCTCCAAATCTTTAAGGCAAAAACAACCGCTCCGAGTTCGAGATCGTGGGTTGTATAATTCTTTTCGTGGATTTTGAGTTGTCTGGAAGCGTAAGCAATGACCTTACCTTCCTGCATAAGTACACATCTCATGCCCTGATGTGATGCATCACAGTATACCACGAAGTTTTCAATTCCATTTGGTAACGCTAAAATAGGAGCATTACATAGCTTGTCTTTCAATGTTTGAAATGCCTTTTCTTGGGCATCCTGCTAAACAAATTCCTTGGTCTTTTGAGTCAACAACGTCAAAGGTTGAGCAACCTTTGAGAAATTCTCTATAAATCTCCTGTAATATCCAGCCAATCCAAGAAACTGGCGGATTTCTGTCGGAGTCTTAGGGGCTTCCCACTTCTTTATTGCTTCGATCTTAGATGGATCTACGTGGATTCCATCCATATTCACTACATGACCCAAGAAGTGTACTTCCCTAATCCAGAATTCACATTTTGAGAATTTCGCGTACAACTTTTGATCCTTGAGTAGTTGTAGAATGGTTCTCAGATGACCTTCATGTTCATCTTTATTTCTCGAGTAGATCAGTATGTCATCAATGAATACAATGAAAAACTTGTCAAGATACGGTCGACATACTCGATTCATCAAGTCCATGAACACAGCAGGTGCATTGGTTAAGCCAAACGGCATAACCAAAAACTCATAATGTCCATAACGAGTTCTGAAAGCTGTTTTAGGAATGTCCGTCTCTCTGACTCTGAGTTGATGTTACCCAGATCGGAGATCAATCTTAGAAAAGTGTGATGCACCTTCTAGTTGGTCAAACAAGTCGTCAATACGAGGCAAAGGGTACCTGTTCTTGATAGTCAACTTGTTCAATTCTCTGTAATCAATACACATGCCCATAGAGCCATCTTTCTTCTTGACAAATAGGATAGGAGCTCCCCACGGTGATGAACTTGGACGAATTAGTCCTTTTGCCAACAACTCTTGAAGTTGTTCGGATAATTCTTGCATTTCTGACGGCGCAAGGCGATAGGGTGCCTTGGCCACGGGTGCAGCTCCAGGGACCAAATCTATTCCAAACTCAACTGGTCTGTGAGGTGGAAGTCCCGTCAAATCTTCGGGAAACACCTCCGGAAAATCTCTAACTACTGGAATATCTTGTATGTCTTTACCCTTTAGTTTCCTTTCTACCACTAGTGCTAAGAAAGCAGGGTGTTCTTTTTGTAAATATTTATTAGCTTTTATCGCCGACACCAAAATCAACTTCTTCCCTGACTTGTCTCCTTGCACTATTAGGGTTTCCTTTCGGTAGGGGTATTCTAACAATCTTCTCATAACAACTTATATCCGCCCTAACTCTAGACAACCAGTCAATACCAACGATCACGTCAAAACTACCTAGTTCTATGGGAATTAGGTCAATTTTAAAAGTCTTACCGGCCAATACCAAACTGCAATCGACTAAATGATCTCTAGCAATATACGTTTGACCGTTTGCATATTCGACAATATAAGTGTCTTTCATGGGGATAGTACTATACCAAATCGAGACTTAAATTCTAAGGATATGAAACTTTTATCAGCACCAGAGTCGAATAACACAAATACATAATGATTATTGAGTATGAATGTACCTATCACAACGTTGGGATCACGTCGTGCATCAGCAGCATCCAAAGCAAATACTCGGCCTCTACCTTGACCTCCTTGATTTCTCCCCTGATTTCTAGCTTGATTGTTCCCCGCATTGTTCCTCATTGGAACTATAGCATTGTTGTTCGGGGCTTGATTAAGTCTTGGATATGCTGGTCGGAAATGAGTTTCACTTCCACACTCGTAGTATTGATTAGGTACTTTCTCCCTACAGGACTTTGCCTGATGTCCTATCTTCTTACAACGGTAGCAAGTGGGACAATTCCCTATGTGACGAGTGCCACATCTGTTACATCTTGTCTCTGCGCCGGGGTACCTCTTGATATCTTGTGGGACCACTGCAAAGTTTCTGGCAGCTTTAAACCTCTTGCCATTCCCACCATTGCCAAATCCACTACCGGAGGCCTGATCAGTCCTTCTCTTGATCACTTCAGTTCCAACAGAAGAACCAGTGGTTCTTTTCAAATCTATCACCATCCGATTGGTCGCACTAACTGCCGCTTGAAGAGTCAAGGGATTAAAAGGCTACCAACCTTCGGATATCAGGTGACAATCCATAACAGTATCTTTCAACTAACTTCTCCTCTGTATCCACCATACGAGGAACTAGCCTTGTCAGCTCATGAAAATGAGTTGTGTATTTCTCGTTGTCCAGTCCAACCATATTGTGGTTCCAGAATTCGCCTTCCATTTTCTGTACTTCCTCTCTAGGACAATACTTTTCCATCAACATTCTTTTAAAATCAAACCAAGGAATCCTATTAGCTTGGTCTCGACCTCGGGTCCTAACCTGCTCGTTCCACCATGACAGAGCGTGCTTTTGAAGTTGAGTGGAAGCATATTCCACTTTGTGCTCTTCGGCACAATGACTAATATGAAGCACCGCCTCTATGCTTTCTAGCCAGTTGATTAGACCTACCGGACCCTCGGTACCATGAAATTCCTTTGGTTTACAATACGTTACTACTACAGATTACATCTTGAAAAGAACGACAACAAGCAACGCCACAACCAAGACTACAAAAACTAACAGTATCTAGATCAACATCCCAAGGGTCTCATTCCCTTTCTTAGCAACCATCATAGCTTCAGAAGCATGCTGATAAGCTCCAGTCAGTGCTTGAGCTTGGTTCTCAATAGCCTCTCTAGTACGGATGAGAGAGTTGTTCATCCTTGACATTTGTCGGAGTGCATATTCTGACCTATCGGTTGCATCAGCAACTGGCATCACATTAGCAGCATCGGGGTTGTAAACAGGCACTCTGGATGAACCCGCAGCATACGGATCACCCAGAAGAAAAGAAGGACCAAACATACGGTTGTCCTGAGCCGGTGCAGAAGGACCTGCAGCATAAGGATCTCTAGGGTCGTAAGGAATACGAGCTCCCTCAGTAGTCCTCCTCTGATATGGAGCTACTGGTGGTAAAGATGATTGAACATGGATAGACACATGTTCATTTCAAGATATAAGAGGATACCAAACACAAGTCACAATTTATCGACTTACTTGAACTCATGAACTAAACAAGACAAGAAATATAGAACACTATACTTCTAGAATTGAAATGAGCAAGTGACGTAGTTTTGAACAAGTATGTAAGCCAAGAGACGATCGTATTTCATTTATACCCAAAATTTTTACATAATCTGACTTGTACATTTCAAAATCTCGTGGGAACTACATCCACAAATCAAAATCATGTAGGAACAACATCCACAATGATACATTACACAGTCAGAGTGATACGATCCAAAACACGTGGGAACTACATCCACAAAACTAGACTACAACTCGAATACAAGAGTATGAGTTGTTATAAGTTCTTAGGTTTACAATACGTTACTACTACAGATTACATCTTGAAAAGAACGACAACAAGCAACGCCACAACCAAGACTACAAAAACTAACAGTATCTAGATCAACATCCCAAGGGTCTCATTCCCTTTCTTAGCAACCATCATAGCTTCAGAAGCATGCTGATAAGCTCCAGTCAGTTGAGCTTGGTTCTCAATAGCCTCTCTAGTACGGATGAGAGAGTTGTTCATCCTTGACATTTGTCGGACTGCATATTCTGACCTATCGGTTGCATCAGCAACTGGCATCACATTAGCAGCATCGGGGTTGTAAACAGGCACTCTGGATGAACCCGCAGCATATGGATCACCCAAAAGAAAAGAAGGACCAAACATACGGTTGTCCTGAGCCGGTGCAGAAGGACCTGCAGCATAAGGATCTCTAGGAGCGTAAGGAATACGAGCTCCCTCAGTAGTCCTCCTCTGATATGGAGCTATTGGTGGTAAAGATGATTGAACATGGATAGACACATGTTCATTTCCAGATTCACTGGACGATGATACAATATTGATAGGGCGAGATTCATTGCCTGAAGCTTCCATTGGTTCCTCTTCATAAGAGTTAGGAACACGGGGAATGGAATTAGCTACCACAGGAACTGGAGGTGTACATGGTACAACAGCATTAGAGCTAACTCCGTCCGACATGACTAGTCTGAAAAGATAGTCAAGAATCCATATAAGTCCAACGGATATGACAATTCGAGTCAATCAAATAAGACAGTACGCAACATGAGTTTCAAAGAGATCTTTGTCTAGATTATACACATTCGGTTTGGGTTTCTATTACCAACATATCTTCAATGCTTATATATAGGGTCACCCACAGCCTTCCCACCACATTTACAACATGTTGTTAATATAATCCAAACTATCTCGTATATAGATTTGAGTTTCTATTCCTAACATACCTTTAATGCTTATATATAGGGTCACCCACAGCCTTCCCACCACATCTACAGTATGTTGTGAATATAATTCAAACTAACACGTATATACACAATGATGTGTCTCAATATATACATATTTCCCACATCTTATTTGGACGTTTTAGACACGTTTGTTAGCCGTTTATACATGTTTTGTGGTGCTTTATGGTATTTTCTAGTGATTTCAGGTCTACAGCAGGTACATCGCTCATAATTGGTAGAAAATAGCTTAAGAATGGTCCATATGCACTAATGGATGAAGAACGAAGCAGAAATGCCAAAATCTGGCAATCCTCGCGGCGCGACCAGCATTGCTCGCGGCGCGACCCTTCATAAAATCGCCTTCGTGGCACGACTCTGGTATATCACGACGCGACAAAAAGCTCTGTATGAAAACGTCCCAGTTTTAGCACTCCTCGCGGCGCGACTAGGGCACTCGCGGCGGGACTCGTACTGACCTGACGGATATTCTCTCTCCTGGGTATAAATACCAACCCCCACTCAACCCTAAACCTAATCTTGGATACCCCAGCCTCCATACTTTGTTCCCAGCCGATTTTGAAGGGTTTTCAAGGGTTTTTCATCATCCAAACTATTTTAAAGACTTGAAGATTAATTTTGGCTATTGTTACTTATTGTAGCTCGGTTGTAACCTCGATTTGGATTATTACTTCATATTTGGTACACTATGTTCTCCTTTTTATTTGAATCTTTATCTCTTTTCATTATGAGTAGCTAAATCTCTATACATCTATGAAGATGAAGTGAAACAATTAGTTATGGTTGCATAATATTTCGAATTCAAGTTGGTTTTACTTAACATTTTGTCAAGATCTTAATGAAGTGATTTCTTTTACTTAATCTTGTGTTCTTGGTGATATTTGTGTTTTTCGATAGTGGTACTAGTTGAATACAAGTATTATTTTAGTTGTTTGTCTATGAACAACTCTTGCTAGGTCATGGTATGATAGCAAATGATACAAGTTTAATAGAAATTACTTTGTTAAGTGGATTTAACGGTTGGTGGTACCACGTTTCTTTCACAAAGATAAAAATTGTTATTTAAATAATCAAACAAACTAGTTAGTTCGAGGAATTGTAATAGGGTTGGTGGTACCACGTTTTTTTCACAAAGATAAAAATTGTTATTTAAATAATCAAACAAACTAGTTAGTTCGAGGAATTGTAATAGGGTTGGTGGTACCACTTGTTGCAAGAAATTGGATTGATTAGGTGATTGAGTTGATCTTACAAACGGAGTGCACCCGGTTGTGTTTTTGTCTTATCACGATTATTATCACCAACATATATGAATTTTGAGCTTAACCCATATGCAACCTAGACTTTTTGTGTAGCGGATTCGACATAGATGGCTTTTTAATTATTTGTTTACAACTCAAACTCTTTTTGTGTGCTCTCGATTAATACCGGTTGAGTACTTTATTTTACATTGTTGATTATTTAGCTTTCAAAACGCAAAGTGACAACTCGGTCACAAACCAAACTTTCTCTTGATTTACATTTTTACAACCTTTAGTACGACATTCAGTCCTTGTGTTCGATCCTGGTCTTTCCAGTTAGCTATATTACATACGAACGGGTACACTGCCCGTAAGTGTGTGGTAGTCAGTTAGCGGTAGATCTTGTTATAAATTTTAAACTAGATTTCACACATCACACAATTTAAGATATTTATTTCGAGCCTTATACTATTTTACATAATCGGGACGTAGTTGATCGGGTTAGGTCTAATTATTGACAAATAGTATAACTCTCGAGATAACTATCCTAAACCTTAAAGACTTAGATTTCCTTTTTGAAGCGACCATGGCTATAGATTGAGTTATTCACGAGGAATAACTCCGTATTCACTATAACCTTGGCTCTGATACCAATTTTTGTCACACCCCGTTGTAGCGGAAATACAGGGTTAACAAATAATTGCGTACTAATCAGAAGGTAAATAGAGATTACATCCATTAATCCAAATACAAGTTTATTACAAGTATAATCGTTCAGATGTGGACCCCAATACACGGATACAAACTATCCTCAATTGGAAATGGGCTAACAAATACACTTATAACATATGGACAGTCTAGTACAATTAGGACTAATAATACTATAGTCCTCAGAGGTCTGACGCTAATTATACGTCCAAAGTTCAAAAGATGGCTTCTAAAATGCCATATACGCTTCCAATACTTACTGTTGGTTCTCTGAAAAGCATGAAATTTGAGAGGATCAACTATCGAAATAGTCGGTGGGTTTACAGTATGTTTGACCAATGTTTATTCGTCATTGTGAGCACACAAATGACATATCGTTATAAAAGACCAGACAGTCAGTATATCTAAATCTGACAACACTTTTATAACAAAACAGTCGGTATATCCAGATCCGACCTTTAATACAAGACTGTCAGTATATCTAGATCTGACAACTCTTATATCACAATTTATAACAAGATAGTCAGTATATCAAATCTGAACTCATCGTATATCACGTCAATCAGTATATCTAGATCTGATGACCGCATATGCCTCGCACAGGATTTCCCTTCGACAATGGGGTGCGGACCATAACCTCGCACAGGATTTCCCTTCGACAATGGGGTGCGGACCACAACCAAGACAGTCAAGATATCTAGATCCGACAATACAACCAATAGGGGAAACATTTTAGTTTGTCAAACACAAGGAAACCATTTAATCAGCCCTCACACGGCAATTCAACGTCATTTCATTCAACATTTAATAAATGACACGTATACACATTTTCGACAGCCGTCAACATGGCAAATTTAAGTCAAATGATCTAAGTAGCCAAATCACATGGCATACACACAAACAATCATTTATTTAACAAATCGTGTATACAATAAAACATGCTTTTCAGGCCCAAAGTAAAAGGAAAAGGGCGCCATAAACTCACCTTAGCGTTCAGAGTGCTAAAAGGTGCTAATAACTTGAGAAGATCCACAGTCAATTCTCCACGTTATCCAAAACCTATGATATGATTACCAATAGTGAGGATCCAAGCTCACAACGACAAGTATCCTATGTAGAACTACTTAGCTATAGACCCTAGAATGCCATAACTGAGAATGTGATTTAAACTTTCATTTTATTTAACTTTAGTTGGTAATATCAATGACATTGTCATTATAAGGTAGACAAAAGTACCATTCGATATTCACCAAGTCCAAACTTTCAAGTTTTCAAAAACTAAAAATGAAACTCGCGGCACGAGATGGATGACTCGCGGCGTGATGGCCCTTTTGAACTAGTTCGCGGTGCGAGACCTGAAGGGTCGCGGCGCGAGAGCAGACCTGCACGAGTGAAAGTGCAGTTTTTGACCATTTTCGCCAAACCAAATCGTTTCCATTTCAATTCCTTTCATTATAACCACTAGTAACAAGTTTAAAAGACCTGGAAACAAACCATTTCACTAACCATTTCACAAATCCAACACTTTTGATTTCCAAAACCTAATTCTAATCAATTTCATTTATCCAACAAAACCAAAACCCATTTCATATTCAAGGACTATAAATCTAATTACCAAAACTGAAATAATACTAAGATTGAATCAATTCAAATCAAAGTTTAGTTTAAAAGAGAATCACTTACCAAAATGAAGTTCTTGAAGAATTTGATAAAGAAGATGAAGATGGTGATGATGATGATAATACCCAAATGATTATCCACTAAAAGATTTAATCCCTTTAAATTTCTCTTTTGATCTTCTATGATATTCAGATTTTTGATTTGAGAGCATACGAGTTTTTGTGTGTGTTATGTGTGTGTGTGTCGACTAGAACAAAAGAAAGGGAGGGAATGGGGTGTTTGGTGGTTGGTTCTCAGCCACAAAGAAAAAAACCCGGCCCATGTGGCCTAAATGGTGATATTTTATGTTAAATATAAAATAGTGCTTAGTTGTATTTCTAAAGATTGTATTTTGTGTATATATTGTAAGGTTGAGGGGGAGCTTATGTAATATACTTAGAGTATAAATACCCCTCAAGCCTTCAACTTTTAAAAACCTTTTGCCCACTTTTGATCATGAATCAAGTCTGATTTCCACACACACACACCTTTCTCTCTCAAGAACACACACTATCACACACACTTTCCACCATTGTTGAACACCTTACTTCCGCATCATAACACGAATTAAAAGAGTTTTAACAAGTGGTATCAGAGAAAAACAACAATCTGTTGACGATCCAGAACAAATTTCATGCAGATTGGTGCTAATTTTGTTCAAAATTGAAAATTCGTGTTCAAATATAACCGTTTTTAACCGTCACTGTTCTTCACCAATTCAACATCAATTTTCACTCAATTTTCCTGTTTTTGTTCACAGATACACTCTAAATCACCTCTAAAAACATCCTGTTAAGTTTCATAATCCAATTCATAGTATTAATCAAAATCCAAAATTTTGGAAAGTTGATGAGATTTTGAATTATCAGTTTGAGTTGATTTAAACTATGAAATTGTTTCTAGGGTTGTGCGCGATCGTATTCTGAGCATTTCTGGGTTTGAATCGAGTTCTAACTCTCAAAATTGAGTGAAATACAAGCAAAATAGTGAAATTCTCGACTATTTTGTCTTTTTCTGGTGTTCTTGCAGATTTCCTCAAGACGATCTTCCTAAGACGATCTTCTTCAAGATCGTCCTAGCTTTTCTTAACCAAATTCTTAAGACGATCTTCATCCAAGACCGTCTTACCTTTCTTCATCAAATTTTCTTAAGACGATCTTCATCCAAGACCGTCTTACCTTTCTTCATCAAATTTTCTTAAGACGATCTTCATCCAAGACCGTCTTACCTTTCTTCATCAAATTTTCTTAAGACGATCTTCATCCAAGACCGTCTTACCTTTCTTCATCAAATTTTCTTAAGACGATCTTCATCCAAGACCGTCTTACCTTTCTTCATCAAATTTTCTTAAGACGATCTTCATCCAAGACCGTCTTACCTTTCTTCATCAAATTTTCTTAAGACGATCTTCATCCAAGACCGTCTTACCTTTCTTCATCAAATTTTCTTAAGACGATCTTCATCCAAGACCGTCTTACCTTTCTTCATCAAATTTTCTTAAGACGATCTTCATCCAAGACCGTCTTACTTTTCTTAATTAATTCTTAAGACGATCTTCATCCAAGACCGTCTTACCTTTCTTCATCAAATTTTCTTAAGACGATCTTCTTTCAAGACCGTCCTACCATTTCTTCACTCATACTTAGAAAATTTTCAACCAGTTCCTAAGACGATCTCCTTCAAGATCGTTCTAAGTTCCAAATTTTTTTAAGACGATCTCATCAAGATCGTATTGTTTTTTTTTCTTCAGAAAATCAAAAACAACAAAAACAGTTTACAAATCATTGTTCATTCATTTCAATGACAACAATGATGATTTCAGAGCTTGAGATCAGAAAGAATTTCTTAGCCAAACAACAAAAGATGAAACCATGGCTATTTGGAGATGTTGATGCTGATTCTGAAGATCTCACATGCTTGATGACATCTGTCACTTCAACAACCAATCATTCACAACCTACTTCACAAACAACAACAAGTGAGGTACAATTCATTTCCAAAGATGATTACTTGTCTGTCCAAACAACTGCTGATACTTTGACAAAGCAAAATCTTACTTTGAAAAACAATTTGAAAATGGCTAAACAAGAGTTTGATAAAATTAATGAAGATTTTTCAGAACTCTCAATAGCTCATGAAGCTCTCAAAGTGAACTATGATTCTTTAAAAGAAATGCATTTGTCAAGTAACAGTTCTCAAGTTGTTTCACCCAATGCTCAATTGACCAACAAATGTCAAGACCTTGAAAAGACTGTCCATTCACTCAAGCAAACCATTGAGACTTTAAAGCTTGAGAAAACCAATGAATGGATAAGAGCAAATGCAAGACAAGCTGATGTTGAGTTTCTCACAAATAAAATGAAAGATTTTAGACCCAACTGTGAAAAACATGAAAGACAGATTTCTGATCTAAACAGTACTTGTTTTCTCAAAGGAGTTGAAATTGAGACTCTTCAAAAACAAGTTGAGGATTTGAAAGCAAACATTTTGTTTTATCAAGAAAAAATCTATAAAATTGAACAAAATCCTCTTCTGAATTTCACTGCTTATTACAATAAGTCAAAGATTGATAGATCAGAACTTCTTCTTGGGTTAGGTTATGAGAATCCAGCACATTTAAAAAAAATCCAAAAAGAAGACCTTGGTCCACTTTATGATGGAAAATGTCTTAAGACGATCTTCTTTCAAGACCGTCCTACCATTTCTTCACTCATACTTAGAAAATTTTCAACCAGTTCCTAAGACGATCTCCTTCAAGATCGTTCTAAGTTCCAAATTTTTTTAAGACGATCTCATCAAGATCGTATTGTTTTTTTTTTCTTTTTTTTTTTTTTTTTTTTTTTTTTTTTTTTTTTTTTTTTTTTTTTTTTTTTTTTTTTTTTTTTTTTTTTTTTTTTTTTTTTTTTTTTTTTTTTTTTTTTTTTTTTTTTTTTTTTTTTTTTTTTTTTTTTTTTTTTTTTTTTTTTTTTTTTTTTTTTTTTTTTTTTTTTTTTTTTTTTTTTTTTTTTTTTTTTTTTTTTTTTTTTTTTTTTTTTTTTTTTTTTTTTTTTTTTTTTTTTTTTTTTTTTTTTTTTTTTTTTTTTTTTTTTTTTTTTTTTTTTTTTTTTTTTTTTTTTTTTTTTTTTTTTTTTTTTTTTTTTTTTTTTTTTTTTTTTTTTTTTTTTTTTTTTTTTTTTTTTTTTTTTTTTTTTTTTTTTTTTTTTTTTTTTTTTTTTTTTTTTTTTTTTTTTTTTTTTTTTTTTTTTTTTTTTTTTTTTTTTTTTTTTTTTTTTTTTTTTTTTTTTTTTTTTTTTTTTTTTTTTTTTTTTTTTTTTTTTTTTTTTTTTTTTTTTTTTTTTTTTTTTTTTTTTTTTTTTTTTTTTTTTTTTTTTTTTTTTTTTTTTTTTTTTTTTTTTTTTTTTTTTTTTTTTTTTTTTTTTTTTTTTTTTTTTTTTTTTTTTTTTTTTTTTTTTTTTTTTTTTTTTTTTTTTTTTTTTTTTTTTTTTTTTTTTTTTTTTTTTTTTTTTTTTTTTTTTTTTTTTTTTTTTTTTTTTTTTTTTTTTTTTTTTTTTTTTTTTTTTTTTTTTTTTTTTTTTTTTTTTTTTTTTTTTTTTTTTTTTTTTTTTTTTTTTTTTTTTTTTTTTTTTTTTTTTTTTTTTTTTTTTTTTTGCTTATTACAATAAGTCGAAGATTGATAGATCAGAACTTCTTCTTGGGTTAGGTTATGAGAATCCAGCACATTTAAAAAAAATCCAAAAAGAAGACCTTGGTCCACTTTATGATGGAAAATGTCTTAGACTTGGCATGATTCAAGAGTTCATCAGACCATCTGAGGATGACTTTGAGTCAGATGATGTTGAAAGACAAAAACCAAAACAGATTTCAGATTGATTATGTTGCTATTAATGACACATACAAGAAAACTCATAAAAGATCCATCTATGAGTTAGAAGAAATAGACAGCATTTCAATTCCTGAAAATGAGTCTCAAAAAGATTGTTCAAAACTAATTTCAGATAGATTTTACATTCCAACTACCATATTGGAAAAAGAAATTGAAGGTTTAAAACAAAAGATTGAGTCTCAACAACAAGTCATTGAACATCTGAAAACTCAAAATCATTCTCCAAAAGTAAGTGAGACCACCAAGACCCAAATGTTGCATGATCTAACTTCTGTTGATTGCTCCACTCCATCCAATGGGAGTGAGAATTTTAACAAAGATATGCAGGGTGATAGCATCTCTCCTCAAGAGATTCATGATATGTCCACCTCAATGCTATCATCATTTTTCCATATTGAAGAGAAAGTTCAAGCTTTAAAAGCTAAACATCTTGCTTCTGTCAAGAAGATACTTTCTTTTGATACCCCTGTGATCACCCCTGTTGACCAAAATAAATTGAACTTAGAGCAAAAAATTGAGATTCCTACTGATCTTAAGGCTAAAGCAAAAGCATTGATTGAAAAATTGACTAACAAAACTGTTTTAAAACCAGAAGTGAAACCAAAAGAATTACAGTTTACTTATCCAGATCTTTCTGTTGAAGAATTAGATAAGTTTTTGGAAACTGATCATGTTTTTGCACCAGAAGTTGAAAAAGAGCTTGAAAAACTTTCACCCAAAAAGTCTAAACAAAAGAAGGAATCTAAATCTAAGTTTGCTCCAACTTCATTTTATTCACCCAAAGGTCAGCATGCACCAGCTGTCAAAGGTAAGAATACCATTTCTGCTAACTCAAAGCTCAAAGTTGATATTTCATCTGTTTTCTAGAACCTCTGCTTCTAAAGCTATCTCA
>CM067172.1:92641867-92687516 GCA_034093135.1 Erigeron breviscapus
TGAAGAAAGGAAAATGTTAAGTTGATATGGTATGGAGAAATGCTATGGTGTTATTATATAGTTTAAAAATGAGCCGTTTCTAACAGACAAATATGGAAAGAGAAATGAATTTGAATTCTGCATAGTGCCCTAGTCAGACTTACCTGTGTCTAGACAGATCATCTATGCTATACTATAGGTGTACAAGTAGTCTATACTATATGAGTATAAGTTATATTATATTTTTTAAATTACTTCATATGATCTAGATTTTGAGGACGAAATCCTTTTAACTGGGGAATAATGTAACAATGTCATTTTTTTTGGTCCATTAATTGTCGAAAATAATAAAAGCAAACTTTATGAATTTATGAAAGACTTTGAGTACTTATGTTTGCCTTTATATATATGTATGTGTTGGGCTAATAACAATATGATAATGAATTGAAACTGGATTGATATGATCAGGCCCATATGGTGAGGCCATTTTTATTGTGACTATATTTTGTATGGAATTTATATTACCGATATGATTTTGTTCACATTCTGTTCATGTGATTGGGCCAAATGAAATATGAGGATAGATTCTATGTCTTGATTGGGCTACTGTGATTAGACCCATGTTAAGAAGCCTTAGTGTAAGGTACAGTTTCAAACAGTGTCGGCGGATAACTAATAATGGTACTAGTAGGACAAAAACCGACACAACCTTTATATTATATGAAATGATTTATCCATGTTTTGGATTTATTATTATAATAATTTATAAAAAGTTGTACGCCCGTGATTATTTTTGTTTGTGTTATTAATTTCGAAATCAATCAATTAGCTAGATATATTGTATGATTAAAATAAATGCTAGTAAAATAATTAGGCATTATAGGTATGTAAATTAAGGGATATATTATATTACTAACTATCCTAAAATATCTATATATGTGTCGACATCTAATCTATATCTATATTCAATATGTGAGCTTCCTGAAAGATAGTAAACTACCATTTGTTGACTTTCGAAATAAGGTTTA
The DNA here is from genome assembly GCA_034093135.1 of Erigeron breviscapus. Classification (NCBI taxonomy): domain Eukaryota; kingdom Viridiplantae; phylum Streptophyta; class Magnoliopsida; order Asterales; family Asteraceae; genus Erigeron; species Erigeron breviscapus. The sequence goes on from CM067172.1 coordinate 92,642,875, forward strand.
ACATTGCATGCATTCACATATACGTACATAACTATCTATATTATATCTAATCTATTCTATAATCTAATCTATCTATCTATCTAATAATTGAAGTGAGTTTCCTGGGAAGGTGGCTATGCAACCTTTGTGGACTAAACATTAGTATATATATATACACACACGACATGCAAGTACAGATCTATCAATAAACTATGGATATCTATCATCTATCTTTCTATATTTTCCTTATTCTTTTCCATATTTCCCTGCTCTTCTCTTACGTAAACAAAACACACACAATACATAGTAACAATCTGGGTTTAACAATAAGATCATCATATTTAAATCCAAGTTAAGTTTAAGGGTTCTTGGAAGGCATAGAAGTTGATTATATAGGTTGTTTTGACTAGAAATCATCCCAAAGTTTAACTCCAGTAGTAAGGTAATGTTTCTTGATGTTTGTTTATGTATTTTCTATCTTATGTTGGTGTGGGATGGTCTAAGGTTTGGTGGTTAAGTTGAAAAGTTGGTTTACGTAATGAAAACGTCGTTTTGAGTCGTTTACATAACTTTTGATGATGTAACACCCAAGAGAGTTTGGGTATGTTTTAATACCACCTAAGATGTCCATTTGTGTCCTTATTAAGGTTTTGGAAAGTATTGAATTTTGAAACAAATGCTTGAAAGTCGAAATGATATTCAAAAACAAGGGTTGTTAAGACCGAAATTTCAGTCATCTTGCAAAAATCATAGAAAATGCATTTGAACGAGTTTGGAGATGAATCTTATATTTTTAGAAACCTCTATGTGTCCTTCAAATTTTATAAGAACTAAGTTTCTTTTGGTTTGGCCGAGAAAAGTGACAAAAACGATGATTTACAGAACTGGTCGGATTCTGAAAGAATGTTACAGTCCTGTTTTGTAAAAAGCATATCTCATTTGTTATAAGCCGAAAAAGGTTGAACCTTAACTTTTTGAAAAGACCTATGTGTATACAAAATACGACTAGAACAAAGTTTTGTTGCATTTCGTCTCCTTATCTCCCAAAAATGTTGTTTTCCTGAAAGGGTCAGAATCTGGACGAAAACCGAATAACTGAACTTAGGTGACCTTTTGAACGAAATGGGAATATTAGAAAAATCTGTAAAAATTCATGAACACTCTTATGATATAGTATTAGATGTTGTAAAAAGGATATGTCTTGAAACACTTTACATCTAAACTAAAAATTCTCTCGAATAGAGCAAAGATTTCTAAAATATATTTGATGATCTTAGGTTGGAATAAGCTTGAACGTTGAATCACGTGTGAACTTATTAGTACGCATACTTGTACTAGAACTTGGATTTGCTCTAATTTCAGGTGAGTTCCGTAGCTCCCTACTCAATTGAGATTCGGGCTGAAAAGTGTACATATACGTGCTTGTTTGATTGTCTGGTTGATTTGATTTACGGTTTATTGATTATTTGATGAAATGTTTCGATTGAAATATGGAACTGATTGATTGATGATTGATGTATAGTTTTGATTTAGTGTTTGATTGTTTACGCATGTGATTGTGATATTGTAATTTATTTAGGATAGATGTACATACATGGAAGTCGGTTATGCCTTCAAAGGGTTTTAGATGTGGTGGGAAGGCTGCGGGTGACCTTATATATAAACATCTGGGACTCGTTGAAATTAGAATCCTCCTAAGTGTATGTACATATAGTATTCTTTGGTTGTTGGACATATAGACTTGTTTATTGATGATTATGCATATTGAGACGTACTTGTTGTGGGCATTACCAAGGCAAGTTGTTGAACTGTAAGGCCACATTTCGAGTACCTTGGGTACTATATGTATATGTACATCCGAGTACTTTCAAGTACTTGATGCCAAGTATTGGCCATACTTAATGATATGATATGAATATGAGACAAATGTTATCAAAAAAAAAAAAAAAAAAAAAAAAAAAAAAAAAAAAAAAAAAAAAAAAAAAAAAAAAAAAAAAAAAAAAAAAAAAAAAAAAAAAAAAAAAAAAAAAAAAAAAAAAAAAAAAAAAAAAAAAAAAAAAAAAAAAAAAAAAAAAAAAAAAAAAAAAAAAAAAAAAAAAAAAAAAAAAAAAAAAAAAAAAAAAAAAAAAAAAAAAAAAAAAAAAAAAAAAAAAAAAAAAAAAAAAAAAAAAAAAAAAAAAAAAAAAAAAAAAAAAAAAAAAAAAAAAAAAAAAAAAAAAAAAAAAAAAAAAAAAAAAAAAAAAAAAAAAAAAAAAAAAAAAAAAAAAAAAAAAAAAAAAAAAAAAAAAAAAAAAAAAAAAAAAAAAAAAAAAAAAAAAAAAAAAAAAAAAAAAAAAAAAAAAAAAAAAAAAAAAAAAAAAAAAAAAAAAAAAAAAAAAAAAAAAAAAAAAAAAAAAAAAAAAAAAAAAAAAAAAAAAAAAAAAAAAAAAAAAAAAAAAAAAAAAAAAAAAAAAAAAAAAAAAAAAAAAAAAAAAAAAAAAAAAAAAAAAAAAAAAAAAAAAAAAAAAAAAAAAAAAAAAAAAAAAAAAAAAAAAAAAAAAAAAAAAAAAAAAAAAAAAAAAAAAAAAAAAAAAAAAAAAAAAAAAAAAAAAAAAAAAAAAAAAAAAAAAAAAAAAAAAAAAAAAAAAAAAAAAAAAAAAAAAAAAAAAAAAAAAAAAAAAAAAAAAAAAAAAAAAAAAAAAAAAAAAAAAAAAAAAAAAAAAAAAAAAAAAAAAAAAAAAAAAAAAAAAAAAAAAAAAAAAAAAAAAAAAAAAAAAAAAAAAAAAAAAAAAAAAAAAAAAAAAAAAAAAAAAAAAAAAAAAAAAAAAAAAAAAAAAAAAAAAAAAAAAAAAAAAAAAAAAAAAAAAAAAAAAAAAAAAAAAAAAAAAAAAAAAAAAAAAAAAAAAAAAAAAAAAAAAAAAAAAAAAAAAAAAAAAAAAAAAAAAAAAAAAAAAAAAAAAAAAAAAAAAAAAAAAAAAAAAAAAAAAAAAAAAAAAAAAAAAAAAAAAAAAAAAAAAAAAAAAAAAAAAAAAAAAAAAAAAAAAAAAAAAAAAAAAAAAAAAAAAAAAAAAAAAAAAAAAAAAAAAAAAAAAAAAAAAAAAAAAAAAAAAAAAAAAAAAAAAAAAAAAAAAAAAAAAAAAAAAAAAAAAAAAAAAAAAAAAAAAAAAAAAAAAAAAAAAAAAAAAAAAAAAAAAAAAAAAAAAAAAAAAAAAAAAAAAAAAAAAAAAAAAAAAAAAAAAAAAAAAAAAAAAAAAAAAAAAAAAAAAAAAAAAAAAAAAAAAAAAAAAAAAAAAAAAAAAAAAAAAAAAAAAAAAAAAAAAAAAAAAAAAAAAAAAAAAAAAAAAAAAAAAAAAAAAAAAAAAAAAAAAAAAAAAAAAAAAAAAAAAAAAAAAAAAAAAAAAAAAAAAAAAAAAAAAAAAAAAAAAAAAAAAAAAAAAAAAAAAAAAAAAAAAAAAAAAAAAAAAAAAAAAAAAAAAAAAAAAAAAAAAAAAAAAAAAAAAAAAAAAAAAAAAAAAAAAAAAAAAAAAAAAAAAAAAAAAAAAAAAAAAAAAAAAAAAAAAAAAAAAAAAAAAAAAAAAAAAAAAAAAAAAAAAAAAAAAAAAAAAAAAAAAAAAAAAAAAAAAAAAAAAAAAAAAAAAAAAAAAAAAAAAAAAAAAAAAAAAAAAAAAAAAAAAAAAAAAAAAAAAAAAAAAAAAAAAAAAAAAAAAAAAAAAAAAAAAAAAAAAAAAAAAAAAAAAAAAAAAAAAAAAAAAAAAAAAAAAAAAAAAAAAAAAAAAAAAAAAAAAAAAAAAAAAAAAAAAAAAAAAAAAAAAAAAAAAAAAAAAAAAAAAAAAAAAAAAAAAAAAAAAAAAAAAAATTCACGGATGTTAAAACATTGCATGACATTGACTCGCATATGATGCACGTATTGACATTTATACTTATTTGATACATTGCATGTCATTGACAAGTATACGATACATCTATTGGTAATGATACTATTTGTACTTGATTGTATACGAACTATTTTGTATCATTTGTTGTTTGATTACTTATTTGACAAGGTTGAACGATATGTTAACCTCAATTGTCTAACAGGTGACGTACATGGGTTTGTTGTAAGTACATTGTTTGATGTTGTTATTACATATGATAATGTTATTGATGATGGTTACTTGTAAACCATTACTACGAACTCACCAACCTAGTGTTGACCTTGTTTAGTACATATGATTGATGCTTGTACTTGGGCTTGGACTTACATGGATCCATGATTCATTTTCCCTTTTATGATTTCCTGTTCTTTATATATATTGTACCTTGAATGTTTGATGTTGGATTCACCGAATCCCTTTTATGTCATATAGTTCATGTTCTACGATAATTCCACTGTGTGCTATATAATTTCCGTAATATTCCGGGCCCAGCTCGGGGTGTTATCAACATAGATAAAAGAACTCAAATATCTAGTTTGTTCTCTTAAATTGTTACAGAAATATTTACTCAGATTTTTGCGAGTTGTTACATTATTCCCCAGTTAAAAGGATTTCGCCCTCGAAATCTAGATTGTATCGAATAAAATTATACTTAACTTGATTTATGTCATGTCTTAATGACAATTAATTGATACTAGAATACATTGACATCTAAGTATCTATTCCATATACACTTTCAAACTTAATTAATAGCTTAATGAATAGACCGTCTTCCACACATCACTATTTTTCTTCAGTGCTTCTTTTTCAAGAACCATATCAATTGCTAATTCATCTTTTTGAACCATAGATGAATTTTTGATCCAAACTATTGTTTCAGGAGTGATCCAGGTAATATTTGTTTCTTTGACCCGTGGATCGCCTTTAATGATTGAATTTAAGAATATGAGACAAATGTTATCAAAAAAAAAATGTCGACTTTTCCAACTGGATAACAGTAGTGTCTTGGTAAAAGAACTTCAAATTTGAAAATCAGAATTATTTGAAAGGTTAAAATTATGATGGGCGATCAACGATTAAAATACACAAATGAACTTGATATAAAAATCTATCAAGACAAATATGGGAAATTCTTTTAACTGGGGAATTTCCCTAATCGACAACAATCCCCAAAAGAGATCGAAGAAAGTTGTATTTCATTATTCGCAGAATACAAGTAAAACTTGTTACATTATTTAAGCGAAAATACAACAATTAGGAATGCAACATATTTAAAAACCATATAAAGAAACCCACGTGGCTACAAAAAGTAAGGGAACCACGCCAAGAACGAATGCTACTAACCACGGATAAGCCTCATCCAATGGTAGTTGAGCCACAGTAATTAACCACACTATGATAATAATGTAAATCACGATTAGGAAATGACTCAACATTTTTGATATAAGGTTTCAGGTTTTGATTAGATTCTGAAGAAAGGAAAATGTTAATTTAATATGAATGGAGAGATCTGGCTTGTTAACTTATTTTATAGTCTAAGAATGAGCCGTTTCTAACGGTCAAATATGGAAAGAGAAATGAATTTGAGTTCTGCATAGTGCTCTAGTCGGACTTACCTGTGTCTAGACAAATCATCTATGCTATACTATAGGTATACGAGATGTTGGTTATTAAGTATGTACAAATTGTAGAATGTTTACATATGTTATCCCTAAATGTTAATCCTGTAGAGGATTGTGTGCAAGTTTATCCTACTCTGTTGAGGGTAGAAGAGTTCTGCTTAGAATCATAAGAGTTATCCTATTCTGTTGAAGAGTAGAAGGATCCAGTTTGGGATCGTATGAGTTTATCCTACCCTGTTGAGAGTATAAGACCTTAATTAGGGGTGCTCCCTATATTTTGCTATTAATTAGGTGTGAATGTGTATTTGGAATAGATACTTAGATGTCAATGTATTCTAGTATCAATTAATTGTCATTAAGACATGACATAAATCAAGTTAAGTATAATTTTATTCGATACAATCTAGATTTCGAGGGCGAAATCCTTTTAACTGGGGAATAATGTAACAACTCGCAAAAATCTGAGTAAATATAAAATTTGATTAATTCAATATTTTCTGTAACAATTTAAGAGAACAAACTAGATACTTGAGTTCTTTTATCTATGTTGATATATATATATATTTTCCAAATATTTAACGTATGTGAAATTTTTAGAAAATATATATATATCAACATAGATAAAAGAACTCAAGTATCTAGTTTGTTCTCTTAAATTGTTACAGAAAATATTGAATTAATCAAATTTTATATTTACTCAGATTTTTGCAAGTTGTTACATTAACATTGGTGGTTAGTCACTCCACCCGGAAATACTAGATCAACGACTATGCCGCAAGGAGCCACTCAAGCGACCACGTACGCACTAGCTTTTCAACTAGCACGGGTTAAGCTTAACACTTCCCACGTCAATCTCACGTATTTAGCTATAGCATTTCCCACGTATTTATATCTTCTTACTTTTACGCACTAACACTAAGGCTAGAACGATTTCCCACATTTCACACTTTACTTTAACTTTAGGTATATTCATTACCTAATTAATTTCACATCTACTTCAACGTGTAATCTCATTAACGTGCACATCACATAACATTACTTAGTGTATCTAGTGAAATAGACATTTCATACTTAAGTGCACATATAAGCCATCACATATCAACATTTAGGCATATCAACGACTTGAATCAACAATACATATCATATTCATAGCAACATCAACGTAAGCATCATACTACACATGCATATAATTACTTCAACTTTAAACGTCATCACAGCATAATTAACTACCTCAACATACATATGTTCCCATATAACCTCCCGCATAACCCGGATAACCCAACACACATAAGATAATCTGATTAAGAGGTTAATTAAAGAAAACTACTTTTGTTGCGCCTCCAGCGTGATAAAAGTCATGTATCTTACCTCAAAGAAGAGCACACCAATTGATAACTTAAGTTACCAAGCTTTTGCAAGTATTCCTGACTACCTAGAATCATAAAACGACCGTTAACGTGCTAAACAAACACCCAACATTGCTGGTCACGAGTTGTGACATGACCATTATGGTCCCATCTTGACCAAGCTAAACTAAACTTCAACTTTCCCAATCTGTCACTCAATCCCATCGGGACCAAATATGGTCCCGTCAGGACCACATGACCAAAACGCCTCCCTTTGCCTTCCCTGGACACCCATTGTGACATGACCAAAATGGTCTCGTCGGGACCACCTGCGGGATTTCACTATTTTGCATGTTTTTCACTCCAAAACGAATCCAAACACACCCAAGGTTAATCCCACGACTTATACACTTAAAATTGACCTTGTTTAAGGTTCAATTGATGACTTGATGCCACCAATTGGTCCGGATTTCATCTTCATCAAATCTATGATCGCTTAATTACCCGAAAACGTTATTAATCGATTAAAACATCACAATTATTCAATCCCAACCCTCAAGGTCTGAATTGATTGGACAAAATCTTACTAAATAACTCAATCAACAATCAAAGAATGATGTTATACCTGTAGGGATGATAAACGGATCCAAAACTAGAAGAAACCACCTCCGAATCACCCCGAAATTGCTCTAAACTTGAAGGAGAGGCCCAGGGTTTTGTGTGTGAAACTTTAATAGGGTTTTGATCTGTTTCTCCAGCCTTTAGGTCGACCAAGAGGACATATATATACTGGGGTAACTTTAAAACTTTACATCTAGGCCCTCGCACTTCGTTACAACTCGTTTCGGCCCTTAACGACTCGTTTAACGCAACCCGGAACACTTAACAACTCTTATATATCATTATCAACATTAATTTCATTACTTTAAATCACTTTAACACATATCTCACTATAATCATTTAATTCACATAAGCACATATAAAACACATAGTGACTAACTGTCGCTAACGACAAGTTAACGGTCAACGTCAAAAAGTTTTGGGATGTTACATGTAACACCCTTCATTTGAAAATATGGGTTGTGAGTCCCTTAAGTTCGAGATGGTTAAACCAAAAATGTGTAAATACAACAAGTCTAATAATCACTAGAGAAGGACTAGTATTACTTAAATATAAATGCAAGTATATAAATAAAGTAATACAAGACTTAAAGCAATAAACAAATAAAGTGGAACATTATGTATTGTTTCATGGGTATTTTATTTATGATGTTAAATAAAATACAAGGTTGTTGCGGAATCAAGATAATACAATTAAGTATGTATCCTAACAACCTATGAGTTACAAATGATCTATATTTGTCAAATAACTCTTTAGGATCGAGATACTTAAAGTTGTGAAGTATCCCTGTTTAAGATCGAGAGTATTTGGACAAATTCACTTAAATGCAAAATGAATGCTTAAAAGTATTTTTGTCAAGGAAATGACTTTGTATTTATAGGCAACAAAATTCACCAGTGAATTTGTGCCGTACAAATATGGTTGCATACATTTAATGATCCGACAAGAACATTAAATGTATTGGATAAGGAATAAGGATAAAGTCACATCAAGTGCAAGTGTATCCTATTATCCAACCACCATAACACACGTATATTCTTTGGTAAAGAACAAGTGGATTGTTCTTTGGAAAGTGTGTAAAGGCAAAAGTCAATCCTTGATATCAGTGTTCAGACTTGTAGGATCTAGAACACTGACAATCCTCCAGTGAACAGATCTGGTAAGACTTCCAGTGGACTCTGCCATTTGTCAGTCTTCTTTATTCTTCCTTCAGTCTTTGACTTCAGTCAGAATGTCTTCAGTAGAGTTGATCTGGACTGGGGTGAAGTCCAGTGAGCTAATCTGGAGAATACTCCAGATTTCCTATACAAGTATATGCTCACTGATCTTCAATTATTTCTGGACAAATCTTCATATGGGAATCCAAAAAAAAAAAAAAAAAAAAAAAAAAAAAAAAAAAAAAAAAAAAAAAAAAAAAAAAAAAAAAAAAAAAAAAAAAAAAAAAAAAAAAAAAAAAAAAAAAAAAAAAAAAAAAAAAAAAAAAAAAAAAAAAAAAAAAAAAAAAAAAAAAAAAAAAAAAAAAAAAAAAAAAAAAAAAAAAAAAAAAAAAAAAAAAAAAAAAAAAAAAAAAAAAAAAAAAAAAAAAAAAAAAAAAAAAAAAAAAAAAAAAAAAAAAAAAAAAAAAAAAAAAAAAAAAAAAAAAAAAAAAAAAAAAAAAAAAAAAAAAAAAAAAAAAAAAAAAAAAAAAAAAAAAAAAAAAAAAAAAAAAAAAAAAAAAAAAAAAAAAAAAAAAAAAAAAAAAAAAAAAAAAAAAAAAAAAAAAAAAAAAAAAAAAAAAAAAAAAAAAAAAAAAAAAAAAAAAAAAAAAAAAAAAAAAAAAAAAAAAAAAAAAAAAAAAAAAAAAAAAAAAAAAAAAAAAAAAAAAAAAAAAAAAAAAAAAAAAAAAAAAAAAAAAAAAAAAAAAAAAAAAAAAAAAAAAAAAAAAAAAAAAAAAAAAAAAAAAAAAAAAAAAAAAAAAAAAAAAAAAAAAAAAAAAAAAAAAAAAAAAAAAAAAAAAAAAAAAAAAAAAAAAAAAAAAAAAAAAAAAAAAAAAAAAAAAAAAAAAAAAAAAAAAAAAAAAAAAAAAAAAAAAAAAAAAAAAAAAAAAAAAAAAAAAAAAAAAAAAAAAAAAAAAAAAAAAAAAAAAAAAAAAAAAAAAAAAAAAAAAAAAAAAAAAAAAAAAAAAAAAAAAAAAAAAAAAAAAAAAAAAAAAAAAAAAAAAAAAAAAAAAAAAAAAAAAAAAAAAAAAAAAAAAAAAAAAAAAAAAAAAAAAAAAAAAAAAAAAAAAAAAAAAAAAAAAAAAAAAAAAAAAAAAAAAAAAAAAAAAAAAAAAAAAAAAAAAAAAAAAAAAAAAAAAAAAAAAAAAAAAAAAAAAAAAAAAAAAAAAAAAAAAAAAAAAAAAAAAAAAAAAAAAAAAAAAAAAAAAAAAAAAAAAAAAAAAAAAAAAAAAAAAAAAAAAAAAAAAAAAAAAAAAAAAAAAAAAAAAAAAAAAAAAAAAAAAAAAAACTTTGTAAAAAAAACTAAAAAAAAAAAATCTAAGTTACTGGAAAACACTTTATAGATCATGAGTGTTTTCAGTTTCATCTTTTAAGTTCTAACTTAGACTAAATCTGGTCATTTACTTATAAAAAATAAAAAGTTGCAACTATTATTACATTCATCAACTGATAAATAGTACACAATTTTTATAAGTCAATATTTACAATAAGTAAAAAATAAGAGTTAGGCCCTTCTTTTCGATGTCCTTTCTGGAGCATCTTCAGTAGCCTTTCTCTTTGGAGAAGGAGAGGAAGGTAGTGAATCTGGTGATCTTAAGCCCAATGCAGCTTCCATTTGTTGCTTCCTTCTGAACACCTTTTCAACCCTTTTCAGAAATCCTTTAACAGCCTTCAGTGTAGTAGGAATATCTGGGAAGGTTTCAAACTGTAACAACCCTCAATTTCCGACTATGACAATTTACTTATATTTATCTAGGTATCTATCCCTAGAGGTTTATCAAGAGAATTGACCTTCTAGACATTTAAGGCATAGTGATACCTTCTCTCTAGTTCAATGGAATGCCCAAAGATAGCTAGTTATCTTAGAAATGCCAAAACATAGGACAATCTCAAAGTGAAGAAATAATGACAATCTTATAAGAATGTAACCATGATCTATCAAGTCAACTTCAAGAATATGTAAGGTAACAACAAGTTCATAAGTATTCAATCCAACAAACAAGTCTCTATGTATCCAAAATATAATCAACAACTCAAATATAGAAGGTATATCAAGAAAATTTTATGAAGTTTAGTGCCAATACATATATATAGATATATATACACACGACATACATACATACACGTATATCTTGAAATAGCTAACTTTTGCACATAACACAAATACATATCTATATATGCATGCATACATATATAATTACAAATTCAATACTTGCATAAACAAAACTTACATAATCAAACCATTACTACATAATTTGATCAAGACCACCCTCATTTTGAATCTAGACATCATTTTAGTACCAATTCAAGCTCTTACACCACTACCACTTCTCCTAACCAATCACCACCCTTCCACCACACCTCTTAACCAATAAACTCACTCCATAAATAAGTGAATCATAAACTTACTCTTCTTCAGCATAGAACGAGCGTACATGAACATCATCTAATGCATTTATGCATTGATGAACTCTGGGGTCATCTTTCATCCTTTTATAAACTTCAATGTTAATGCCTAACCTTCCAGCATTGTAGGAGTCCAGAGTTCCCATTGTTGCCATCTCCCTTTGATGGGCCAGCAGTTCATCCTTTTGATTTCTTTTAAAAATCTCAATCATGATGCATTCCTGCTCTAACTTCCTTGAAGTTTCATTATCAACATCTTCAGTTTGTTCTTCCTCTTCACCAGATACAACTTTTTCCTTTCTTTTCAAGCTTGTTACAGCCATGAAACACTCCAAGGGCAGCCACGAAATGGAGACCCAACAACACCCACAATCTTGTTATATTCATCTTCAAAGGTTGATAACTTGAACTCTTTTGGTTATCACTTTCTTTACCTTTAAATTTATCACTAAATACATATGGATCTACACATGCATGCACATTTAAAATATTGATTTGAAAGAAATAATTAAGAATGCAAGAGATAATAATGGATTTAGTGTAAAAGTGTTAGATCATCACATGCATGTTAACATTTGCACTAGTTTTGGTTAATTTTGATTTGGGATTTGAGATGGATGAATGATGACTTTGAATTTGATAAGAAATCTGTATATTTGATGTTAAAATCATAGAAAAAGGAGTATCAAGCATGTTAGTGGTGAAATAAAGTGTAAATTAAGCAAGAATGGTCATTGGTGAGTTGTTTGGACCCAAATACCTTCTGACAGAATCACTCTCCTGTCTTTGGACGGATAAACTGAACATGTGAGGGCCGTTTCAAGCAAAACTTTCAAAATAAAAGTCGTAGATAAAAGAGTTAAGTTTAACCTCCAACTGGAATCACTCAAAAACACTAAACCAAACCAAAGATATGATTTTTCTACCAAAAGTGGTCAAAACTGGATTTTTGTCTTAATGTTGAGTCAACTTTGACGATTTTTAATTCCTTAACTAATAGGTTTCAGAAGTTTAAACTTGGTGTGAACTGAGTTCAAAGTGTCCCTAACTTAAAATAAAATTGGGAGATTTTTCTTAAATGTCCATCATAGAAATCATTTATAAAATATCTTGAGTCGCACAGCAGCTCTTGTTCTGACCAGTTTTGGTTTGGTAATTTTTAGAGGTAGTAAACAATGTCTAAACATTTAGCAAAAATTCACATAAATATAGGACACATATATGTCTCTGTATAAAAATCACCAACGTCCAAATAATTCAACTTAACCAAGAATGACTACTCAACATTTTATGAAAATAAGTGTTAAAACAGAAAATTCCAAGTAAAAGTTCTTCACAACAAAACAGCCCTCTAAGGGGCTGATCGAACAGCAGCAGAAAACAGGAGCAAACAAGTCCCATCTTCTTCTTTCCTTTTGATTCTTGATCATCAATGGGTACCCAACATGTTCCTTTGATTGTTATTCATCTTTTCCTTCATTTTGTAGCTTATTTTCCTTTCTTTTCAAGCTTGTTACAGCCATGAAACACTCCAAGGGCAGCCACGAAATGGAGACCCAACAACACCCACAATCTTGTTATATTCATCTTCAAAGGTTGATAACTTGAACTCTTTTGGTTATCACTTTCTTTACCTTTAAATTTATCACTAAATACATATGGATCTACACATGCATGCACATTTAAAATATTGATTTGAAAGAAATAATTAAGAATGCAAGAGATAATAATGGATTTAGTGTAAAAGTGTTAGATCATCACATGCATGTTAACATTTGCACTAGTTTTGGTTAATTTTGATTTGGGATTTGAGATGGATGAATGATGACTTTGAATTTGATAAGAAATCTGTATATTTGATGTTAAAATCATAGAAAAAGGAGTATCAAGCATGTTAGTGGTGAAATAAAGTGTAAATTAAGCAAGAATGGTCATTGGTGAGTTGTTTGGACCCAAATACCTTCTGACAGAATCACTCTCCTGTCTTTGGACGGATAAACTGAACATGTGAGGGCCGTTTCAAGCAAAACTTTCAAAATAAAAGTCGTAGATAAAAGAGTTAAGTTTAACCTCCAACTGGAATCACTCAAAAACACTAAACCAAACCAAAGATATGATTTTTCTACCAAAAGTGGTCAAAACTGGATTTTTGTCTTAATGTTGAGTCAACTTTGACGATTTTTAATTCCTTAACTAATAGGTTTCAGAAGTTTAAACTTGGTGTGAACTGAGTTCAAAGTGTCCCTAACTTAAAATAAAATTGGGAGATTTTTCTTAAATGTCCATCATAGAAATCATTTATAAAATATCTTGAGTCGCACAGCAGCTCTTGTTCTGACCAGTTTTGGTTTGGTAATTTTTAGAGGTAGTAAACAATGTCTAAAAATTTAGCAAAAATTCACATAAATATAGGACACATATATGTCTCTGTATAAAAATCACCAACGTCCAAATAATTCAACTTAACCAAGAATGACTACTCAACATTTTATGAAAATAAGTGTTAAAACAGAAAATTCCAAGTAAAAGTTCTTCACAACAAAATAAGCTAAAAGTCACTAGATTGCAACTCTAACCAACTCCAATAATCTCGTAACAAAAAGTATTATAAACCTACTGAGAATATGTCAAATAAAAGTTATAAAACTTAACTTGGTTATTAAATGGCAAAGACAAGCCTACAAGTGACTAATTCGGTTCATATAAGCACTAACCGAAAGCTTTAATTTGCAAATATCACACCACCACCACGATCATGACTTAAGACACCAAAATATAATGAACATTCTGTAAATAATGGAATAAGGATGAAAATCCATTTTGAAGCACTTTAATTGCTTGAGAAATGAGGCTAAAATCACCATTTCGGTAAACGATTTTTAATCATAAAACCCTCAAAATAAGCAAGACACGAGAGAGGTTGAATTGATATGATTTTGTATGGATAAAAGTTGCCTAAAAGGCCTGAGATTTTTGACCAAAATGTTTAGTGATGATTTCTAAGAATTTCCATGAATTATTGAATTTAAATAGTAATTAAAAGACATAAAAATCCATAAATAAATTATGCAAATCAAGAATGAAGTTAAATCATCTTAACCATTGATAAAAATAACTAAAACCTACTGGAGAAAAATAGTTAAAAGGCAAGAGACATGTGTTACATAATTTAAAGATAAATAATTGAGTAAAAATAATTAATTAAAAATTATCATTAAAATAAATGGAAAATACACAAATAAAAGTATAAATCATGAAATTATAAATTAAGGAGCATATATATCAGAAGATAATTCAAATGAAATTATCCATAATTTATAAAGGTAATTATGACACTTAAAAGTATTTTTAAGGAATTATTTAATTAATAAATCAATAAAATGAATAAATAATTAATTAAAAATTATCATTAAAATAAATGGAAAATACACAAATAAAAGTATAAATCATGAAATTATAAATTAAGGAGCATATATATCAGAAGATAATTCAAATGAAATTATCCATAATTTATAAAGGTAATTATGACACTTAAAAGTATTTTTAAGGAATTATTTAATTAATAAATCAATAAAATGAATAAATAATTAATTAAAAATTATCATTAAAATAAATGGAAAATACACAAATAAAAGTATAAATCATGAAATTATAAATTAAGGAGCATATATATCAGAAGATAATTCAAATGAAATTATCCATAATTTATAAAGGTAATTATGACACTTAAAAGTATTTTTAAGGAATTATTTAATTAATAAATCAATAAAATGAATAAATAATTAATTAAAAATTATCATTAAAATAAATGGAAAATACACAAATAAAAGTATAAATCATGAAATTATAAATTAAGGAGCATATATATCAGAAGATAATTCAAATGAAATTATCCATAATTTATAAAGGTAATTATGACACTTAAAAGTATTTTTAAGGAATTATTTAATTAATAAATCAATAAAATGAATAAATAATTAATTAAAAATTATCATTAAAATAAATGGAAAATACACAAATAAAAGTATAAATCATGAAATTATAAATTAAGGAGCATATATATCAGAAGATAATTCAAATGAAATTATCCATAATTTATAAAGGTAATTATGACACTTAAAAGTATTTTTAAGGAATTATTTAATTAATAAATCAATAAAATGAATAAATAATTAATTAAAAATTATCATTAAAATAAATGGAAAATACACAAATAAAAGTATAAATCATGAAATTATAAATTAAGGAGCATATATATCAGAAGATAATTCAAATGAAATTATCCATAATTTATAAAGGTAATTATGACACTTAAAAGTATTTTTAAGGAATTATTTAATTAATAAATCAATAAAATGAATAAATAATTAATTAAAAATTATCATTAAAATAAATGGAAAATACACAAATAAAAGTATAAATCATGAAATTATAAATTAAGGAGCATATATATCAGAAGATAATTCAAATGAAATTATCCATAATTTATAAAGGTAATTATGACACTTAAAAGTATTTTTAAGGAATTATTTAATTAATAAATCAATAAAATGAATAAATAATTAATTAAATAATATTAAATTAAATATATAATTACAAATCAGAAAATATACATAAAATATTAATATTATAAGACCACTAATGTCAAATGTTATTACTAAGCAAAGTATACAATGGAAATCATATAAACCAAATCCAAATTACCGAAATTCCAATAAACGTACAAAAACGTATAATGAGAAAACGACTCTTACCACCAATCTTTACAACCAAAAAGATGTGAATACGAGCAATACACTTGGATCCCATAATTGATAACAACATAATAAAAGTGGCATTTCTTAGTGATGGCTTAAGATAGGAACTTACGTATATTAGTCCCATCGTAGGGATAGTCTTGGCTTGAAATGCGATTGAGGAATATGACGGATATATGATCAAGGAAGCGATAGATGGGAAGTACCCATTTTGGATAAGTGAATATAATATGCGGCATATCAAGGTGAGTCATAGCCCCCTTTCAAACTCTTTTATATGTTTTACTTGCGGGGTGAAAAGCATGATTAATTAAAATGACTTTCTCTTATGAAATGATTCTTTGAAATAATGATAATGATATGGGAATTATATTGTATGTTCAACGTGTTATATGTTATATGATGAGCTTGAGTACTGTCAAACGGTGGTCCCCTGTACACTACTATTAACTCATTTGAGGCCTGTAGTTAGAGGGTTGCGCAACTAGGACTTGTCCCCTCATCCACTATTATAGGTAACGGTGGGATGTTTGGTCTGCCTTGGTGGCCACCTTCATCGCCAGTCTGGCCTCGCGGTGCTCTAACTACTATATATTTATGGGCGTCTCCATGGCACGACCCTTGGTTATCTTTATGCACGTGATTGACAGCATGTGCTTATCATTATCTTATCATTTGGGACATTATATTGATTATTGGGACATAACCGGTCTTAGTAGTGGCTCAAGAACAATCTCATCGAATTACGTCATGGTAGTCTTACCATTGACCAAGTGGCATTGATATTATTTATGGTTGGATATTATGGATTGAACATACGGTTTGGGTATTGGACCTTATATGGAATCTTGAAAGTTGTTGAAATTGGCAATATTGAAGTATTGATGACCAAATGATTTTGGTATAATGAATGATTAATCGATCGATATATTTTTCTGCCACGATAAATGTGACAAATGAGAACTTTATAATTTACCTTGGATTTCTCAACTATTTTGAAATGGATATGTAACGAGGTTTACTTGCAAACCTATGCACTCACCAACTACGTTTTCGTAGTTGACACTTTTTCTTCATGCTTTTCAGGAATTAGCCTTTGTCTTGAGGAATTATATGCATCATGATTGTTTGCATTGCACTTTGGAGTCAAAGATCAAACCTTGTGACGGGCAATGGAATCCGCCTTGATCATTGTAGTATATCATCTCATGTAATTGTTATTTGTTTCGTGGACTCAATATCCAAGTATGGTAGACGTATTGTACTCGGAAATTGGTTCACATGCTTGTGCATTGTAAAATTATTCTTGTCAACTAAAGCTATGGTGAATGTTATCTATTATCCTTTGATTTGAATACTCGACTTTCTGTACATCTCATCATTCCGCCGTGGTTGGGGTGAATGTGAAGCTTATAGTGTGCAATGTGAAAGCTTAATGTGCAATGTGAAAGTTGTAATGTGCAATGTGAAAGCTTATAGTGTGCAATGTGAAAGTTGTAATGTGCAATGTGAAGGTTTGAAATATCAATGTGAAAGTTTGGAATGTGCAATGTGAAATTATGTGAGGAATGCGAAAGTTTAATGTGCAATGTGAAAGCTTATAGTGTGCAATGTGAAAGTTTGAATGTGCAATGTGAAAGTTTGAATATGCAATGTGAAAGTTTGTGTGCAATGTGAAAGTTGAATGTGCAATGTGAAAGTTGTAATGTGCAATGTGAAAGTTATTTGTGCAATGTGAAAGCTTATAGTGTGCAATGTGAAAGTTTGGAATGTGCAATGTGGAAATTATGTGAGGAATGCATGCGTAAAAGTCTTATGATTCATGATGTTGAACTTTAAGTTGCATAGGCACTTTAAACTAATGAGATTATTATAAGGCACGAAATCATTTTGGGGTATGACTTGTTCAATTTATTGAGTAATGACGTTGACTATTTATGATCGATTTAGAAGGAAAATATAGGCCTGACGAGTTGATATGAAATTTCATGGACGATATGGATATAAGAGCCTTTACTCCCTAAGTTTGAGCTATTTGAAACTAGCGCGTGAATATTGCGATGATTATGTAGTCATGCCTTACTATGGAGATAGTTATTGCGCCCTAAGATTGAGCTAATTGAGGGCTAGTGCATGAACGATTTAATGATTATATAGTTGTGCCTTATTATTGAGATAGTTATTATGCTCTAAGATTTGACTATTGAGAACTGGCACCTGCTAGATGTGATTATAATGTGGCTAGTCCTTACTACTGAGATATATACTGCGTGATGAGATTTGACCGCTTGGGAACTAGTGATTGTCCCTGAGAAATGCGAAATGAATTAGGAATTTCCTAAGTATGGAAGTTGTCATTAAGTACCCCTCTAATCCAATATTCGTTCACTCGTGCTCTTTTGAAATTATCCCACATCCTATTTCTTACGACACCACTATTCATTATGGACATATGACAACGGCGATATCATCAGTGGAGCATCTTTTCACGTACGTTGGACGATATACTCTGAGAATTGTAGACCCAAGATATGACGCGACTCTATCCTCTTAGAAACTACGCATAACCTTGGTATTCGATCTGAAATGGTGCGAAACATATGTAAACGTCGAATGAAGTTGGAGACTTATGAAAGACGAGTGGTATTAAAGCCAAATTACGATTTGACGACGCCAATAAACACATTCCGATATACATTCTAGAAGACACATTCTGGGATTGTAGCTCTGAAATTTGGTGCGATATTTCTATTCTAACACGTATACGCGAACATCTATCTATATTATCTAAGTCGGTGCGACATATATTGACGTCATTGAAAGTTGGAGTCCATGGGGCGACGAAAGACAAAGAAGTGATTTCTCTAACTCGCGCAAGGAGTTTAATCCGAGCCTTAATGAATCTTTTGTTTTCCTATTTCATTCATTCGAAACCAAATTCTATATCCTTTATATTCTTGATTATTCAAAGTAATGATCACCACCACTTCTCCTCAAAGTTAGTACCCTAACAACACACCATTCACTTACGTAACACTCCGCAATGGCAAAATCGAGTAACTGGAACCCTTCTCTTACTGCGACATCAAGGGATACGAAAGACGTAAGACATCGGCCGTCAATAAGTGAAATACTTGGGATAACTATATAGCATAGAAGATGTTATTGGATCATGTACATAAAGTAGGGCGGAGAAGATATGTGGTGTGTAAGTCAAAGTACATGGAAGCACAAGTGAAGAGTATACTAAGCTTTAACTTGGAGAAAGAATTGAAGGTCTTCCCTATCTATGTTGATCGACCGAAGGAAAAATTGAGCGGCCGACGAAAGGAAGGTCGTGTGACATGAAGGTCACCTTTGGATAAATATAAGACTTCCCTAGAACTTGGGGGAGATCACTAGCAATGTTGGAAGACGAAAGTGGTTAGAAGAAGAAAACCAAGGACAATAAGACAATTAGGGTGTGTCGAGTAACCCTCAAGATGGAAGAGTAACAAAAAGGAATTCTGAGCTATCCTTTTCTTTTTTTCCTCAAACTTAGTACCCTAACAACACACCATTCACTTACGTAACACTCCGCAATGGCAAAATCGAGTAACTGGAACCCTTCTCTTACTGCGACATCAAGGGATACGAAAGACGTAAGACATCGGCCGTCAATAAGTGAAATACTTGGGATAACTATATAGCATAGAAGATGTTATTGGATCATGTACATAAAGTAGGGCGGAGAAGATATGTGGTGTGTAAGTCAAAGTACATGGAAGCACAAGTGAAGAGTATACTAAGCTTTAACTTGGAGAAAGAATTGAAGGTCTTCCCTATCTATGTTGATCGACCGAAGGAAAAATTGAGCGGCCGACGAAAGGAAGGTCGTGTGACATGAAGGTCACCTTTGGATAAATATAAGACTTCCCTAGAACTTGGGGGAGATCACTAGCAATGTTGGAAGACGAAAGTGGTTAGAAGAAGAAAACCAAGGACAATAAGACAATTAGGGTGTGTCGAGTAACCCTCAAGATGGAAGAGTAACAAAAAGGAATTCTGAGCTATCCTTTTCTTTTTTCAAAACACCAAAGCAAACGGATAATTGCTACATGAAGGAATCAGGAACTTGGCGAAATGAAGATCGTCAAGTATGGTGAGATAAAGTGAAAAGTAGGAAATCCCTTACATTTTTCTAGAGGAAGAATGTTAAGGGGGTAATCACAGCAAAGGTAGATACTCGAACAAGGAGTATGAAGTGCAAGATTATACCTTATCTTTCAAGAAGAGTCATTCACTAGCATCATTGAAGGTGATGTGGAGTAGAAGATAGAGTAAAGAAGGCATCATTTGACACAAACAGTAAAGTGAAGGCATTGACGTCGTCTACAAGATGTAGTTCTGGTGGCGTTTATCTTTATGGCGGTTCACGCGTTATTCCTTGAATACGAATTAGAAAAGCTCTATCGAAAGACAAGCTATTAGTGGAGAGTATCAACTAAGCTAAGAGAAATCGATATACGCCCAACACCCGATGGAAGCTAGCTTTACTAAAGAGAAGTATGGTCGATAAGTAGAGGAAGCACGATGACTTGTGATGGTTATCCCCTCAAGGTCGACGGTCGTAGAGAGGTAAGCTAAAACAAGATGAATCTGAGTGAAAATCAATTTGCAACACGTGGTTAATCGTCAAGGACCATCGACCCATGGAGTAGTGCGCCCAAGCAGGGTGAAGGAGAAAACAACATGGAATTGCTAAAGCTAGTAGAGAAAACAAATAAGAAATACGACGCTAGAAGTCAAGGCACATGCTACGACAACGATTAAGGAAGTTGGGCGCTGAACTAAGTTCCAGACAACTAACAAACTCCGTGAAGAGCTAGTTATGGAATATTTGAACGGAAGGGTGATAAGGATAATTCGCATCTGTGATGAGTTAGGATCAAAGGATCTATATCACCATGATCTGACAAGTACCCTTGAGAGTTAAAAGCTCGCAAGAAACCAAGAATCGTGATAAAATCTTGTTTGACTTTCCCACATTATATGACTCCGTGTAGACACTCCTACTGTTGGTCTATCCATTTTTACTACCGTATGAATGATCGAACTTCGAGGACGAAGTTTCAGTTAAGGGGGTAATGATGTAACAACCCTCAATTTCCGACTATGACAATTTACTTATATTTATCTAGGTATCTATCCCTAGAGGTTTATCAAGAGAATTGACCTTCTAGACATTTAAGGCATAGTGATACCTTCTCTCTAGTTCAATGGAATGCCCAAAGATAGCTAGTTATCTTAGAAATGCCAAAACATAGGACAATCTCAAAGTGAAGAAATAATGACAATCTTATAAGAATGTAACCATGATCTATCAAGTCAACTTCAAGAAGAGTCATTCACTAGCATCATTGAAGGTGATGTGGAGTAGAAGATAGAGTAAAGAAGGCATCATTTGACACAAACAGTAAAGTGAAGGCATTGACGTCGTCTACAAGATGTAGTTCTGGTGGCGTTTATCTTTATGGCGGTTCACGCGTTATTCCTTGAATACGAATTAGAAAAGCTCTATCGAAAGACAAGCTATTAGTGGAGAGTATCAACTAAGCTAAGAGAAATCGATATACGCCCAACACCCGATGGAAGCTAGCTTTACTAAAGAGAAGTATGGTCGATAAGTAGAGGAAGCACGATGACTTGTGATGGTTATCCCCTCAAGGTCGACGGTCGTAGAGAGGTAAGCTAAAACAAGATGAATCTGAGTGAAAATCAATTTGCAACACGTGGTTAATCGTCAAGGACCATCGACCCATGGAGTAGTGCGCCCAAGCAGGGTGAAGGAGAAAACAACATGGAATTGCTAAAGCTAGTAGAGAAAACAAATAAGAAATACGACGCTAGAAGTCAAGGCACATGCTACGACAACGATTAAGGAAGTTGGGCGCTGAACTAAGTTCCAGACAACTAACAAACTCCGTGAAGAGCTAGTTATGGAATATTTGAACGGAAGGGTGATAAGGATAATTCGCATCTGTGATGAGTTAGGATCAAAGGATCTATATCACCATGATCTGACAAGTACCCTTGAGATAACTGCAAGGACTAGTGACTACTTGTGTGCTGTTCAAGACGACGATTACTCTAGTTAGAGATGGATTTGAGTGACGAAACAGTAAGGAGTATGGTGGCCCATAAGAAAACGAAAGGAAAATGGAGAAAACCGAATGGTTGGGAAAAGGACAAAGTAACCAATGTTTCCCCTAAAATTATATTATATCACAATTTCTAAGGACATTAGGTTATTGTATTTGAAAAGAAGCTTAGCTTAGAAAGCTGAAAATGGATATGAGGCTCAGGAGAGCAAAGTAATTGAAAGTTTTGTAGAGGTCAGGAGGACCTAAGAAGGATTATTTTAAAGGAGGAGTTCATACGAACAAGGACATCGAAGTGTTTACCTGGAAATGATGGTGGGATATGATTACTTAAGAGCATAAGGATTGTGTAAATCCTATCATGAGGGATGCGTAGGTATAGCAAAGAAACCGAATAGGTTATATGTTCGATATTAAAAGGGATTTGTCGGTGACGAGTCATAGATAATGGTCCTTCTAGCGTAAAAAGGAAAGTAATTAAAGGTACCTTAAAACGATTTGAAAGCCAATATCGGCAAAAGCAAGAGAAATTGGTAACGATATGACTTAGCGAATAATGAAAAAGGTGACTTTGGAAAAATAAGGGCGAAATTGAAGAACAAAGGTGAGTGTGAGGAACAAGATGGAACTATCGTCATACAATTCATGATTCCCTCGAATGCTATAAGGCAACAAAGACGACATTGGAAAACCCTAAAATGAGATACTACGAAGATGTACCTTTGCAATTTTAGTGCAACTCGACACCCCAGTTAGTATCACTTTTGTTAAAGGGGTAATCCCTTAACAAGTGGTTGGTCACAAACGAAGTCAATATTTTCAAGTAGCGGCGAGCGTGTCCAGCATCAAACCAAAGAAAGATGAAAGTAGACGAGAAACTATTGGAACGATTCTTTAATTGGGGTAGGAGACGATAAAGGAAAGTATGCAAAGTGACAAAGGAAATAAGTAGCCACCAACGATCGACATTCCAACGTCTCTCACTATTTTATTGTAACTCACGTTACGAGCCGTTTGCTCATTTTACACCTCCGTATTGCCGTTCTCATTATCATCCCACTACGTAGTATTGCTCTAGGCAAGATTGACAGCCCGCAACGATTACATACGATAAATCTCCAGTCGTCTCAAGAGGTGAGCAACATTCGTACTTTTTTTTCTTTTTCGAAGTTTCTAATCACGAGAAATGTTAGGGCACAGAGGAATGGATGCCCCCAACCCTAGAGTTAAAAGCTCGCAAGAAACCAAGAATCGTGATAAAATCTTGTTTGACTTTCCCACATTATATGACTCCGTGTAGACACTCCTACTGTTGGTCTATCCATTTTTACTACCGTATGAATGATCGAACTTCGAGGACGAAGTTTCAGTTAAGGGGGTAATGATGTAACAACCCTCAATTTCCGACTATGACAATTTACTTATATTTATCTAGGTATCTATCCCTAGAGGTTTATCAAGAGAATTGACCTTCTAGACATTTAAGGCATAGTGATACCTTCTCTCTAGTTCAATGGAATGCCCAAAGAAACCGAATAGGTTATATGTTCGATATTAAAAGGGATTTGTCGGTGACGAGTCATAGATAATGGTCCTTCTAGCGTAAAAAGGAAAGTAATTAAAGGTACCTTAAAACGATTTGAAAGCCAATATCGGCAAAAGCAAGAGAAATTGGTAACGATATGACTTAGCGAATAATGAAAAAGGTGACTTTGGAAAAAAAGCTGAAAATGGATATGAGGCTCAGGAGAGCAAAGTAATTGAAAGTTTTGTAGAGGTCAGGAGGACCTAAGAAGGATTATTTTAAAGGAGGAGTTCATACGAACAAGGACATCGAAGTGTTTACCTGGAAATGATGGTGGGATATGATTACTTAAGAGCATAAGGATTGTGTAAATCCTATCATGAGGGATGCGTAGGTATAGCAAAGAAACCGAATAGGTTATATGTTCGATATTAAAAGGGATTTGTCGGTGACGAGTCATAGATAATGGTCCTTCTAGCGTAAAAAGGAAAGTAATTAAAGGTACCTTAAAACGATTTGAAAGCCAATATCGGCAAAAGCAAGAGAAATTGGTAACGATATGACTTAGCGAATAATGAAAAAGGTGACTTTGGAAAAATAAGGGCGAAATTGAAGAACAAAGGTGAGTGTGAGGAACAAGATGGAACTATCGTCATACAATTCATGATTCCCTCGAATGCTATAAGGCAACAAAGACGACATTGGAAAACCCTAAAATGAGATACTACGAAGATGTACCTTTGCAATTTTAGTGCAACTCGACACCCCAGTTAGTATCACTTTTGTTAAAGGGGTAATCCCTTAACAAGTGGTTGGTCACAAACGAAGTCAATATTTTCAAGTAGCGGCGAGCGTGTCCAGCATCAAACCAAAGAAAGATGAAAGTAGACGAGAAACTATTGGAACGATTCTTTAATTGGGGTAGGAGACGATAAAGGAAAGTATGCAAAGTGACAAAGGAAATAAGTAGCCACCAACGATCGACATTCCAACGTCTCTCACTATTTTATTGTAACTCACGTTACGAGCCGTTTGCTCATTTTACACCTCCGTATTGCCGTTCTCATTATCATCCCACTACGTAGTATTGCTCTAGGCAAGATTGACAGCCCGCAACGATTACATACGATAAATCTCCAGTCGTCTCAAGAGGTGAGCAACATTCGTACTTTTTTTTCTTTTTCGAAGTTTCTAATCACGAGAAATGTTAGGGCACAGAGGAATGGATGCCCCCAACCCTAGAGTTAAAAGCTCGCAAGAAACCAAGAATCGTGATAAAATCTTGTTTGACTTTCCCACATTATATGACTCCGTGTAGACACTCCTACTGTTGGTCTATCCATTTTTACTACCGTATGAATGATCGAACTTCGAGGACGAAGTTTCAGTTAAGGGGGTAATGATGTAACAACCCTCAATTTCCGACTATGACAATTTACTTATATTTATCTAGGTATCTATCCCTAGAGGTTTATCAAGAGAATTGACCTTCTAGACATTTAAGGCATAGTGATACCTTCTCTCTAGTTCAATGGAATGCCCAAAGATAGCTAGTTATCTTAGAAATGCCAAAACATAGGACAATCTCAAAGTGAAGAAATAATGACAATCTTATAAGAATGTAACCATGATCTATCAAGTCAACTTCAAGAATATGTAAGGTAACAACAAGTTCATAAGTATTCAATCCAACAAACAAGTCTCTATGTATCCAAAATATAATCAACAACTCAAATATAGAAGGTATATCAAGAAAATTTTATGAAGTTTAGTGCCAATACATATATATAGATATATATACACACGACATACATACATACACGTATATCTTGAAATAGCTAACTTTTGCACATAACACAAATACATATCTATATATGCATGCATACATATATAATTACAAATTCAATACTTGCATAAACAAAACTTACATAATCAAACCATTACTACATAATTTGATCAAGACCACCCTCATTTTGAATCTAGACATCATTTTAGTACCAATTCAAGCTCTTACACCACTACCACTTCTCCTAACCAATCACCACCCTTCCACCACACCTCTTAACCAATAAACTCACTCCATACCCTTTATTTTCTGCCATAGCCACGTTTTTTATGCCCCAAGACCAGGCCACTCTCTCTTTTCACACTCAAACACAACACACACACATGCAATGGGTCTCTCTCAACTCTCCCAACTTTCTTTCTTCTTCTTCTCCATTTTCGGATTCTCCAAGGCAAAATGGAGCTTAAAACTAACTAATCTAATGTAATAATAAGTTCCCTTGATCATCCAACAACTAGAGTCATGTATGGTGGAAGCATGGAGTCGATTTGGAGGCAACAAGGTCACGAAATCAGCCCTCTAAGGGGCTGATCGAACAGCAGCAGAAAACAGGAGCAAACAAGTCCCATCTTCTTCTTTCCTTTTGATTCTTGATCATCAATGGGTACCCAACATGTTCCTTTGATTGTTATTCATCTTTTCCTTCATTTTGTAGCTTATTTTCCTTTCTTTTCAAGCTTGTTACAGCCATGAAACACTCCAAGGGCAGCCACGAAATGGAGACCCAACAACACCCACAATCTTGTTTGACTTTCCCACATTATATGACTCCGTGTAGACACTCCTACTGTTGGTCTATCCATTTTTACTACCGTATGAATGATCGAACTTCGAGGACGAAGTTTCAGTTAAGGGGGTAATGATGTAACAACCCTCAATTTCCGACTATGACAATTTACTTATATTTATCTAGGTATCTATCCCTAGAGGTTTATCAAGAGAATTGACCTTCTAGACATTTAAGGCATAGTGATACCTTCTCTCTAGTTCAATGGAATGCCCAAAGATAGCTAGTTATCTTAGAAATGCCAAAACATAGGACAATCTCAAAGTGAAGAAATAATGACAATCTTATAAGAATGTAACCATGATCTATCAAGTCAACTTCAAGAATATGTAAGGTAACAACAAGTTCATAAGTATTCAATCCAACAAACAAGTCTCTATGTATCCAAAATATAATCAACAACTCAAATATAGAAGGTATATCAAGAAAATTTTATGAAGTTTAGTGCCAATACATATATATAGATATATATACACACGACATACATACATACACGTATATCTTGAAATAGCTAACTTTTGCACATAACACAAATACATATCTATATATGCATGCATACATATATAATTACAAATTCAATACTTGCATAAACAAAACTTACATAATCAAACCATTACTACATAATTTGATCAAGACCACCCTCATTTTGAATCTAGACATCATTTTAGTACCAATTCAAGCTCTTACACCACTACCACTTCTCCTAACCAATCACCACCCTTCCACCACACCTCTTAACCAATAAACTCACTCCATACCCTTTATTTTCTGCCATAGCCACGTTTTTTATGCCCCAAGACCAGGCCACTCTCTCTTTTCACACTCAAACACAACACACACACATGCAATGGGTCTCTCTCAACTCTCCCAACTTTCTTTCTTCTTCTTCTCCATTTTCGGATTCTCCAAGGCAAAATGGAGCTTAAAACTAACTAATCTAATGTAATAATAAGTTCCCTTGATCATCCAACAACTAGAGTCATGTATGGTGGAAGCATGGAGTCGATTTGGAGGCAACAAGGTCACGAAATCAGCCCTCTAAGGGGCTGATCGAACAGCAGCAGAAAACAGGAGCAAACAAGTCCCATCTTCTTCTTTCCTTTTGATTCTTGATCATCAATGGGTACCCAACATGTTCCTTTGATTGTTATTCATCTTTTCCTTCATTTTGTAGCTTATTTTCCTTTCTTTTCAAGCTTGTTACAGCCATGAAACACTCCAAGGGCAGCCACGAAATGGAGACCCAACAACACCCACAATCTTGTTATATTCATCTTCAAAGGTTGATAACTTGAACTCTTTTGGTTATCACTTTCTTTACCTTTAAATTTATCACTAAATACATATGGATCTACACATGCATGCACATTTAAAATATTGATTTGAAAGAAATAATTAAGAATGCAAGAGATAATAATGGATTTAGTGTAAAAGTGTTAGATCATCACATGCATGTTAACATTTGCACTAGTTTTGGTTAATTTTGATTTGGGATTTGAGATGGATGAATGATGACTTTGAATTTGATAAGAAATCTGTTATATTCATCTTCAAAGGTTGATAACTTGAACTCTTTTGGTTATCACTTTCTTTACCTTTAAATTTATCACTAAATACATATGGATCTACACATGCATGCACATTTAAAATATTGATTTGAAAGAAATAATTAAGAATGCAAGAGATAATAATGGATTTAGTGTAAAAGTGTTAGATCATCACATGCATGTTAACATTTGCACTAGTTTTGGTTAATTTTGATTTGGGATTTGAGATGGATGAATGATGACTTTGAATTTGATAAGAAATCTGTATATTTGATGTTAAAATCATAGAAAAAGGAGTATCAAGCATGTTAGTGGTGAAATAAAGTGTAAATTAAGCAAGAATGGTCATTGGTGAGTTGTTTGGACCCAAATACCTTCTGACAGAATCACTCTCCTGTCTTTGGACGGATAAACTGAACATGTGAGGGCCGTTTCAAGCAAAACTTTCAAAATAAAAGTCGTAGATAAAAGAGTTAAGTTTAACCTCCAACTGGAATCACTCAAAAACACTAAACCAAACCAAAGATATGATTTTTCTACCAAAAGTGGTCAAAACTGGATTTTTGTCTTAATGTTGAGTCAACTTTGACGATTTTTAATTCCTTAACTAATAGGTTTCAGAAGTTTAAACTTGGTGTGAACTGAGTTCAAAGTGTCCCTAACTTAAAATAAAATTGGGAGATTTTTCTTAAATGTCCATCATAGAAATCATTTATAAAATATCTTGAGTCGCACAGCAGCTCTTGTTCTGACCAGTTTTGGTTTGGTAATTTTTAGAGGTAGTAAACAATGTCTAAAAATTTAGCAAAAATTCACATAAATATAGGACACATATATGTCTCTGTATAAAAATCACCAACGTCCAAATAATTCAACTTAACCAAGAATGACTACTCAACATTTTATGAAAATAAGTGTTAAAACAGAAAATTCCAAGTAAAAGTTCTTCACAACAAAATAAGCTAAAAGTCACTAGATTGCAACTCTAACCAACTCCAATAATCTCGTAACAAAAAGTATTATAAACCTACTGAGAATATGTCAAATAAAAGTTATAAAACTTAACTTGGTTATTAAATGGCAAAGACAAGCCTACAAGTGACTAATTCGGTTCATATAAGCACTAACCGAAAGCTTTAATTTGCAAATATCACACCACCACCACGATCATGACTTAAGACACCAAAATATAATGAACATTCTGTAAATAATGGAATAAGGATGAAAATCCATTTTGAAGCACTTTAATTGCTTGAGAAATGAGGCTAAAATCACCATTTCGGTAAACGATTTTTAATCATAAAACCCTCAAAATAAGCAAGACACGAGAGAGGTTGAATTGATATGATTTTGTATGGATAAAAGTTGCCTAAAAGGCCTGAGATTTTTGACCAAAATGTTTAGTGATGATTTCTAAGAATTTCCATGAATTATTGAATTTAAATAGTAATTAAAAGACATAAAAATCCATAAATAAATTATGCAAATCAAGAATGAAGTTAAATCATCTTAACCATTGATAAAAATAACTAAAACCTACTGGAGAAAAATAGTTAAAAGGCAAGAGACATGTGTTACATAATTTAAAGATAAATAATTGAGTAAAAATAATTAATTAAAAATTATCATTAAAATAAATGGAAAATACACAAATAAAAGTATAAATCATGAAATTATAAATTAAGGAGCATATATATCAGAAGATAATTCAAATGAAATTATCCATAATTTATAAAGGTAATTATGACACTTAAAAGTATTTTTAAGGAATTATTTAATTAATAAATCAATAAAATGAATAAATAATTAATTAAAAATTATCATTAAAATAAATGGAAAATACACAAATAAAAGTATAAATCATGAAATTATAAATTAAGGAGCATATATATCAGAAGATAATTCAAATGAAATTATCCATAATTTATAAAGGTAATTATGACACTTAAAAGTATTTTTAAGGAATTATGACACTTAAAAGTATTTTTAAGGAATTATTTAATTAATAAATCAATAAAATGAATAAATAATTAATTAAATAATATTAAATTAAATATATAATTACAAATCAGAAAATATACATAAAATATTAATATTATAAGACCACTAATGTCAAATGTTATTACTAAGCAAAGTATACAATGGAAATCATATAAACCAAATCCAAATTACCGAAATTCCAATAAACGTACAAAAACGTATAATGAGAAAACGACTCTTACCACCAATCTTTACAACCAAAAAGATGTGAATACGAGCAATACACTTGGATCCCATAATTGATAACAACATAATAAAAGTGGCATTTCTTAGTGATGGCTTAAGATAGGAACTTACGTATATTAGTCCCATCGTAGGGATAGTCTTGGCTTGAAATGCGATTGAGGAATATGACGGATATATGATCAAGGAAGCGATAGATGGGAAGTACCCATTTTGGATAAGTGAATATAATATGCGGCATATCAAGGTGAGTCATAGCCCCCTTTCAAACTCTTTTATATGTTTTACTTGCGGGGTGAAAAGCATGATTAATTAAAATGACTTTCTCTTATGAAATGATTCTTTGAAATAATGATAACGATATGGGAATTATATTGTATGTTCAACGTGTTATATGTTATATGATGAGCTTGAGTACTGTCAAACGGTGGTCCCCTGTACACTACTATTAACTCATTTGAGGCCTGTAGTTAGAGGGTTGCGCAACTAGGACTTGTCCCCTCATCCACTATTATAGGTAACGGTGGGATGTTTGGTCTGCCTTGGTGGCCACCTTCATCGCCAGTCTGGCCTCGCGGTGCTCTAACTACTATATATTTATGGGCGTCTCCATGGCACGACCCTTGGTTATCTTTATGCACGTGATTGACAGCATGTGCTTATCATTATCTTATCATTTGGGACATTATATTGATTATTGGGACATAACCGGTCTTAGTAGTGGCTCAAGAACAATCTCATCGAATTACGTCATGGTAGTCTTACCATTGACCAAGTGGCATTGATATTATTTATGGTTGGATATTATGGATTGAACATACGGTTTGGGTATTGGACCTTATATGGAATCTTGAAAGTTGTTGAAATTGGCAATATTGAAGTATTGATGACCAAATGATTTTGGTATAATGAATGATTAATCGATCGATATATTTTTCTGCCACGATAAATGTGACAAATGAGAACTTTATAATTTACCTTGGATTTCTCAACTATTTTGAAATGGATATGTAACGAGGTTTACTTGCAAACCTATGCACTCACCAACTACGTTTTCGTAGTTGACACTTTTTCTTCATGCTTTTCAGGAATTAGCCTTTGTCTTGAGGAATTATATGCATCATGATTGTTTGCATTGCACTTTGGAGTCAAAGATCAAACCTTGTGACGGGCAATGGAATCCGCCTTGATCATTGTAGTATATCATCTCATGTAATTGTTATTTGTTTCGTGGACTCAATATCCAAGTATGGTAGACGTATTGTACTCGGAAATTGGTTCACATGCTTGTGCATTGTAAAATTATTCTTGTCAACTAAAGCTATGGTGAATGTTATCTATTATCCTTTGATTTGAATACTCGACTTTCTGTACATCTCATCATTCCGCCGTGGTTGGGGTGTTACACAAACTGGGGCTCACTGGCTTCAGTACCAGTAGCCTCTTCAGTAAGCCCGGCTTCAGTGCCATATGCTTGTCTTTGTGTTTCAGTAAGCCCAGCTTCAGTGCCATATGCTTGTTTTTCAGTTTGGTCACCAGACGACCTTTCCCCCTTGGAACGATCTCCAGTAGTTGACTTGAGATCATTCCACAATTGTTCAAGCATGAGTCTGTCGAGTGGACGAAAAGATGTACCTTGTACTGGAGTTGTTTCAGACACAACTTTCTTTAGTTCCTGCACTTCCTTCTGAACATTTGCAACAGCTTTGGGCAAGTGCTTTGGCAACTTCTCATCCAGTAGTTTGTCTACTTGGGGTAACACCCCATCATAAATACTTCGAAGGACAGTTCCAAAAACTTCTTCACATAATTCTTTTAACATGTTGTCCTGAACTTCCTTGTACATGCATCACTCAGAGTACTAACAACTGTACTCTGGTCTAGTGTGGGCCTACTCTCCAGAGAGCTTACCCTGAAAACCAAGTTTTGAACATCTTCCTTCAGACCTGCCAGTTCGCCAGTGACTGCAGTCTGAATAGAAGTAACCAACCTATTCTCTAAGCCCTGGACTGCCACCTTGATCTTTTCAGTGTTGGTGTTTGTGGCCAGTACCAGTTCATCCAGCTTCTCATACACAAGTTTCTCATTTCCAGCAAAGACATTCATCTCAGATGGCATTGATATTATTTATGGTTGGATATTATGGATTGAACATACGGTTTGGGTATTGGACCTTATATGGAATCTTGAAAGTTGTTGAAATTGGCAATATTGAAGTATTGATGACCAAATGATTTTGGTATAATGAATGATTAATCGATCGATATATTTTTCTGCCACGATAAATGTGACAAATGAGAACTTTATAATTTACCTTGGATTTCTCAACTATTTTGAAATGGATATGTAACGAGGTTTACTTGCAAACCTATGCACTCACCAACTACGTTTTCGTAGTTGACACTTTTTCTTCATGCTTTTCAGGAATTAGCCTTTGTCTTGAGGAATTATATGCATCATGATTGTTTGCATTGCACTTTGGAGTCAAAGATCAAACCTTGTGACGGGCAATGGAATCCGCCTTGATCATTGTAGTATATCATCTCATGTAATTGTTATTTGTTTCGTGGACTCAATATCCAAGTATGGTAGACGTATTGTACTCGGAAATTGGTTCACATGCTTGTGCAGTGTAAAATTATTCTTGTCAACTAAAGCTATGGTGAATGTTATCTATTATCCTTTGATTTGAATACTCGACTTTCTGTACATCTCATCATTCCGCCGTGGTTGGGGTGTTACAGAAAATGGTATCCGGTGGTGGTGGTGGTGGTGGTGGTGGTGGTGGTGGTGGTGGTGGTGGTGGTGGTGGTGGTGGTGGTGGTGGTGGTGGTGGTGGTGGTGGTGGTGGTGGTGGTGGTGGTGGTGGTGGTGGTGGTGGTGGTGGTGGTGGTGGTGGTGGTGGTGGTGGTGGTGGTGGTGGTGGTGGTGGTGGTGGTGGTGGTGGTGGTGGTGGTGGTGGTGGTGGTGGTGGTGGTGGTGGTGGTGGTGGTGGTGGTGGTGGTGGTGGTGGTGGTGGTGGTGGTGGTGGTGGTGGTGGTGGTGGTGGTGGTGGTGGTGGTGGTGGTGGTGGTGGTGGTGGTGGTGGTGGTGGTGGTGGTGGTGGTGGTGGTGGTGGTGGTGGTGGTGGTGGTGGTGGTGGTGGTGGTGGTGGTGGTGGTGGTGGTGGTGGTGGTGGTGGTGGTGGTGGTGGTGGTGGTGGTGGTGGTGGTGGTGGTGGTGGTGGTGGTGGTGGTGGTGGTGGTGGTGGTGGTGGTGGTGGTGGTGGTGGTGGTGGTGGTGGTGGTGGTGGTGGTGGTGGTGGTGGTGGTGGTGGTGGTGGTGGTGGTGGTGGTGGTGGTGGTGGTGGTGGTGGTGGTGGTGGTGGTGGTGGTGGTGGTGGTGGTGGTGGTGGTGGTGGTGGTGGTGGTGGTGGTGGTGGTGGTGGTGGTGGTGGTGGTGGTGGTGGTGGTGGTGGTGGTGGTGGTGGTGGTGGTGGTGGTGGTGGTGGTGGTGGTGGTGGTGGTGGTGGTGGTGGTGGTGGTGGTGGTGGTGGTGGTGGTGGTGGTGGTGGTGGTGGTGGTGGTGGTGGTGGTGGTGGTGGTGGTGGTGGTGGTGGTGGTGGTGGTGGTGGTGGTGGTGGTGGTGGTGGTGGTGGTGGTGGTGGTGGTGGTGGTGGTGGTGGTGGTGGTGGTGGTGGTGGTGGTGGTGGTGGTGGTGGTGGTGGTGGTGGTGGTGGTGGTGGTGGTGGTGGTGGTGGTGGTGGTGGTGGTGGTGGTGGTGGAGTAATCGTTGGTGGTGGAGTGCATCAATGGTGAGTGGTGGTGGTGGTGGTGGTGGTGCTGGTGTGAAGTATTGGGTGTTTACTGGAATTAAAGGTGGTGGTGGTGGTGGCATGTTTGGTTCTAGTGGTGGCATATCTGGTGTAGGAGTTGGCATTTCTGGTAGATGTTCTTCTTCTTGTACATCTTCACCCAGAAAGTTCATGTTAACATCAAAGCTTCCAGACATTGGGGAATCAACATCATCCCATTCTGGATCAGTCCCAACTGTCTGTTCACCAGACTGTTCACCAGTCTCTAAATTCACCTGTTCACCAACTTCAACATTTAAATCAATTGGAGCCTCTTGCTCACCAGAAACATGTTCTTCAGTCTGAACATCTTCAACAACTTCTTCAACAACCTGGGCAACAAGTTCAGCTTGTTCATCAATTTCCTGCCCAACAACTTCAGGTTCAAAGATTGGTGACCCATCCAGATTCATAACATCACCTGGATGTCTTGCTGGATTCACCTGGATTCCAGCTCTCATCAGATGCCTATTAGTTCTAGGTCGCCTGGAAGGTTCAACTTCTTGTACATGACCTTCTGGAGCAATTTGTCTAATGGGCTATACAGCCTCAATAATCTGTACATCATCACCAGATGGTCCTTCAACATCTTGACCTCTCTCTGGACCCATTTCAGCTTCTTCCCTTTGGAAGCAAAGCATGGACTGAGGAATATCTACCTCATCCACTGAAGACCTAAGGTTGACTAGGTCCCTCATGTACTCACTCACAGAAAAGTGAGTGGTATCAAAATCGTACTGGTCGCCAAGTGCATTTTTAAACATCAGTGAAAGGAATCGAATATATGGCACGAATGGTTTTCTTCCTTTCACTTTTAGGCGCTCGACCAGGTCGTCAAAAAGGATTTGGGCAAAATCCACTCTAAGCCCAAACCACAAGCAGTAGGAAATCTGGAGTTGGGTTTGATTGATCTAGTCTAACCCTCCAGAACTGCCTCCTAGACACTCAACAATGTGGGTGAAGAAATATCTCCATGAGTCTGACAGCTTGCTCATGTAGATAGTCCCCTTTCTGGATAGTTGCCCATGCTCATCCAGTATATCTGTATGCCCCATCAACCTGCATACTTCCCTTGTGTTGATACCAGTGGGAAGTTCGATAGGCAACTCATTCTGTTCATGATAACTTAACTGGAGAACAGACCTGAGAAGACTAGCTGTGAAACCAAGGGTTTTGGTACCTCCCTTGATAGTGTATTTGATCGATGAAGTTTCATCGTCATATTGAGCGGAGTACCAGAATTCACATAGGTACTCGTGATACATCCTACCAGGATTCAATGTTAATGCACCATATAATGGGCAAGAAAGAAAGAAAGAATTTAATCTCCCAATGATCGATTGGGCATCATGAACACTGGACAGAGATAGTCGTGCCATCCAGTTATTCATATTTATTCTTATTGTACTTGCCTCAAGATTAATATGAAGTGCCCTATCAACATTTTCCGAAGGCATGTATTCATTTGCAAGCAGATTTCTTGTTCTAGATTGTCTAGGTGCCATTTATGAGGAGTAGATGAAAATGAAATTGAATATGTATAGGTTATGATGAAGATTTGATGAAGGAATTAAATGGAATGGAGTAAATATGAGAGATAAATATGATTGGAAAATGAATGAAGAGAGAAATTAATGAAGGAATTTGAAAGATTTGGGAATTATGTTCGAAGTAAATGTCATTGAAATTGAAGGTGGGTATATATAGGAGTGACAATGTGGAACTCAAACGGTTTGATTTGAAATTATCAAATTAAGTTTTTGATCGGGTTTGAGATCCGCATTAATTACATCACATCACACATAAATGCATGACGGTTTACAGCCCACAAAACAGTAACAACTTGTACTTTTTGTTTTCCCAAGGTAAAAAGACCATCATTGCGTTGAAAAATTACATGCCACGTAGGATTAAAATATCTTCAAAAAGGTTTGCTTACGTGGCACACACAAAGACTAAGTATTTAGAAAATATTATGACATAGTTCAGTGCATCTGGAGGTTGACTGGACACTCCAGTATCACTGGTGGATTAGTCCAGTGAACATGTACTGATGGTACACTGGAGGGACACTCCAGTAAAGTACCTAGTGAAGACCATTTTTGAAAGACTGGTAACCTCAAACTTGCACGTCAACTAATACAGACAAATGAGAGGGACACATTTACAAGAAGACATAAGTCAACTCAAACACGCACTTCAATCTGTCCAGTTACCAGTGAGAGGGACACATTTACAAAGCACCAGTAATATTTTCTGAAGAATTTGTCTAGTGAGAAAATAAATTCCCCCTGAACTTAAACATTTTTAATAAAAAATATTTTTCAAGTCCTCCCTGGAATGTTGTTCCAGAAATCTAATAATGCAAAGATAGTACACATAGGCGTTCAATATCTGAGCAGTCACCAGATTTAAGGGTTTAACATTCCCAACTCTCCAACAAGATATTCAAAAGTTTTGATATCCAGTGGTTTGGTAAAAATGTCAGCGAGTTGTTTGTCAGTGGGAATAAAATGGAGTTCAATATTGTTTTTCATAATATGATCACGTATGAAATGATACCTTAGATCAATGTACTTCGTTCTAGAGTGCATGACTGGATTGTTTGAGATAGCGATGGCACTGGTATTATCACAAAAGATTGGAGTTTTTGAGTATTTAATACCATAATCAAGCAACTGGTTCTTCATCTAGAGTATCTGAGCACAACAACTGGCTGCAGACACGTATTCAGCTTCAGCAGTGGACAATGAAACTGATGTTTGCTTCTTACTGGTCCAGCTGACCAGTTTGCCACCAAGGAAATGACATCCACCAGTTGTGGATTTCCTATCTATCTTACAACCTGCATGATCTGAATCTGAATAACCCATTAGATCCATGCCTGAGCCTTTGGGGTACCAAAGACCTAGACTGGGACACCTTTAAGGTACTTCGGTATGCGCTTTACAGCAAGCATATGAGATTCCTTTGGATTAGACTGATATCTGGCACATAAACATGTTGAAAACATAATATCTGGTCTACTGGCCGTTAAATACATCAGTGAACCAACCATGCCTCTATAGACAGTGGTGTTCACTGGTTTGCCATCTGGATCAGAGTCCAGTGTTAGTGGTGCAGAAATTGGAGTTGGTTTAGATGGTGAAGAGTTCATATCATATTTCTTTAAAAGATCTCTAACATATTTCTCCTGATTAATAAAAATGCCATCTTTGTTTTGTTTAATCTGGAGTCCAAGAAAATATGTTAATTCACCCATCAGACTCATTTCATATTCAGTGGACATGATTTTTGAAAATTTCTTGCACATGTTTTCATCAGTAGACCCAAAAATAATATCATCAACATAAATTTGTACCAGTAACAGATTACCTTTCTCATGAAGAATGAACAAGGTATTGTCAATTGCACCTCGTTTAAAACCATTTTTCAACAAATGTTTAGTCAGAGTATCATACCAGGCACGTGGGGCTTGTCTGAGGCCATATAGCGCTTTGTCCAGACGATATACCCAATATGGATGCTTTTCATCAACGAAACCTGGAGGTTGTCTGACGTAAACTTCTTCTTCAAGCTTTCCATTCAAGAAAGCACTCTTTACATCCATCTGGTAGACCTTGAACTGATGATTAGCAGCGAATGCTAAGAAAATTCTTATCGCTTCAAGTCTAGCCACTGGAGAAAATGATTCATCAAAGTCGACATATGATTGGCAGTAGCCTTGTGCTACCAGTCTGGCCTTGTTTCTGATTATGTGGCCATCTTCATCTACTTTGTTTCTGAAGACCCATCTTGTTCCAATTGGTTCTTTCTTTCCAACTGGGAAAGGAACCAGATACTGGACCTTGTTCCTTTCAAACTGGTGAAGCTCTTCTTGCATAGCAGTCACCCAGCTTGGATCTTCCATAGCCTCGTCAATCTTCTTTGGTTCCATCAAAGATAGAAAACTTACATATAAGCATTGATTACTGGAGGCTCTTCTGGTCTGAACTCCACGACTGGAGTCACCTATGATTTGATCAATAGGGTGAGCTCTTGTCCATCTGGAGTATTGACCAGGATTGTTACTGACAATAATATCAGTGCAAGAATTCAGTTGAGTCTCCTCTGGAGTTGCTTCTGGAGGAGGATCTTGCCAGATTACTTCAGTATCTTCATCTAAATCATTTAAATCACGATTTGCATCATGAAATTCTTCATTTGAAGGCATTTCCTGGAGTACTGGTTCAGTTTGGAATTCTTCATAAGAAGACATTTCTGGTACATTCTCAACTGACACTGATACTGGGGGAGTAGTACGCACATCTGAACCAATATTAATTTCAGAGGGTAGTTTGAAAATAATAGAGGGATAGAATGGAGTACTACTGGAGAGTTTCTTTTTCTGAACAGGTTCCAGGTCAGGATGACTGGAAGCTGTGTCTGGTGAATCTTCATTTTTGTCGTTTATTGGATCAGATTCACAAAAGATAATTGGAGTTACTGGGGGAGTATCAGGGATTGGATTCTTGTTGATTGAGGCATTTGATTCATCAAATGTGACATGAATTAACTCATGGACCTTCTCCAGTCTCTTGTTGTAGACTCTGAAGGCCTTGCGAATGGCTGAATAGCCTAAGAAATACCCTTCATCAGCTTTGGCATCAAATTTGCCTAGCTGACTGGAGTCGTTCAGGATGTAAACTGGACATCCAAAAACGTGAAAATAACCAATGTTTGGTTTTCTATTTCTTAAGACTTCATAGGCTGTCTTTTTGTGTCTTTTGATGTACACTGATCGATTCTGGGTGTGGCAAGCAGTTGCAATTGCTTCCGCCCAGAAACTGGTAGACAGACCAGATTCAGCAAGCATACTCCTGGCAGCTTCTATCAGCGTTCGATTTTTCCTTTCCACCACTCCATTTTGTTCTGGGGAGCGGGCTGATGAGAAATTCTGGGAGATGCTAGTGTCAGTACAGAATGACTCCAGAGTTGCATTCTGGAATTCTGTTCCATTGTCACTTCTTAACTGACACACTTTTCGACTGTACTTGAGCTCAATTTGCTTGATAAGACTGATGATTTCAGCAGCAGCTTCATTTTTAGACCTTAGAAAGATCACCCAACAATATCTGGAGAATTCATCTACGATCACCAGGGTGAATCTTTTACCAGCACGAGTCTGAACGTTCACTGGACCAAATAGGTCCATATGAAGCATATGAAGAGGTTCAGAAATGCTGAAATTCTGTCTGGTCTTGAAACTGGTACGTTTTTGCTTACCCATCTCACATCCTGGACATGGCCTTTCCTTTTTGAAGGAAACTGAAGGTATCCCATCTGCAAGTTGTTTTCTGGACAACTTGTTAATGTTTTTGAAATTTAAATGGGATAACCTTTTATGCCATAACCAGTTTGTGTCTTCATCAGCTTGAGTATAGAAACACTGCTCTGAAGGAGAGCTTTCTATATCCATCACGTACACATTCCCTTTTCTGGGAGCAATCAACACTACCTTCCAGTCCTTGTTGAATACGATGCCCTGAGCAACATTGAATAAGACTTGATAGCCATCGTCACACAGTTGGCTTACACTGATCAAGTTATATTTCAAACCATTTACAAATGCAACACGTGTGAACTTGACTTGTCCATTGTTCAAAACACCATATCCCCCAGTCTTTCCACAACCATCATTTCCAAAAGTGATGGAGGGTCCATCAGAAATGGTGAACTCCTCCAGTAGGGTCTTACATCCGGTCATAGTCCTGCCAGCTGCACTGTCAAGATACCAGATATACTTCTTTCGATCGCCCTACACATACACCAGATATTGATCAGTTAGATTTGGGAACCCATCGACTGATGGGTTCACTGGACCCTCCCTTATAGGTCCCTGGGGCAATCTGGTCTAGTTCACTTTCTTCAACAGTAGTTTTTGTTGAAAACACTACTGGAGTTGATAGTTTAGAAACCTTTTTCTTTTTCTCAACTGGAGAAATAAATTTGTCTTTCTTAGTAAAAGGTTTTATATTTTGTCTAGGGCCAGATGAAGTACCCTCAATAAAGTTTAATCTTGCATTAAAACTTTGTGATTGATGAGTCAGAATTTGAATCTGGCTCTCTATCCAGGACAAAATATTTTCTTCAGATGATACCTTAGCCTTTCCAGTTGTAGGTTTAGGTAGGGGATAGTTCTGAGGCAAAGGTCTATTCTGCTTAACCTTTTTAACTGGAGCAGTCATCTGGACAGCTCCAGTCTTAACCTCTGGGCAAAGAACTGGGAGAATTTTGGCCTTGGGAGTTACAGGCTCATCATAAACAGTGGTGGGCCTGAATCCCTCTGGTAATCGATCGATTACTGGTATTAATGATGCTACATGAGTATTTCCATCTAAATATGCACGTTTTTGAGTAGGAAATTGATTTACTCCAGCATCATATGGCTTTTTGGTTTCTAGCCATGACTTAATCACCAGTTTTTCTTTTTCTAAAATGATCTCAAGATCTTGTTTTTCTTGGATCAATTGTTCAGTTACCAGAACCTGGGCTTGAAATGTCAGTTCAATGTCTTGAAGTTCTTTTAATTTTGATTTTAAAGCATTTATTTCAGAAGAATCTGTTTCTAGACCATTTACACAATCAGATCTAACAGTTTCTACAAAAATCAAATCAGAATTTAAAGCTTCAGCAATGTCCAGTTTTAGTTCTTGGTCAGTTGCATTATCATAATCACTAACCTTCTTGATAACAATGTCCACCCATCGTCCAGATGTGACATCTTCCTTCACCAGGTGCTCTTCGTCTGCCAGAGCCATGTAACAGCAATCTCTTTCTTCTTCTTCATCAATAGATGAGTCATCAGAAGGAACTCATTTCTCTTCAGTTGTAGCAATCATGCACTTATTGTTGGTTTCAATTTGTTGTGCCATGAGAGCAATTTGGGCCTTAAGCTTTTTATATTTCATTTTATAGCTATCATTAGGCTTATTATTAGAAGAGAATGGACCAGGCTTGGATGCAAACTGGTTGGACCTGCACTCTTTCATGAAATGACCCTTTTTGCCACACTTAAAGCATGTCAAATTGGTCTTGTCAGTGGAAGAACTGGATGCAAATTGTCCAGATGGCCTATTTGCTCTTGTTTTGAAACGGTTAAACGTTTTAGCAATCATTGCAATAAGGTCATCATCTTCAGTTTCATCATAACAGTCTGGAGAGACTTGACTGGGTTCTCCAGAATCCATGAGTTCAGACACCATCTTCTTCATAGAAAATACATTCTCAGAAGATATCAGTGTTGTACCTTGTGGTTCAGTATGACTGATCACATTAGAACTACTGGAGGCATGGTTAAAGGCATCTTGTTCTGCCACCACTCTCTGAGCTTGATTTTCTTCAGTGTATCTGAAAGCTCCATAAAGAGTTGAGAGAGTGTGTGTGTGCAGAGTTTTTCCTTGTCGTAAGACCAGGATCATATGAGACCATTTGGTGGGTAGAATGTCACAAAAATTTCTCCAGAAGTATATCCTTGTCCTTCTCAACCCCAAGACCTCTCAATTGGTTTATGATACTCATAAATCTGTGTAAGTACCAGTGAGAGACTCGTTAGGTTGAGCAAAAAATGACTCATACCTCTTGTTTAAGGAGACCTTTCTGGTGACAATGGTGTCATCTCCTCCTTCATGTTGGTTTAAAAGTTCATCCCACATGGTTTTAGCACTAGGAAAAAGAACTAGTGTGGGAATTAGGGTTTCTGGAACAGCCCCGAGGATCATGTTTTTGAGAAGGGTGTCTAGATTCACCAATCTCCTCTCCTTTTCAGACCAATGTTTCTCCCTCTTTTCCCTTCCTCTTCTAGATCCAGAAGGATCAAGAAGGGGATTGAGAGGTGATGTTGGTACATAAGGACCTTCGTTTAAAATTTTCATCATATTCCTCTCAATACCAGTGACATGCAAAACCACCCTAGCCTTCCACGTACCAAATTCATCACTGTTCCCACTGAATTTAGGAACAGGATTATTTGAGTAGTGCACATGCACGTGTGGAGAAGTAGGAGTAGGAGGAGGAGGTGATGGATTTGTGTTATTGACAATTGGTGGTTCATTTTAATCATTAATGTTTGCATTAGGATCAGGACCAAGACTAAAACCTTGTGTATTTTCTTGGTTAGCCATCAAGAAACAGATCTAGGCAATGTTTAGCCTTCTGCT
This sequence comes from Erigeron breviscapus, assembly GCA_034093135.1. Classification (NCBI taxonomy): domain Eukaryota; kingdom Viridiplantae; phylum Streptophyta; class Magnoliopsida; order Asterales; family Asteraceae; genus Erigeron; species Erigeron breviscapus. Next base: position 92,684,794 of record CM067172.1, read on the forward strand.
CTGATACCAAATATGAGTCCCTTAAGTTCGAGATGGTTAAACCAAAAATGTGTAAATACAACAAGTCTAATAATCACTAGAGAAGGACTAGTATTACTTAAATATAAATGCAAATATATAAATAAAGTAATACAAGACTTAAAGCAATTAACAAATAAAGTGGAACATTATGTATTGTTTCATGGGTATTTTATTTATGATGTTAAATAAAATACAAGGTTGTTGCGGAATCAAGATAATACAATTAAGTATGTATCCTAACAACCTATGAGTTACAAATGATCTATATTTGTCAAATAACTCTTTAGGATCGAGATACTTAAAGTTGTGAAGTATCCCTGTTTAAGATCGAGAGTATTTGGACAAATTCACTTAAATGCAAAATGAATGATTAAAAGTATTTTTGTCAAGGAAATGACTTTGTATTTATAGGCAACAAAATTCACCAGTGAATTTTGTGCCGTACAAATATGGTTGCATACATTTAATGATCCGACAAGAACATTAAATGTATTGGATAAGGAATAAGGATAAAGTCACATCAAGTGCAAGTGTATCCTATTATCCAACCACCTTAACACACGTATATTCTTTGGTAAAGAACAAGTGGATTGTTCTTTGGAAAGTGTGTAAAGGTAAAAGTCAATCCTTGATATCAGTGTTCAGACTTGTAGGATCTAGAACACTGACAATCCTCCAGTGAACAGATCTGGTAAGACTTCCAGTGGACTCCGCCATTTGTCAGTCTTCTTTATTCTTCCTTCAGTCTTTGACTTCAGTCAGAATGTCTTCAGTAGAGTTGATCTGGACTGGGGTGAAGTCCAGTGAGCTAATCTGGAGAATACTCCAGATTTCCTATACAAGTATATGCTCACTGATCTTCAATTATTTCTGGACAAATCTTCATATGGGACTCCAGATTCCAAGTCTGGAGTAGGTCCAGTAGAACACAATTCTGGTCAGATCTTTAGTGAGGCTCCAGTAGTCGAGTCTGGAGCGAGTCCAGTAAATCTGGACTAAATCTGGACCTAACATGGGTTTCCAAAATTTTTCGCCTAACGGCGTCAAAATAAAGCGGAAGGAACATTAAAAGTCCAAACCAATTAAAATCTGTTTGGTTTACTTATTCAATGGTGTTACTAATCGCATCATCAAAACAAGTTTAATAGAAACCCGTCGGTTGCCCAACACAAAACAACCGACTACATAATAATCCAACTCCATTAAAGACAAACATAAACAAATGTCTATAGAAGTTCGGCATCTATGGGTAGCTAAGGACTTCATCAACCTATCTACCCATTCCTCGCTCATCTTCATCAACTACCTCAGCTATGCTAAACCTGAGGGAGCAACACATTTCAAAAGACAAGTGTTAGCTAACGAATTAGCTAAGTAAGATAACACTCAAGTTATAAAACAATTGTCCATTTCAAACATTATGGATTTAAACACTTCATTAAGGCACAACACAAATCAAACACACAATACTTCATATTAGGATGAACCACCATAAATGTGCCTATCCTGCTTTACTTCATTACACACGTAACCACATAACTGCTTTCTACATTAACTGTTTTACTACGTTTTAACTGCTTTACTACATATTAACTGCGTCAATGTGCAACATAAGTTACACCCGACTAGATGACAACCATTCAGTTGAACATCAAACGTCGTTAAGGAATGGCAAGCCAATCCCCGAGTAATCCGTATGTACAAGACAAATGAGGGCGGGTCAGACCCCTCGTATTACTCAACTGCATCTCAATGACCATGTTGCAAGTAGCCACCCAAGCAACCTACGTCAACGCACTTAGCCGGGCTAGGGCAAGTACGGGTTAAGCTTAATACTTTACTGCATCAAAGTTTAACGAGCTCGACACTGCATTATTTAGTTTAGGTGACTGCATTACCTAAACAATTACTACGTTTACTGCTTTTACGTTTTGGGCCCTTAAACGTGCACGTGACATGGCAACTTAGTAAGTCTAGTGAACTAGATGAGCAAGCCATACAAACATGCACAACATCAATCAATAACAACATATACTGCATCTCATAACATCACACATTACTGCATATCATAACATTACATCATACTTCATACATCGCACTACATCCTACGTCATATCATAACATGCACTACAATACATATCATGAGGGACTGCATTTCAGGTCTCAAAGGTCAACTACATAACCCACATTACCTCCCATGTCACCCATATGCCCATAAACAACATGCGTTACCAATTGGGAAGTTATAATTATGAAACCATCGTTTGTTGAACCCTCAGCGTGTCAAAAGTAGTGTATCTTACCTCAAAGAAGGGCACGACAATAGGCAACTACGTTACCGTGCAAGGCAAATAATCTTGTCTACCTATATATAGTAAACGACCATTAGGCAAGCTAATACTCACGACAACAACTACGCATTGGAGGTTCAAATGTTACTTCATTTTAAACTTATACCCTGTTGCGCCGCAACACACACATTGCGCCGCAACTAACCCGTTGCGCCGCAGCTCAGACCTCCAGTTGCGCCGCAACTTATACTTCTGGAATTCAGTTGCGCCGCAACCCGACGCGATTCTGCACAACTTCAATCGATTGAACCCCAAACCAACACCAAAAGACTCCAAATCAAATACCAGACCTTTATACATCAAAATCCTTCATTTTATGACCAATCAAATGCAATAAACTTCTCCATTAAA